>CM075978.1:90481295-90540910 GCA_038087875.1 Malacoraja senta | reverse complement strand
CACTTAATGAAACGTTGCCTCGATGTCAAGGGCAGCCTCTCTCGCCTCAGTCAATGAAAGCAAGCATGCAGGTACAGCAGGCTGTGAAGAAAGCGAATGGCATGTTGGCCTTTATAACAAGACGAGTTGAGTATAAGAACAAAGAGGTCCTTCTGCAGTTGTACAGAGCCCTAGTGAGACCACACCTGGAGTATTGTGTGCAGTTTTGGTCCTGGATTTGAGGAAGGACATTCTTGCTATTGAGGGAGTGCAGCGTAGGTTCACAGGGTTAATTCCCGGGATGGCGGGACTGACATATGCTGAGAGAATGGAGCAGCTGGGCTTGTACACTCTGGAGTTTAGAAGGATGAGAGGGCATCTCATGGAAACATATAAGATTATAAAGGGTTTGGACACACTAGAGGCAGGAAACATGTTCCCGATGTTGGGGGAGTCCAGAACCAGGGGCCACAGTTTAAGAATAAGGGGTAAGGCATTTAGAACGGAGACGAGGAAACACTTTTTCTCACAGAGAGTGGTGAGTCTGTGGAATTCTCTGCCTCAGAGGCCAGTTCTCTGGATACTTTCAAGAGAGAGCTTGATAGGGCTCAAAGATAGCGGAGTCAGGGGATATGGGGAGAAGGCAGGAACGGGGTACTGATTGTGGATGATCAGCCATGATCACATTGAATGGCTTGACTTTAGAAGAATGATAGGGGACCTCATTGAAACGTACCAAATAGTGAAAGGCTTGGATAGAGTGGATGTGAGAGGATGTTTCCACTAGTGGGAGAGTCTAGGACTAGAGGTCATACCCTCAGGATTAAAGAACATTCCTTTAGGAATGAGATGAGGAAGAATTTCTTTCGTCAGAGGGTGGTGAATCTGTGGACTTCTTTGCCACGGAAGGCTGTGGAGGCCAAGTCAATTGAAAATTTTAAGGCAGAGATAGATAGATTTTTGATTAGTCCGGGTGTCAGGGGTTATGGGGAGAAGGCAATAGAATGGGGTTGAGAGGGAGAGATAGATCAGGCATGATTGAATGACAGAGTAGACTTGATGGGCTGAATGGCCTAATTCTGCTCCTATCACAGATTATGAAATTATGAACTTATAAAAACCGTAACTTACTGACCCCGTGGCATTAAGAACATCCAGGGAGTTTTGGACCTCTTAGGCCCCCTTCGGTCATGGCTGACCATGGGTGTCTCCAGGGTTGGAGGACGCCAGAGCGTGACTTTGTTTAACGTGGGGAGACTGGTGCACAGACAGCCACCCCACGGTCCTTGACAGATCTGGGTCAGGATCCAGTGGCGTGGAGTCCAAGACGACCGGAGACCCTTTTCTGCTGCAGCCTTCATCCGCCTTCCCAGCCGTTGTGACGCTCCACTAAGGTCAGCCATCGTCCTCCGCCTGTTCCACCGTTGAGGTCTTGGTTGGATTGCTCTTTGTCAGAGACCTCCCCCTCGACCTTAACGCCACGGGTGGCCCCACCAGGAGCATAGCTCCAGACGGCATCGCTCTCAGGATCTCAGGTCCACACGAGCTTCTCCACCACGACAAGGTGACATTCCACAGAGATGGTTGGGACAAGCTTAGCATAATCTTACTGAAGGGAGCAGTGACTCTCAGGAAACATACAGGCATGTCCTGTTCTTATTTCATACAGCAAAGAATTTCACTGTGACTTGTCCCATGTGACAATAAAGTTTTCATTCATTCATTCATTCAGTCAGTCAGTTAGTCATACAGTAGCAGCTCTGACAGGTTCAACTGCGATCACGGCTTTTAGAAAGAACTCTTCCTTGACTTGAGTAATTGAAAAACACAGCACGGAAACAGGCCCTTCGGCCCACCGAGCCCACACTGACCATCAATCACCTGTTCACACTATGTGTCGGAAGTATAAAGTATAAAATATAAAGTATCCTTTATTGCCATTCAAACTTTTAGTTTGAACGAAATTAAATACCTTGCAGTCATAACATAGAATAAAATAACAAAACACACACTTAACACAGTTTACCATCCACCACAGTGAGTCTACCAGGCACCTCCTCACTGTGATGGAAGGCAAACGTCTTAAAGTCCTTGTCTCTTCCCTCCTTGTTCTCCCTCTGCGTTGAGGCGATCCAGCTTTCGATGTTGGCCCCCGCCCCCCCGCCGGGTGATGGTAAGTCCCGCGGCCGAATCCAAGCTCCGCGAACGGGCCGGTTCAAACTCCGCGGCCCGGGGGGCGGACGAAGCTGCCACCCTCCAGTCCAGCGGACGAAGCTGTTGTTGCGGGAGCTCCGGAGAAACGGTCACCAACCTGGGACCTGCGAGCTCCCGACGTTGTCGTCCACTGGGCCCGCGGCCGAGCCTCCCAGGCTCCGAAGTCGGCCAGCTTCGCGATGGTGAGTCCACAGGCTCTGCCTCCGGAGCCTCGAGGTTGGTCACAGTTGGAGGCCGCCAGCTCCGCGATTAGGCCTTAGCGCAGACGGAGACGGAGATACGGCAAAGAAAAGGTCGAATCCCCCCCCCGAAGGAAGACTAAAACAAGTTTCCCCTGCCCCCCCCCTCCCCAACGCATACACAACTAAAAATAAACAAAAACATACGTCCAACAAGACAAAAAAAGAAAAAAAAGAAAAAGACAGACGGACTGCAGGCGAGCCGCAGCTTCCAGGCAATTTAGCTGAATCAATGCTGAACTGCAGATGCTGGTTTACACCGACGATCGACACAAAATGCTGGAGTAACTCAGCGGGACAGGCAGCATCTCTGGAGAGGTGTGTGGGGATGTTCATGTTAAATAATATCATGTGTTGTGTTATTTTTATTTGTACGGCTGTATGGCAACCCAAATCTCGCTGTACCGATTGGTACAGTGACAATAAATAAATGTAAACTTGAACTTGAACTTGGAGAGAAGGAATGGGTGACGTTTCGGGTCGAGACCTATCTCTCCCTCCTAACCCCATCCTCCTGCCTTCTCCCCATAACCTCTGACACCCGTACTAATCAAGAATCTATCTGTCTCTGCCTTAATTATATCCACTGACTTGGCCTCCACAACCTTCTGTGGCAAAGAATTCCACAGATTCACCACCCTCTGACTAAAGAAATTCCTCCTCATCTCCTTCCTAAAAGAATGTCCTTTAATTCTGAGGCTATGACCTCTAGTCCTAGACTCTCCCACTAGTGGAAACATCCTCTCCACATCCACTCTATCCAAGCCTTTTACTATTCTGTATATTTTAATGAGGTCCCCCCTCATTCTTATAAACTCCAGCGAGTACAGATATATTTAATTAACGCGGGCAGGTGGGACTAGTGTCGATGGGACATGTTGGCCGGTGTGGGCAAGTTGGGCCGAGGGCCCTAATTCCAGGCTATTAAAGCCCTGTCCCACGGTACGAGTTCATTCCAAGAGTTCTCCCGAGTTTGCCCTGATTCGAACTCGGAGATTTAAGGTAATGGCCACTCGTCGGTACTCGGGGCTCTCGTGGACATTTTTCATCATGTTGAAAAATCTTCACGAGTCTTCCCGTGCTTACCTGCCGTTAGCGAGTCTTCCCGAGTACCTGCCGTTAGCGCTAAGAGACGTCCCCGAGCTCCGACGTACCCGCTATGTTCATTCTCCGTGCTTACCACGAGTTTGATATTTTTAAAACTCGGGAGAGCACTTGGAATGAACTCGTACCGTGGGACAGGGCTATAAGACTTCATGACTCTATGACACTGAAGTTACATCTGCAGGTGACTTCAGACACATAGGATGGTACATGAATAAATATAAAATCAGTATGAGCAGTTGCTGATGGATGAGTGGTTATGGCAGCAAAACCCACTGATTTATAATTAATACTAATCACTGAGATCACAAGTCCCTTCAAGCTATGGGTGAAAAAATGCTGATTCACTGTGCAGCCGTGCAAAGCCAAAAGCATTCATTATTTTAATTATTACAGCCAATGGTGATACCTTGTCATAATCAACTTTCAACGTAAAAGTGGATTAAAACGTACAATAATATCAGATTTCCATGACGACAATAAGGCTGCATCGTGTGGCACAGCGGTAGAGTTGCTGCCTTAAAGTGCCCGTCCCACTTTCACGACTTAATTCAAAACCTCTGCCGAGTTTAAAGGACCTAAAAAAAAAATGAAGATCGTGGTAATCTACGAACTCCTACGACCTTCGACGACTATTTTCACGAACTCCTACGAGAATGTCTACAGATTCCCACAACTATTTCGATGCCCTCTTTAAGAGTAAAAAGTTTCAATTTCTTTCATCCCGACTATTTTTTTACTCGTGGACATTTTTTATCGGGCTGGGAAAAACCGTCCCGACTTACCTGATGCCACGAGTACCTGTGGCTACGGACTCGCTAACGAGGTCGTAGGAGGTCGTAGGAGTTCCTACGAACTCCTACGACCTCCTACGGACTCGTTACGAACATTCTGCGAGTTTGAATCAAGGGGAAAACCCGGGAAAATTCGTGAATAACTCGTGAAAGTGGGACAGGCACTTTACAGCGCCAAGAGACCCGGGTATAATTTTAGCTACGGGGGCTGTCTGTAGGGGACTCAGTCCACTGAATCCGCGCCATCCAGCGATCACCACGTACGCTCACACTTTCCTACACACACAAGGGGCAATTGTACAATTTACAGCCAATTAACCTACAAACCTGTGCGTCTTTGGAGTGTGGGAGGAAACCGGAGATCCCGGAGAAAACCCACGCAGGTCGCAGGGAGAACGTACAAACTCCGCACAGACAGCACCCGTAGTCAGGATCGAACCCGGGTCTATGGAGCTGTGAGGCAGCAACTCCACCGCTGCGCCACCGTGCGGCTCCAAAGTATCCATGAATGTTAGAAGTATAACAGAACAATAGGCCATCATTCCAAATAAAAACATTGAAATAAAATACAAACGTAATACTCAGCAAACATTGTACCATCATCTCATTCTTCCCCACTTTAAAATCCCTAACCTTCTCCAACAACTGTAGAGAGAAAGTTATTGGGTATATTTAAGGTAGAGATAGATTATTGATTAGTATGGGTGTCAGGGGTTATGGGAAGAGGCAGGAGAATGGGGTTGAGTGGGAAAGATAAATCAGCCATGATTGAATGGCGGAGTGGACTTGAATGGCTGAATGACTTAATTCTGCTCCTATAACTTATAAAGGCTAGAAACAAAGAACTTCAGAAGTTGGTGAATACACAAAAGGACAGAGTGCTGGAGTAACTCAGCAGATCAGGCAGCATCTCTGGAGAACTTGGATAGGTGACGCGTCGGGGTGGCTCTCTTCTTCAGACTTAGATTGATTCTGAAGCGCTGTCCTGACCCGAAACGTCATCTATCCACGTTCTCCAGAGATGCTGCCTGACCCGCTGAGTTACTCCAGCGCTCTGTGAAACGTCACCTATCCATGTTCTCCACAGATGCTGCCTGACCCGCTGAGTTACTCCAGCGCTCTGTGAAACGTCACCTATCCATGTTCCGGCAGCATCTATGGAGCGAAGGAAATAGGCAACGTTTCGGCCCGAAACCCTTCCGGGTTTCGGCCCGAAACGTTGCCTATTTCCTTCAGGGTTTCGGCCCGAAAGGCTGCCCATTTCCTTCGCTCCACAGATGCTGCCTGACCCGCTGAGTTACTCCAGCACTCTGTGAAACGTCACCTATCCATGTTCTCCACAGATGCTGCCTGACCCGCTGAGTTACTCCAGCGCTTTGTGTGTTTCTTTATGACTAACAGAGCTGCCACAGGGAAAGAATCCCAAAATCATTGTTGCAAATCAATCTCACTTTTAAATCATGTCGTTCAAGAACGTAGATTAGTTAGGGCTAGCCAAAAATCCATACAAATTACAAGTGTCTGTTGTTGGTTGATTTTTAACCCTCAGTCAATCACCGTTGACTGGAAGGAACAAAGGAGGGACCGCTGTGAAGGAGGGGGAGGGGGGAGGGGGAGGGGGAGGTGGGAGGGGGAAGGGGGGAGGGGAAGGGGGGAGGGGGAGGGGGAGGGGGAGGGGAAGGGGGAGGGGGGAGGGGAAGGGGGGAAGGTGGAGGGGTGAGGGGGAGAATAAAGGGGGACTGGGCGCGGATACTTTGTAACTTTGTCAGTGCCCTTTATGTGTCGACTATTTGCATACCTTGGGTTTGCAAGCAAAGTATTTCACTGTGACTTGTCACATGTGACAATAAAGTATCCATTCATTCACTCATTCATTCATTCATTCATTCAGTCAGTATTCCCATCACCACTGTTGAAGTGAATCTGTGAAGTTGTCCCTTAAACTTTAATTGCGTTAAAATGTAAAACTGAAGGAGTTAGCTTTGTACGAGCAGCACGGTGGCGCAGCGGTAGAGTTGCTGCCTGACAGCACCAGAGATCCGGGTATGATCCTGACTCCGGGTGTTGGCTGTAAGGACTCACCCAACATCGGGAACCTAAGAGGATGATGGCAGACGTATTCATTGTAATGTTTACATATTCTGCTGTGCTGCTGCTGCAAGTAAGAATGTCATTGTTCTATCTGGGACATATGACAATAAAACACTCTTGACTCAGTTCACAAAAGAAACTGACGGTTTGATCAGGTAAAAGAAGGAAGTATATAAAATCGTTATAAGGTGAGTCATAGAATCATAGAGCAGGGAAACAGGCCCTTCTGCCCACCGATTCAATGCTGACAAGCGATCACTATCGTCCTGTTAGCTCAGATGTGACCCAGAGACTCATTTTCACCCAGACAGTTGTGAATCTGTGGAATTCTCTGCCACAGAAGGCAGTGGAGGCCGATTCACTGTATGTTTTCAAAAGAGAGTTAGATTTAGCTCTCAGGGGAAATGGAATCAAGGGATATGGGGAGAAAGCAGGAAGGGGGTACTGATTTTGGATGGTCAGCCATGATCATATTGAATGGCGGTGCTGGCTCGAAGGGCCGAATGGCCTCCTGCTGCACCTATTTTCGATGTTTCTATGTGGAATTGCTGGAGTTCACGTCTCTCAGAGGAGAGATTAGGCAAGAAAAGCTCTCGTTGGTTTTAGTTCCGTTTTATTATTGTCACGTGCACCGAGGTACATGGAAAAGGTTTGTTTTGCACGCTGTCCAGTCAGATCAGATATACCATGTTAAAATACAACTCAAGTACAATAGGTAGACACAACAAGCTGGAGTAACTCAGCAGGACAGGCAGCGTCTCTGGAGAAAAGGAATAGGTGACGTTTCTGGTCGAGACTCTTCTTCAAGTTTGCGTTTATTGTCACTTAACCAACAAATGTACAGTGAAATTTGAGTTACCATGCAGCCAAAGTGAAATACATACATAAAATAAATGTAACATAAACATCCACCACAGTGGTATCCACATTCCTCACTGTGATGGAAGGCAATAAAGTTCAGTCAATAGACAATAGACAATAGACAATAGACAATGGCAGGAGTAGGCCATTCAGCCCTTCGAGCCAGCACCGCCATTCAATGTGATCATGGCTGATCATCCCCAATCAGTACCCCGTTCCTGCCTTCTCCCCATATCCCCTGACTCCGCTATCTTTAAGAGCCCTATCCAGCTCTCTCTTGAAAGTATCCAGAGAACCTGCCTCCACCGCCCTCTGAGGCAGAGAATTCCACAGACTCACCACTCTCTGTGAGAAAAAGTGGTTCCTCGTCTCCGTTCTAAATGGCTTACTCCTTATTCTTAAACTGTGGCCCCTGGTTCTGGACTCCACCAACATCGGGAACATGTTTCCTGCCTCTAGCGTGCCCAAGCCCTTAACAATCTTATATGTTTCAATGAGATTCCCCTTTCATCCTTCCAAACTCCAGAGTGTACAAGCCCAGCTGCTCCATTCTCTCAGCATATGACAGTCATCTTCCTCTTTGTTCACCCGTGATGGTCGGGGCCTTGAACCCTCCGCACTTGGCGTTGCCGACGGTCCGATGTCCAAGCCCTGATTGAAACTCCGGCGTCGGGACGGATCGGAACACCCTGAGAGTCAGGGGAGAGGGAAGCTAGAGGCATGAACAGGTTCAGAAGGAATCAGAGCCGGCAGCGATGGCCAAGGAAAGGTCTGTTGTTGGCTGTGGAAGAGGTGATAACAAAGGGAAATATGGATGCGAACAGTGGAACTGGCAGGATGACTAGGGTGGGGGAGGGGGAGAGAAAGAGGGAATGCAGGGGTTAGTTGAAATTTGATTGTACAAGCAAAATATCAAGTGCAATAGGCCGAGCAAAGGGGAAGATACGGAATGCAGAATGTAGTTCTCAGCATTGTAGCGCACCGGTTCCAGAGACAAAGTCCAATGTCCGCAATGGGGTAGAGGTGAATCGGGCAGTACCCTAGCTTATGGAGGGGCCGTTCAGAAGCCTGATAACAGAGGGGAAGGAGCTGTTCCTGAGTCTTGGCGGTGCGCGCTTTCAAGCTTCTGCATATCTTCTGTCGGACGGGAGCGGGGAGAAGAAGGAATGACCAGGGTGGGACAAAAGAGTGAAGTAAAAGAGAAAGGACGGTGGAAATGTTTTCGGGAGTGGATCTCGGATCTTACAACCGCAGCAGGGTTGGTTCAATCACCAGCACCAGAGTTGTTACATTTGGGGATTATCAAAAGACAGCATTCTCAGGGGCGCAGAGGTCTAGAAAGGGTCATGAGCTGGAGAAGGTGGCAAAGCAAGGGGAAGACTAGTCATTATGTGGGAAGGAACTGCAGATGCTGGTTTGAACTGAAGATAGACACAAAAAGCTGCATTGACTCAGCGGGACAGACAGCATCTCTGGAGAGAAGGTCTGGGTGACGTTTCCGGTCGAGACCCTTCTTCAGACTTCAGAATGAGTTATTCACAGGATTAAGAAGGAACTGCAGATGCTGGAAAAATCGAAGGTAGACAAAAATGCTGGAGAAACTCAGCGGGTGAGGCAGCATCTATGGAGCGAAGGAATAGGCGACGTTCCGAGTCAAGACCCTTCTTCAGCACTTTGTGTCTATTTTCAGACTCGAAACATCGCCCGTTCCTTCTCTCCAGAGATGCTGCCTCACCCACTGAGTTTCTCCAGCATTTTGTGTCTACCTATTCACAGGTTTAGTTTAGATTAGTTTAGAGATACAGCGTGGAAACAGCCCACCGAGTCCGCGCCGACCAGCGATCCCCACATACTAACACTGTCCTACACACATTAGTGACCATTTACAGTTTTTATCCAAGCCAATTAACCTACTAACCAGTATGTCTTTGGGATGTGGGAGGAAACCGGTGCACGCGGAGAAAACCCACGCAGGTCACGGGGAGAACGTACAAACTCCGTACAGACAGCACCCGTGGTCAGGATCGAACCCGGGTCTCTGGCGCTGTGAGGCAGCGACTCTAACGCTGCGCCCCAGTTTAAAATGTAAAAGCAAGGATTGCTTGTCTGTGGTGAGCAGATAATCAGATGCCTACTTGGAAGAGCATGGCTGAATCTGTTTTGCTGAATACAGCTGAGACCAGCACTCGCATGGTGCCCTTTGTGCTAAAGGCATTAGCCCACAACCGGTGATTTCCTGCCATTAACACTGATGGACAGAGAAATGACAGGTTCTGTCCCTGCAATTTTCTGCAGCGCTTCTCCTGAGATGGCCACACCACGCTGAGAACAGAGAGCGGATAAAATGCTTCGAGATAGATACAATGCTCTGTGGATTAAAGGCCCTGTCCCACTGTACGAGGTAATTCAAGAGCTCTCCCGAGTTTAAAAAAAATCAAACTCGTGGTAAGCACGTAGAATGTACGTAGCGGGTACGTCGGAGCTCGGGGACGTCTCTTAGCGGCTCGTAACGCTAACGGCAGGTACTTGGGAAAAGCGGTAAGCTCGGGAAGACTTGTGAAGATTTTTCAACATGGTGAAAAATGTCCACGAGAGCCCCGAGTACCGACGAGCGGCCATTACCGTAATTCTCCGAGTTCGAATCAGGGGAAACTCGGGAAAACTCTTGAATTAGCTCGTACAGTGGGACAGGCCTTATCTCCAGAGAAAATTCAGTTTGAGGAAGGGTTTAGACTCAAAACATCACCCATTCCTTATATCCAGAGATGTTGTCAACCCGCTGAGTTACTCCAGCATTTTGGTACCTATCGTTGCTGTAAATCAGCATTTGCAGTTCCATCTCACTGCAAGTTGCTTTGGACTGCCTTTGTACCCATGTTGCAGAAAGAAAGGGCATTGTTTATTAACCTGAGCTACAGGGAGAGGTTGAGTAGGCTGGGACTCTATTCCTTGGAGCGCAGGAGGATGAGGGGTGATCTTATAGAGGTGTATAAAATCATGAGAGGAATAGGCCGGGTAGATGCACAGAGTCTCTTGCCAATAGACAATAGACAATAGGTGCAGTAGTAGGCCATTCGGCCCTTTGAGCCAGCACCGCCATTCAATGTGATCATGGCTGATCATCCCCAATCAGTACCCCGTTCCTGCCTTCTCCCCATATCCCCTGACTCCGCTATCTTTAAGAGCTCTATCTAGCTCTCTCTTGAAAGCATCCAGAGAACCAGCCTCCACCGCCCTCTGAGGCAGGGAATTCCACAGACTCACAACTCTCTGTGTGAAAAAGTTTTTCCTCATCTCCATTCTAAATGGCTTACCCCTTATTCTTAAACTGTGGCCCCTGGTTCTGGACTCCCCAACATCGGGAACATGGAGAGAGCCAGATAGGGCTCTTAAAGATAGCAGAGTCAGGGGATATGGGGAGAAGGCAGGAACGGGGTACTGATTGGGGATGATCAGCCATGATCACATTGCATGGCAGTGCTGGCTCGAAGGGCCGAATGGCCTACTCCTGCACCGATTGTCTATTGTCTATAAGGCAACAGAGAAAAGGAGTGGGTTTGTAGATTAAATTGACCCCTGTAAATTCCCCTTAATGTGTAGGGGGTGGATGAGGAAATGGGAGAATTAGTGTGATCGTTGGTTGGCGTGGACACAGTGGGTCGAGGGGCCGGTATCTCTCATCTCTAAACTTGCAGATGCCAGGACAATCTTGGTGCAAGTTTACGATCAGGGTTAAACAAACCAAAGAAGTGGATGTGTGTGGGAAGGAACTGCAGACGCTGGTTTACCCCGAAGATAGACACCAAATGCTGGAGTAACTCAGCGGGACAGGCAGCGTCTCTGCAGAAAAAGGATGGGTGACTTTACGGGTCAAGACCCTTCTTCAGTAGAAGGTCTGAAGATGACTCCTGACCCTGAGTTACTCTAGTGCTTTGTGTCTATCTTAAATAAAGTCATAGAAACATAGAAACATAGAGAATAGGCGCAGGAGGAGGCCATTCGGTCCTTCGAGCCAGCACCGCCATTCAATGTGATCAATGCTGATCGTCCCCAATCAATAACCCGTGCCTGCCTTCTCCCCATATCTCTTGATTCCACTAGCCCCTAGAGCTAACTTTCTCTTAAATCCAGCCAGTGATTTGGCCTCCACTGCCCTCTGTGGCAGGGAATTCCACAAGTTCACAACACTCTGGGTGAAAACGTTTTTTCTCACCTCAGTCTTAAATGGCTTCGCCTTTATTCTAAGACTGTGACCCCTGGTTCTGGACTCGCCCAACATTGGGAACATTATTCCTGCATCTAGCTTGTCCAGTCCTTTTATAATTTTATATGTAAAAGTCCTAAGTTCATAAGTGATGGAAGTACAATTAAGCCATTCAGTCCATCAAGTCTACTCCACCATTCAATCATGGCTGATCTATCTCTCCCTCTTGACCCCATTCTCCTGCCTTCTCCCCATAACCAATGACACCCGCACTAATCAAGAATCTATCTATCCCAGCTTTTGAAAATATCACCTGACTTGGCCTCCACAGCCTTCTGTGGCAAAGAATTCCACAGATTCGCAACGCTCTTACTAAAGAAATTCCTCCTCATCTCCTTCCTAATGGAACGTCCTTTAATTCTGAGACTGTGACCTCTGGTCCTAGACTCTCCCAGGAGTGGAAACATCCTCTCCACATCCACTCGATCCAGGCTAATTACCTTTTTGTGTGTTATAACATTCTGATGATTCATTCTCTTGATCTTCGTAAACATTTTTATGAAGATCAATTCTCCCTTTGAAAAGATCTAAGGGTCTCGACCCGAAACGCCACCTATTCCATTTTCACCAGAGATCCTGCCTGGCGCGCTGAGTTACTCCAGCTTCTGGTGTCCATCCGCACATGGTCCCCTTTGCCCTTGTTCCCAGTCACACTCTAACCACGTGCCCTGAGGATTCCCAACAGTTTGGCACAGTTGAATAAACAATTAGGGCAGTGTACGTTATCGCCCGCGCGCTGTTTCGTTAAGTGCTCGTGGAACAGAAGGCCAGAGTCCCCTGTGATCCTGCAGCCAGCAACTAGCCAAGCAGTCAGTGTCCGCACGCCACGTGTGTTTCGTGAGGCCTGCTCCACGGTGGCGCAGCGGTAGAGCTGCCGTCTCACAGCGAACGCAGCGCCAGAGACCCGGGTTCGATCCCGACTACGGGCGCTGTCTGTACGGAGTTTGTACGTTCTCCCCGTGACCCACGTGGGTTTTCTCCCAGATCTTCGGTTTCCTCCCGCACTCCAAAGACGTGCAGGTCTGTAGGTTAATTGGCTTGGTAAATGTAAAAATTGTCCCTAGTGGGTGTTAATGTGCGGGGATCGCTGGTCGGCACGGACCCGGTGGGCCGAAGGGCCTGTTTCTGCACTGTATCACTAATTTAAATATTTTTAAAAAAAATTATGATTAAATATGAGTGCACCATGATTAGTAATGAGATTTTGCCTCTGCCTCTGACCTCTTGCTTTTAATCATCACCATCGACCCACCATCTGTTACCACTGCTCACTAACAAGTCAATCGTCATCCCATGCTGGTCTGCCCACTTGAATTAAGTAGAGATGACAATGAGCTGGCAGGTCTTCCTAGCTTTGTGGTGACACCCACCTCCATTACACACTGGGCATAATTAAAGACTCGTCCCACTCCACTCACTCCTTCTTCTCCCCGCTCCCGTCCGGCAGAAGGTACAGAAGCTTGAAAGCGCGCACCACCAGACTCAGGAACAGCTTCTTCCCCTCTGTTATCAGGCTTCTGAACGGGCCTTCCATAAGCTAGGGTACTGTCCGATTCACCTCTACCCCATTGCGGACATTGGACTTTGTCTCTGGAACTGGTGCTCTACAATGCTGAGAACTACATTCTGTACTCTGTATCTTCCCCATAGAGTCATAGATTAATACAGAGTGGAAACAGGCCCTTCGGCCCAACTCGCCCACACCGGCCAACAATGTCCCAGCTACACTAGTCCTACCTGCCTGCGCTTGGTCCATATCCCTCCAAACCTGTCCTATCCAGGTACCTGTCCAACTGTTTCTTAAACGATGAGATAGTCCCAGCCTCAACTACCTCCTCTGGCAGCTTGTTCCATGCACCCGCCACCCTCTGTGTGAAAAAGTTACCTCTCAAATTCCTGTTAAATCTTTTCCTCCTTCACCTTAAACCTATGTTCTCTGGTCCTCGATTCCCCTACTCTGGACAAGAGACTCTGTGCATCTACCCGATCTATTCCTCTCATGATTTTGTACACCTCTATAAGATCACCCCTCATCCTCCTGCACTCCAAGGAATAGAGACCCAGCCTACTCAACCTCTCCCTATAGCTCACACCCTCTAGTCCAGGCAACATCCTCGTAAATCTTTTCTGAACCCTTTCAAGCTTGACAATATCTTTCCTATAACACGGTGCCCAGAACAGAACACAATATTCTAAATGCGGTCTCACCAACGTATTATACAACTGCAACATGACCTCCCAACTTCTATACTCAATACTCTGAATGATGAAGGTCAAAGTGCCAAAAGCCTTTTTGACCACCTTATCTACCTGCGACTCGACCTTCATGGACCCATGCACTTGCACTCCTAGATCTCTCTGCTCTACAACACTACCCAGAAGCCTACCATTCACTGTGTAGGTCCTGCCCTTGTTCGAAGTCCCAAAATGCAACACCTCACACTTCCCTGTATTAAATTCCATCAACCATTCCTCCGCCCACCTGGCCAATCGATCCAGATCCTGCTGCAATCGTTCACAACCATCTTCACTATCTACAAAACCACTCACTTTTATATCATCAGCAAACTTGCTAATCTTGCCCTGTATGTTCTCATCCAAATCATTGATATAGATGACAAACAGTAACGGGCCCAGCACCGAACCCTGAGGCACACCACTAGTCACAGGCATCCAGTCTGAGAAGCAACCTTCCACCATCACCCTCTGTTTCCTTCCATGGAGCCAATTCGCCGTCCATTCAGATATCTCTCCCTGGATCCCATGCGATCTAACCTTCCAGAGCAGCCTACCATGCGGCCTACCATTCTTGATTAGTGCGGGTGTCAGGGGTTATGGGGAGAAAGCAGGAGAATGGGGTTAGGAGGGAGAGTTTAGATGCTAGTTGAAGGTGGTTGCCGGAGGTTGCAGGCAGTGGAAGGTAAGACCTTCCACTACCTGCAACCTCCAGCAACCACCTTCAACTAGCAACGCAACCGGCTTCGACTAAAAAATTACCGATTTTTAAAACGGCAACCTATTTTTAGTCGCGGCCGGTTTTTAATTTTTTGAAATAATCGCCGGATCATAGAAGAAGCGGAAACCACTTTCGACCATTAGGGAGACTGACAAAAACCTCCGGGAACCGCACGGAAACCTTGGGTGGGGCGCAAAGTCTCCATAGGTTTCCGTTCAGGTTTCCTAAGTGGGACAGGGGCATAACTCTGCTTTTCTCTCTCCACAGAGACCATCTGACTGGCCGAGTGTCTCTGACAGTTTTTGCTTTCAGTATTGCTCAAGTTATTGATTGTCTGTGCTCCTCATCTTTGTCCACAGGTTGTTGTAATCAAAGGTCACGAGCTAATTAGTTGCAAGGTAGCAAGGCCTTTGATTAGATTCCCAAGCACAGATCAATGAATGGACACAAATCGCTGGAGTAACTCAGCGGGACTGGCGGCATCTCTGGAGAAAAGGAATAGCTGACAATTCAGGTTGAGACCCTTGTACAGACTCGACCCGAAACGTCACCTATTCCATTTTGCCAGGAAAGCTGTCTGACCCGCTGAGTTACTCCAGCCTTTTGTATCTTTGCTGGAAAGGGTATAGCGAAGATTTACAAGGATGTTGCCAGCACTAGAGGGTCTGAGCTATAGGGAGTGGTTGAGTAGGCTGGGTCTCTATTCCTTGGAGCGCAGGAGGGTGAGGGGTGATCTTATAGAGGTGTACAAAATCATGAGAGGAATAGATCGGGTAGATGCACAGAGTCTCTTGCCCAGAGTAGGTGAATCGAGGACCAGAGGACATAGGTTCAAGGTGAAGGGGAAAAGATTTAATAAGAATCTGAGGGGTAACCTTTCCACATAAAGGGTGGTGGGTGTATGGAACGAGCTGCCAGAGGAGGTAGTTGAGGCTGGGACTATCCCCACGTTTAAGAAGCAGTTATACAGGTACATGGATAGGACAGGTTTGGCGGGATACGGACCAGGCGCAGTGCAGGTGGGACATGTTGGTCGGTGTGGGCAAGTTGGGTCGAAGGGCCTGTTTCCACGCTGTATCATTCTATGACTGTATGACTTTGGTTTAAACCAGCATCTGCAGTTCCTTCCTACACACAGATCAATGGATAATGATCGGGGAGCAAAACCCGGAGCAATTTCCCCACCCTCATCCTATAGGTTTTGCAATCAATCGTATGCTCCAACCTTCAGCCTGATTGAATCTCGGACGGTTTAGTGTGTGTTAGGGAGAGCCAGCTTTGTAAGGAATGTATCACAGAGATAGGAAGGAGCAATGATATGAACTGATTTGGGAAGCAGGCCTGTTTAAGTCTGTTTGGCCCACATTATAGTTTAGTTTAGTTTACAAATGCAGCGCAGAGACAGGCCCTTCGGCCCACCGAGTCCGTGCCAACCAGCGATCACCCCGCACACTGACACTATCCAAAACACAAACTAGGGACAATTTAAAAGTTTACCAAGCCAATTAACCTACAAACCTGCACGTCTTTGGAGTGTGGGAGGAAAACGGAGCACTTGGAGAAAACTCACGCAAGTCACGGGGAGAACGTACAAACTCCATACAGACAGCACCCGTAGTCAGGATTGAACCCGGGTCTCTGGCGCTGTGAGGCAGCAACTCTACCGCAGCGCCACCGTGACGCCCAAATAATTTGTCTTTAATTATTTATTTCCTTGCATATATATTCATAGTTTTCAGTCCAGCGAAGAAAAAACATTGTAAGTGAATGTAATATTGATTAAAAAATAGCTCGATAGTGAGATAGAGGAGGTTTATCAGCATGATGCCTGGATTAGTGGGTATTAGCTATAAGGTGAGTGCGTAAGAAAGAACTGCAGATGCTGGTTTAAATCGAAGGTGGACACAAAATGCTGGAGTAACTCAGCGGGCGAGGCAGCATCTCTGGAGAGAAGGAATGGGTGACGTTTCGAGTCTCGTCCCGAAACGTTGCCCATTCCTTCTCTCCAGAGACGCTGCCTCACCCGCTGAGCTACTCCAGCATTTTGTGTCTACCTTAGCTATAAGGGGAGGTTGGACAGACTTGGATTGTTTTCTCAGGAGTGCCAGAGATTGAGGAGGGAACTTGATAGAAGAATATAAAATTAAGTGAGACATAGATCGGACAGACAGAGAACCCTTTTCCTCGAATGAAAATGACAAGGACAAGAGATCGTAGCTTTCAGTGAGAGGGGCAAAGTTTTACAGGGAATGTCGGGCAAGTTGTTTACACAGAGGGTGGTGGGTGCCTGGAACATTACGTCTGTCAGTTCTGACTGTCTACCCTGTCTCTGCCTTTCATATTCTTCCATTAGATCTCTCCACAGCCTTCCAGAGAAAACAATACAGGTTTAAGCCCCTGTCCCACCGTACGAGGTAATTCAAGAGTTCTCCCGAGTTTTCCCCTGATTCGAACTCGGAGAATGATCTCGTAAGGTTAGCACGTTCTCCCTGTGACCGCGTGGGTTTCCTCCGGGTGCTCCGGTTTCAGCCCGTAATGCTAACGGTAGGTACTCGGGAAATCCGGTAAACTCGTGACGTTTTTTCAACACCGTGAAAAATGTCCACGAGTAAAAAAATACTCGTGATGAAAGAAATGGTTACTTTTTACTCGTACGAGCCGCTACGAGACGTCCACGAACTCCTACGGACCCGCTACGGACATTCTCCGAGTTCGAATCAGGGGAAAACTCGGGAGAACTTGTGAATTACCTCGTACAGTGGGACAGGCCCTTGACCAACCTCTCCCTGTAGCCAATAGCCCCTCATCCAGGGAACATTCTGGTAAACTTCCTCTACACCCTTTCCAAAGCCCCCTCATCTTTTCTGTAATGGGGCAGCCAGAACCGCACGCAATATTCCAAATGTGGCCTGTCTTCATAAATATTCCTCATCCTTTTTTACATCCAAAGCAACGTGGTGATCATCAGAACTGTGTGAGCTTTAGCTGTCATAGTTTGAATCTGACCTCAGTTTTCATCAAGGGGCCCTGGCCTGAAGTGTTAACTCTGTTGGCATATTGGGTAAGTCTAGGCATTGAATGTCCAGGCATAGAATGCCCATGTATTGGAGGCCCATCCACTGGAGGTCCATGCATTGAAGGCCCATGCGTGGAAGCCCCATGCATGGAAGGTCTATGCATTGAATGTCCAGGCATTGAAGGCCCATGTATTGGAGGTCTATACATTGAAGGCCCATGCATGGAAGGTCTGTGCATTGGAGGTCTATAAATTGGAGGTCTATACATTGAAGGCCCATGCATTGGAGGCCCAGGAATTGAAAGTCCAGGCAATGAACATCTAGGCATTGAAGGCCCAGGCATTCTTTGGACCAAATGCTGGAAGATGGGATTAATACAGACAGGCACCCACCAGATAGATGAGGGAATTGAAAGCAACATCTCCAAGTTTGCGGATGACACTAAGCTGGGGGGCAGTGTTAGCTGTGAGGAGGATGCTAGGAGACTGCAAGGTGACTTGGATAGGCTGGGTGAGTGGGCAAATGTTTGGCAGATGCAGTATAATGTGGATAAATGTGAGGTTATCCACTTTGGTGGCAAAAACAGGAAAGCAGACTATTATCTAAATGGTGGCCGATTAGGAAATGGGGAGATGCAGCGAGACCTGGGTGTCATGGTACACCAGTCATTGAAAGTAGGCATGCAGGTGCAGCAGGCAGTGAAGAAAGCGAATGGTATGTTAGCTTTCATAGCAAAAGGATTTGAGTATAGGAGCAGGGAGGTTCTACTGCAGTTGTACAGGGTCTTGGTGAGACCACACCTGGAGTATTGCATACAGTTTTGGTCTCCAAATCTGAGGAAGGACATTATAGCCATAGAGGGAGTGCAGAGAAGGTTCACCAGACTGATTCCTGGGATGTCAGGACTTTCATATGAAGAAAGACTGGATAGACTTGGCTTATACTCGCTAGAATTTAGGAGATTGAGAGGGGATCTTATAGAAACGTACAAAATTCTTATGGGGTTGGACAGGCTAGATGCAGGAAGATTGTTCCCGATGTTGGGGAAGTCCAGGAAAAGGGGTCACAGCTTAAGGATAAGGGGGAAATCCTTTAAGACCGAGATGAGGACAAACTTTTTTCACACAGAGAGTGGCGAATCTCTGGAACTCTCTGCCACAGAGGGTAGTTGAGGCCAGTTCATTGGCTATATTTAAGAGGGAGTTAGATGTGGCCCTTGTGGCTAAGGGGATCAGGGGGTGTGGAGAGAAGGCCGGTACGGGATACTGAGTTGGATGATCAGCCATGATCATATTGAATGGCGGTGCTGGCTCGAAGGGCCGAATGGCCTACTCCTGCACCTATTTTCTATGTCTCTATGTATATGGTGGGCCGAATGGCCTGTTTCCATGCTGTATGACTCTGTGTCTCAATGAGATGCATCATAACTGACTGTGCAGGAGTTAGGGAAGGAGAACTCACTGCAGAGCCGTGTTCTATTGGCATGGACACGATCAAGTGTCCACAAAACATGGAGTTTAACCACTCCATTAGTCATAGAGTCATAGAGAGATACAGTGTGGAAACAGGCCCTTCGGCCCAACTCGCCCACACCGGCCAACATGCCCCAGCTACACTAGTCCCACCTGCCTGCGTTTGGCCCATATCCCTCCAAACCTGTCCTATCCATGTACCTGTCTAACTGTTTCTGAAACGTTGCGAAAGTACCTTGGCTTGAAACTAAAACATCAAAACAAGAGGCCCATTCAATTATCGGACAGAACCTACTTCCTCGGTGGCATTTGTGAGAGGTTGACTTTCCATATCCCAGCACATCCCGTGGCCAACTTGGCAGGAGATGAGCTAATATCAGGCAGCTTCCTTTATATAATTACATGCACTTTCCAGAGAAAATGAAACCTTTCTGAAGATAATTGGTGAGCTCTGCTGTTGTCAAGCCCCTCTCAAGTGTAGCTGGTTATGAAATTATAGGTTTAATCTCCAATCGCCCAGTAATAAAACAGTACATTTGTGGTTTTAGTGGATTTATTAAGATCAAAATTAAACGCTGCAGATATCAACTTCCATGATAATGTGACATTTGATGAAGTGCAATTTTGATCAATGATGTGGCGGTAATATTTGGATTGAATGCCAGCGATGCTACACCACAATTAAAGAGTACAAAGAAAACCTCAGACAATGTCCATGCAAGGACTGTGTGATTAGTAGTTTAGTTTAGTTTAGTTTAGAGATACAACAACAACCTTTTCACTGTACTTCGGTACATGTGACAATAATAAACTTAACTAAAAAGTCTGTTTAAACGTGGTGATTAAGATATAAATAGTCTCTTGGATTCAAGGGAATATTCTCTTGCCCATCTACGAAATAGAACCAGGAGTTTAGTTTCGTTTAGTTTAGACATACAGCGCGGAAACAGGCTTTTCGGCCCCCCGCACACTAACACCACCCTTCATGCGCTAGGGGCAATTTATATTCATACCAAGCCAATTGAGCCACAGACCTACACGTGGGAGGAAACCAAAGATCTCGGCGAAAACCCACGCAGGTCACGGGGAGAACGTGCAAACTCCGTGCAGACAGCGCCCGTGGTCAGGATCGATCCCGGGTCTCTGGTGCCATAATGCAGCTACTCTACCGCTGCGCCACCGTGCCACCCTTCCATCGGTTAAGAGGTACAGAAGTGTGAAAACGCTCAGTTCCAGATTCAGGGACAGTTTCTTCCCAGCTGTCATCAGGCAAATTAACCATCCTATTACCAACTGGAGAGCAGTCCTGAAGTACCATCAATTTCATTGGAGACCCTCAGACTACCTTTAATCAGACTTTATCTTGCACTAAACATTACACCCTTTATCCTGTTTAAGAAGGAAGGGCAGATGCTGGAAAATCGAAGGTAGACAAAAATGCTGGAGAAACTCAGCGGGTGAGGCAGCATCTATGGAACGAAGGAAATAGGCAACGGAAGGGTCGAGACCCTTCTTCAGACTGAAGAAGGGTCTCGACCCGCAACGTCGCCTATTTCCATCGCTCCGTAGATGCTGCCTCACCCGCTAAGTTTCTCCAGCATTTTTGTCTACCCTTTATCCTATCTGGGACACATGACAATAAAACTCTCTTGACTCTTGGACGGCTCGATTTTAATCATGTATTGTCTTTCCACCGACTGGATAGCACGCAACAAAAAAACCTTTTCACTGTACTTCGGTACACGTGACAATAATTAACTTAACTAAAAAGTCTGTTTAAACGTTGTGATTAAGATACAAATAGTCTCTTGGATTCAAGGGAATATTGCCTTGCCCATCGACAAAATAGAACCATGAGTTTAGTTTAGTTTAGTTTAAAGATAGAGCGCGGAAACAGGCCCTTCGGCCCACCGAGTCCGTGCCGACCAGCGATCCCCGCACACTATCCTACACACACTAGGGACAATTTACAATTTATACCAAGCCAATTAACCTACAAACCTGCACGTCTTTGGAGTGTGGGGGGAAACCGAAGATCTCGGAGAAAACCCACGCAGGTCACGGGGAGAACGTACAAACTCCGTACAGACAGCACACGTAGTCGGGTATCGAACACGGGTCTCCGGCGCTGTAAGGTAGCAACTCTACCGCTGCACCACCGCGTTCTTTAAAGTCCAGCTCTGAGAATGAACTGGGCCTTGGTTTATCATCCCACGTATAAGACGGCACCTTCCAGAGCACAGTGCTCCCATAGCACGATCCTGAGATGAGTCGACATTTTATATTTGAATTTAGGAAGTGGCACTTGAACCAGACCCGCATGTATTACATGGGTTAATTCTTGAAAGGATCTTTTACGCTTTGTAAAGGCACAAAGTGCTGGAGTAACTCTGCGAGTAACGCTGCAGGCAGCATCCCTGGAGAACATGGAGAGGTGACGTTCCGGGTTGGGACTCTTCTTCAGACTGCCTGATCCGTTCAGGTACTCCAGCATTTTGTAAACCTGCTGTTACGATGTAGAAGAAAGAAACTGCAGGTGGGGGTTTACTAAAAAAAGGACACAAAGTGCTGGAGTAATTCAGCGGGTCAGGCAGCTTCTCTGGAGAACATGGATAGGTGACGTTTCGGGTCGGGACCCTTCTTCAGACTGATGGTAGCTGGGTGGAGTGGAAGAAAGATTGAAGAGAGGAGAAACAGGACAAAGCGTGGACTCAGGCGAGGGAGGTTTCGTTTAGTTTACAGATACAGCGTGGAAACAGGCCCCTCGGCCCACCGGGTCTGGGCCGACCAGCGACCACCCCATACACTAACTACCACAATCCTTCACACACTAGGAACAATTTACAATTTTACTGAAGCCAAATTAACCTACAAGCCTGTACGTCTTTGGAGTGTGGGAGGAAACCGGAGAACCCGGAGAAAACCCGCGCAGGTCAAGGGGAGAACGTATAAACTCCGTACAGACAGCACCCGTAGTCGGGATCGAACCCGGGTCTCTGGCGCTGTGAGGCAGCAACTCTACCGCTGCGTCACCATGCCACACTATTCGTTTCTATCTTTTACATTGACGTTTGTGCTTACATTATTTGCAAGATCCGTGACCACCAGGTTGACGAACAGCATCTTCCCAGCAACCAACAGGCTCTTGAATACCACGCACCACTAACCATTACTTCAGCCACTATTCCACACATCAAGGACCTATAAACAGCCTTATGATAAATCTGTGATCATTTGTTTTCAGTCACGCTAACTTTGGGATAAATGTTGGTGAGAACCTCTTTGTACACTTGATCAGTTGATAACTGTTGATCTTATAGAGGGCTACAAAATCATGAGAGGAGTAGATCAGGTAGACGCACAGAGTCTCTTGTCCAGAGTAGGGGAATTGAGAATCAGAGGACACAGGTTTAAGGTGAGGGGAGAAAAATTTAATAGGAACCTGAGGGGTAACGTTTTACACAAAGGGTGGTGGATGTCTGGAACGAGCTGCCAGAGGAGGTAGTTGAGGCTGGGACTATCCCAACATTTACAAGACATTTAGACAGGTACATGGACAGGACAGGTTTAGTGGGATCTGGGTCAAACGCAGGCAGGTGGGACTAGTGTAGATGGGACATGTCGGCCGGCATGGGCTAGTTTCCACGCTGTAAGACTCTATGACTATGCACGGAGTTTGTCCGTTCTCCCTGTGACCACATGGGTTTCCTCCGGGTGCTCCGGCTTCCTCCCACACTCCAAAGACATGCAGGTTTGTAGGTTAATTGGCTTCTGTAAATTGTCCCCAGTGCGTAGGATAGAGCTAGCGTACGCGTGAGTGGCCTGTTTCCACTCTGTATCTCGCACATCTAAAGGAAGAGCAAAGGGGAAGAGGCTGAGTTCTGTCCCAGAATTTTCTATTTGCGATTCCCAATATCTGCCTTTCTTTTCGGATTTTCATTCACCCTCTGCCTTGGCACCATCCCAGTAAACCTCTTCCATCATCTCCTCCAAGGTCCCTGCATCATTTCTAATGACCAGGGCCTGGAAATGTGTACAATGCATCTGCTGGGCACCAGCCAGCAATGATAGAAGCTGTGTTGGCAGGAACTGCAGATGCTGGTTTAAAACCAAAGACAGACACAAAAAAAAACTGGAGTAACTCAGTGGGACAGGCAGCAGCATCACTGGAGAAAAGGAATAGGTGACGTTTCGGATCGAGACCCTTCTTCAGACTGAGAGTTGGGGGAAAGGGGAACGAGAGATATAGATGGACACAAAATGCTGGAGTAATTCAGCGAGACAGGCAGCATCTCCGGAGAGAAGGAATAGGTGACGTTTCAGAAATCATTGATTTCTCTAACTTCAAGTAACCTTCGCACCCCCTCTCTCTCCATCTCTCCCCCACCCATGTCGTTGTACGAGGTTCAAAGTCATTTTTTTTTTTTTTTTAAATTTTTATTTATTAGAAGTACATTACATTACAACCACATACATTAGTACTCGTCATTTATATCTTCTTACAATTAATGTACTCCATTTATTTTTTACACTAGAAAAGGAAAAGATTGAAAGAAAGAAGAAAGTGAAGGAAAAAGTGAAAGTGTAGAAAATGTGACAACAAAAAAGGACGAAGACCCTATAAGAGCAAAATTAAAAACAAAAGAAAAAGAGTTAAGAAATAGACCCTAGAAAAGAAAGAGAAAGAGAAAGAGGAAAAAGAGAGAAACAAATATTTTTATGAGCATTACGTAAATGGGACATACCAACTCTTCAACTATCATCCCCCCTTACCTGACCTCAATTTTTTTTAAAGTACTTTTGCACCCTATGTTTGTAATAATTCTATAAATGCAGACCACGTCAGGTGGAAGTGATCTGGTTTACCTGCTAGGAGGAGTCTTATCTCTTCTAGGTGTAATGTTTCAAACATATTTGAAATCCACATATTTATAGTTGGTATTGGAGCCTTCTTCCAAAATTTTAGAATTAGCTTTTTTCCAGTTATTAACCCATAGTCCATTAGTTTCTTTTGAAACACATTTTGTTCTGGACCATCTTCCGTTATACCGAAGATAATCCATTCTGCTTTGGGTATCAGTCTTGTTTTAAATAACTTTGTAAAGATTTCAAAAATTTCATTCCAAAATTTTTGAATTTTTGTACAAGAAACGAATGAGTGCGCTATAGTAGCTTCTTGGGATTGACATTTATCACAAATAGATGATACATTTGGGAAAATTTTATGAATTTTAGTTTTTGAATAATATAATCTATGTAAAATTTTAAATTGTATTAAAGTGTGTCTTACATTAATCGAGCATTTATGCACGTTTAATAAGTATTCATTCCAACTTTCCTTTGAAATTTTAATAGCTAACTCTTGTTCAAAGTCTTCTTGTTGATTCTCATTGTCAGTAACACAGCTAACAGTGGCATGTTTCCTTCATCATCGTTACTTTTTTCGACCTGAAACGTTACCCATTCCCTTTCCTCCAGAGATGCTGCCTGACCCGCTGAGTGTCTAAATTCAATATTACTGTTGGGCTCTAAGAAGCTTCCACACAACATCCTCTGAGCTACTGACTCCAGTAAAAGAAATGAAATAAATGTACAGGATTAAATAAAACTGTTGTTGATGCTACATTCCTGCATCAGCTGACAAAATAACCTGAGTTTTAACACCAATTGCCAATCTCCACAACACTCACTGTGTGGATATTTCCAACTGGTTTGCGTTAAATAGTGCGGGCAAATTAATTTGCGACAAGCATTCCAGCAATAATTGGAGAGATTCTTCAAACAATTAAATTCCAAAGTTTTAATCCAAAGACCTCTCCTTTTCGTGGACTGCAGCATTGGTACTTTTAAAAAAGTGGTTCAGTATTTCTGATTTGGCGGTACAACCAGACTTTAACAGGGAGGAGAAAGATGCAAGGAACTGTAGATGCTGCTTCACAAAATAAAAGATGCAGAGTGCTGGAGTAACTCAGCGGGTCAGGCAGCATCTTTGGAGAGCATCTGTGATTTTTCAGGTTGCGATTTTTCATCAGACCCAAAATGTCGCCTATCCATGTTCTCCAGAGATGCTGCCTGACCCGCTGAGTTACTCCAGCACTCTGTGAAACGTCACCTATCCATGTTCCGGCAGCATCTATGGAGCGAAGGAAATAGGCAACGTTTCGGCCCGAAACCCTTCCGGGTTTCGGCCCGAAGCGTTGCCTATTTCCATCAGGGTTTCGGCCCGAAAGGTTGCCCATTTCCTTCGCTCCACAGATGCTGCCTGACCCGCTGAGTTACTCCAGCACTCTGTGAAATGTCACCTATCCATGTTCTATAAAAGATGCTGCCTGACCCGCTGAGTTACTCCAGCGTTCTGTGTCAGACCTCAACACAGTTTAGTTTAGTTTAGACTTTAGACTTCAAACATATAATGTGGAGTCAGGCCCTTTGGCCCATCGAATCCACGTGGACCAGCAATCACCCCGTGCACTCACACTACCCTACACACTAGGAACAAATTGCAATTTTACCGAAACCAATTAACCTACAAACCTGCACTTCTTTGGAGTGCGGGAGGAAACCGGAGCACCCGTAGAAAAATGCCGAGATCAGGATCGAACCCCAGTCTCTGGTTCTGTAGGGCAGCAACTCTACCACAGCTCCATTGTGCCACCCAGTTTCGTTTAGTGTAGTTTAGTTTAGTGTAGTGTAGTGTGGTGTAGTGTGGTGTAGTGTGGTGTAATGTAGATTAGTGTAGTTTAATGTAGTTTAGTTTAGTGTGGTGTGGTGTAGTGTAGTGTAGTGTAGTGTAGTGTAGTGTAGTGTAGTGTGGTGTAGTGTGGTGTAGTGTGGTGTAATGTAGTGTAGTGTAGTGTAGTGTAGTGTAGTGTAGTGTAGTGTGGTGTAGTGTAGTGTAGTGTGGTGTAGTGTGGTGTAGTGTAGTGTAGTGTGGTGTAGTGTAGTGTAGTGTAGTGTAGTGTAGTGTGGTGTAGTGTGGTGTAGTGTGGTGTAGTGTGGTGTAGTGTGGTGTAGTGTGGTGTAATGTAGTGTAGTGTGGTGTAGTGTGGTGTAGTGTGGTGTAGTGTAGTGTAGTGTGGTGTAGTGTGGTGTAATGTAGTGTAGTGTAGTGTAGTGTAGTGTAGTGTAGTGTAGTGTGGTGTAGTGTGGTGTAGTGTGGTGTAGTGTGGTGTAGTGTGGTGTAATGTAGTGTAGTGTAGTGTAGTGTAGTGTAGTGTGGTGTAGTGTGGTGTAGTGTGGTGTAGTGTGGTGTAGTGTGGTGTAGTGTGGTGTAATGTAGTGTAGTGTAGTGTAGTGTAGTGTAGTGTAGTGTGGTGTAGTGTGGTGTAGTGTGGTGTAGTGTGGTGTAGTGTGGTGTAGTGTGGTGTAATGTAGTGCAGTGTAGTGTAGTGTAGTGTAGTGTGGTGTAGTGTGGTGTAGTGTGGTGTAGTGTGGTGTAGTGTGGTGTGGTGTAGTGTAATGTAGTGTAATGTAGATTAGTGTAGTTTAGTTTATTATTGCCATTAGTATCATGATATAGTGAAAAGATTGGTTTGTGTGCTCTCCAGTCAAATCATACCATGAGTCATACAAATTCACCCAGAGAGATGTGAATTTGTGGAATTCACCCAGAGAGTTGTGAATTTGTGGAATTCCCTGTTACAGAGGGCAGTGGAGGCCAAGTCACTGGATGGGTCTAAGAAAGAGTTAGATAGAGCTCTAGGGGCTAGTGGAGTCAAGGGATATGGGGAGAAGGCAGGCACGGGTTATTGATAGGGGACGATCAGCCATGATCACAATGAATGGCGGTGCTGGCTCGAAGGGCCGAATAGCCTCCTCCTGCACCTATTTTCCATGTTTCTATGAGTCCATTTCCCCTCATAGTATACTTCCCACTACATTCACCACTGTGTTTCTAAGCCTGTTGTGCTGCTCCAAGTAAGAATGTCATTGTTCCGTTTTGGGACCAATGACAATAAAACACTCTTGACTCTTTAAAGAGAGCAGATGGTAATATCCTGCCTCTTTCTTGCTCTGTTACAAACTGATGCGAACCATACACCATTTACATTATCTATTGAGGCACCAAAGATCCCTCTCTAGATTTGTTCCCAATTCCTTTGAGAATGGTCTCTAAATCCAGGCAGTTGTTTGTTGGCCTACTCCTGCACCTATTGTCTATTGTCTCTTTCTTCTGTAAGAATGCACGGAGTCTTCTACCCAGAGTAGAGGAATCAAAACCAGAGGTTCATAGGATTAAGGTGAGAGGGGCAAGATTTAATAGGAACTTATAGACAATAGACAATAGACAATAGGTGCAGGAGTAGGCCATTCGGCCCTTCGAGCCAGCACTACCATTCAATGTGATCATGGCTGATCATCCCCAATCAGTACCCCGTTCCTGCCTTCTCCCCATATCCCCTGACTCCGCTATCTTTAAGAGCCCTATCTAGCTCTCTCTTGAAAGTATCCAGAGAACCTGCCTCCACCGCCCTCTGAGGCAGAGAATTCCACAGACTCACCACTCTCTGTGAGAAAAAGTGTTTCCTCGTCTCCGTCCTAAGTGGCTTACTCCTTATTCTTAAACTGTGGCCCCTGGTTCTAGACGAGAGAAATCTTAACTTCCCTGTGTGAAAACAAAGAACTGCAGATACTGATTTATACCAAAGAGAGACACAGAGTATTGGAGTAACGCAGTTCAGTGCAGTCCAATTTGGTTTATTGTCACGTGTACCGAGGTACAGTGAAAAGCTTTTGTTGCGTGCTAACCAGTCAGCGGAAAGACAATACATGATTACAATTGAGCCATTTACAGTGTACAGATACATGATATGGGAATCATGTTTACTGCAAAGTAAAGCAGCAAAGTCCGATCGTGGATAGTCCAAGTGTTTAAGAAAGAACTGCAGATGCTGGAAAAATTGAAGGTAGACAAAAATGCTGGAGAAACTCACCGGGTGAGGCAGCATCTATGGAGGGAAGGAATAGGCGACGTTTCGGGTTGAGACCCATCTTCGGACTTCAGGATAGTCCGAGGGTCACCAAAGAGGTAGATAGTAGTTCAGCACTGCTCTCTGGTTGTGGTAGGATGGTTCAGTTGCCAGCGGGTCATGCAGCATCGTTTTGGATCGTGTCCCTTCTTCAGACCCCTATTCTGTCTCGACCCGAAATGTCGCCAATCCCTTTCCTCCAGAGATGCTGCCTGACCCGTTGTGTTACTCCAACATTTTGTGTCTATCTCAACTTCCCAGCGCCCATGTTCTGAATAGTCTCACTGTATAAAATCATGAGAGGAGATGCACACAGTCTCTTGGTGAATCGAGGACCAGAGGACATAGGTTCAAGGAGAAGGGGAAAAGATTTAATAGGAATCTGAGGGGTAACATTTTCACACAAGGGGTGGTGGGTGTATGGAACGAGCTGCCAGAAGAAGTTGAGGCTGGGACTATCCCAACGTTTAAGAAGCAGTTAGACAAGTACATGGGAGAAGGGTTTCGGCCCGAAACGTTGCCTATTTCCTTCGCTCCATAGATGCTGCTGCACCCACTGAGTTTCTCCAACATTTTTGTCTACCTTAGATTTTCCAGCATCTATTTTCCAGTTCCTTCTTAAACATACATGGATAGGACAGGTTTGGAGATATATGGGCCAAAGGCTGGCAGGTGGGTCTAGTGTAGCTGGGACATGTTGGCCGGTGTGGGCAAGTTGT
This sequence comes from Malacoraja senta, assembly GCA_038087875.1. Classification (NCBI taxonomy): domain Eukaryota; kingdom Metazoa; phylum Chordata; class Chondrichthyes; order Rajiformes; family Rajidae; genus Malacoraja; species Malacoraja senta. The sequence goes on along the minus strand of CM075978.1, from coordinate 90,512,231 downwards.
GCCAAAGGGCCTGTTTCCACGCTGTATCACACTATGACTCTATGACACTCATTGAGATGAATAGTGACGCATTCATTTCTTCTGCAACAAAAAATAAAATTGGTTGGCTTTCTTTCCCACTGCCCACCCCTGAACAGATTGCCTGAAAGAGCGAAGTCAACAATATACTGGGAGACATCGCAATTCTCATTTCAGTGTAATAGCTAAACTAAAATATGCAGTGAATCTTGGGGGCAGGAAATTACTCTGTACTGGAGATACACAGTGAACCATCAGAAACACATATTGCTGTAACATATGTGGCAAAGTAATTTTCAGCAGCACATTATCAGTGACCAGTAAAACAAAATCAATGGGCACAGCTTGTTAATTATGCTATCAGTATTTATTGCGGGTTATAAAAGAAATTCTAACAAAATAGAAACAAGCCAACCTCTTGGTTTTATGATGACAACCCGATCATTCAAAGAAATACATTATAGAACGTTTAATTCGAAGCTTTTCTCTTACAGGGAACTATTTACAGGGAATTCATTAAGGATAGGTTTGATGTTTTTAGTTTAGTTTAGAGATACAGCGCGGTAATGACCCTGTCCCACGGTGCGAGTTCATTCCAAGAGCTCTCCCGAGTTTAAAAAAAAATCAAACTCGTGGTAAGCACGGAGAATGAACGTAGCGGGTACGTCGGAGCTCGGGGCCGTCTCTTAGCGCTAACAGCAGGTACTCGGGAAGACTCGCTAATGGCAGGTAAGGACGGGAAGACTTGTGAAGATTTTTCAACATGTTGAAAAATGTCCACGAGAGCCCCGAGTACCGACGAGCGGCCATTACCGTAAATCTCCGAGTTTGAATCAGGGCAAACTTGGGAGAGCTCTTGGAATGAACTCGTACCGTGGGACAGGGGTTTAACAGGCCCTTCGGCCCACCGAGTCCACTCCGCCCAGCGATCCCTGCGCACCAACACTATCCTACACACACTAGGGACAATTTACAATTTTTGCCAAAGCCAATTAATCTACAAACCTGCACGTCTTTGGCGTGTGGGAGTAAACCGGGGCGCCCGGGGAAAACCCACGCTGGTCACGGGGAGAACGTACAAACTCCGTACAGACAGCACTCGCAGTCAGGATCGAACCTGGGTCTCTGGCGCTGTAGGGCACCAATTACACTGCTGCGCCACCGTGCCGCCCCACAAAGGAATCGGATAAGGGATAGACACAAAGTTCAAAGGTTCTTTATTAGTCACATACACCAATTGGTGCAGTGAAATGTGTATTGCCATTGCAGCACATAAAAAAGAATACAACATAACAGTAATAAAGACATTTAAACATAAAAAACATCCCCCACAATGGTTCCCATTATGAGGGATGGCACAAAGTCCAGTCCCACTTGTCCACCAATAGTCGGGCCTATTTTGGCCTCCGCAGTCGCCGCTACGGAGGCCCGATGTTCCAGGCCCTTCTAGCCAGGTGATGGTGCTCCGGCATCGGGAGAATCCTCACAGCGGCTTGGGAAACCTGGAACGGCTGCTTCCTTACCAGAGACCGCGGCTTCCGAAGCCGACAGGCCGCGCTGGATGGAGCTCCACCACTGGCGATTTCGACGAGAGATCCCAGGCTCCCGATGTTGAGTTTGAGTTTGAGTTTAGTTTATTGTCACATGTATCAAGGTGCAGTGAAAAGCTTTTGTTGGGTGCTAACCAGTGCTGGAGTAACTCAGCCGGTCAGGCAGCATCTCTGGAGAAAAAGGATGGGTGATGTTTCGGGTCAGGACCTTTCTTCCCCTCAGGATAAGGGATAATTCAGTTTGTGTCACGACACAGCTTCCTTGCATGTTCAGTTCAGTTTAGCTTATTGTCACGTGTACCGAGGTACAGTGAAAAGATTTTGTTGCGTGCTAACCAGTCAGCGGAAAGACAATATATGATTACAATCAGGGCCATTCACAGTGTACAGATATATGATAAAGGGAATAAGGTTTAGTGCAAGGTAACGCCAGCAAGGACAGTCTGAGAGTCACCAAAGAGGTAGATAGTAGTTCAGTTGTTTAAGAAGGAACTGCAGATGCTGGAAAATCGAAAGTAGACAAAAATGCTGGAGAAACTCAGCGGGTGAGGCAGCATCTATGGAGCGAAGGAAATAGGCAACGTGTCGGGCTGAAAATCTTCTTCCTAAACGTTGCCTATTTCCTTGGCTCATAGATACATAGATACATAGAAAATAGGTGCAGGAGTAGGCCATTCGGCCCTTCGAGCCTGCACCACCATTCAATATGATCATGGCCGATCATCCAACTCAGTATCCCGTACCTGCCTTCTCTCCATAACCCCTGATCCCCTTAGCCACAAGGGCCACATCCAACTCCCTCTTAAATATAGCCAATGAACTGGCCTCAACTACCCTCTGTGGCAGAGAGTTCCAGAGATTCACCACTCTCTGTGTGAAAAAGTTTTTCCTCATCTCGGTCTTAAAGGATTTCCCCCTTATCCTTAAGCTGTGACCCCTTGTCCTGGATTTCCCCAACATCGGGAACAATTTTCCTGCATCTAGCCTGTCCAACCCCATAAGAATTTTGTACGTTTCTATAAGATCCCCTCTCAATCTCCTAAATTCTAGCGAGTATAAGCCAAGTCTATCCAGTCTTTCTTCATATGAAAGTCCTGACATCCCAGGAATCAGTCTGGTGAACCTTCTCTGCACTCCCTCTATGGCTCTAATGTCCTTCCTCAGATTTGGAGACCAAAACTGTACGCAATACTCCAGGTGTGGTCTCACCAAGACCCTGTACAACTGCAGTAGAACCTCCCTGCTCCTATACTCAAATCCTCTTGCTATGAAGGCCAACATACCATTCGCTTTCTTCACTGCCTGCTGCACCTGCATGCCTACTTTCAATGATTGGTGTACCATGACACCCAGGTCTCGCTGCATCTCCCCATTTCCTAATCGGCCTTCCCGTTTTTGCCACCAAAGTGGATAACCTCACATTTATCCACATTATACTGCATCTGCCAAACATTTGCCCACTCACCCAGCCTATCCAAGTCACCTTACATTCTCCTAGCATCCTCCTCACAGCTAACACTGCCCCCCAGCTTAGTGTCATCCGCAAACTTGGAGATGTTGCTTTCAATTCCCTCGTCCAGATCATTAATATAAATTGTAAATAGCTGGGGTCCCAGCACTGAGCCTTGCGGTACCCCACTAGTCACTGCCTGCCATTGTGAAAAGGACCCGTTTACTCCTACTCTTTGCTTCCTGTTTGCCAGCCAGTTCTCTATCCACATCAATACTGAACCCCCAATACCGTGTGATTTAAGTTTGTATCCTAATCTCTTATGTGGTACCTTGTCGAAAGCCTTCTGAAAGTCCAGATACAACACATCCACTGGTTCTCCCCTATCCACTCTACTAGTTACATCCTCGAAAAATTCTATAAGATTTGTCAGACACGATTTACCTTTTGTAAATCCATGCTGACTTTGTCCAATGATTTCACCACTTTCCAAATGTGCTGCTATCCCATCTTTAATAACTGACTCTAGCAGTTTCCCCACTACCGATGTTAGACTAACTGGTCTGTAATTCCCCGTTTTCTCTCTCCCTCCCTTCTTAAAAAGTGGGGTTACGTTTGCTACCCTCCAATCCTCAGGAACTACTCCAGAATCTAAAGAGTTTTGAAAGATTATCACTAATGCATCCACTATTTCTGGAGCTACTTCCTTAAGTACTCTGGGATGCAGCCTATCTGGCCCTGGTGATTTATCGGCCTTTAATCCATTCAATTTACCCAACACCACTTCCCGACTAACCTGGATTTCACTCAGTTCCTCCATCTCCTTTGACCCGCGGCCCCCTGCTATTTCCGGCAGATTATTTATGTCTTCCTTAGTGAAGACGGAACCAAAGTAGTTATTCAATTGGTCCGCCATATCCTTGTTCCCCATGATCAATTCACCTGTTTCTGACTGCAAGGGACCTACATTTGTTTTAACTAATCTCTTTCTCTTCACATATCTATAAAAACTTTTGCAGCCAGTTTTTATGTTCCCTGCTAGTTTCCTTTCATAATCTATTTTCCCTTTCCTAATTAAGCCCTTTGTCCTCCTCTGCTGGTCTCTGAATTTCTCCCAGTCCTCTGGTATGCTGCTTTTTCTGGCTAATTTGTACGCCATAGATAGTAGTTCATAGATAGTAGTTCAGCACTGCTCTCTGGTTGTGGTAAGATGGTTCAGTTGTCTGATAACAGCTGGGAAGAAACCTGTCCCTGAATCTGGAGGTGTGCGTTTTCATGTAGGGAAGGATATGATTAATTATGGATTACAATGTACAATCCCGATTGTCCACAGCTAGATCTTCCTGTTTTGTTAAGAGCTAATTTGTATTGAGTTGATGTTTAGTGTGAGATATTTAGTGTGGCCCAGGTTTGTCTAATACATTTATGTACCAAGACAAACAGGGTTATGGCCTTGGCCGTTTATATTTCCCTGGAGGGTAATCCGATTTATTACAAATTCCATACAGAAGTCTTGACTTTTAAAGGCCTTGTAAAATCACAGTCAAGGTGTAACGACTAGCGAGAGATTTGCTAACGCACGTTTCGCCGGCCTGGGCTATACTGATTATTATGTAGAAACAAGGAACTGCAGAGGCTAGTTTACAATAAAAAGGCACAACATGCTGGAGTAACGCAGCAGGCCAGAGTAACATCTCTGGGGGCCCCATAGCAGAAGCGTCCACGTCGTGGGGCTGGAAGCTGGTGATATCCCAAACTAATTCTGCCACCACCAAGTGATGGCTTCCACTGATTGTCACCGGTAGCTTGCGTCCTTTTCAAGACGGACGATGACAGCGATGTCAACGTTTGAAACATGGACGGTGGACACGAAAGAGGATGAAGAAGATCTCTGGGGAACATGGATAGCTGGCGATTCGGGGCGGGACCCTTCTTCAGACTGATTGGGGGGGAGGGGGAGGGGCTGAAAGCTGGAAGAGAGGAGAGGCGAGACAAAGTCGGGCTAGTAATAGGTGGATACAGGTAAGGGGGTGAGGGATAGGTAGATGGTTGGATTAAGGCCAGGGATGAAAAGACAGGAGGTGTGAGAAAAAAGGATTGGAGAAATAAAGAACTGCAAATGCTGGTTGACACACAAAAGGACACAAAGTGCAAGTACATGTAGTGAGCACATGTGGAGTGTGTAGCAAGTGGCACTAGTGTAAGTAAGTAAGTAAGTAAGTAATTTTTATTTATATAGCACTTTTAAATCGAATCATGTTGAAGTCAAAGTGCTTTACAGAGAAGAAATTAGATTACCATACATCCATATAAAATACAAAAATACAAAAAGACGCAATATAGGATTCAACATGAACGTCCCCCCCCACAGCAGAATCAACACTTTCCACTGTGAGGGAAAGCACCAAAAAGTCCAGTCCTCCTCCTCCTCCTCCTAGTCCACCAGAGGTCGGGGCCTATTTGAGGCGTCCGCAGACAGTCGCCACAACGGCGGCTCGATGTTTTCAGGGCCCTCTCGCCGGGAAGATGGAACTCCGGTGCCGGGTGAACACTCCTCAGCGGCTTGGAATGTCTGGAGCGGCCGCTCCCTCCCCGGAGACCGCTGGTCGGAGCTCCGACTCTGGCCATCTCGGCTCTGCGGTGTTTTAAATCCAGCGGCTGGACGCCCGCAGCCACAGCTCCCCGGATGTTGGAGTCGGCGGTCACAGCACTCCGGAGCTTGCCGCACGGCGGGGGATCTTGGTCGGCATGGGCAAGTCGGGCCGAAGGGCCTGTTTTCACGGCTGCATGACACTATCACACCCGTTCATTGACACTAGTTGTATGCTATCCCACTTCCCCGTCCACTACCTACACAATTTACAGAGGGACGACTGACCTACAAACCCGCACGTCTTTGGGACGTGGGGGGAAACGGGAGCACCCAGAGAATACCCACCCAGTTACAGGGAGAGCGTGCAAACTCCGCACAAACAGCAACGGAGGTCAGGACCGAACCGGGGTCCCTGGCGCTGTGAGGCAGCAGCTCTACCCGCTGCATCACTATGCTGCCCGCAGAATGCAGACTCTCTTGTCTAATCTCTTTGTCAGCGGCACTTCAGGTCAGGAGTTGACTCATGTTGACTCATGTCCCTGAAAAAATGTTAGATCATCAAATTAGTTCATTCATTATGCTAATAGATGACAATCTAAGATATTATTCTCATGGCATGGTGGCGCAGCTGGTGGAGCTGCTGCCTCACAGCGCCAGGGACCCGGGTTTGATCCTCGCCTCAGGAGCTGTCTGTGCGGAGTTTAACCGTTCTCCACGTGACCGCCTGGGTTTCCACCCTGGTGATTGTGTGCGTTTCTTCCCACGTCCCAGAGACGTGCGGGTTTGTAGGTTAATTGGCCCTCTGTCAATTGCCCCCAGTCTATTGGAAGTGGATGGGAAAGTGGGATATCATACATCTATATCGCAGCCAAAATAATCCGAGACTTGTCCCACCCCGGTCATTCCTTCTTCTCCCCGCTCCCGTCCGGCAGAAGGTACAGAAGCTTGAAATCGTGCACCACCAGACTCAGGAACAGCCTCTTCCCCTCTGTTATCAGGCTTCTGAACGGTCCTTCCATCAGCTAGGGTACTGTCCGATTCACCTCTACCCCATTGCGGACATTGGACTTTGTCTCTGGAACTGGTGCGCTCCAATGCTGAGAACTATATTCTCCACTCTGTATCTTCCCCTTTGCTCAATGTATTGCTCTTGACTTTGAACTAACTGTATCTATGTATTTAAGGATAAGGGGGAAATCTTTTAGGACTGAGTTGAGAAAAACATTTTTCACACAGAGAGTGGTGAATCTGTGGAATTCTCTGCCACAGAAGGTAGTTGAGGCCAGTTCATTGGCTATATTTAAGAGGGAGTTAGATGTGGCCCTTGTGGCTAAAGGGATCAGGGGGTATGGAGAGAAGGTAGGTACAGGATACTGTTGGATGATCAGCCATGATCATATTGAATGGCGGTGCAGGCTCGAAGGTACAGGCTACTCCTGCACCTATTTTCTATGTTTCTATGTTTCTATGGTATATCTAACCCGTTTGTATAGTATGCAAAACAAAGCTTTTCACTGCACCTCGGTACACGTGACAATAAACTAAACTGTAGACTGTTTCCATGCTGCGTCTCTAGACTAAACTAAACAGTATTGAGGTATTGTTTAAGAAAGAACTGCAGATGCTGGAAAAATCGAAGTTAGACAAAAATGCTGGAGAAACTCAGCGGGTGAGGCGGCATCTACGGAGCGAAGGAATAGGCGGCGTTTCGGTTCGAGACCCTTCTTCAGAATGATGTGGGGTTGGGGGTTGGGGGGGCGAGTAAAAGAAAGGAAGAGGCGGAGACAGTGGGCTGTGGGAGAGCTGGGAAGGGGAGGGGAAGGAGGGAGAAAGCAAGGACTACCTGAAATTGGAGAAGTCAATGTTCATACCGCTGGGGTGCAAACTGCCCAAGCGAAATATGAGGTGCTGCTCCTCCAATTGGCGGTGGGGACTCACTCTGGCCATGGAGGAGGCCCAGGACAGAAAGGTCGGACTCACTCTGGCCGTAGAGGAATTATTGAGGTATTAATGTATGGAATACTGTAGGTGCTATGTGAAAACCTTGTCCAGCCATATTCGCAGTTCTGTATTTTTAAGCTTAAAGAATACCGTACGATTATTAGGTAGGTTGCTCGTACAACCTCTCTGAGTTATTCTTGTTCTCTGCTAATGGATGAACTGCCTGGTGCTCGCCAAAGTTATTCAATGTCGAGCTACAATTACCCTGAAGGCAACTGCGTAAAAGCACCAGAAAATGTCTCCAAGTTCAGAGACTGTGTTTTAATTATTTTTCTCTCTCCTTTTGCCCTTGAACAGCCCCTCCGTGTGCAGCCTCTCTCACGAGAAAGGGATTTTCTTGCCACACCGCGGACAGGGGCATTTACACAATGGGCCTTATTCATCTGCTGGCTCTTTGGTACAATGCGAGGTCAATGATTGATCTGCCAGTGTAAGGGTACACATCACGCTAGTTTGTTGTGGAGATCATGATTCAGAGTTTACACTGACTCTAATTCACTTTCATAAGCACATAAGTTCTTGGATCAGCATGAGGCCATTCAGCCCATCGAGTCTATTCCGCCATTCAATCATGGCTGATCTATCTTTCCATCTCAACCCCATTCTCCTGCCTTCTCCCCATAAACCCTGACACCCGCACTAATCAAAAATCTGTCAATATTCGCCTAAAAAATATCCACTGACTTGGCCTCCACAAGAATTCCACAGATTCACCACCCTCTGACTAAAGAAATTCTTCCTCATCTCCTTTCTAAAGATATGTCCTTTTATTCTGAGGCTGCGGCCACTGGTCCTAGGCTCCCCCACGAGTGGAAACATCCTCTCCACATCCACTCATAAGCTCAGGGACGACCGCGCCTTTGCGGTTGCAGCTCCTAGACTGTGGAACAGCATCCCTCTTCCCATCAGAACTGCCCCCCCCCCTCTCCATCGACTCCTTTAAGTCGAGACTTAAAACTCATCTCTACTCCCAAGCCTTTCTTGACGTCCTCTGAGCGAGGGCTATATGTATGTAGTGATGTTTGTATTTAATCTATGAACCACTGTTGTTTGTTATACTATTCTTATACCAATGTAAAGCACTTTGGCCAGCGAGAGTTGTTTTTTAAATGTGCTATATAAATAAAAATGACTTGACTTGACTTGACTTGACACTCTATCCAGGCCTTTCACTATTCAGTACGTTTCAATGAGGTTCCCACTCATCCTTCTAAACTCCAGCGAGTACAGGCCCCTGTGCCGTCGAACGCTCATCATATGTTAATCTTGATTGAGAGTTTCTAACGCTCAATATAATAAACTGCAAATGTTCATCTTCCTGAAACTCTAGGAGCAGAATTAGGCCATTCAGCCCATCAAGTCTACTCCGCCATTCAATCATGGCTGATCTATTTTTGCCACGCAACCCCATTCTCCTGCCTTCTCCCCATAACCCCTGGCACCCGTACTAATCAAGAACCTATCAATCGCCTTCCTAAAAATATCTATTGACTTCACCTCTACAGCCGTCTGTGGCAATTCCACAAATTCACCTCCCTCTGACTAAAGAAATTCCTCCTGATCTCCTCTGAGATACAGCGAGGAAACAGGCTCTTCGGCCCACCGAGTCCGTGCCAACCAGTGATCTCTGAACACTAGCACAATCCTGCACACGAGGGACAATTCACATTTTTTTTACCAAAGCCAAATTAACCTATAAACCTGTACATCTTTGGAGTGTGGGAGGAAACCGGAGCACCTGGAGAAAACGCACATAGGTCACGGGGAGAAGGTACAAACTCCGTACAGACAGCATCAAACCCGTAGTCAGGATCAAAGCCGGGTCTCTGGCGCTGTAAGTCAGCAACTCTACCGCTGCGCCACCGTACCGCCCGAAAAATTAATCTGAAACAGGGCTTTGCATTGTCATGTCACTGTGAGTGAAATAAAACTACACAAGGATTAATAAGTAAAATTTGAAGCTGAGAGAAGGAGAATTTAGGAAATAAACCAAGTGTTGGTCAAAGCGGGAGGTTTAAGGAAGAGATTTAATGATGACATTCTCGCTTACAGCCTTTCCAGCAAAATCCTCTCAAGCTGTGTTGTGGGATTGCTTTTGCACAACTCCTGATTATTTTCTCAGCTTAAAACATATTAAAAAAGAGTTTCTTTGAGGTATCTTAGAATGAAGATTAGTTTTCCCATTGGGTTGCAACTGCAAATACACTGTGTATAAAATCATGAGAGGAATAGATCGGGTGGACGCATAGAGTCTCTTGATCAGAGTAGGGGAATGGAGGACCAGAGAACATAGGTTTAAGGTGAAGGAGAAAAGAGATGATGGGTGTGTGTATTCTGACGGTGTCCTGATAGACCTGTGAGCTATAGGGAGAGGTTGAGTAGGCTGGGTCTCAATTCCATGGAGCGGAGGAGGATGAGATGAGATCTTATAGAGGTGTATAAAATCATGAGAGGAATAGTTCGGGTAGAGTCTCTTGCCCAGAGATGGGGAATCGCGGACCAGAGGACATAGGTTTAAGATGAAGGGGAAAAGATTTAATAGGAATCTGAGGGGTAACTTTTTCACCCAAAGGGTGGTGAGTGTATGAAACAAGCTGCCAGAGGAGGTACTTGAAAGCTGGGACTATCCCATCATTAAAGAAACAGTTAGACAGGTACATGGATAGGACAGGTTTGGAGGGATATGGGCCAAACGCCGGGCAAGTGGGACTAGTGCAGCTGGGACATGTTGGCCGGTGTGGGCAAGTTGGGCCGAAGGGCCTGCTTCCGCGCGTATCACTCTATGACTCTATGCAAAGATGGAAACTGAGAGACTTCAAACTACAGTGCAACCCAGCAAGAACAAGTAATCCCTGGTTGGTGTGAAAGACCCAACGAAGAAGAAGTAGAAACATAGAAAGTAGGTGCAGGAGTAGGCCATTCGGCCCTTGGCTGCTCATCCAGAATCAGGACCTCGTTCCTGCCTTCTCCCCATATCCCTTGATTCCATTAGCCCTAGGAGCTACACCTAACTCTCTCTTGAATACATCCAGTGAATTGGCCTCCTGTGGCAGAGAATTCCACAGATTCACAACTCTCTGGGTGAAAATGTTTTTCCTCATCTCATTCCCAAATGGCCTATTCCTTATTCTTAAACTGTGACCCCAGATTCTGGACTCCCCCAACATGGGGAACATTTTTCCTGCATTTAGCCTGTCCAATCCCTTAAGAATGTTATATGTTTCTATAAGATCCCCTCTCATCCTAAAATCCATTGTATAGAGTGATACAGCGTGGAAACAGACCCTTTGGCCCAACTTGCCCACATCGACCGGGGCAAGGCCAGGATGGCACAGTGGTGCAGCGGTAGAGTTGCTGCCTTACAGCACCGGAGACCCGGGTTCGATCCAGACAACTTCCGAGATCTTCGGTTTCCTCCCACACCCACAAGGCGTACAGGTTTGTAGGTTAATTGGCTTGGTGTATGTCTAAGTGTTCGGCACGGACTAGAAGGGCCGAGATGGCCTGTTTCCGTGCTGTAATTGTTATATGGTTATAGAAACATAAAAACATAGAAAATAGGTGCAGGAGTAGGCCATTCGGCCCTTCGAGCCTGCACCGCCATTCAACATGATCATGGCTGATCATCCAACTCAGTATCCTGTACCTGCCTTCTCTCCATACCCCCTGATCCCTTTAGCCACAAGGGCCACATCTAACTCCCTCTTAAATATAGCCAATGAACTGGCCTCAACTACCTTCTGTGGCAGAGAGTTCCAGAGATTCACCACTCTCTGTGTGAAAAATGTTTTTCTCATCTCGGTCCTAAAGGATTTCCCATTTATCCTTAAACTGTGACCCCTTGTCCTGGACTTCCCCAACATCGGGAACAATCTTCCTGCATCTAGCCTGTCCAACCCCTTAAGAATTTTGTACGTTTCTATAAGATCCCCCCTCAATCTTCTAAATTCTAGCGAGTACAAGCCGAGTCTATCCAGTCTTTCTTCATATGAAAGTCCTGACATCCCAGGAATCAGTCTGGTGAACCTTCTCTGTACTCCCTCTATGGCATATATGTTATATGGTTAAATTGTCCCTTGTGTTTGTAGGATAGAGTTAATGTGTGGGGTGATCGTTGGTTGACGCGGACCCGTTGGGCCGAAGGGCCTGTTTCCGCGCAGTATCTCTAAACTAAACTAAACCGTCCAACATGTCCCAGCTACACTAGTCCCACCTGCCCGCGTTTGGCCCTTATCCCTCCAAACCAGTCCTTTACATGTATGTAGCTCAGCGGGTCAGGCAGCATCTCTGGAGAGAAGGAATGGGTGATGTTTCAGTCTGAAGAACGGTCTCGACCCGAAACGCCACCCATTCCTTCTCTCCAGAGAGATGCTGCCTGACCTGCTGAGCTACTCCAGCATTTTGTGTCTACCTTCGATTTAAACCAGCATCTGTATTTCCTTCCTACTCAATAAATCCCTGAGAGTATAAAACTAAATATCATGGAGAATAATAAGCTGGACCCTAGAGATCTCCAACACCAAAACTTCTTCATGCTGTTGGAATCTTGAATATGCAGAAGTCTTATTCTCACAGCTATTTTCAGATGTGCTTACCCGCAGGCCATTATAAATAAATTATCTTGGCTATGAAAATAAATCAAAGTAAACCAGAGAGGTAATACGTTTTTGACTGTGGAAATCATCTTGACTAAATTAATCATTGTGACTGTGGAAGAGTTACTAGAGGGAGAACACTGGTGGAACTTATTGGAGACATAGAAACCACACGTGAAGAAATTTAGTTTAGTTAGAAACATAGAAAATAGGTGCAGGAGTAGGCCATTCGGCCCTTCGATCCAGCACCGACATTCAAAATGATCACGGCTAATCATGCAGAATCAGTACCATGTTCCTGCTTTCTCCCCATATCCCTTGAATCCATTAGACAATAGACAATAGGTGCAGGAGTAGGCCATTTGGCCCTTCGAGCCAACCGCCATTCAATGTGATCATGGCTGATCATCCCCAATCAGTACCCCGTTCCTGCCTTCTCTCCATATCCCTTGACAACTCTATCTTTAAGAGCTCTATCTAACTCTCTCTTGAAAGTATACAGAGAACTGGCCTCCACCGCCCTCTGAGACAGAGAATTCCACAAACCCACCACTCTCTGTGAGAAAAAGTGTTTCTTCGTCTCCATTCTAAATGGCTTATCCCTTATTCTTAAACTGTGGCCCCTGGTTCTGGACTCCCCCAACATCGGGAACATGTTTTCTGCCTCTAGTGTGTCCATACCCTTAATAATCTTATATGTTTCAATAAGATCCCCTCTCATCCTTCTAAACTCCAGAGTATACAAGCCCAGCCGCCCCATTCTCTCAGGATATGACAGTCCCGCCATCCCGGGAATTAACCTTGTGAATCTATGCTGCACTCTCTCAATAGCAAGAATGTCCTTCCTCAAATTACGGGACCAAAACTGCACACAATAATCCAGGTTTGGTCTCACTAGGGCCCTGTACAACTGCAGAAGGAACTCTTTACTCCTATATTCAACTCCTCTTGTTATAAAGGCCAACATGCCATTCGCTTTCTTCACAGTCTGCTGTACCTGCATGCTTACTTTCATTGACTGACGAACAAGGACCCCCAGATCCCGTTGTACTTCCCCTTTTCCCAACTTGACGCCATTTAGATAGTAATGTGCCTTCCTGTTTTTGTTACCAAAGTGGATAACCTTACATTTATCCACATTAAACGTCATCTGCCATGCATCTTCCCACTCACCCAACCTGTCCAAGTCATCCTGCATTCTCATAGCATCCTCCTCACAGTTCACACTGCCACCCAGCTTTGTGTCATCTGCAAATTTTCTAATGCTACTTTGAATCCCTTCATCTAAATCATTGATGTATATTGTAAATAGCTGCGGTCCCAGTACCGAGCCTTGTGGTACCCCACTAGTCACTGCCTGCCATTCTGAAAGGGACCCGTTAATCCCTACTCTTTGTTTCCTGTCTGCCAACCAATTTTCTATCCATATCAGCACACTACCCTCAAAACCATGTGCCCTAATTTTGCCCACTAATCTCCTATGTGGGACCTTATCAAATGCTTTCTGAAAGTCCAGGTACACTACATCCACTGGCTCTCCCTTGTCCATTTTCCTAGTTACATCCTCAAAAAATTCCAGAAGATTAGTCAAGCATAATTTCCCCTTCGTAAATCCATGCTGACTCGGACCGATCCTGTTACTGCTATCCAAATGTGCTGCTATTTCATCTTTTATAATTGACTCCAGCATCTTCCCCACCACTGACGTCAGGCTAACTGGTCTATAATTCCCTGTTTTCTCTCTCCCGCCTTTCTTAAAAAGTGGGATAACATTAGCTGCCCTCCAATCCACAGGAACTGATCCTGAATCTATAAAACATTGGAAAATGATCACCAATACATCTGTGATTTCTAGAGCCACTTCCTTAACTACTCTGGGATGCAGACCATCAGGCCCTGGGGATTTATCAGCCTTCAGTACCATCAGTCTACCCAGCACCATTTCCTGCCTAATGTGGATTTCCTTCAGTTCCTCCGTCACCCCAGATCCTCTGGCCACTAGTATATCAGGAAGATTATTTGTGTCCTCCTTAGTGAAGACGGATCCAAAGTACCCGTTCAACTCATCTGCCATTTCCTTGTTCCCCATAATAAATTCACCTTTTCAATCTTCAAGGGTCCAACTTTGGTCTTAACTAATTTTTTCCTCTTCACATACCTAAAGAAGCTTTTACTATCCTCCTTTATATTCTTGGTTAGCTTACCTTCGTAGCTCATCTTTTCTCCCCGTATTGCCTTTTTAGTTCTCTTCCGTTGCTATTTAAACATTACCCAATCATCTTGCTTCCCGCTCATCTTTGCTATCCCCTTACTCCCCTTGGAATCTTTCTTCCTCTTTGGAATGAACTGATCCTGCACCTTCTGTATTATTGCATTCTGTATTATTGCATCTACAGCATCTATGGAGCGAAGAAATGAGTGACGTTTCGGGTCGAGACCCAAAACGTCACCTATCCCCGCGCTCCATAGACGCTGCCTCACCCGCTGAGTTTCTCCAGCATTTTTTGTCTACAATTTTTCCAGCATCTGCAGTTCTCTCTTAAACATCCCAACTGCTATACTTCTTCTTCTTTGATCTGTTTGTTTGTGCACGTCGGGTTGATTGCATTATTCGAAACAGGGTGGACCGCGTGAAGGTTGCAATCTCCGACCCCACTTCTATGCTGAAAGAATGTTACGTAGAATGTTATGCAGCTCATGCAGACCAGCAAGAGTTGTAGTGGCCATTTGGCCTGTTCTGCATGTCATTGATGATGGCATGTGCCTTTAAATTTTAGACTGACCGTTATATTATGGGTGGGATTTATGACGTGTTTTGGGGCGTGTTTGGAGCTAAGATGTTTGTGCAGAAGTTTAGTTTTTAGTGTAATTTGGAGCGAGTAGGGAGAAGGTTAACCCTTCGACCAGGCGAGCCATAAAGGAGATCATGTGAGTTCCAAAGGAGGCCATGCGAAGTGTTCCGGAGACACGAGGAGTTTTCTAACGTTTAAAGTAATAAGCTGGAGTTCGATGAAGATTGCTGTTTTAGACAATAGACAATAGACAACAGGTGCAGGAGTAGGCCATTCGGCCCTTCGAGCCAGCACCACCATTCAATGTGATCATGGCTGATCATCCCCAATCAGTACCCCGTTCCTACCTTCTCCCCATATCCCCCGACTCCGCTATTTTTAAGAGCCCTATCTACCTCTCTCTTGAAAACATCCAGAGAACCGGCCTCCACCGCCCTCTGAGGCAGAGAATTCCACAGACTCACCACTCTCTGTGTGAAAAAGTGTTTCCTTGTCTCTGTTCAAAATGGCTTACCCCTTATTCTTAAACTGTGGCCCCTGGTTCTGGACTCCCCCAACATCGGGAACATGTTTCCTGCCTCTAGCGTGTCCAATCCCTTAACAATCTTATATGTTTCAATGAGATGCCCTCTCATCCTTCTAAACTCCAGAGTGTACAAGCCCAGCTGCTCCATGTTCTCAGCATATGACAGTCCCGCCATCCCGGGAATTAACCTTGTAAACCTAAGCTGCACTCCCTCAATAGCAAGAATGTCCCCCCTCAAATTAGGTTTTCTATCAACAATAAAGCATTTATTCATCAAAAGACTGTGTTTTTAAGCCATATCTGTGAAGAAGCCCTGAAGGTCTCTATGAGCCAGCTGGCATGCGTATCGAAGATATTCCCCTTATCAATGCTCATCCAAAAGGCGGCTGGGGAGTTAATTTCTCGAAAGATATGAAAACCTGCCACTACATGAGTAATGCTTCCCTCAATAAGATGCATGGCAACCATGGAATCCATCTCCAAATAGAACTCCCTTGATGAAGTGTTCATTAATTGTCCAAATTAATTGGGATTCAGGAATAGCCATCAAGAAATACATCAAGAAAATCGCTTCACACTTTCATCCTTTCTTCATTTTGCACAGTCAAACGTGCCTGAGATTCTGACTTTGATGTGACCCCATGTAAAAGTGGTTTCATTGCACAGTTATTGATACACTTGCCCGCGTGTGTCTTCAGCAGACCAACTGCACATCTCTTCGTGAACTGAGAAAATGGAATCACGGTGAGAGGGTGATACTCACCTTCATTACTACTAATTGAATAAAAGATTTTTCGTGAAATCCACCAGGATTAACTATTTCATACTGCACATTTGTGACATTTCTTCACCGTTCTGACGGGGCAGCGGGTCGAACCGCTGCCTCACAGCGCCAGAGACCCCGGTTCGATCGTGACCTCGGGTGCTGTCGGTGTGGAGTTTGAGCGTGCTCCCTGTGTCCGCGTGGGTTTCCTCCGGGTGCTCCGGTTTCCTCCCACACTCCAAAGACGTGCAGGTTTGTAGGTTAATTGTAAATTGCCCCCTAGTGTGTAGGGAGTGGATGCCAAAGTGGAACAACATGGAGCTAGTGTGAATCGGAGATCGATGGGCGGTGTGGACTGGGTGGGCCGAAGGGCCTGTTTTCATCCTGTATCTCCAAACTAAACTAAAACAAAACTAATAGAAATTACCCTTTGGACTAAGTCCAGAGGGGATGCCAAAGTGGGATAACATAGAACTAGTATGAACGGGTTACGGGGAGAAGGTACAAACTCCGTACAGACAGCACCCGTAGTCGGGATCGAACCCGGGTCCCCGGCGCTGCATTCGCTGTAAGGCAGCAACTCTACCGCTGTGCCACTGTAACCTGTATCTGTACACTGTGGATGGCTCGATTGTAATCCTGTATTGTCTTTCGGCAATAGACAATAGACAATAGACAATAGACAATAGACAATAGACAATAGGCAATAGGTGCAGGAGTCAGCCATTCGGCCCTTCGAGCCAGCACCACCATTCAATGTGATCATCACTGATCATCCACAATCAGTACCCCGTTCCTGCCTTCTCCCCATATCGCTTGACTTCACTATCTTTAAGAGACTGGTTAGCACGCACCAAAAGCTTTTCCCTGTACCTCGGTACACGTTGCAGTAAACTAAACTAAACAAGGCGTGCACATGTTCTGAATGGCCATGTCCCACCAAAGTGACGCAGCGGTAGAGTTGCTGCCTCACATTGAATGCAGCGCCGGAGACCCGGGTTCGATCCCGACTACGGGTGCTGTCTGTACGGAGTTTGTACGTTCTCCCTGTGACCTGCGTGGGTTTTCTCCGGGATCTTCGGTTTCCTCCCACACTCCAATGACGTACCGTGGGCTTGTAGGTTAATTGGCTCGGTAATATGTACAAATTGTCCCTAGTGGGTGTAGGATAGCGTTAGTGTGCGGGGATCGCTGGTCGGCGCGGACCCGGTGGGCCGAAGGGCCTGTTTCCGTGCTGCATCTCTAAACTAAACTAAACAGACCCGAAACGTCACCCATTCCTTCTCTCCAGAGATGCTGCCTGTCCCGCTGAGTTACTCCAGTATTTTGTGTCTATCTTCGGTTTAAACCAGCATCTGCAGTTGCTTCCTAAACAAAGTGAGATCCTGCCAAAGTGAGAACCAAACATCACAATTTGGTTTGGGAACTGCTCTGCCCAGGACAAGAGGGCTCTGCAGAGAGTAGTGCGTTCGGCCGAACGCACTATGGGGACTACACTCGCCCCCCCTGCAGGAACTATACATCAGAAGGTACAGATCCAGAGCCAACAAGATCATGGGAGACCCCTTCCCCCCCAGCAACGGACTGTTCCAGCTGCTACCGTCAGGCAAACGCCTCCATGGCCATGCAGTGAGAACGGAGAGGATGAGAAGGAGTTTCTTCCCAGAGGCCATTAGGACTGTAAACTCCTACCTCACCAGGGACTAACTTTACTGAACCAATTTACTGTGGTGTCTTTTTTTAATTGCTGGTTTTTTTCTTTTTTTCCTCCCACAAATATGTACTATGTGAACATGTGATTCTGTTCCATTCTGTGTTGTGGTTCTTTTGCACAATCCGCGAGCGTTGCCACTTTTCATTTCACTGCACATCTCGTATGCGTATATGTGACGAATAAACTTGACTTTGACTTTGCCTGCAGAAGAATGTTAGGCAACAGCAACTCATGTGGCATGGCTCTCCGTCCTCAGACAAACACAATATTTTATTTGTTATTTAGTTACCTAACTAAGCCGTTGTTGGTGTGGGTGAATCCAGAGGAAATACTGAAAATGAAGTCGCTCGGTTTAGTTTGGTTTTGTGTAGTTTATTATTGTCACGTGTGCCGAGGTAGAGTGAAAAGCTTTTTGTTGCCCGCTAACCAGTCAGCAAACAGACGATACATGATGACAATCGAGCCGTCCACAGTGTACAGATCCAGGATAAAGGGAATAACGTTTAGTGCAAGGTAAAGTCCAATGAAGTCCGATTAACAGTATTATTAACATGAAACATTATTATTAATGTTTTATGTGTCATTCGTAACTGTCACTGTATGTCATGTTGTCACTTACGGGAGGAGCACCAAGGCAAATTCCTTGTATGTGAATACTTGGGCAATAAACTTATTCATTCATTCATTCATTAAAGATAGTTCAAAGGTCTCCAATGAGGTAGATTGGAGATGCTGCCTGACCCACTGTGTTACTCCAGCACGTTGTGTCTTTTATTTGGAAACCAGCATCAGTAGTTCCTTGTGTCTTAGAAACATAGAAACATAGAAAAATAGGTGCAGGAGTAGGCCATTTGTACCTTCAATATGATCACGGCTGATCATCCAGAATCAGTACCCCGTTCCTGCTTTCTCCCCATATCCCTTGATTCCATTAGCACCAAGAGCTAAATCTAATTCTCTCTTGAAAACATCCAGTGAATTGGCCTCCACTGCCTTATGTGGCAGAGAATTCCACAGATTCACAACTCTCTGGGTGAAGAAGTTTTTTCTCAGCAGTCCTAATTGGCCTACCCCTTGTTCTTAAACTGTGACCCCTGGTTCTGGACTCCCCCAACATCGGGGAAAATGTTTCCTGCATCTAACCTGTCCAATCCTTCAAGAATTTTATATGTTTCTATGATCCCCTCTCAACCTTCTAAATTCCAGTGAATTTACAAGCCTAGTCGACCCATTCTTTCATCATGTCAGTCCCGCCATCCCGGGAATTAACCTGGTGAACCTACGCTGCACTCCCTCAATAGCAAGAGTGTTCTTCCCCAAATTATTAGACATAAACTGCACACAATACTCCAGGTGCGGTCTCACAAGGGCCCTGCACAACTGCAGTAGGACTTCCTTGCTCTTAAACTCAAATCCTCTCGCAATGAAGGCCAACATGCCATTCGCTTTCTTCACTGCCCGCTGTACCTGCATGCTTACTTTCAGTGACTGATGTACAGGGACACCCAGGTCTCGTTGCACCTCCCCTTTTCCTAATCTGACATCATTCACATAATAATCAGCCTTCCTGTTCTTGCCACCAAAGTGGATAACCTCACATTTATCCACATTATACTGCATCTGCCATACATCTGCCCACTCACCCAACCTATCCAAGTCACCCTGCAGCCTCATAGCATCCTCACCATAGCTCATACTGCCACCCAGCTTTGTGTCATCCGCAAACTTGGAGATGTCACATTTAATTTCCTCATCTAAATCGTTAATATATATTATAAATAGCTGGGGTCCCAGCACCGAGCCTTGCGGCCCCCCACTAGTCAATGCCTGCCATTCTGAAAAGGACCCGTTAATTCCTACTCTTTGCTTCCTGTCTGCCAACCAGTTCTCTATCCATGTCAATACCCTACCCCCAATACCGTGTGCTCTCATTTTGCCCACTAATCTCTAGTGTGGGACCTTGTCAAAGACTTTTTGAAAGTCCAGATACACCACATCCATGGCTCTCCCTTATCCATTCTACTTGTTACATCCACAAAAAATTCCAAAACGATTAGTCAAGCTGATTTCCCCTTCATAAATCCATGCTGACTTTGACCAATCCTGTCACTGTTTTCCAAATGCGCTGCTATAACATCTTTAATAATCAACTCCAGCATCTTCCCCACTACCGATGTAAGGCTAACTGGTCTATAATTCCCCGTTTTCACGCTCCCTCCTTTCTTAAAAAGTGGGGTTACATTGGCTACCCTCCAGTCCACAGGAACTGATCCAAAGTCAAGAGAACATTGGAAAATGATCACCAATGCATCCACGATTTCTAGGGCCACCTCCTTGAGTACTCTGGGATGCAGACCATCAGGCCCTGGGGATTTATCTGCCTTCAGTCCCAACAGTTTACCTAACACCATTTTCTGATTAATGTGGATTCCCTTCAGTTCCTCCCACTTGATCCTCGGTCCCCTAGTATTTCTGGGAGATTGTTTGTGTCTTCCTCAGTGAAGACAGAACCAAAGTACTTGTTTAACTGTTCTGCCATTTCCTTGTTTCCCCATTATAAATCCACTTGTCTCTGATTGAAAGGGACCTACATTTGTCTTCACTAATCTTTTCCTTTTTACATATCTAAAGAAGCTTTTACAGTCAGTTTTTATATTCCCCGCAAATTTTATTTCATGCTTTCCCCCCCCTCGTAATTAACCCCTTTGTCCTCCTCTGTTGAGTTCTAAATTTCTCCCAGTTGTCCGGTTTGCTGCTTCCTCTGGCCAATTTATTTGCCTCTTCCGTGGATTTAACACTATCCTTGATTTCCCTCGTCAGCCACGGTTGAGCCGCCTTCCCCGTTTTATTTTTTCGCCAAACAGGGATGAACAATATTTGGATGTTCATCCATGCGGCCTTTAAATCGTTGCCATTGCATCTCCACCGTCAACCCTTTAAGTATAATTTGCCAGTCTATCCCAGCCAATTCCTGTCTCATACCTTCAAATTCTCCTTTCTTTAAGTTCAGGACCCTAGTCTCTGCATTATCCCTGTCACTCTCCATCCTAATGCAGAATTCCACCATGTTATGGTCACTGTTGCCCAAGGGGCTTTGCACAACAAGATTATCTAAATGGTGGCCGACTAGGAAAAGGGGAGATGCAGCGAGACCTGGGTGTCATGGTACACCAGTCATTGAAAGTAGGCATGCAGGTGCAGCAGGCAGTGAAGAAAGCGAATGGTATGTTAGCTTTCATAGCAAAAGGATTTGAGTATAGGAGCAGGGAGGTTCTACTGCAGTTGTACAGGGTCTTGGTGAGACCACACCTGGAGTATTGCGTACAGTTTTGGTCTCCAAATCTGAGGAAGGACATTATTGCCATAGAGGGAGTGCAGAGAAGGTTCCTGGGATGTCAGGACTGTCTTATGAAGAAAGACTGGATAGACTTGGTTTATACTCTCTAGAATTTAGGAGATTGAGAGGGGATCTTATAGAAACTTACAAAATTCTTAAGGGGTTGGACAGGCTAGATGCAGGAAGATTGCTCCCGATGTTGGGGAAGTCCAGGACAAGGGGTCACAGCTTAAGGATAAGGGGGAAATCCTTTAAAACCGAGATGAGAAGAACTTTTTTCACACAGAGAGTGGTGAATCTCTGGAACTCTCTGCCACAGAGGGTAGTCGAGGCCAGTTCATTGGCTATATTTAAGAGGGAGTTAGATGTGGCCCTTGTGGCTAAAGGGATCAGAGGGTATGGAGAGAAGGCAGGTACGGGATACTGAGTTGGATGATCAGCCATGATCATATTGAATGGCGGTGCAGGCTCGAAGGGCCGAATGGCCTACTCCTGCACCTAATTTCTATGTTTCTATGTTTCTAAGATAGCTAACTAATGCTTCCTCATTATACAATACCCAGTCTCGGATGGCCTTCCCTCTAGTTGGTTCCTCTACATATTGGTTTAAAAACCCATCCCGTATACATTCCAGGAAATCCTCCTCCTCAGCGCGGTTATCAATTTGGTTGTCCCAATCCATATGTAGATTAAAGTCACCCATGATAACCGCTGTACCTTTGCTACACACATCCCTAATTTCCTGCTTGATGCTTTTCCCAACCTCCCTACTGCTGCTTGTTGGAGTCTGTACACAACTCTAACAAGCGTTTTCTGCCCTTGGCTATTTCACAGTCCTACCCATACCGATTCTACATCATCCAAGCTAATGTCTCTCCTTGCTATTGCATTAATCTCCTCTTTAACCAGCAATGCCTTCCCACCTCCTCTTCCTTTCTGTCTATCCTTCATGAAGATTGAATACTCATAAAAGTGACCCTGCCTTTTTTTCCTGAATGTCCGAGATCCTGGCTAATTTGTTGTGAGTTTGGGCGGCACGGTGGCGCAGTGGTAGAGTTGCTGCCTCACAGCACCGGAGACCCGGGTTCGATCCTGTCCTCGGGTGATGTCTGTACAGAGTTTGTACGTTCTCCCCGTGACCGCGTGGGTTTTCCCCGGGTGCTCCGGTTTTCTCCCACACTCCAAAGACGAACAAATTTGTAGGTTGTTTAAGAAGGAACTGCAGATGCTGGAAAATCGAAGGTAGACAAAAATGCTGGAGAAACCCAGCGGGTGAGGCAGCATCTATGGAACGAAGGAAATAGGCAACGTGCTGAGAAGGGGAAGGGCAAGTAAGGACTACCTGAAATTAGAGAAGTCAATGTTCATACCGCTGGGGTGTAAACTACCCAAGCGAAATATGAGGTGCTGCTCCTCCAATTTACGGTGGTGCTCACTCTGGCCATGGAGGAGGCCCAGGACAGAAAGGTCGGATACGGAATGGGAGGGGGAGTTGAAGTGCTGAGCCACCGGGAGATCAGGTTGGTTATTGCAAACCAAGCGGAGGTGTTGGGCGAAGCGATCGCCAAGCCTACGCTTGGTCTCACCGATGTAGATCAGTTGACATCTAGAGCAGCGGATGCAATAGATGAGGTTGGAGGAGGTGCAGGTGAACCTCTGTCGCACCGGGAAGGACTGCGTGGGTCGTTGAATGGAGTCAAGATGGGAGGTAAAGCGACAAGTGTAGCATTTCTTGCAGTTGCAAGTGGAAGTGCCCGGAGAGGGGGTAGTTCAGGTGGGAAGGGACGAATTGACCAGGGAGTTACGGAGGGAGCGGCCTTTGCGGAAAGCAGACAGGGGAGGAGATGGGAAGATGTGGCAAGTGGTGGGATCACGTTGGAGGTGGCGAAAATGTCGGAGGATTATTTGTTGTATGTGATGGCTAGTGGGGTGGTAGGTGAGGACCTTGTTACGAGTGGGGGGATGGGGAGTGAGAGCAGAGCTACGGGGTATAGAAGAGACCCTGGTGCGAGCCTCATCTATAGTGAAAGAGGGGAACCCCCGTTCCCTGAAGAATGAGGACATCTCCGATGCCCTGGTGTGGAACACCTCATCCTGGGTGCAGATGCAGCGTAGACGGAGGAATTGGGAGTAGGGGATGGAGTCCTTACAGGAAGCTGGGTGGGAAGAAGTGTAGTCCAGATAGCCATGGGAGTCAGTGGGTTTATAGTGGATGTCGGTCAGAAGTTTGTCAGTTTGTAGGTTGATTGGCTTTCGAAAAATTGTAAATTGTCCCTCGTGTGTGCAGGATAGTGCTAGTGTACGGGTGATCGCTGGTCGGCACGGACTCGGTGGGCCGAATGGCCTGTTTCCAAACGCTGTATCTCTAAAGTCTAAAGAGTTGTGAGTGTGTGTGTTTGAGTGTGTGTGTGTGTGTGTGTGTGTGGATGTGTGTGTGTGGATGTGTGAGTGTGTGTGGATGTGTGTGTGAGTGTGTGAATGTGTGAGTGTGTGTGTGTGTGAATGTGTGAGTGTGTGTGAATGTGTGTGTGTGTGTGTGTGAATGTGTGTGTGTGTGTGAGTGTGTGTGTGTGAATGTGTGTGTGTGTGTGAATGTGTAAGTGTGTGTGAGTGAGTGTGTGTGGATGTGTGTGTGAGTGTGTGTGTGTGTGTGAATGTGTGTGTGTGTGTGAATGTGTGAGTGTGTGTGAATGTGTGTGTGTGTGTGAATGTGTGAGTGTGTGTGTGTGTGTGTGTGTGTGTGTGTGTGTGTATGTGTGAGTGTGTGTGAATGTGTGAGTGTGTGTGAATGTGTGTGTGAATGTGTGAGTGTGTGAGTGTGAGTGTGTGTGTGTGTGTGTGTGTGTGTGTGTGTGTGTGTGTGTGTGAGTGAGTGTGTGTGTGTGTGTGTGTGTGTGTGAGTGTGTGTGTGTGTGTGAGTGTGACAACGGAATAGCCCAAGATAGGCACAAAATGAAGAAGGGTCTCGACCCATTCCTTTTCTCCAGAGATGCTGCCTGTCCCACTGAGTTACTCCAGCATTTTGTGTCTGTCTTCGGTGTAAAGCAGCATCTGCATTCCCTCCCTACACACCACGGGAAAGCCCAGTCAGTGAGAGAGTGTTTCACTGTTCAGAGCCACACAGGCAGGCCACATTGTGTACATATCTGGCTGAGGATGTGAGAAACAGGATCAGCCAATCCTTTGTACCCTGCCCCGCTAATTCCAGAGCAGCGGTGGGGCCCTGCAATGGGGGGAGCGGATGCCGAGGAAACTCGCCTTTGGAAGCGCTCGCCGAGGTACAAGACCCACAGTCCCTGGATCTGTGTCTGTCTGTCTGTCTCTCTCTCTCTCGCTCTCTCCCTCCCTTCTTCCCAGCCCACTCTGGTTGTAAAAACAGCTTCTATAGAAAGACGAGGGTGGGTGATCCCGGCTTGGACGGTGCCGTGCCTTCTGGAGTAGAGAGGTGGGGGAATCTGTAGCCTTCCCCCCCCCCGTCTCCCTCTCTGTCCCCTTCTCCCCACCCACCCCTCCCTCTCTCTCTCCGTCTCCCTCTCTGTCTGTCTCTCTCTCCTCGTCTCCCTCTCTCTGCCCATCTCCCTCCCTCTCTCTCCCCCCTCCCCTCCCCTCCCCTCCCCCCTCTCTCTGCCTCTACATCCCACCCAGCGCTTCGGAGCAGGTCAGTGATACTGCAGTGGGTTAGCAGGGGGTGGTGGGGCAGAGCGGTATCGGGGGGGGGGGGGTGATGGAGTGGCGTGGATGGGGAGGGAGGGGGGGGATTATGAAGCATCCCTGTACAGCCCCCTTTAGCAGCGCCGGGCTTGGGGCGGGGAGGGCAGGCGGTGAAATTGCAACAGTGTAAATTGCAACAGTGTAAATTGCAACAGTGTAAATTGCAACAGTGTGAATTACCAGCACAACACACACGCCTCGTTGCACAACGTTGCCTTATAATACACTTAAATCGCCCGTACAGTTTTCCAGATCTTATTTTTCCAACATCAGAGGACGGGGAGCCTCTGCAAGGAGGGCGAGGAGGCGGCCTGCGTTCCCTTTCGAATTTGAGGGCTTGAACCGTGCCCCGAGATCTCAGTTTTAGGTCAATAACTGAGGAAGTTTGTCGTTTTTTTTCTCTCCTTGAGAGCAACTTTGGTAAAACTACAGCTTATTCTAAACACACACACTTTTTTTTTAACCAGCCATCTCATTTGAGCCGCCGCATGTGGTTTAAGTTTAGTTTTATTACAGGAAGTCTTTTTGCAAATTATTCAGGACATCCCAGAACAGATTTTGAAGTACATTTTGTAGTGATTGTATAATCTAGGCAGCATGCGACATTTGTACAGCAATTGATTACAAAACAAATACCATCATCAATGTTAACGACCATGAACGACCACGGGAGCAGGAATTTAGAACATTGAACAGCACAGCACAGGAACAGGCCCTTCGGCCCACAATGTCTGTGCTGAACGTGATGCCAAAATATACTAAACTCTTCTGCCTGCACGTGATCCATATCTCTCCATTCTCCATATCTCTCCATTCCCTGTATATCCATGTGTCTAAAAGCTTTCTAAATCCCACTGTCGTATCTGCCTCCACCACCACCCCTGGCAGCGCGTTCCAGGCACCCCGTGTAAAAATACTTACCCCGCACATCCCCTTTAAACTTTCTCCCTCTCACCTTAAAGTAATGCCCTCTGGTCTTTGACATTTCTACCCTAGTCAAAAAGGTTCTGACTCTCTACCCTATCTATGTCCCTCAAAATGTTATATCTTTCTTTCCGGTTTCCCCTCAAACTCCAGAATTCCAGTGAAAACAATCCAAGTGTGTCCAACTTCTCATTAATGAAGGGTCTCGACCCGAAACGTCACCCATTCCTTCTCTCCAGAGATGCTGCCTGTCCCGCTGAGGTACCCCAGCATTTTGTGTCTCCTCTCATTAAACCTAATACCTTCCAACTCCAGGTAGCATCCTGGTAAAATGTTTTCTGCACCTTCACCAAAGCCAGCGCATTCTTCCTTCCTGTGATGGGGTGAGCAGGACTCCACACAACACTTCAATATGACTAGATAGACACAAAATGCTGGAGAAACTCAGCGGGACAGGCAGCATACCTGAATGGATGACTTCCTGGCACTTATAACTGGCCCTGCTTCTTCTTGCGTTTGAGACAGCAGAAGTCTGTAGCAAGGTGACGCCATGCGGTTCGACGTCCGTAGGTGCCCGCCCTAAAAAGGGCGCATGCTTCGGGTTGGCGCCACGCAGCGACGCTGCTGCTGTCCCTGTGGTCGTTCGCCTGACTGAGGTCAGTTGACAGGGCTCACCGCGGGGAGGTCGACAACATGAGCCCCAATGGCCCTGCTAATGAAATATACAATTTGCCTTCTTTACCATGTTAAGTATTCGGGTGGCGCAGCGGTAAAGTTGTTGCCTCACAGCGCCAGAGACCCGGATTCCATCCTGACTACGGGTACTGTGTCTGTATGGAGTTTGTACGTTCTCCCCGTGGAACATATAAGATTATTAAGGGTTTGGACACGCTAGAGGCAGGAAACATGTTCCTGATGTTGGGGGAGTCCAGAACCAGGGGCCACAGTTTAAGAATAAGGGATAAGCCATTTGGAACGGAGATGAGGAAAAACTTTTCCACACAGAGAGTTGTGAGTCTGTGGAATTCTCTCCCTCAGAGGGCGGTGGAGGCCGGCTCTCTGGATACTTTCAAGAGCGAATTAGATAGGGCTCTTAAAGATAGCGGAGTCAGAGGATATGGGGAGAAGGCAGGAACGGGGTACTGATTGGGGATGATCAGCCATGATCACATTGAATGGCGGTGCTGGCTCCTGCACCCATTGTCTATTGTGACCTGCGTGGGTTTTCTCCGGGTGATCTGGTTTCCTCCCATACTCCAAAGACGCACAGGTTTGTAGGCTAATTGGCTTGGTAAAACTGTAAATTGTTCCTAGTGTGTGTAGGATAGTGTAAGTGTGCGGGGATCGCTGGTCGGCGCGGACCTGGTGGGCCGAAAGGCCTTTTTCCGCGCTATATCTCTAAACTAAACCAAACTAAGTACTTGTGATGCCACATTCAGGGACCTGTGGACTTGGATCCCACGGTCTCTCTGTACAATAATGCTGTTAAAGGTCCTGCCATTTGAGGAAGGACATATGGTCCTAATTTGAGGAAGGACATCCTTGTGATTGAGGCAGTGCAGCGTAGGTTCACGAGATTGATCCCTGGGATGGCGGGACTGTCATATGAGGAAAGATTGAAAAGACTAGGCTTGTATTCACTGGAGTTAAGAAGGATGAGGGGGAATCTTATAGAAACATATAAAATTATAAAAGGACTGGATGCAGGAAAAATGTTCCCAATGTTGGGCGAGTCCAGAACCAGGGGCCACAGTCTTAGAATAAAGGGGAGGCCATTTAAGACTGAGGTGAAAAAAAACTTTTTCACCCAGAGAGTTGTGAATTTGTGGAATTCCCTGCCACAGAGGGCAGTGGAGGCCAAATCATGGATGGATTTAAGAGAGAGTTAGATAGAGTTCTAGGGGCTTGTGGAATCAAGGGATATGGGGAGAAGGCAGGCACGGGTTATTGATTGGGGTGATCAGCCATGATCGCAATGAATGGCGGTGCTGGCTCGAAGGGCCGAATGGCCTCCTCCTGCACCTATTTTCTATGTTTCCATGTTTCTATTCATTAACTGTATACTTTCCCCTTACATTTGGTCTCCCAAAGTGTAACACTGTAAACTTGCCGAGATTAAACTCTATCTGCCGCTTCTCCACCCATTTCTGCAGCTGATCTATTTTCCTGCTGGAGGCTTCAACAGCCTTCTTCGCTGCCTGCAACTCCACCACCTTGGATAGATCCCATCTGGTTCAGTGGGACTATCCACCTAATGCTCATCAAGAGACCCAACGCCATCTCTACCTTCATCTCAAAATATCTTCGCATATTATACCCTACACTGATTTTAATTTATTTTAATTTAGAGATACAGCTCAGAGACAGGCCCTTCGGCCCACCGAGTCTGCACCGACCAGTGATCCCCGCACACTAACACACACCAGGGGCAATTTACACTGATACCAAGCCAATTAACCTACAGACCTGCACGTCTTTGGAGTGTGGGAGGAAACTGAAGATCTCGGAGAAAACCCACACAGGTCACGGGGAGAACGTGCAAACTCCGTACAGACAGCACCCGTAGTCGGGATCGAACTCGGGTCTCCGGTGCGTTAGGCGCTGTAAGGCAGCAACTCTACCGCTGCGCCACCGTACCGCCCTATCGCACCATCTCATCTCACTATCCTCCAGCATGGTGGGTGCATGGATCAAGCTGCCAGAACTAGTAGTTGAGCCACGAACTATAACAACATTTAAAAGACACTTGGACAGGTTTATGGATTGGAAATGTTTAGAGGGATATGGGCCAAATGAGGGCTGGTGCGATTAGTGTAGATGGGGCATCTTGGTCGGGCAAGTTGGGCCGAAGGGCCTGTTTCTGTGCTTTATAACTAAGACGGTATGAACTTCTTCATAGAAAATAGGTGCAGGAGGAGGCCATTTGGCCCTTGGAGCCAGCACCGCCATTCATTGTGATCATGGCTGATCATCCACAATCAGTAACCCGTGCCTGCCTTCTCCCCATATGCCTTGATTCCGCTAGCCCCTAGAGCTCTATATAACTCTCTTTTAAATTCATCCAGTGAATTGGCCTCCACTGCCTTCTGTAGCAGAGAATTTACAAATTCACAACTCTCTGGGTGATTTTTTTTTTCTCATCTCAGTTTTAAATATCTTCCCCTTTATTCTTAGACTGTGGCCCCTGGTTCTGGACTCCCCCCCTGATTGGGAACATTTTTCCTGCATCTAGCTTGTCCAGTCCTTTTATAATTTTATACGTTTCTATAAGATCCCTCAAATCATCTTAAATTCCAGTGAAGCCCACTCTTTCCAATCTTTCCTCATATGACAGTCCCGCCATCCCGGGGATTAACCAGGTGAACCTACGCTGCACTGCCTCAATCACAAGGATGTCCTTCCTCAAATTAGGAGACCAAAACTGCACACAATACTCCAGGTGTGGTCTCACCAGGGCCCTGTACAACTGCAGAAGGACCTCTTTACTCCGTGGTGAGTACATGGAGAGTGCTAGTTCAGTATCTCACCTACATCCTGTGATTCCAAGCATAAATTCCCTCCATTATCCTTGACTTCTACGCTCTCCACAGATGCCCTCTTGTCTTAAGGGTGTGTATAAAAAACCTCGGGCTATCTCTAGGGAAATTAGGGCAAGCAAGGAGAAACTCGGTCAAGTAAGTAGATTCCAATAAACAAAGTAGCTACAGGTGCTGAAGTTCTGAAATAAATTCAGAAAATGGCAGGAACACTCGGTAGGTCAGGCAGCATCTGTGGAAGGAGAAACAGTTAATGTTTCAGGGCAAAGACCATTACCAGAACTGACAAAACAAATTAGCCTTGGCCAGGGAAAACAAGTTAGTCCGAAGACTGACAGAAGATAGACACACAAAAAAAAACGGAGTAACTCAGCGGGTCAGGCAGCATCTCTGGAGAAAAGGAATAGGTGCCGTTTCGGGTCGAGGCCCCTCTTCAGCCTGAGGGTCGGGGGGAAAGGGAAATGAGAGATATAGACGGTGATGTAGAGAGATAGAGAAAATGAATGAAAGATATTCAAAAAAGTAACGATGGGCAAGGAAAGGTGGAGCCCACAATGGTCCATTGTTGGGTGTGGGGAAGGTGATAACGAGTTATACAGCCAGTGAAACTCAACAGGACGACAATGAAACTAGTACAATGACTAGGGTGGTGGCGAGACGGACAGAGGGGATGCAAGGGTTGCTTGAAGCTAGAGAAAGCAACATTCATAATGCCGGGTTGTACGTTTGTGACCATCTTCGGTTTAAACCGGCATCTGTAGTTCCTTCCTACACATTTAGTCCAAAGACGAACTTGTTTTAGTTTGGAGACACAAAGTGCTGGAGTAACTTCGCAGGTCAGGCAGCATCTCTGGAGAACATTGATAGTGACGTTTCGGGTCGGGATTCTTCTTCAGAATTCAGAAGAGTCCCAACCCGAAATATCACCCATCCTTTGTCTCCAGAGATACTGCCTGACCCGCTGAGTTACTCCAGCACTTTGTATTCAATAGACAATAGAAAATAGGTGCAGGAGTAGGCCATTCGGCCCTTCGAGCCAGCACCGCCATTCAATGTGATCATGGCTGATCATCCCCAATCAGTACCGCGTTCCTGCCTTCTCCCCATATCCCCTGACTCCGCTATCTTTAACAGCCCTATCTAACTCTCTCTTGAAAGCATCCAGAGAACCGACTCTCCACCGCCCTCTGAGGCAGAGAATTCCACAGACTCACCACTCTCTGTGAGAAAAAGTGTTTCCTCGTCTCCGTTCTAAATGGCTTACTCCTTATTCTTAAACTGTGGGCCCTGGTTCTGGACTTCCCCAACATCGGGAACATCGTGTCCATCTTAGGTATAAACCAGCATCTGCGGTTCATGTTTAAGAAAGAACTGCAGATGCTGGAAAAATCAAAGGTAGACAAAAATGCTGGAGGAACTCAGCGGG
>CM075978.1:90455936-90481095 GCA_038087875.1 Malacoraja senta | reverse complement strand
GATAAACCGATCCGGTAAGGTTATAAATGGTCCAGCCGAGCTTCACAGTCGTGTATCTCTGGCTTCTTAAAAAGTTGCCTCCACTCCTTCTCCCTCCTTCTCCCCCCTTCTCCCCCCCTCCTTAAGACTGACCGTACACTGTGCTTCAGCCATCTTAATTACAGCGCCAACCTTCCTGTTCATCGCGGTGTGTGTCTGTATCACCTTGGCTTTGCACCGTGTGAATTTTTTAGGCAGGGCGCATGTTGAGGGCGCTGTCTAAAAAAGGCTTCGGTAAAATTGTGCCTAGCGTGTGTAGGATGGTGCTAGTGTACAGGAGGACCGCTGGTCGGCATGGACTCGATGGGCTGAAGGGCCTGTTTCCGCTCTGTATCTCTAAAGCCTAAAGCATCTGCAGTTTCTTATGTCTAGAAAAAGAGTGTTCTGTTATTAGCTCAAAGTATTTATCCATACAGTATGGTAAGAACTTAGAATTCTGCAAGTAGGCTGAATGGAACGTCACCCATTCCTTCTCTCCAGAGACGCTGCATTTTGTGTCTATTCTGCAAATGGAAAATTGAAAACTCATTGAAACTTACAGAATAATGAAAGGCACAGGTAGAGTTGGTGTGGAAACCATGTTTCCACAGATTGGGAGAGTCTAGACCAGACGTCACAGCCTCAGAATTAAAGGGCGCTCTTTTAGAAAAGAGGTGAGGAGAAACTTCTCTAGTCAGAGGGTGGTGAATCTGTGGAACTCCATTGCCACAGAGGGCTGTGGAGGTCAAGGCAGTGGATATTTTAAGGCAGAGATAGATACTTGTTTAGGACGAGTGTCAAGGGTTATGGGGAGAATGCAGGAAAATGGGATTAGGAGTCAAGAGATCCGCCATGATTGAACGGCAGAGTAGACTCAAAGGGCCGAATGGCCTAATTTCTACTCCTAAACTTGAGAACGTGACATTGTTAGAAAATCGGCTGTTTAAAAGCCCTGTCGCACTGTACGAGCTAATTCAAGAGCTCTCACGAGTTTTAAAAAAATCAAACTCATGGTAAGTACGTAGATTGTACGTCGCGGGTACGTCAGAGCACGGGACGTCTCTTAGCGGCTCGTAACGCTAACGGCAGGTACTCGGGAAACGCGGTAAGCTCGGGAAGACTGGTGAAGATTTTTCAACGTTGTAAAATGTCCACGAGAGCCCCGAGTACCGACGAGCGGCCATTACCGTAATCTCCGAGTTCGAATCAGGGCAAACTCGGGCAGAACTCTTGCGTGAACTCGTACAGTGGGACAGGGCTTTAACTTTATATCGGAGATTAATGTGGTTTGTGAATCGAGTTAGTTAAAGGACTTTGTGGCATGAACTGCTTTGGAAGCTGATCAGTCATCATCTCATTCAATTGTGGCTAATGGCCTACTCCTGCTTCAATGTTCCAAGCCAGATGGCAATTTATAGCAAACAAGCTTATAATTACCAGTCTCAGGCAGATAATCAGAGAGCATTTTATATTCACCATGAATAAGCTTAATAAATGCTGCTAAACCCATTGTCTTGATGCTCTTTATAAGTGATAAGCAATTCCATGGTGGTAGCTCCAAGGTATTCCAGTTACAGGGATTGATGTAGAATATATTCCTGTTTCCAACTTTTGATATCATTACCGCCTTTGTAATTAATTCTCCCGTATTGTTATGTCATTAAGAGGACAGAATATCACAGCGAACATGCAATGCTCATCAGTTCATAAGTGATAGGAACAGAATTAGGCCATTCGGCCCATCAAGCCTACTCCACCATTCAATCATGGCTGATCTATCTTTTCCGCTCAACCCCATTCTCCTGACTTCCCCCCCCCCCCCCCTTGACACCCAAACTAATCAAGAATCTGTAAATCTCCACCTTAATAAATATCCATGGACTTGGCCTCCGCAGCCTTCTGTGGCAAAGAATTCCACAGATTCACCACCCTTTGACTAAAGAATTTCTCCTCATCTCCTACCTAAAGGAACGTTCTAATATTCTGAGGCTGTGGCCTCTAGTCCTAGACTCTCCCACTAGTGGAAACATCCTCTCCACATTCATTCTATCCAAGCCTTTCACATCCACTCTATCCAGGCCTTTTACTATACGGTAAGTTTCAATGAGGTCCCCCATCATCCTTCCGAACTCCAGCGAATACAGGCCCAGTGCCGACAAAGCCTCATCATACATTTGAAAGCAGAGGACATGGAATCTAGGGCAGTTCAATGGTGCTGTGAGGATTTTAGTGTCCACATCTGCAAAGTGCAAACAGAGTGAAATTATTTCCCTTATAAACTCTTGTAAAGAATTAAAAGACATTCCTTTGGTAAGTTCTGGGAGTTGGGCCAGCACAGAATGAAGGGGGGACCCAGCGGGGAGAGGGGGGGGGGTGTGGGGGGGTTTGCTGCCATGTAGGGTTGTCAACTTTCTCACTCCCAAATGAGGGACAAAAGGTCAAAACACGGGACAAATTCCCGACGGCAATTCGCTGACCGACTCGGCGGTGGCTGGGTGAATGATGAGTTGGCCCCGGGTGCTGGACTGCACACAAAGCCCAGCCGGCGGGCCAGCTGCGGAGTTTTGGCCCGGGCCGAGTAGTAGCAGTCAAATACGGGACAGGGGCGGTCTCGTACGGGACAAACCAATTTAACCCAAAATACGGGATGTCCCGGCTAATACGGGACAGTCGGCAACCCTACTGCCACGGCAGTAGATAGGAGTGTTCGGTGAACTTTTATAACTTTGCGAGGCCAAAACGTGACGGTTTGGGCAAGTTGGGCCGAAGGGCCTGTTTCCACACTGTATCACTCGACGACTGGGCTACATCCCACAGTAACTAACATACAAAGGCAGACTCATTGTGTCCAAACTAACGGGGAAATGGCCGGCATAAGCACTCTTCTCATGCACATCCTACTGATGAATAAAACAAGAGCACAGGATATCCTATAATTAGCTGGAGTTTATGTGGGGTTTTCTGCCAAGCCAGCAGTATCCTTGACAACTCCAACAAACATCGCCAAGTTGCAAAGACCTTTCCTACGCAGGTGTGCCGACAAGCTAATTTTAAACACATCAACAACTTATGTTGATTGTTGGGGATTCAGTGTCAGAATTGGTCCAAAACCCCGCAGCGAGACTCCTGACGGGCACCTGAAAAAGGGGACCACATCACCCCTACTCTGGCCTCTCTCCACTGGCTCCCAGTGCAGTTCCGAGTCAATTTCAAGCTCCTCCTTTATGTATATACTGCCTGCCATTGTGAAAAGGACCCGTTTACTCCTACTCTTTGCTTCCTGTTTGCCAGCCAGTTCTCTATCCACATCAATACTGAACCCCCAATGCCATGTAGTATACAAACTTAAAGCACATGGCATTGGGGGTTCAGTATTGATGTGGATAGAGAACTGGCTGGCAAACAGGAAGCAAAAGAGTAGGAGTAAACGGGTCCTTTTCACAATGGCAGGCAGTGACTAGTGGGGTACCGCAAGGCTCAGTGCTGGGACCCCAGCTATTTACAATTTATATTGATGATTTGGACGAGGGAATTGAAAGTAACATCTCCAGGTTTGCGGATGACACGAAGCTGGGGGGCAGTGTTAGCTGTGAGGAGGGTGCTAGGAGGCTGCAAGATGACTTGGATAGGCTGGGTGAGTGGGCAAATGCATGGCAGATGCAGTATAATGTGGATAAATGTGAGGTTATCCACTTTGGTGGTAAGAACAGGAAAGTAGACTATTACCTGAATGGTGGCCGATTAGGATAGGAAAAGGGGAGATGCAACAAGACCTGGGTGTCATGGTACACCAGTCATTGAAAGTAGGCATGCAGGTGCAGCAGGCAGTGAAGAAAGCGAATGGTATGTTAGCATTCATAGCAAAAGGATTTGACTATAGGAGCAGGGAGGTTCTACTGCAGTTGTACAGGGTCTTGGTGAGACCACACCTGGAGTATTGCGTACAGTTTTGGTCTCCTAATCTGAGGAAGGACATTCTTGCCATAGAGGGAGTACAGAGAAGGTTCACCAGACTGATTCCTGGGATGTCAGGACTTTCATATGAAGAAAGACTGGATAGACTCGGCTTGTACTCGCTAGAATTTAGAAGATTGAGGGGGTATCTTATAGAAACTTACAAAATTCTTAAGGGGTTGGACAGGCTAGATGCAGGAAGATTGTTCCCGATGTTGGGGAAGTCCAGAACAAGGGGGTCACAGTTTAAGGATAACGGGGACATCTTTTAGGACTGAGATGAGAAAAACATTTTTTACACAGAGAGTGGTAAATCTCTGGAATTCTCTGCCACAGAAGGTAGTTGAGGCCAGTTCATTGGCTATATTTAAGAGGGAGTTAGATGTGGCCCTTGTGGCTAAAGGGATCAGGGGGTATGGCGAGAAGGCAGGTACAGGATACTGAGTTGGATGATCAGCCATGATCATATTGAAGGGGCCGAATGGCCTACTCCTGCACCTATTTCTATGTTTCTATATACCACCTCCAGGTCCCTCAGATCGGCCGACTTGGGGTTACTGACCATCCAGGCATAAGCTCAGGGGTGACCGCGCTTTAAGTTCTAGACTTAAAACTTATTTCTACAAAAGCCTTTCTTGAGGTCCTCTGAGGGAGCGCTGTATGTATGTATTTATGTATGTGTTGTTAGATCTATGTACCGATGTTTGTAGCACGTTGGTATCTGCACGAATGTAGAGCACTTTGGTCAACGAGAGTTGTTTTTAAATGTGCTATAGAAATAAAATTGACGAATGAAGGTTTTTGGAATCCTCCAAAGATAGGCACAAAATGCTGGAGTAACTCAGCGGGTCCGGCAGCATCTCGCTTTAGTTAATTGTCACGTGTAAACTAGAATGGTTGGGGGGAGGGACTCAAATAGAGAAAGCTATTAGACAGTGTGTGAGGCAGGAGGCAGAGAAGGAAAGCACTCAGACCCAACATGTAGGGGGGAAAGAGAAAACAATAATACAGAGAATAAGAGGTGGTGGGGTTCTTAAATGGGTGTGCAGAGAAACAGAGGGGTGTAAAATGCGGGCGGAAGCAATAGGTAGCAAGGTGAAAAGTAAAAGTGGCAGGCAGACAAATCCAGGGCAAAATCAAAAAGAGCCACTTTCCAACATAATTGTATAAGGGGTAAGAGCGTTGTAAAAACAAGCCTGAAGGCTTTGTGTCTCAATGCAAGGAGCATTCGTAATAAGGTGGATGAGTTGAACGTGCAGATAGCAATTAATGATTATGATATAGTTGGGATCACAGAGACATGGCTCCAGGGTGACCAAGGCTGGGAGCTGAACATTCAGGGATATTCAATATTCAGGAGGGATAGAGAGAAAGGAAAAGGAGGTGGGGTAGCGTTGCTGGTTAGAGAGGAGATTAACGCAGTGGAAAGGAAGGACATTAGCTTGGAGGATGTGGAATCGGTATGAGTAGAGCTACGAAATACTAAGGGGCAGAAAACGCTGGTGGGTGTTGTGTACAGGCCACCTAGCAGTAGTATTGAAGTTGGGGATGGCATCAAACAGGAAATTAGAAATGCGTGCAACAAAGGCAAAACAGTTATAATGGGTGACTTCAATCTACATATAGATTGGGTGAATCAATTGGCAGGGGTGTTGAGGAAGAGGATTTTTTGGAATGTATGAGGGATAGTTATCTAAACCAACATGTAGAGGAACCAACGAGAGAGCAGGCTATTCTAGACTGGGTATTGAGTAATGAGGAAGGGTTAGTTAGCAGACTTGTTGTGCGTGCCCCCTTGGGCAAGAGTGACCATAATATGGTTGAGTTCTTCATTAGGATGGAGAGTGACATTGTTAATTCAGAAACAACGGTTCTGAACTTAAAGAAAGGTAACTTTGAGGATATGAGACGTGAATTGGCCAAGATTGGCTGGCAATTAGTTCTAAAAGGGTTGACGGTGGATATGCAATGGAAGGCATTTAAAGACTGCATGGATGAACTACAAAAAATGTTCATCCCAGTTTGGCAAAAGAATAAATCAGGGAAGGTAGTGCATCCGTGGATAACAAGGGAAATCAGGGATAGTATCAAAGCAAAAGATGTTGCGTACAAATTAGCCAGAAAAAGCAGCATACCAGAGGACTGGGAGAAATTCAGAGACCAGCAGAGGAGGACAAAGGGCTTAATTAGGAAAGGGAAAATAGATTATGAAAGGAAACTGGCAGGGAACATAAAAACTGACTGCAAAAGTTTTTATAGATATGTGAAGAGGAAGAGATTAGTTAAAACAAATGTAGGTCCCTTGCAGTCAGAAACAGGTGAATTGATCATGGGGAACAAGGATATGGCGGACCAATTGAATAACTACTTTGGTTCCGTCTTCACTAAGGAAGACATAAATAATCTGCCGGAAATAGCAGGGGGCCGCGGGTCAAAGGAGATGGAGGAACTGAGTGAAATCCAGGTTAGTCGGGAAGTGGTGTTGGGTAAATTGAATGGATTAAAGGCCGATAAATCACCAGGGCCAGATAGGCTGCATCCCAGAGTACTTAAGGAAGTAGCTCCAGAAATAGTGGATGCATTAGTGATAATTTTTCAAAATTCTTTAGATTCTGGAGTAGTTCCTGAGGATTGGAGGGTAGCAAACGTAACCCCACCTTTTAAGAAGGGAGGGAGAGAGAAAACGGGGAATTACAGACCAGTTAGTCTAACATCGGTAGTGGGGAAACTGCTAGAGTCAGTTATTAAAGATGGGATAGCAGCACATTTGGAAAGTGGTGAAATCATTGGACAAAGTCAGCATGGATTTACGAAAGGTAAATCGTGTCTGACGAATCTTATAGAATTTTTCGAGGATGTAACTAGTAGAGTGGATAGGGGAGAACCAGTGGATGTGTTGTATCTGGACTTTCAGAAGGCTTTCGACAAGGTACCACATAAGAGATTAGGATACAAACTTAAATCACACGGTATTGGGGGTTCAGTATTGATGTGGATAGAGAACTGGCTGGCAAACAGGAAGAAAAGAGTAGGAGTAAACGGGTCCTTTTCACAATGGCAGGCAGTGACTAGTGGGGTACCGCAAGGCTCAGTGCTGGGACCCCAGCTATTTACAATTTATATTAATGATCTGGACGAGGGAATTGAAAGCAACATCTCCAAGTTTGCGGATGACACTAAGCTGGGGGGCAGTGTTAGCTGTGAGGAGGATGCTAGGAGACTGCAAGGTGACTTGGATAGGCTGGGTGAGTGGGCAAATGTTTGGCAGATGCAGTATAATGTGGATAAATGTGAGGTTATCCACTTTGGTGGCAAAAACGGGAAGGCAGACTATTATCTAAATGGTGGCCGATTAGGAAATGGGGAGGTGCAGCGAGACCTGGGTGTCATGGTACACCAGTCATTGAAAGTAGGCATGCAGGTGCAGCAGGCAGTGAAGAAAGCGAATGGTATGTTGGCCTTCATAGCAAGAGGATTTGAGTATAGGAGCAGGGAGGTTCTACTGCAGTTGTACAGGGTCTTGGTGAGACCACACCTGGAGTATTGCGTACAGTTTTGGTCTCCAAATCTGAGGAAGGACATTATAGCCATAGAGGGAGTGCAGAGAAGGTTCACCAGACTGATTCCTGGGATGTCAGGACTTTCATATGAAGAAAGACTGGATAGACTCGGCTTATACTCGCTAGAATTTAGGAGATTGAGAGGGGATCTTATAGAAACGTACAAAATTCTTATGGGGTTGGACAGGCTAGATGCAGGAAGATTGTTCCCGATGTTGGGGAAGTCCAGGACAAGGGGTCACAGCTTAAGGATAAGGGGGAAATCCTTTAAGACCGAGATGAGGAAAAACTTTTTCACACAGAGAGTGGTGAATCTCTGGAACTCTCTGCCACAGAGGGTAGTTGACGCCAGTTCATTGGCTATATTTAAGAGGGAGTTAGATGTGGCCCTTGTGGCTAAAGGGATCAGAGGGTATGGAGAGAAGGCAGGTACGGGATACTGAGTTGGATGATCAGCCATG
The DNA here is from genome assembly GCA_038087875.1 of Malacoraja senta. Lineage (NCBI taxonomy): Eukaryota > Metazoa > Chordata > Chondrichthyes > Rajiformes > Rajidae > Malacoraja > Malacoraja senta. The sequence continues at coordinate 90,473,102 of CM075978.1, read as the reverse complement.
ATCATATTGAATGGCGGTGCAGGCTCGAAGGGCCGAATGGCCTACTCCTGCACCTATTTTCTATGTATCTATATGTATCATTAAATAAACAGATGGACAGGTACATGGATAGGACAGGTTTGGAGGGATATGGACCAAGCGCAGGCAGGTGGGACTGGTGTAGCTGGGACATTGCTGGCCGGTGTGGGCGAGTTGGGCTGAAGGGCCTGTTTCCACACTGTATCACTCTGTGACTCTATGACCTGCAGTCATCTCATGCAAATTCCATTCACGGATGAGGTCAGGACAAGAGCAGGAAGACCAGTCTGTTGCCATCACCCTGAGTAAACCTTGGGAAAGGTAGTGTGGAGGTAGACACAAAGTGCTGGAGTAACTCAGCGGGTCAGGCAGCGTCTCTGGAGAGAAGGAATGGGTGACGTTTCGGGTCAAGACCCTTCTTTCAGACTGAAGAAGAGTCTCGACACGAAACATCACCCATTCCTATTCTCCAGAGACGCTGCCGGACCCGCTGAGTTACTCCAGCATTTTGTGTCCATCTTCACATGACGTCACGCGCTCCAGGCGGCTGTGCGCACGCATGATGACGCGCGCGACCGTTGCGCGACTGTCACTACCGGCCTGTCGCGTAAGTGACGGCCCAAGTGGGACAGGCCCTTTCCACTGTCCCACACACACTAGGGACAATTTACATTTACACCAAGCCAATTAACCTGTACGCCTTTGTGGTCACAGAGTGATACAGTGTGGGAACAGACCCTTCAGCCCAACTTGCCCACAACATGTCCCATCTACACCAGTCCCACCTGCCTGCGTTTGGTCTATATCCCGACAAAGCCTATCCATTGTCCTATCCTGTCTAACTGTTTCTTAAACGTCGGGGTAGTCCCAGCCTCAACTACCCCCTCTGGCAGCTTGTTCCATACATCCACCACCCTCTGTGTGAAAAGGTTACCCCCTCAGATTCCTATTATGTGGGAGGAAAGTGTGGGGGCCTGTGGGAAGGTGTGGTACCACGAGTGTGGGAGGAAACCGAAGTAACACGCGCAGGTCACGGGGAGAAATTACAAACTCCGTACAGACAGCACCCGTAGTCAGGATCGAACCCGGGTCTCTGGCGCTGTGAGGCAGCAACTCTACCGCTGTGCCGCCCATCTGTAGTGTAAGTGTACAGTAGATTTAGCCCAGTATTTGATTCCAGGCAGGTTAGCTGGCTGAAGTTTAGTTTTGTTTTGAAACATATAAGATTGTTAAGGGCTTTGGACACGCTAGAGGCAGGAAACATGTTCCCGATGTTGGGGGAGTCCAGAACCAGGGGCCACAGTTTAAGAATAAGGGGTAAGCCATTTAGAACGGAGACGAGGAAACACTTTTTCTCACAGAGAGTTGTGAGTCTGTGGAATTCTCTGCCTCAGAGGGCGGTGGAGGCAGGTTCTCTGGATGCTTTCAAGAGAGAGCTAGATAGGGCTCTTAAAAATAGCGGAGTCAGGGGATATGGGGAGAAGGCAGGAACGGGGTACTGATTGTGGATGATCAGCCATGATCACATTGAATGGCGGTGCTGGCGCGAAGGGTCAAATGGCCTACTCCTGCACCTATTGTCTATTTATTGTCACGTGTGCCGAGGTACAGTGAAAAGCTTTTGTAGCGTGTTAACCAGTCAGCGGAAGGACAATACGTGATTACAATCGAGCCATTCGCAGTGTACAGATACATGATAAGGGAATAACGTTACTGCAAGGTAAAGCCAGTAAAGTCCGATCAAAGATAGTCCCAGGGTCTCCAAATGAGGTGGATGGTAGTTCTGAACTGCTCTCTAGTTGTGGTAGGATGGTTCAGTTGTCTGATAACAGCTTGCAGGGGACCCGAGTCCATGTGTTTGGAAGTCAAAACTACCTTGTGATGGCAATTAAGGAGATTGTGTTGTCATCCAGATTATATGTTGCAGAGATTCAGCTGCATGGAACCCCTGGCCATTCGGCCCGTCCAATCTGAGATAGTATTCATGCTGCAAGCAGATCTCCGAATATCTACAAGGTTACATGCAGGATTTCAAGAGTCAAGAGTGTGATAAGTTCTGAAACAAAACAATGCAATTCTTATTCGCTGAACACCTCCGCTCAGGCTTCTCTACACCGGCGAGACCAAGCGCAGGCTCGCCGATCGTTTCGCTCAGCTCAGTCTGCCTTAACCTACCTGATCTCCTGGTTGCTCAGCACTTCAACTCCCCCTCCCATTCCCAATCTGACCTTTCTGTCCTGGGCCTCCTCCATTGTCAGAGTGAGGCCCAGCGCAAATTGGAGGAGCAGCACCTCATATTTCGCTTGGGTAGTTTACACCCCAGCGGTATGAACGTTGACTTCTCTAACTTCAGATAGCCCTTGCTTTCCCTCTCTCTCCGTCCCCTTCCCCTTCCCAGTTCTCCCACCAGTCTTACTGTCTCCAACTGCAATCTATCTTTGTCCTGCCCCTCCCCCGACATCAGACTGAAGAAGGGTCTCCACCCGAAACGTCACCCGTTCCTTCTCTCCAGAGATGCTGCCTGTCCCGCTGAGTTACTCCAGCATTTTGTGTCTAATGCAATTCTTACTTTAGACTTTAGACATACGGTGTGGAAACAGGCCCTTTGACACACAAGAGTCCGCGCCGACCAGCGATCCCCCCCCATACGCTAACACTAACCTACCCACTAGGGACAATTTATAATTTTTACCGTAGGCAATTACCTGTAGGTCACAGGGAGAACGTACAAACTCCGCACAAACAGCACCCGTAGTCAGAATCGAACCTGTGTCTCTGGCGCTGTAAGGCGGCAACTCTACCGCTGTGCCACTGTGACGCCCTTACTTGTAGCAGCACTACCGATAGGTAAACATAGTACCATAATTAAATAACAAAATAATTTCTATAGATATATATATATATGTATATATATATATATGTGTGTGTGTGTCTCCGTGGATTGTCACCTTGTCGTGGTGGAGAGGCTCGTGTGGACCTGAGATCCTGAGAGCGATGCCGTCTGGAGCTATGCTCCTGGTGGGGCCACCCATGGCGGTGAGCTCGAGGGGGAGGTCTCTGACAAAGAGCAATCCAACCAAGACCTCAACGGTGGAACAGGTGGAGGACGATGGCTGACCTTAGTGGAGCGTCACAACGGCTGGGAAGGCGAATGAAGGCTGCAGCAGAAAAGGGTCTCCGGTCGTCTTGGACTCCATGCCACTGGATCCTGACCCAGATCTGTCAAGGACCGTGGGGTGGCTGTCTGTGCACCAGTCTCCCCACGTTAAACAAAGTCACGCACAGGAGTCCTCCAACCCTGGACACACCCATGGTCGTGTGTGTGTGTGGGTGTATGTGTGGGTGGGTGTATGTGTGTGTGTGATATATTTAAGGCAGAGATAGATAGGTTCTTGATTAGTACGGGTGTCAGGGGTTATGGGGAGAAGGCAGGAGAATGGGGTTAGGAGGGAGAGATAGATCAGCCATGATTGAACGGTGGAGTAGACTTGATGGACCGAATGGCCTCATTCTACTCCTATCACTTATGAACTCCCATCTGAGCTCCAGTGTCTTCAGATGTCCACAGCTACAACTTCACTACAGACATTACTAGCCTCACCAACTGAATATAGAATGCTCCAGGTACGATGCACAGGTTCTGTACTTGTTGTCATTCCAGGTTTGTGACCCTCACCACAAATATTGCCCGTGCCTTAGCTCCCAACATCACACTGCACTTCCATTAACATAGCGGCACAGCGGTAGAACTACTGCCTTACAGCGCCAGAGTCCCGGGTTCGATCCTGACCACGGGTACTTGTCTGTACGGAGTATGCACCTTCTCCCCGAGACCTGCCTGGGTTTTCTCCGAGATCTTCGGTTTCCTCCCGCACTCCAAAGACGTGTAGGTTTGTAGGTTAATTGGCTCGGTGTCAATGTAAATTGTCCCTAGTGTGTGTAGGATAGTGTTAGTGTGCGGGGATCGCTGGTGGGCCGAAGGGCCTGTTTCCGCGCTGTATCTCTAAACTAAACTAAAAAAAATATTTAACACCCTCTGTTCTTTCTTACAGGAGAAGGTTGCATGCAAACCATGCTAGTGGACATATGGGGAAGAGCAACATTTGCCCTGACCCTCTCTCACTTGGAGAAGATTTGTTAGTCCCCATTGTGAAGGGTGTCCCAGCAGTTTTGCATCACGGTGCAGTTTTATGGGGCTATTGGTCAGGCCGTATTTAGAGTATTGTGTGCAGTTTGGATCACCCCGTTACAGGAAGGATGTGAAGAATTTGGAAAGTGTACAGAGGAGGTTTATCAGAAGGTACACAAAAATGCTGGAGAAACTCAGCGGGTGCAGCAGCATCTATGGAGCGAAGGAAACAGGCAACGTTTCGGGCCGAAACCCTTCTTCAGACTGATAGGGGGTGGGGAGAAGAAAGGGAAAAAGGAAATAAAGGCGGAGGAGGAGCCCGAGGGCTGGGGGATGGGAGGGGACAACCAGAGGGCTGATGAAGGGGAGGGGACAGCAAGGGCTAGCAGAATTGGGAGAATTCAATGTTCATGCCCCCCAGGATGTAGACTGCCCAAGCGGAATATGAGGTGCATTTCCTCCAATTTCCGGTGTTGCTCGCTGTGGCCATGGAGGAGGCCCAAGACGGAGAGGTCCGATAAGGAATGGGAGGGGGAGTTGAAGTGCTGAGCCACCGGGAGGTCAGGTTGGTTATTGCGGACCGAGCGGAGGTGTTAGGCGAAACGATCGCCAAGCCTCCGCTTGGTCTCACCGATGTAGATCAGCTGGCATCTAGAGCAGCGGATGCAATAGATGAGGTTGGAGGAGATGCAGGTGAACCTCTGTCGCACCTGGAATGACTGCTTGGGTCCTTGAATGGAGTTGAGGGGGGAGGTGAAGGGACAAGTGTTCCATCTCTTGCGGTTGCAAGGGAAAGTACCCGGGGAGGGGGTGGTACGGGAGGGAAGACAAGAATTGACAAGGGAGTTACGGAGGGAGCGGTCTTTGCAGAAGGCAGACATGGGGGGAGATGGGAAGATATGGCGAGTGGTGGGGTCACGTTGGAGGTGGCGAAACTGACGGAGGATTACTTGTTGTATGTGACGGCTGGTGGGGTGAAAGGTGAGGACTAGGGGGACTCTGCCCTTGTTGTGAGTGGGGGGATGGGGAGAGAGAGCAGTGTTGCGGGGTATGGCAGAGACCCTGGTGCGAGCCTCATCTATGGTGGAGGAGGGGCACCCCCGTTCCCTGAAGAATGAGGACATTTCGGATGCCCTGGTGTGGAACGCCTCATCCTGGGAGCAGATGCGGCGTAGACGGAGGAATTGGGAGTGGGGGATGGGGTCCTTACAGGAAGCAGGGTGGGAAGAAGTGTAGTCCAGATAGCCATGGGAGACTATTGGGGTTGGGACCCTTCTTCAGACTGAACTTAGAGGTTGGGGGAGGAGGCGACATTGAGGGAGGAAAAGGCCATGTCCCCGATGTTGGGGGAGTCCAGAACCAGGGGCCACTGTTTAAGAATAATGGGTAAGCCATTTAGAACGGAGATGAGGAAAACGTTTTCACACAGAGAGTGGTGAGTCTCTGCCTCAGAGGGCGGTGGGTGCCTGGGACTCGCTGCTAGGGGTGGCGGTGGAGGCAGATACGATAGTGGTGTTTAAGAGGCTTTTAGATCAGCACATGGATATGCAAGGAATGGAGGGACATGGATCATATGCAGGCAGGTAAGAGTTGGTCTGGACAATAGACAATAAACAATAGACAATAGGTGCAGGAGTAGGCCATTCGGCCCTTCGAGTCAGCTCCGTCATTCAATGTGATCATGGCTGATCATCCCCAATCAGTACCCTGTTCCTGCCTTCTCCCCATATGCCCTGACTCCGCTATCTTTAAGAGCCCTATCTAGCTCTCTCTTGAAAGCATCCAGAGAACCTGCCTCCCCACTCTCTGTGAGAAAACGTGTTTCCTCGTCTCCATTCTAAACGGCTTACTCCTTATTCTTAAACTGTGTGGCCCCTGCCTCCCCACTCTCTGTGAGTGGGAAAGCATCCAGAGACTCACCACTCTCTGTGATAAAAAGTGTTTCCTCGTCTCCGTTCTAAACGGCTTACTCCTTATTCTTAAACTGTGTGGCCCCTGGTTCTGGACTCCCCCAACATCGGGAACATGTTTCCTGCCTCTAGCGTGTCCAAGCCCTTAACAATCTTATATGTTTCAATGAGATGCCCTCTCATCCTTCTAAACTCCAGAGTGTACAAGCCCAGGTGCTCCATTCTCTCAGACAGACGTCATGTTTAGCACCGGCGTAGTGGGCCGAAGGGCCTGTTCTTGTGCCGAACGTGTTTGTGGCCTTTACAAGCCTCCCCCTATGAACATCCTTCCTTTCAACAACCAGTTCCTTCACACAGAGGGTGGTGAGTCCTGGACTACCAGGGGTGGTGATGGAGGCAGATACGATAGTAGCGTTTACAAGTTCACAGGTTGTAGGAGTAGAATTAGGCCATTCGGCCCATCTACATCGCCATTCAATTATGGCTGATCTATCCCTCTTAATCCCATTTTTCTGCCTTCTCCCCATAACCCATGACACCCGTTCTAATCAAGAACTTGTCTATCTCAGCCTTAAAAAGTATCCACTGACTTGGCCTCCACAGCCCTCTGTGGCAATGAGTTTCACAGATTAACTACCCTCTGATTAAATAAGTTCCTCCTCACCTCCTTTCTAAAAGAGCGCCCTTTAATTCTGATGCTGTGACCTCTGGTCCTAGACTCTCCCACCCAGTGGAAACATCCTCTCTATGCCTTTCATTATTCTGTAAGAGACTTTTGGACAGGTACATGGATAGGTGAGGGATGGAGGGATATGGATTATGCAGAGATAGATAAGAATCGGTCTCGGCAGACATTGGGGGCCGAATGGCCTGTTCTTGTGCTGTACTGCTCTAGGTTCTATGTTGTGTTCTGGACCCTCTTCACTGCTTCCCCCTTGGTGATTCCCGCTGTTCTCATGTCAAGTAAAGTCAAGAGAGTTTATTATCCAGTGTCCCAGATAGGACAATGACATAAATACAGAACAGTCCAGTGTGTCTATATACCATAGACCATATGTACACACATCAATAAACAGATAGAGTGCAATAGGCTGTTATAGTTCAGAGTTTGTTTGAAGTTGTTTTTAATAGCCTGATGGCTGTGGGGAAGCAGCTATTCCTGAACCTGGATGTTGTAGATTTCAGGCTCCTGTACCTTCTACCTGATGGCAGCAGGGAGATGAGTGTGTGGCCAGGATGGTGTGAGTCCTTGATGATGTTGCCAGCCTTTTTGAGGCAGCGACTGCGATAGATCCCCTCGATGGTAGGGAGGTCAGAGCCGATGATGGACTGGGCAGTGGTCACAACTTTTTGCAGCCTTTTCCGCTCCTGGACGCTCAAGTTGCCGAACCAGGCCACGATGCAACCGGTCAGCATGCTCTCAACTGTGCACCTGTAGAAGTTCGAGAGAGTCCTCCTCGACATACCGACTCTCCGTAATCTTCTCAGGAAGTAGAGGCACTGATGTGCTTTCTTTATAATTGCATCAGTGTTCTGGGACCAGGAGAGATAATCGGAAATATGCACGCCCAGGAATTTGAAGCTCTTGACCCTTTCCACCATCGACCCGCTGATATAAACAGGACTGGGTCCCCATCCTACCCCTTCCTATGTCCACAATCAGTTCCTTGGTTTTGCTGGTGTTGAGAGCCAGGTTATTGTGCTGCCACCATTTGGACAGTTGCTCGATCTCACTTCTCCTGCTCTTCGACCAAGTTCTGACCCAGACTCGTCAGTCTGAAGAAGGGTCCCGATCCGAAATGACGTCCATCCATTCCCTCCACAGATGCCGCCTGACCCGCTGAGTTCCTCCTGCACTTTCGGTTTTGCTCAAGATTCCAGCATCTGCAGGGGTTTTTTTCAGAGGCACAGCGCAGAAACAGGCCCTTCGGCCCACCGAGTCCGTGCCGACCAGCGATCCCCGCACACTAACACTATCCTACACACACTAGGGATAATTTACAATTTTACCGAAGCCAATTAACCTACAAACCTGCACGTCTTTGGAGTGTGGGAGGAAACTGGAGCACCTGGAGAAAACCCACGGGGGGAACGTACAAACTCCGTACAGACAGCACCCATAGTCAGGATCGAACCCGGGTCTCTGGCACTGTACGGCAGCAACTCTACCACTGCGCCACCGTGCCGCCCTTTGTAGTTACTTTGTGTCTCTACTCTTTGCGCCAATAGACAATAGGTGCAGGAGTAGGCCATTCGGCCCTTCGAGCCAGCACCGCCATTCAATGTGATCATGGCTGATCATCCCCAATCAGTACCCCGTTCCTACCTTCTCCCCATATCCCTTGACTATGCTATCTTTAAGAGCTCTATCTAACTCTCTCTTGAAAGCATCCAGAGAATTGGCCTCCACTCCCTTCTGAGGAAGAGAATTCCACAGATTCACAACTCTCTGGGTGAAAATGTTTTTCCTCATCTCCGTTCTAAATGGCCTGACCGTTATTCTTAAACTGTGGCCCCTGGTTCTGGACTCCCCCAACATTGGGAACATGTTTCCTGCCTCTAGCGTGTCCAAACCCTTAATAATCTTATATGTTTCAATAAGATTCCCCTCTCATCCTTCTAAACTCCAGAGTGTACAAGCCCAGCCGCTCCATTCTATCAACATATGACAGTCCCGCCATCCCGGGAGTTAACCTGGTGAACCTATTTTGCACTCCCTCAATAGCAAGAATGTCCTTCCTCAAATTTGGAGAGCAAAACTGCACACAATACTCCAGGTGTGGTCTCACTAGGGCCCTGTACAACTGCAAAAGGACCTCTTTGCTCCTATACTCAACTCCTCTTGTTATGTCAGCCAACATGCCATTCGCTTTCTTCACTGCCTGCATGCTTACTTTCAGTGACTGATGAACAAGGACCTCCAGATCTCATTGTACTTCCCCTTTTCCCAACGACACCATTTAGATAGTAATCTGCCTTCCTGTTTTTGCCACCAAAGTGGATAACCTCACATTTATCCACATTAAACTGCATCTGCCATGCATCTGCCCACTCACCCAACCTGTCCAAGTCACCCTGCATTCTCATAGCATCCTCCTCACAGTTCGCATTGCCACCCAGCATTGTGTCATCTGCAAATTTACTAATGTTAGTTTGAATCCCTTCATCCAAATCATTGATGTATATTGTAAATAGCTACGGTCCCAGCACCGAGCCTTGCGGTACCCCGCTAGTCACTGCCTGCCATTCTGAAAGGGACCCGTTAATCCCTACTCTTTGTTTCCTGTCTGCCAACCACTTTTCTATCCATGTCAGTACCCTACCCCCAATACTATGTGCTCTAAACTTGCCCACTAATCTCCTCTGTGGGAGCTTATCAACGGCCCAATATATTTTCCAAATAAATCTCCAATTTATATGGAAAGGTCTGTTTAAAGAGTAGAGGGAAACGGAACTGACAACAATTACAGCAACTTTTCCCCATTAAAAAAGGGTGATTTGTTCACTAAGGTGCAGAGGCTGGATACACTACATTGTGTACAAGAAATCAATTTCAATCACCTGCCGCAGTGGGCTACCAGGATGAGGTAATTGGACTGGCCTTATATTGTCCAACTGTGAATCATTGATAGTACCTATGTTATTGGGAGATTTATCTACACATCGATCGCCACTGTTTAGCTCAGGGGTGGGGAACCTGCGGCCTTCTAGGCCATTTTGAGGCCTTTTGAATGAATCCAAATTTTGTAGAACAAATCCTTTTATTTTTATTAATATTTTTTTCGTTCGTCTTTTATTATTTTTATTTTAATCTTAAAATGAACGTATTTAAATGACCAAAGAGTAACAGAAGATTCAACGAAATAATCCTGTACCTAACTGAAGTTTCTTGGAATGCGGCCTTATTAGATTACAGCTAACTTAATGCTGCCTTCAAACATGACAAGGTTCCCCACCCCTGGTTTAGCTCCTGGAATCATAAATCATACAGATCTTCTTTGTACCTTGATGGGTGAACATAGGAGCGTTTGACGACCCTGGGCCTGTACCCGCTGGAGTTTAGAAGGATGAAGGATGGAGTTTTGAGTTTAGAAGGTTGAGGGGGGTTCTCATTGAAACTTACAGAATAATGAATGGCTTGGATAGAGTGGATGTGGAGAGGATGTTTCCACTGGTGGGAGAGTCTAGAACCAGAGGTCACAGCTTCAGAATTAAATTACGTTCTTTTAGGAAGGAGAGGAGGAGAAGTTTCTTTAGTCAGAGGGTGGTGAATCTGTGGAATTCTTTGCCACAGGAGGTTGTGGAGGCCAAGTCAGTGGATATTTTTTAGGCAGAGATATATAGATTCTTGATTAGTATGGGTGTTGGGTTATGGGGAGAAGGCAGGAGAATGGGGTTGGGGCGGAGAGACAGATCAGCCACGATTGAATGGCAGAGTAGACTTGATGGGCCGAATGGCCTAATTCAGCTACTATCACTTATGACCTTATTCTCAACCTTCCACCTGATCTATGTCCCGCTGGAGTCTTAGACGATCTTTCTCAAGATCTGCGACACCAACTTTCATGTCATCCGCAAACTTAGTGCTTATATCGAATAGTGAAAGGCCTGGATTGAGTGGATGTGGAGAGTGGATGTTTCCACTGGTGAGAGACTCTAGGACCAGAGGCCACAGTCTCAGAATAAAAGGACGTACCTTTAGAAAAGAGATGAGGAGGAATTACTTTAGTCAGAGGGGGGTGAATCTGTGGAATTCTTTGCCACAGAAGACTGGAGGCCAGGTTAGTGGATATTTTTGAGGTGCAGATTGACAGATTCTTGATTAGTACGTGTGCCAGGGGTTATGGGGAGAAGGCAGGAAAATGGGGTTGAGGGGGAAAGATAAATCAGTCATGATTGAACGGTGGAGTAGGCTTAATTCTGCTCCGATCACTTATGAACTTATCTATTGCGGGCGGAGCACCAAAGCAAATTCCTTGTATGTGAATATACTTGGCCAATAAACGTATTCGTTCATTTGTACCGTGATACGCAGGGAATGGAGGGATGGGGATCTCATGCAGGCAGAGGAGATTTGTTTACCTTGGCGTCATGTTAGTCAGTTAGTTAGTTTAGTTTATTGTCACGTGTACCGAGGTACAGTGAAAAGCCTTTGTTGCGTGCTAACCAGTCAGCAGAAAGACCACACCTGATTACAGTCGAGCTGTCCACAGTGTAGAGATACATGATAAACGGAACAACGTTTAGTGCAAGATAAAATCCAGTAAAGTCTGATTAAAGATTGTTCGAGGGTCTCCAATGAGGTAGACGGGAGGTCAGGACCGCTCTCTGGTTGGTGATAGGATGGTTCAGTTGCCCGATAACATAGAAACATAGACAATAGGTGCAGGAGGAGGCCATTCGGCCCTTGGATGCCAGCACCGCCATTCATTGTGATCATGGCTGATCGTCCCCAATCAATAACCCGTGCCTGCCTTCTCCCCATATCCCTTGACTCCACCAGCCCCTAGAGCTCTATCTAACTCTCTCTTAAATCCATCCAGTGATTTGGCCTCCACTGCCCTCTGTGGCAGGGAATTCCACAAATTCACAACTCTCTGGGTGAAAAAGTTTTAAATTCACCTCAGTCTTAAATGACCTCCCCTTTATTCTAAGACTGTGGCCCCAGGTTCTGGACTCGCCCAACATTAGGAACATTTTTCCTGCATCTAGCTTGTCCAGTCCTTTTATAATTTTATATGTTTCTAACAGCTGGGAAGAAACTGTCCTTGAATCTGGAGGTGTGCGTTTTCACACTTCCGTACCTCTTTCCGAAGAGCTTGTTCCTGTGTTGGTCAACAGAGATGTACAGCACGGAAAAAGTTCCTACGGCCCAACTTGCCCATTCTGGCCATGATGCCCCATCTACTCTAGTCCCACCTGCCCGCGTTCGGCTTGTATCCCTATATAAGCCTTTCATATCCATGTATCTGTCCAAGTCTGAAGAAGGGTCTCGACCAGAAACGTCACCCATTCCTTCTCTCCAGAGATGCTGCCTTGTCCCGCTGAGTTACTCCAGCATTTTGTGTCCAAATCTCTCGGTTTGTCCGAATTATACTATATCTAGAAGGGGTGGCACGTTGGCACAGCGGTAGAGTTACTGCCTTACAGGTCCAGAGACCCGGGTTCGATCCTGACCACGGATGCCGTCCGTACGGAGTTTGTACGTTCTCCCCATGACCACGTGGGTTTTTTCCGGGTGCGCTGGTTTCCTCCCGCACTCCAAAGACGAACAGGTTTGTAGGTTAATTGGCTTCGGTAAAAATTGTAAATTATCCCTGGTGTGCAGGATAGAGCTAGTGTACGCGGGGTGATCGCTGGTCGGCTCGGACTCGTTGGACCAAAGGGCCTGTTTCTGCACTGCATCTCCAAAGTCGAAAGTCTAGATATGTTTCCAGCACCACCAATGTTTCCAATGATCCCATTTTAGATCTTCGGGTGAGTCAATATGCGCATTATGTGACTGTTTAACAACTTTTATTTGCACCTCAGCACTTCCATCTATTACCAGTTTCTCCAGTTGAGAAGCAACTCGCCCATCCCTTCATTTTATCTCCCCGTAAAGAAAAGTCTATTTTGATTCTCTCGGTGATCCAGCTTCACCTTTCTGTCTTCTGCAATTCTGAATGTATTAATTCCTGTGGTAATTATTACAACAAACAATTGTGCGGCACAGTGGTGCAGCGGTAGAGTTGCTGCTTTACAGCGCCCAACACCCAGGTCCAAACCTGACTACGGGTGCTTGTCTGTACGTTCCCCCCCTGTGACCTGCGTGGGTTTTCTCTGAGATGTTCGGTTTCCTCCCACACTCCCAACAAAAACAAAAGACTTAAGTGCCTGTCCCACTTTCACGAGGTAGTTCACAAATTCTCCTGAGTTTTCCCCTTGATTCAAACTCGCAGAATGTTCGTAACGAGTCTGTAGGAGTCCGTAGATATATCGTAGCGGCTCGTTATGCCGGCCGTAGGTACTCGTGGCATCAGGTAAGTCGGGACGGTTTTTTCCAGCCCGATAAAAAATGTCCACGAGTAAAAAAAATGGTCGGGATGAAAGAAATTGCAACTTTTTACTCGTAAAGAGGGCATGGAAATAGTCGTGGGAATTCGTAGACATTCTCGTAGGAGTTCGTGAACATAGTCGTGGAAGGTCATAGTTCGTTCGTAGATTACCACGATCTTGATTTTTTTTTTTTAGGTCCTTTAAACTCGGCAGAGGTTTTGAATTAAGTCGTGAAAGTGAGACAGGCCCTTTACAGGTTTGGAGGTTTGTCTCTAGTGTGTGTCTATTATTGTGCGGGGATCGCTGGTCGGTGCGGACTCAAATGGAACTCCTCTTCGTTTTTCTAGTTTAGATAAAACCTGGGGGGGCAAGTTTGTTTCACACAGAGTGCCTGGAACGCACTGCCGTTGATGGTGGAGACAAATACGATAGTGGCATTTAGTTTAGTTTAGAGATACAGTGCGGAAACAGGCCCTTCGGCCCACCGAATTCTTCAGTCTGAAGAAGGGTCACGACCCGAAACGTCACCCGTCCCTTCTCTCCAGAGATGCTGCCTGTCCCGCTGAGTTACTCCAGCATTCTGTGTCTACCTTGTGTTATCCATGTGTCTTTGGCGTGCGGGAAGAAACCGGAGCTCCCGGAGAAAACCCACGCAGGTCACGGGGAGAACGTGCGAACTCCGTGCAGGCAGCTCCCGTACAGGATTTAACCTGGGTCTCGGCGCTGTAAGGCAGCAGCTCTACCGCTGCGCCAACCGGGCCGCCCTGTGTGGGGCAAGTTTTATTACACAGAGGGTGGTGGGTGCCTGGAACGCGCTGCCAGGGGTGGTGGTGGAGGCAGATACGATAGTGGCGTTTATGAGGTTTTTGGATAGGCACATGGATATGGAGGGATTTGGATCACGTGCAGGCGGGTAAGAGTTGGTTTTGGCATCATGTTCGGTTATGACATTGTGGGCTGAAGGGCCTGTTCTTGTGCTGTACTGTCCAATGGTCGACAGTGCCCTTCATCAGCCTCCACTGTAAGCATCCATAGCCAGAGGTGAGATCGGCTGCTTCTTGCCGAACGACACAGGCACAAGCACTACAGCACATGAACTATTCTCAGTCTCTGTAATTCCCCGAGGCAAGATCTAATAATGTATGCTGCAATTACTTCATTTGTGCCATCGAGTATCTTTGATTAGTCTTCAGAAAATGTAACACGTCTTTTTTCAGGAGATAGGCCTGTACAGCACAGGAACAGGCCCTTCGGCCCACAATGTCTGTGCTGTGCATGATGCCAAGATGAACTAACCTCATCTGCCTGCAGGTGATCCATATCCCTGCACTTCCACTGGAAAGCCACTATCATAACTGCCTCCACCCTCTACCACATTGGGGACCTTCAGACTGTCCTGAATCAGACTTTAGCTTGTATTACCAAATATTATTCCCTTCTATCCTGCATCTGCTCACTGTTGACAGCTTGATTGTAATCATGTATTGTCTTGCCGCTGAATGGATAGCACGCAACAGACAGGTACATGGATAGGACAAGTTTGGACGGATATGGGCCAAGCTCACGCAGGTGGAACTACTATTGCTGGGATATGTTGGCCAGTGTGGGCAAGTTGGGCCAAAGGGCCTGTTTTGCACACTGCATCACTCTGTGTCTATAACAGATAGCTTTTCACTGCACCTCAGTACACATGACAATAGACTAGTTATTACCTAAATACTATGAGAATGCAGGGTGACTTGGACAGGTTGGGGGAGTGGGCAGATGCATGGCAGATGCAGTTTAATGTGGATAAATGTGAGGTTATCCACTTTGGTGGGAAAAACAGGAAGGCAGATTATTGTCTAAATGGTGTCAAGTTGGGGAAAAAGGGAACTGCAATGGGATCTGGGGGTCCTTGTTCATCAGTCACTGAAAGTAAGCATGCAGGTGCAGCAGGCAGTGAAGAAAGTTAATGGCATGTTGGCCTTTATAGCAAAAGGAGTTGAGTACAGGAGCAAAGAGGTCCTTCTGCAATTGTACAGGGCTCTAGTGAGACCACACCTGGAGTATTGTGTGCAGTTTTGGTCCCCTAATTTGAGGAAGAACATTCTTGCTATTGAGGGAGTGCAGCGTAGGTTTACAAGGTTAATTCCCGGGATGGCGGGACTGTCATTTGTTGATAGAATGGAGCGGCTGGGCTTGTACACTCTGGAGTTTAGAAGGATGAGAGGGGATCTCATTGAAACATATAAGATTATTAAGGGTTTGGACACGCTAGAGGCAGGAAACATGTTCCTGATGTTGGGGGAATCCAGAACCTGGGGCCACAGTTTAAGAATAAGGAGTAAGCCATTTAGAACGGAGACGAGGAAACACTTTTTCACCCAGAGAGTTGTGAGTGTGTGGAATTCTCTGCCTCAGAGGGCGGTGGAGGCAGGTTCTCTGGATGCTTTCAAGAGAGAGCTAGATAGGGCTCTTAAAATAGCGGAGTCAGGGGATATGGGGAGAAGGCAGGAACGGGGTACTGATTGGGGATGATCAGCCATGATCACATTGAATGGCGGTGCTGGCTCGAAGGGCCGAATGGCCGACTCCTGCACCTATTGTCTATTGTCTATTGTCTATTGTCAGGCAGCACCCGAGGTCAGGATCGAACCCGGGTCTCGGGCGCTGTAACTTTGGCAAGTTTGTTTTCAGTTTCCACGCATGGCTTGAAGCACAAAGCAACTGATTGATTGAGTAAAGATCACCTGGTTTACACAAGTGTGGGATCTGATTCTGAGTGTCAATGACGTTGTTGAAGTAATAATAGGCTTGTTACTGTGACATTGTAATGGGCAGCTGTTCCTTTGGTCCACAAGTAGATAGGTTCTCGCAGCAGGATTAGGCCTACGAGCTAACTGACTAAACCTGATGCCAAGGTCCACTAACCTCCTCCGCCTGCACGTTGATCCATATCCCTCCATTCCCTGCCTATCACGGTTCAAAAGTTCCAGGAGCGGAATTACTGTCGGCCATTCGGCCCATCAGGTCTATTCCGCGCGTTCAATCTTGTCTATTCCGCGCGGACAAGGTCTATTGTCTATTGTCTATTGTCTACTGTCACCCCCGGCAGCGCGTTCCAGCTCCCGACCACTGTGAGTCCAAAAAACTTGTCCCACTCATCTCCATTAACCTTTCCTGCTCTCACCTCCAGCTCTGCCCTCTAGTGTTGGGCATTCACACTGCGGGAGGAAGGTACCGAGTGCCATTATTACAAACTGAACGGAGTGTGTTTCTCTTTGCGAGGAAGATGATATATGTAGCTCTTAGGTCTAACGGAATCAGGGGATGTGGGGAGAAAGCGGGGAAAGGGGGGCACTGATTTTCAATGATCGGCCATGATCATATCGAAGGGCCGAATGGCCTCCTCCTGCACCTATTTTCCACGTTTCTAAAGACATCCCATTGACCGCAGTGACAAATGTGAATGGAAAGCTGACCGCGTGTGGGTGGTGCGGTCGATTCTCCTTGGTCAATGTCAGGATCATAAGTGATAGGAGCAGAATTAGGCCATTCGGCCCATCAAGTCTACTCTGCCGTTCAATCATGGCTGATCTATCTCTCCCTCCTAACCCCATTCTCCTGCCTTTTCCCCGTAACCGCTGACACCCGTACTAATCAAGAATCTATCTATCTCTGCCTTAAATATATCCACTGACTTGGCCTCCAAAGGATTCCACAGATTCACCACCCTCTGACTAAAGAAATCTCTCCTCATCTCATTCATAAAAGAACGTCCTTTAATTCTGAGGCAGTGACCTCTGGTCCTGGACTCTCCCACCAGTGGAAACATCCTCTCCACATCCACTCTATCCAGGCCTTTCACTATTCTGTACGTTTCAACAAGGTCCCCCCCTCATCCTTCTAAACTCCAGCGACTACAGTCCCAGCGCCTTCCAGGATATGTGGAAGATAGCCACAAAATGCTGGAGTAACTCAGCTGGTCGGGCTGCATCTCTGTAGAACATGGATAGGTGACGTTTTGGGTCAGGACACTTCTTCAGAAGCCATAATCCCCTCCAGAGACGATGCCTGGCCCGCTGAGTT
>CM075978.1:90432319-90455736 GCA_038087875.1 Malacoraja senta | reverse complement strand
ACCTTCCCCTCAGCCAACAATGAACCGTTCCAAATTTCCTTGACCAGCGTCTGCTTTGATATGTCGTTTTCACACCTTATCCTTCCATATCTCTAGTCTCCCACTCCCCTGACTCTCAGTCTGAAGGAGGGTCTCGACCCGAAACGTCACCCATTCCTTCTCTCCGGAGATACATAGATACATAGAAAATAGGTGCAGGAGTAGGCCATTCGGCCCTTCGAGCCTGCACCGCCATTCAATATGATCATGGCTGATCATCCAACTCAGTATCCCGTACCTGCCTTCTCTCCATACCCCCTGACCCCTTTAGCCACAAGGGCCACATCTAACTCCCTCTTAAATATAGCCAATGAACTGGCCTCAACTACCCTCTGTGGCAGAGAGTTCCAGAGATTCACCACTCTCTGTGTGAAAAAGTTTTTCCTCATCTCGGTCTTAAAGGATTTCCCCCTTATCCTTAAGCTGTGACCCCTTGTCCTGGACTTCCCCAACATCGGGAACAATCTTCCTACATCTAGCCTGTCCAACCCCATAAGAATTTTGTACGTTTCTATAAGATCCCCTCTCAATCTCCTAAATTCTAGCGAGTATAAGCCAAGTCTATCCAGTCTTTCTTCATATGAAAGTCCTGACATCCCAGGAATCAGTCTGATGCTGCCTGTCCCGCTGAGTTACTCCAGCATTTTGTGTCTGCCTTCGGTGTAAACCAGCATCTGCGGTTCCTTCCTACACATCTGCAGTTTCTTGTGTGTCTCAACAGGGTAATGATGTGCCTTTGCCTGGGAATCTCTTGCCCAGAGTAAGGGAATCGAGGACCAGAGGATGTAGGTTTGTGAAGGGGAAAAGGTTCAACGGGAATCTGAGGGGTAACTATTTCACAGAAAGAGCTAGATGGGGCTCTTAAAGATAGCGGAGTCAGGGGATATGGGGAGAAGGCAGGAACGGGGTACTGATTGGGGATGATCAGCCTTGATCACAGTGAATGGCGGTGCCGGCTCGAAGGGCCGAATGGCCTACTCCTGCGTCTATTGTCTATTGTCACACAAAGGGTAGTGGGTGTATGGAACAAGCTGCCAGAGGAGGTAGTTGAGGCAGGGACTATCCCAACGTTTAAGAAACAGTTAGACAAAAGTGCTGGAGAAACTCAGCGGGTGCAGCAGCATCTATGGAGCGAAGGAAATAGGCAACGTTTCGGGCCGAAACCCAAGGGTTTCGGCCCGAAACGTTGCCTATTTCCTTCGGGTCTGAAGAAGGGTTTCAGCCCGAAACGTTGCATATTTCCTTCGCTCCATAGATGCTGCCTCACCCGCTGAGTTTTTCCAGCACTTTTGTCTACCGTCGATTTTCCAGCATCTGCAGTTCCTTGTTAAACTCTAGGAAACAGTTAGACAGGTACATGGATAGGACAGGTTTGGAGGGATATGGACCAACGCAGGCAGGTGGGACGAGTGTAGCTGGGGCATTGTTGGCCGGTGTGGGCGAGTTGGGCCCGAAGTTTCCACGCTGTATCACTCCATGGCTATCAGCGTGAGATACAGCCCGTTCCCCTTTAACTACCAGGAGATAGATGCAAAGAGCTGGAGTCACTCAGCGGGACAGGCAGCCAAGTCAAGTCACATTTATTTATATAGCACATTTTAAAAAACAACTCTCGTTGGCCAAAGTGCTTTACATTTGTATAAGAATAGTGTAACAAACAACAGTGGTTCATAGATTAAATACATACATCACTACATATATAAAGCCCTCGCTCAGAGGACGTCAAGAAAGGCTTGGGAGTAGAGATGGGTTTTTTAGTCTCGACTTAAAGGAGTCGATGGAGGGGGCAGTTGTGATGGGAAGATGGATGTTGCCCCATGCACTGATAGGGTGCATGGGAAGTTTCGAGATGAGACCCTTCTTCAGAAACATCACCCATTCCTTCTCTCCAGGAGACGCTGCCTGTCCCGCTGAGTTACTCCAGCATTTTGTGTCTGCCTTTGGATTAAACCAGCATCTGCAGTTCCCTCCTGCACTAAACCACCGCCTTTAATTGAAGGCGAGCGCTTCCCACTGACGCTGAATCCTTACAGTAGGTGTCAGTGTTGATGCTGCCGGATCTCCAAGGCTCTCTGTCTCTCTCTGTGTGTGTGTGTGTGTGTGTGTGTCTCTGTCTCTGTCTCTCTCTCAGCACACAGGGACAATCTTGCTCGCTCTGTTTGCTTGTTTTTTGATTTGCCTTACGTCGGGAGGAGAAGGGGAAAACAGTATTAAGGGGGAAAAACCCCTCGGCAACTTGCAGCGTCGCCTGGAGCAGCAGGAAAACCCCGCTAGAGTGGAGATCGGAGCCGGAGCTTGCAGCAGAAGGGGAGGAGAGAGAAGGAGAGGGAGAGTGTGAAGGAGAGGGGGAAAGGGAGAGAGAAGGAGGGAGAGAGGAGAGAGAGTGGGAAGGGAGAGGGGGAAGAGGAGAGAAGGAGAGAGAGAGGGAAGGGAGAGGGGGAAAGAGGGAGAGAGAGTGTGAAGGGAGAGGAGAGAGAGGGAGAGAGAGAAGGTGTGTGGAAGGGAGAGTGAGAGAGGAGGGAAGAGGGAGAGAGAAGGGGAGAGAGAGTGTGTGAAGGGAGAGAGGGGAGAGAGAGAGGGAGAGGGAGAGAGGGAGTGTGAGAGAGGGAGTGTGAAGGGAGAGAGAAGGGGGAGAGGGGAAAGAGGGAGAGAAGACAGAGAGTGTGTGAAGGGAGAGGGGCAGAGGAGAGAGAGTAGAGGGGGAGACGGGAAAGAGGGAGAGAGAAGGAGAGAGAGAGTGTGAAGGGAGAGGGGAAAGAGGGCGAGAAGGAGAGAGAGAGAGTGTGAAGGGAGAGAAAGGGGGGAGGGGAAAAGGGAGAGAGAGGGAGAGGAGCGCAATGCAAAAGGAGAGAGAGAGAGAGAGAGCCTTGTTTATTTTCTAGGCTGATCTGCGGCAGGACTCAGTTGAGAACAAGTGTTGCGAGCATCAGCAGAGAAGCTCCCGGGCTCTGCACATCTGGAGGGAATGGTACAAGTCACAGCTGGATGGAGATGCATGGGCTTGCAGCTGAGAACATCTCCTTGATCTCGGACCTTACTTGAAAGCGCAAAAGAAAAAAAACAGAGGGGTGTGGGGGTGAGAGATTTTTTTTTGGGGGGGGTTGAAAGGTTTTACCCCTCTGCAGCGGCAAGAAGCCTATTTGGGAGAGAGAGGGGGGGAGGGGGGGGGAGAGAGTATCCTCCCCCCTGTGTTACTGCTCCTTCCCTGTTGCCTCTCCAAGGCTGCAGACCCCCCAAATGCACCAATGGTGGATTGCAAAACCAGGAACATGAAGTGCCTCACCTTCTTCCTGATGCTTCCAGAGGCGGTGAAGAAGTCCAAGAAGGCGTCCAAGAGCAGCCGGCTGCCGGTCTGCTACGAGATCCTCACCCTGAAGAAGCGGATGGTGGCGGAGATGTACGGTGCCAAGAAAGCGCCCGGCAACGCCGGCGCCAGCGTCCAGACCCACCAACACAACCTCAACAACAACACGGTGCCCGCCAACTGGCAGGGACTCTACCCAACCATCCGAGAGAGGTAAGCGCCACCTCCCCCCCCCCCCCCCCCACCCCACCTCCGCAAAGTAACTTCTCGAGTCACCATCTCCCCTAGTGTCAGACTGGACAGGTGAGGAGACCCTCCACCTTAATCCCTCCACCCCTAGTGTCAAGAGTCAAGTGAGTTTATTGTCATGTGTCCCAGATAGGACAATGAAATTCTTGCTTTGCTTCAGCACAACAGAACATAGTAGGTAGACAAAAGTGCTGGAGAAACTCAGCGGGTGAGGCAGGCATCTATGGAGCGAAGGAAATAGGCGACGTTTCGGGCCGAATCCCTTCTTCAGACTATAGAATATAGTAGTAATCATGAATAATACAGAACATATAAGTGCGTCCATATACCATTATATAAATATATACACACATGGATAAATAAACTGATAAAACTGCAAATAAACAGATAATGGGCTATTAATGTTCAGAGTTTTGTTTGAGTTGAGTTTAATAGCCTGATGGCTGTGGGGAAGTAGCTATTCCTGAACCTGGTCGTTGCAGTCTTCAGGCTCCTGTACCTTCTACCTGAAGGTAGCGGGGAGATGAGTGTGTGGCCAGGATGGTGTGGGTCCTTGATGATACTGCCAGCCTTTTTGAGGCAGCGACTGCGATAGATCCCCTCGATGGAAGGGAGGTCAGAGCCGATGATGGACTGGGCAGTGTTTACTACTTTTTGTAGTCTTTTCCGCTCCTGGGCGCTCAAGTTTGCCGAACCAAGCCACGATGCAACCGGTCAGCATGCTCTCGCGTGTGCACCTGTAGAGACTGGACAGGTGAGGAGACCTCCACCTTAATCCCCCTCCCAAGTAGCAGAACCATCGACATAGATAGGACAGGTCTGGAGGGATGTGGACCTAACGCGGGCAGGTGCGACTAGTGTATAGCTGGGACGTGTTGGCCGGTGTGGGCAAGTTGGGCCGAAGGGCCTGTTTCCACGCTGTATCACTCTGTGAACTGGCAGGGTAAACAAATCTTCACTGAAACCCCTCTCCTCTTCCCAAATATCACATCCCACCGGTAAAAAAAAATCTCCATCTAAAACCCTCTCCGTCTCACCGTCTCCCAAAGTTTCAGAACCTGCAGGTAAGGAAATCTCTGCCAAAATCTCTCTTTCCCTTCCTCCCTCTCCCCGAGTATCAGATGTGACGGGTAAGGAAATCTCCGCCTAAACCCTGTGTCGGAAGGAACTGCAGATGCTGGGTTAAACCACCTAAATCCTTCTCTCTCTCTCTCTCTCTCTCTCCCCAAATGTCAGACTCCTGAGATGAGGAAATCTCCTCTTAAATCCCCCCCCCCCCCCTTTCCCCTTCTCCTCAAGTTCCAGAACTAGGGGTAAGCAAATCCCCACCTAAATCCCTCTCCCCTTCTCCCCAAGTATCAGACGTGACTGGTAGAGAATCCTCCACCTGAATCTTTCACGCATGGGAAACCTTCACATTTAGCCAGGCGACAAGAGTATCTAAAACTTAACCCGTTCACTGCCGAGTTTTGTTTTTCACCATCGGCCATGACCCGAATCTAGTCACGAACAGGTTAAAGATCCAGCCTTGTAAATTTGACCCATTTAATGCCAATGTTTTCACACCTCCGTCATTAACAATCGACACTCAGCAATCGATCAGCCGTAAGTTTTTTAAAATTCAAAATAGGGTCATAGAGAGTGATACAGTGTGGAAACAGGCCCTTCGGCCCAACTCGCCCACACCGGCCAACAATGTCCCGGCTACACTGGTCCCACCTGCCCGCGATTGGTCCATATCCCTCCAAACATATAAAATTATAAAAGTTCCCAATGTTGGGGTGAGTCCAGAACCAGGGCCACAGTCTTAGAATAAAGGGGAGGCCATTTAAGACTGAGGTGAGAAAAAACGTTTTCACCCAGAGAGTTGTGAATTTATGGAATTCCCTGCCACAGAGGGCAGTGGAGGCCAAGTCACTGGATGGATTTAAGAGAGAGTTAGATAGAGCTCTAGGGGCTAGTGGAGTCAAGGGATATGGGGAGAAGGCAGGCACCGGGTTATTGATTGGGGATGATCAGCCATGATCACAATGAATGGCGGTGCTGGCTCGAAGGGCCGAATGGCCTCCTCCTGCACCTATTTTCTATGTTTCAAACCTGTCCTATCCATGTACCTGTCTAACTGTTTTTTAAACATTGGGATAGTCCCAGCCTCAACTACCTCCTCTGGCAGCTTGTTCCATAGACCTACCACCCTTTGTGTGAAAAAGTTAACCCTCAGATCCCTATTAAATCTTTTCCCCTTCACCTTGAACCTATGTCCTCTGGTCCTCGATTCCCCTACTCTGGGCAAGAGATTCTGTGCATCTAACAACATGTTTTTTTTATATATAATATTTTTTGTTCCTGTCCTATGTACTCTTTTTTTTAGGGCAGCAATGAAATAATTGTCAGTGGTTGCCATGGGAGCTCCAGAAAGACTCTGTTATTCAAAGGATATTGGTTGCATTGGGGCTGAAACATCACTGATATTTAAAAATATATATTAACCAGTTTTGACTTGCAGTTTTCAATTATTTGTGTAGGAAGGAACTGCAGATGCTGGTTTACACCGAAGATAGACACAAAATGCTGGAGTAACTCAGCGAGACAGGCAGCATTTCTGGAGAGAAGGAATGGGCGATGTTTCGGGTTGAGACCACTTCTTCAAACGTAGTAAAGATGAGGGAGTTGGTGCCGGGAAAATGGAAGTCATAGAAGAGACGAAGGGATGTGTGAGGTGACTTGGACATAGGTCGGGAGGGATTGGACGGGGGGGGGTGGGGGATCGGATGGAGTCGAGGTATGTGGAAATGGAATTCAGTGGGACAGGAGCAGGCAGAAACAATGGGTCTGCCGGGGCAGTTGTGTTTGTGGATTTTGGGGAGAAGGTAAAACCGGGCCGTGAGGGGCTGGGGATAATAGACAAAAGACAATAGGTGCAGGAGTAGGCCATTTGACCCTTCGAGCCAGCACCACCATTCACTGTGATCATGGCTGATCATCCACAATCAGTACCCTGTTCCTACCTTCTCCCCATATCCCCTGACTCCGCTATCTTTAAGAGCCCTATCTAGCTCTCTCTTGAAAGTATCCAGAGAACCGGCCTCCACCGCCCTCTCAGGCAGGGAATTCCGCAGACTCACATCTCTCTGTATGAAAAAGTGCTTCCTCGTCTCCGTTCTAAATGGCTTACCCCTTATTCTTAAACTGTGTGTGGCCCCTGGTTCTGGACTCCCCCAACATCGGGAACATGTTTCCTGCCTCTAGCTTGTCCAAACCCTTAATCATCTTATATGTTTCCATAAGATCCCCTCTCATAGAAACATAGAAAATAGGTGTAGGAGTAGGCCATTCGGCCCTTCGAGCCATTCAATATGATCAATATGATCATGGCTGATCATCCAACTCAGTATCCTGTACCTGCCTTCTCTCCATACCCCCTGATCCCTTTAGCCACAAGGGCCACATCTAACTCCCTCTTAAATATAGCCAATGAACTGGCCTCAACTACCTTCTGTGGCAGAGAGTTTCAGAGATTCACCACTCTCTGTGTGAAAAATGTTTTTCTCATCTCGGTCCTAAAGGATTTCCCCTTAATCCTTAAACTGTGACCCCTTGTCCTGGACTTCCCCAACATCAGGAACAATCTTCCTGCATCTAGCCTGTCCAACCCCTTAAGAATTTTGTAAGTTTCTATAAGATCCCCCCTCAATCTTCTAAATTCTAGCGCGTACAAGCCGAGTCTATCCAGTCTTTCTTCATATCAAAGTCCTGACATCCCAGGAATCAGTCTGGTGAACCTTCTCTGTACTCCCTCTATGGCAAGAATGTCTTTCCTCAGATTTGGAGACCAAAACTGTACGCAATACTCCAGGTGCGGTCTCACCAAGACCCTGTACAACTGCAGTAGAACCTCCCTGCTCCTATACTCAAATCCTTTCGCTATGAATGCCAACATACCATTCGCTTTCTTCACTGCCTGCTGCACCTGCATGCCTACTTTCAATGACTGGTGTACCATGACACCCAGGTCTTGCTGCATCTCCCCTTTTCCTAATCGGCCACCATTTAGATAATAGTCTACTTTCCTGTTTTTGCCACCAAAGTGGATAACCTCACATTTATCCACATTATACTGCATCTGCCAAACATTTGCCCACTCACCCAGCCTATCCAAGTCACCTTGCAGCCTCCTAGCATCCTCCTCACAGCTAACACTGCCCCCCAGCTTCGTGTCATCCGCAAACTTGGAGATGTTGCATTCAATTCCCTCGTCCAAATCATTAATATATATTGTAAATAGCTGGGGTCCCAGCACTGAGCCTTGCGGTACCCCACTAGTCACTGCCTGCCATTGTGAAAAGGACCCGTTTACTCCTACTCTTTGCTTCCAGTTTGCCAGACAGTTCTCTATCCACATCAATACTGAACCCCCAATACCGTGTGCTTTAAGTTTGTATACTAATCTCTTATGTGGGACCTTGTCGAAAGCCTTCTGAAAGTCCAGATATAACACATCCACTGGTTCTCCCCTATCCACTCTACTAGTTACATCCTCGAAAAATTCTATAAGATTCGTCAGACATGATTTACCTTTCGTAAATCCATGCTGACTTTGTCCAATGATTTCACCACTTTCCAAATGTGCTGCTATCCCATCTTTAATAACTGACTCTAGCAGTTTCCCCACTACCGATGTTAGACTAACTGGTCTGTAATTCCCCGTTTTCTCTCTCCCTCCCTTTTTAAAAATGGGGGTTACGTTTTCCCTCTCATCCTTCTAAATTCCAGAATATACAAGCCCAGCCGCTCCATTCTCTCAGCATATGACAGGGGTGGGAGATTGCAACCTTCACGTGGTCCGCCCTGTTTCGACGAATGCAATCAACCCGGCGTGCACCATCAAGTAAGATCAGATAGAACAAGTTGTCCTACAACTTTAGGCTGCGCACGCCACATGCAAGAAGAAGAAGAAGGATATGACAGTCCCCCCAGCAAGAATGGATAAGGTTGGAGGATGTGGGGGACACACAGATAGAAGTGATAATGATGTGATCATATTTAAACCCTCAGTCTGAAGAAGGCTCGACCCGAAACGTCACCCATTCCTTCTATCCAGAGTTGCTGCCTGTTCTGCAGAGTTACAGCATTTTGTGTCTATTTTCTACTATGTGGGTCAGTTGCTCTTTGCTCTTCACAGCTTGGAGTGTTAAATAGATATGGGGGAACGTATGTCTACAGCATTTAACACGTTGAAGCTGTATCCTAAAGATCTTCTGAACCCAAACAATAGAAAAATGCTGCAAATTGCTTGTCAAAACTAGTTAAAAAACAACCTTAACCTGCACTGGTTTTAACTTGAATAAAAATCCACTTAGCTAAAAAAACAACTGTGATGATGGGGAGTGAGTTTTTAAACCTGTGAGTTTTTTAAACGAGCAGAAAGGGAAGAAAAATGCATGGAAGAGACAAAAAGCTGGAGTAACTCAGCGGGTCAGGCAGCATCTCTAAGGAAAAGGAATAGGTGACGTTTCGGGTCCAGACCCTTCTTCAGACTCTGGATGGGACAGGTTTGGAGGGATATGGGCCAAGCGCAGGCAGGTGGAACTGGATCGGGTAGATGCACAGAGGCTTTTACCCAGAGTTGGGGAATCGAGGACCAGAGGACATAGGTTCAAGGTGAAGGGGAAAAGATTTAATGGGAATCCCAGAGGTATCTTTTTCACACAGAGGGTGGTGGGTGTATGGAACGAGCTGCCAGAGGAGGTAGTTGAGGCTGGGACTATCCCATCGTTTTATGAAACAGTTAGACAGGTAATAATAATAATAATAATGGATGGGATTTATATAGCGCCTTTCTAATACTCAAGGCGCTTTACATCGCATTATTCATTCACTCCTCAGTCACACTCGGTGGTGGTGAGCTACTTCTGTAGCCACAGCTGCCCTGGGGCAGACTGACGGAAGCGTGGCTGCTAATTTGCGCCTACGGCCCCTCCGACCACCACCAATCACTCACACGCATTCACACACATTCACACACATTCACACACATTCACACGCAGGCAAAGGTGGGTGAAGTGTCTTGCCCAAGGACACAACAACAGTATGCACTCCAAGCGGGATTCGAACCGGCTACCTTCCGGTTGCCAGCCGAACACTTAGCCCATTGCGCCATCTGTCGTCCCTAAACATGGATAGGACCGGTTTGGAGGGTTATGGGCCAAGCGCAGGCAAGTGAGACTAGGATAGCTGGGACATGTTGGTCAGCATGGGCAAGTTGGGCCGAAGGGCCTGTTCCCACACTGTATTAATATCTATGAGTCTAGTGTGGATGGGGCACCGTGGTCGGCATGGGCAAGTTGGGCCGAAGGGCCTATTTCCACACTGTATATCTATGACTCTAGTGTGGATGGGGCACCATGGGCAAGTTGGGCCGAAGGGCCTGTTCCCACACTGTATGACTCTCTGACTCTCTATAAAAAGGTTTCTTTGACAAATGGGTTGAGGAGCAAAAGCTGTTTAAAAATCCTTAGTCGAAGATGCAGGCGAGAAAGCAATTCCTTCTGCTTGCTGGGATCCGGAGTGGACAATCTGGTTGGCTGAATGACGGCAGGGTGGCGCAGCGGTAGAGTTGCTGCCTTACTGCTCCAGAGACCCGGGTTCGATCCCGACAACAGGCGCTGTCTTTACGGAGTTTGCACGTTCTCCCTGCGACAGCGTGGGTTCTTTCCGGCTGCTCTGGTTTACCTCCCACATCCCAAAGACGTGCAGGTTTGTAGGTTAATTGGCCCTCTGTAAATTCCCTTTAGTGTGTAGGATGTGAAAGTGGATTAACACAGAACTAGTGCACGGGGTAATCGTTGGTCGGCATGGACTTGTTGGGCCGAAGGGCCTTTTTCAACGACGTATCTCAAAAAAACTAAAACCAAATTGATTTTAAAAAGGACTTGAAGGGCAATGGAGCTGTGGGAGAGTCATAGGGTCATACAGCACGGAAACAGGCCGTTCGGCCCAACTTGTCCATGCTGACCAAGATGCCCCATCAACACTAGACCCATTTGTTTGCAATTGGCCAATATCCCTCTCAACCTTTCATGTCTATGCACCTGCCCGAATGTCTTTTAAATACTGTTAAAGTCCCTGCCTCAACTACCACCTCTGGCAGCTCGTTCCATGCAGCCACCACCCTCTGTGTGAAAAAGTTACCCCTCAGGTTAACTCCATCTTGCCCCTCTCACCTTAATCCTCTGGTTCTTGATTCCCCAACTCTGGGTAAAAGACTCTGTGCATTCACCCTATCATTACCCTCATGTTCGTTCCTGACCTCGGGTGCTGTCTGTGTGGAGTCAGCACGTCCTTCCCTGTCGGTTCCCCGGGTGCGCTGGTTTCCTCCCACATCACATCGGGGTGGCACGGTGGCGCAGCGGTAGAGTTGCTGCCTCACAGCGCCAGAGACCCCGGTTTGATCCTGACCACGGGTGCTGTTCCTGCTTTCTTCCCATATCCCTTGATTCCTTTAGCCCTAAGAGCTAAATCTCTCTCTCTCTTGAATACATCCAGTGAATTGGCCTCCACTGCCTTCTGTGGCAGAGAATCCCACAGATTCACAACTCTCTGGGTGAAAAGGTTTTTCCTCATCTCAGTCTAAAATGGCCGACCCCTAAAGGACCTGTCCCACGGGCATGCGACTCCATGCGGCAAGCGCGACCTAACCGCAAGCGGGAGCCGCGCGGAGGTAGCGGGGCCGGTCACACTTCGATCGCCGGAGCCGTATGGAGTTGTGCGGGGCTGGTCCCGACATCGCGCGGGGCTCCGAAAAACTGACACTGTTCAAAAATTCCGAGCGGAAACGGCCTAACGGCCCACAGCTGCATTGAGGCCATGCGCGCCGCATCGACGGCCATGCGCACCGCCTCGCCGCCGTACGCACCGTCTTGACGTCACTCGACCTACGCGCGGCCCCCGCTTCCGATTTGGTAGTGTTTGCCGCATGCAGCCGCATGCTGGTGGGACCGGCCCTGTACAGGGATCACTCGACCTCCGCGCGGCCCCCGCTTGCTGTTAGGTCGCGCCTGCCGCATGGTCGCATGCCCGTGGGACAGGCCCTTTATTCTTAAACTGTGACCCCTGGTTCTGGACTCCCCCAACATGGGGAACATTTTTCCTGCATTCAGCCTGTCCAATCCCTTGAGACCTGGCCCGAAACCTCACCGGTCCATGTTCTCCAGAGATGCTGCCTGTCCCGCTGAGTTACTCCAGCACTTTGTGTCTATCTTCTGGTCTTAATGTTTGGCTGGCGAGGCAGCACCTCTGGAGAGAAGGAATGGGCGACGTTTCGGGTCGAGACCCTTGGGTCCTGCCTGCGGTACCCCACTAGTCACTGCCTGCCATTCTGAAAGGGACCTGTTAATCCCTACTTCTTTGTTTCCTGTCTGCCAACCAATTTTCTATCCATGTCAGCACTCTACCCCCAATACCATGTGCCCTAATTTTGCCCACTAATCTCCTATGTGGGACCTTATCAAATGCTTTCTAAAAGTCCAGGTACACTACATCCACTGGCTCTCCCTTGTCCATTTTCCTATTCCTTCTCTCCAGACCTCCTGCCCATTCCTTCTCTCCAGAGAAGCTGCCTCACCCGCTGAGTTACTCCAGCATTTTGTCTCTATCCTCTACTCTAAATGTTTGATCGGACGTTGCATTTATCTGCGTAATATTTTCTAATGGAAAGCATGTGTGACTGTTCTTCATTCTTCCCCCCCACAACCCCACTCCAGAAATGCAGTGATGTTTAACAATGATTTGATGGCTGATGTTCATTTTTTGGTCGGACCTCAAGGCGGGACACAAAGTTTGCCGGGACACAAGGTAAAACATTGTCCTTGTTCGTTATTTAACTACAATCAGCTTCAAATGAATCCGCGACCTACCTGTGTAAGAAAGAACCGCAGATGCTGGTTTAAATCGAAGGGAGACACAAAATGCTGGAGTAACTCAGCGAGTGAGGCAGCTCTCTGGAGAAAAGGAATGGGCGACATAGAAAGATAGAAAATAGTGCAGGAGGAGGCCATTCGGCCCTTCGAGCCAGCACCGCCATTCGTTGCGATCATGGCTGATCGTCCCCAATCAATAACCCGTGCCTGCCTTCCCCCCATATCCCTTGACTCCACTAGCCCCTAGAGCTCTATCTAACTCTTAAATCCATCCAGTGACTTGGCCTCCACTGTCCTCTGTGGCAGGGAATTCCACAAATTCACAACTCTCTGGGTGAAAACGTTTTTTCTCACCTCAGTCTTAAATGGCCTCCCCTTTATTCGAAGACTGTGGCCCCTGGTTCTGGACTCGCCCAACATTGGGAACATTTTTCCTGCATCTAGCTTGTCCAGTCCTTTTATAATATTATATGTTTCTATAAACCCCCCCCTCATCCTTCTAAACTCCAGTGAATACTTTTCGGGTCGGGGCGACATCTTCAGACTTAGTAAAGATGAGGGAGTGGGGGCCGGGAAAATGGAAGTCATTGAAGATACGAAGATATGTGTGAGGTGTCTCGGACATAGGTGGAGGGATTGGACCGGGTGGAGGGATCGGATGGAGTCGAGGTACGTGGAAATGTAATTCAGTGGGACAGGAGCAGGCAGAAACAATGGGTCTGCCGGGGCAGTTGTGTTTGTGGATTTTGGGGAGAAGGTAAAACCGGGCCGTGAGGGGCTGGGAATAATAGACAAAAGACAATAGGTGCAGGAGTAAGCCATTCAACCCTTTGAGCCAGCACCTCCATTCACTGTGATCATGGCTGATCATCCACAAACGTCACCCATTCCTTCTCTCCAGAGATGCTGCCTCACCCGCTGAGTTACTCCAGCATTTTGTGTCTACCCACAAGTTACCTGCAACTGCTTATAAGGAGCCATTTCTGTAACTGCAATCAGCCATCTGCTAAAGTTGTTGAGTTTAGTTCAAGAGTCTGAAGAAGGGTCTCGACCCGAAACGTCACCTATTTCCTTCGCTCCATAGATGCTGCCTCACCCGCTGAGTTCCTCCAGCATTTTTGTCTACCTAGTCCCACCTGCCTGTGTTTGGCCCATATCCCTCTAAACCCTTCCTTTCTTAAACGCTGTGATAGTCTCTGCCTCAACTACCTCCTCCGGCAGTTCATACCACACACCCACCTCCCTTTATGTAAAAAAAAAAGTTACCCCTCGGGTTCCAATTAAACCTTTTTCCCCTTCACCTTCGACCTATGTCCTCTGGTTCTCAGGTCACCTAGTCTAGGTCGAAGGCTCTGTGCATCTACCCGATCTATTCCTGGGCTGCACTGTTCTATGTTCACCCGACAGGCACTTGGACAGTGACCCAGATTCTGGTGCAAAAGGATTGCTGATCATTCTGCATTGGCCACAGAGCCGTCAAACTGATCGCATTATGACAAGAGGCATGCCAACTGCTGCTCACCGCATGTGGTACTTACTTACATGTGATTAAAAGATTAAACATAAAATCCTCTTCCACAAACCCCCAGCTAAGGAAAATAAATAAAGCGCGTTTGCTAGAATTAAAACAGGCACTTAGAGTCATAGAGTGATACAGCGTGGAAACAGGCCCTTCGGCTCAACTTGCCCACACCGGCCAACATGCCCCCATCTACACCAGTCCCACCTGACTGCGATTGGTCCATATCCCTCCAAACTTGTCCTTTCCATGTACCTGCCTCATGGCCCTGTCCCACGGTACGAGTTCATTCAAGAGCTCTCCCGAGTTTAAAAAAAAAATCAAACTCCTGGTAAGCACGGAGAATGAACGTAGCGGGTACGTCGGAGCTCGGGGACGTTTCTTAGCGGCTCGTAACGCTAACGGCAGGTACTCGGGAAGACTCGCTAACGGCAGGTAAGCTCGGGAAGACTCGTGAAGATTTTTCAACATGTTGAAAAATGTCCACGAGAGCCCCGAGTACCGACGAGCGGCCATTACCGTAAATCTCCGAGTTCGAATCAGGGGAAACTCGGGGAGAGCTCTTGAATGAACTCGTACAGTGGGACAGGGCTATATAACTGTTTCTTAAACATTGGGATAGTCCCTGCAACAACTACCTCCTCTGGCAGCTTGTTCCGTGCCCCCGCCACATTTTGTGTGGAAAAAGTTACCCCTCGGATTCCTATGAAAATGTTTCCCCTTCACCTTGAACCTGCGTCCTCCGGGCATGAGCTTCTGCATGTGCATCCACACGATTTATTCCTTTCATGATTGTATACATTTACAGCAACAACAAAAAAAGCTGCCTAAATGGGAGGAAAACATTTATGGAGCTAATTTTTCTCCCGAAAATAGTGGGCTCACTTGAATGGTCAACTTGCAAATTAAGAAATGTGTTATTTGGGGTGCAAGATCTGTGCATCTTTTTGATGGTACATTAAGTCAAATGCATTGAAGAGACAATGTACTGGGGTCTCGGTCGCTGAGCGAGACCAAGGTGCAACGTGGAACAGTTGGAAGCCGATTTTTTCGGCGACTGCCGACGTCATCTCAGGGTCGGCAAAAATTGTGAACATTTCAAAATCCAGCGGCGACAAAAAAAAAACGTTGCGAAAATTGAAATAAAAACCGCGTGTTAATCACGCCGAGAATTTTTCGGCGACCTGATACGTCAGTCAATGATGCCGGCAGTTGCCGAACAAATCGGTCAAGTGGGACAGGCCCGTTATTGCACTAAAAGTCCGCTTTAGGATTTCCAAAGCCTGATCAGATTCCGATTCAGATTCCACTTTATTGTCATTGTGCAGTGTACAGTACAGAGACAACGCAATGCAGTTAGCATCTCCCTAGAAGACCGACATAAATATGAGAGCGACATAAATCTGGTCTTCGATCTGTGGAATTCATTGCCACAGAGGGCTGTGGGGCCCAAGTCAATGGATATTGTTAAGGTAGATATTGATAGGTGGATTGATTGGGGGGAAAAAAGTCAAATAACGAACACGCTGCTGGCGGGGCAGCAGAGTCGCAGTGCCCCCACTGACCAATGTAGCTGTCTAACTGTTTCTTAAGCGTTGGGATAGTCCCAGCCTCAACTACCTCCTCTGGCAGCTTGTTCCATACACCCACCACCCTATGTGTGAAAAAGTCACCCCTCGGATTCCTATTAAATCTTTTCCCCTTCACCTTGACCCTATGTCAAGAGGGAGTTAGATGTGGCCCTTGTGGGTAAAGGGATCAGGGGGTATGGAGAGAAGGCAGGTACGGGATACTGAGTTGGATGATCAGCCATGATCATATTGAATGGCGGTGCAGGCTCGAAGGGCCGAATGGCCTACTCCTGCACCTATTTTCTATGTATCTATGTATCCATGTCCTCTGGTTCTCGATTCCCCAACTCCGGGCAACATGTCCCAGCTACACTAAGTCCCACCTGGAGAGGGTACAGAGAAGATTTACGAGGAGGTTGCCAGGACTAGAGGACCTGATCTATAGGGAGAGGTTGAGTAGGCCGGGACTCAATTCCTTGGAGCGCAGGAGGATGCGGGGTGATCTTATAGAGGTGTACACAATCATTATAACATCGTCTTCTTTCTTCTCCAAGTATGTCTTGGCTGTCGGGAGCTCGGTCTTCCATGCCATGTTCTATGGAGAACTGGCTGAAGATAAGGAAGAAATCCGCATCCCTGATGTTGAACCCGCTGCTTTCCTGGCTATGATGAAGTAAGAAGGCTTTCATTAATTCTGTTCAACTCCCTTAAGCATCAGTGTTTTGTTATGAAAGAATTGCTGTCTATGTAAATCAGGAGTGGGAGAGTGAAGCATGAATTAAATTGTGTCAAACCGTTCCAGGCATCTGTTGTACTCTTGTTAAAATGCCCAAGAAAGTTTATCTAAGATTTATCTTGGATGTAAAGCTGTTCAATATTATTACTAAAAATCAGTAACTTGGCTCCGAACTGCGGGCAGATTTCATGTTCCTCCAATTTGCGCTGGGCCTCACTCTGACAGTGGAGGTGGCCCAAGACAGAAAGGTCAGTGTAGGCATAAGGTCATAGGTTCATGAGTGATAGGAGTAGAATTGGGCTTTTCGGCCCACCAAGGCCCATCTATCTCTCCCTCCTGAC
Organism: Malacoraja senta; assembly: GCA_038087875.1. Taxonomy (NCBI): domain Eukaryota; kingdom Metazoa; phylum Chordata; class Chondrichthyes; order Rajiformes; family Rajidae; genus Malacoraja; species Malacoraja senta. Next base: position 90,439,059 of record CM075978.1, on the reverse strand, counting down.
TCCATTCTCCTGCCTTCTCAATGGACAATGGACAATAGGTGCAGGAGGAGGCCATTCGGTCTTTCGAGCCAGCACCGCCATTCAATGTGATCACGGCTGATCATCCCCAATCAGTACCCCGTTCCTGCCTTCTCCCCATATGCCCTGACTCTGCTATCTTTTAGAGCCCTATCTAGCTCTCTCTTGAAAGCATCCAGAGAACCGGCCTCCACCGCCCTCTGAGGCAGAGAATTCCACAGACTCGCCACTCTCTGTGAGAAAAAATGTTTCCTCGTCTCCGTTCTAAATGGCTTACTCCTTATTCTTAAACTGTGGCCCCTGGTTCTGGACTCCCCCAACATCGGGAACATGTTTCCTGCCTCTAGCATGTCCAAGCCCTTAACAATCTTATATGTTTCAATGAGAATCTTATATGTTTCTCCCCATAACCTCTAACCTGTACTCATCATGAATGGGAGGGGGAGTGTTTAGCAACCGGGAGATCACGCAGGCCAAGGCCCAAAGCAAATTGGAGGAACAGCACCTCACATTCCGCTTGGGCAGCTTACAACCCAGTGGTATTAATATTGACTTCTCTAACTTCAAGTAACCCTTGCTTTCCCTCTCTCTCCATCCCTCCCCCACCCTAGTTCTCCGACGAGTTTCACTGTCCCCCTGATTAAATTTTACTGACTGGACTGGACTTTGATCAGTACGGGTGTCAGGGGTTACGGGGAGAAGGCAGGAGAATGGGGTTAAGAGGGAGAGATAGATCAGCCATGATTGAATGGTGGAGTAGACTTGATGGGCTGAATGGCCTGATTCTACTCCTATTCCTTATAACCCTATGACCTTAATGGTGCCACAACCTAGAGACTCTTGCATGCCGTCTCAGTGGACTGTTTCTATGCTCCTTCTACTAATCGAGGATTGAGGTGTGACAATCGCTGACGGTAAGTAAAGAATAATAAAGAACCGTTGACCATTGACCCATTGCTTAGCTTGAAGAGCATGGAAAACAAAGCTTTGCACCGTATCTCGGTACACAAGTCATTAATAAACCTAAACAGGAGGACACGGTGGCGCAGCGGTAGAGTAGCTGCCAGAGACCCGGGTTCGATCCTGACTACCGGTGCTGTCTGTACGGAGTTTGTACGTTCTTCCCGTGACAGTGTGGGCTTTTTCCGGGTTCTCCGGTTTCCTCCCATCCTTCAAATCTCCCACAGGTTTGTAGGCTAATTGGCTTCGGTATATTTGTGAATTGTCCCCAGTGAGTGTGTGTACGACAGTGTCAAGGGCCTGTCCCACTTACGCGACCTTTACAGGTGGCTACAGGCGACCCCTGGCGACATGTCGCGGGTGACCTCTCATGACCATACAGCCTGTAAGGTCGTGAGAGGTCTTCTATGGTCGTGAGAGGTCTCCAAAGAGTCGTAGCGTCTTTCTGGTCACCACTGAATTTTCAACATGTTGAAAATTTCGGCGACCTATGACGGTTGCCGGCAGTCGCCTGTAAAGGTCGCGTAAGTGGGACGGGCCCTTTAATGTGCGGGCTGATCGCTGGTCGGCGCGGACCCGGTGGGCCGGAGGGCCTGTTTCCGCGCTGTATCTCTAAACTAAACCAAATTAAAAACTAAAGCTTTCTGTAAACTTCAGATATTGGCAGCCCTCAACCAACTCCCCAAATTAGTGTCGTTTTAGTTTTTCGGCCCACCGTGTCCGCACCGACCAGCGATCGTCCCTTACGCTAACACTATCCTACACACACTAGGGACAATTTACATTTACACCAAGTCGATTAGCCTACAAACCTGTACGTCTTTGGAGTGTGGGAGGGAACCGGAGCACCCGGAGAAAACCCACGCAGGTCACGGGGGGAACGTACAAACTGCGTACAGACAGCACCCGTAGTTAGGATGGAACCCGGGTCTCTGGTGCTGTAGGGCACCAATTACACTGCTGAGCCACTGTGCACTGTGGTTGTATTTTCATTCAGGAGGTACATTACGTTCCACCACGGCTGAATAGGTCCTTTAGTAATGAGATCATTCTACAAGGGTCGTGAACTTCAGATATGAACTTCCCATGCAAACAGTTAGTGTTTGCAAAGCCAGGCGGTTAAACAGGCAGCCTTAATGTCATCGAGTACAACTGTTTGTTTTATAGGGTTCAATAATTAACACATCTGAAAATAGTACTGAGAACTAGGTGTGAATGTGTGTTTCTGTGCGAGAGAGAGAGAGAGAGAGAGAGAGACATTTTTCAACGGACAATATTTACATTCATATTTTAAATGGGTCATACTGGGGAACTCTCTTGAATGGCCCTGAGGTCTCTGGTAAGTTATAAAAGCTGGAGTGCTCCAGAGATTTCAGTGTGAAGTCCAGGTCAAATTGAAGGGAAATTCCATTACGCAAAGCACTGAAGCCTGAGGCACTGTGATACCAGTTGCTTTAGATATGGTTATGTACGGCCAACACTCTTTATGCAGGTCCACCACCGATTGTCCGGCACCCTTGGTTCCAGGGCCTCGCCGGATTATCCGTGTTATAGACAATAGACAATAGGTGCAGGAGTAGGCCATTCGGCCCTTCGAGCCAGCACCGCCATTCAATGTGATCATGGCTGATCATCCCCAATCAGTACCCCGTTCCTGCCTTCTCCCCATATCCACTGACTCCGCTATTTTTAAGAGCTCTATCTAGCTCTCTCTTGAAAGTATCCAGAGAACCGGCCTCCACCGCCCTCTGAGGCAGAGAATTCCACAGACTCACCACTCTCAGTGAGAAAAAGTGTTTCCTTGTCTCCGTTCTAAATGTCTTACTCCTTATTCTTAAACTGTGGCCCCTGGTTCTGGACTCCCCCAACATCGGGAACATGTTTCCTGCCTCTAGCGTGTCCAAGCCCTTAACAATCTTATATGTTTCAATGAGATCTCCTCTCATCCTTCTAAACTCCAGAGTGTACAAGCCCAGCCGCTCCATTCTATCAGCATATGACAGTCCCGCCACAGTTTAAGAATAAGGGGTAAGCCATTTAGAACGGAGTTGAGGAAACACTCTTTCACACAGAGAGTTGTGAGTCTGTGGAATTCTCTGCCTCAGAGGGCGGTGGAGGCCGGTTCTCTGGATACTTTCAAGAGAGAGTTAGATAGGGCTCTTGAAGATAGCAGAGTCAGGGGATATGGGGAGAAGGCAGGAACGGGGTACTGATTGGGGATGATCAGCCATGATCACAGTGAATGGCGGTGCTGGCTCGAAGGGCCGAATGGCCGACTCCTGCACCTATTGTCTATTGTCTATTGTCTATTGTCAGGCAGGACCCGAGGTCAGGATCGAACCCGGGTCTCGGGCGCTGTAACTTTGGCAAGTTTGTTTTCAGTTTCCACGCATGGCTTGAAACACAAAGCAACTGATTGATTGAGTAAAGATCACCTGGTTTACACAAGTGTGGGATCTGATTCTGAGTGTCAATGACGTTGTTGAAGTAATAATAGGCTTGTTATTGTGACATTGTAATGGGCAGCTGTTCCTTTGGTCCACAAGTAGATAGGTTCTCGCAGCAGGATTAGGCCTACGAGCTAACTGACTAAACCTGATGCCAAGGTCCACTGATCTCCTCCGCCTGCACGTTGATCCATATCCCTCCATTCCCTGCCTATCACGGTTCAAAAGTTCCAGGAGCGGAATTACTGTCGGCCATTCGGCCCATCAGGTCTATTCCGCGCGTTCAATCTTGGCTGAATCAACCTATCCCTCTCAACCCCATTCCCCTGCCCTTCTCCCCATAACCCCTGACACCCGGGCTAATTAGTGGATGGTTCGTAGGATGGATCTATTATTTTTGACCAGTTACAAGGCCTCGATTGAATTGATTGGGTGGTACAGCATGGCAAAAGGCCCTTCGGCCCACCGAGTCCATGCTGACCACCGTTTTGATGAAAGGTTTGTATGTGGAGCACGGCCATAATTTGGGGTCCATCATCATGACAAAGATAGCGGAGTCGGGGGATATGGGGAGAAGGCAGGAACGGGGTACCGATTGGGGATGATCAGCCATGATCACATTGAATGGCGGTGCTGGCTCGAAGGGCCGAATGGCCTACTCCTGCACCTATTGTCTATTGTCTATTGAGGTACAGTGAAAAGCTTTGTTTTGCAAGCCTTCCAATCAAACCGGATAATACAATACATTTCAATATGATACGATGCGATTTCACTATCTGGGACATATGACAATAAACTCTAAAGTAAAGTAAAGTAGTAAAGTAAGTTTATTTATATAGCGCCTTTCAATCAGGTTACTGAAACCAAAGCGCTTTACAGACAATTAACCATATAAATAAAAAATAAAAAGGTAGAATAAAAAAGACAGGACACACTATTTAGAGATTCAACATGAACATCCCCCCCACAGCAGAGTCGACACTCTCCACCGTGAGGGAAGGCACCAAAATGTCCAGTCCTCCTCCTCCTAGTCCACCCGAGGTCGGGGCCAGTCTGAGGCCACCGCAGCCAGTCGCCGCAAAGGCAGCCCGATGATTATAGGCCCACCCGCATCGGGTGGAAAAGTCCTCAGCAGCTTTGAAATGTCTGGAGCGGCCGCTCCTTCCCTGGAGACTGCGACGCCCGTGGACCTCAGGCCGTGCCGGTTGGAGCTTCGACTCCGCGGTGCTTCCGATCCAGCGCCGCCCGCCAGTGGCGGGATGCCCTCAAACCGCAGACTGCAGACCGCGGCTGCTCGATGTTGGTGGTCGGCGGTCACAGCACTCCGGAGCGGCGACCCGACAAGGCATCGCCCGCTCCTTGTTGGTGTCCCAGCGCTGTGCCGCCGAAGCTGTGGTCCCCCGGCAGGAAACGCCGCTCCAGACCGATGGAAGGCCGCATGGGGAGATTGGAGATGCGATTTGGAGGAAAACCGCATCTCCGACCAGGTAGGACTGGGGTTAAAAGTTCCCCCCCCCCACATAGAAAGAATAGACTCCAAAAAAAATTGTTTTAGACAAATAAAAAGTTAGAGGACGGACTGCAGGCAGGCGGCCATACAAACGGCGCTCACTCCTGCACATCCTCCATCTTAGTCCCTTAGTTCTTGGCTTTCGATAGAAATAATCAAGACAAACTCAAATACAATAGGTAGAGCAAAGGGGGAGATACAGAGTTCAGTATATACTGTAATTCTCAACACGAAACTAAACTTAACTAAACTGAAATCAATTTATTCATCTCTAATGAAGTTTTCTCTCACTAGCTTTATAGAATTCAGTTTTAAAACACTTTAAAACGCTTTACTTTTTACTCTTATTCATAGTGAAAATTAATCCTGAAAGTTGGAATAATAGCGTGTTACAGTGAAAAACTTTGTTTGGCAACCACGTCAAACTCAAGTTCAATAAGTGGAGCAAAAGGGAAGATACAGAGTGCAGAATATAGTTCTCAGCATTGTAGCGCATCAGTTCCAGAGACAAAGTCCAATGTCCGCAATGGGGTAGAGGCGAATCGGACATAGAAACATAGAAACATAGAAAATAGGTGCAGGAGTAGGCCATTCGCCCCATCGAGGCTGCACCGCCATTCAATATGATCATGGCTGATCATCCAACTCAGTATCCTGTACCTGCTTTCTCTCCATACCCCCTGATCCCTTTAGCCACAAGGGCCACATCTAACTCCCTCTTAAATATAGCCAATGAATGGCCTCAACTACCTTCTGTGGCAGAGAATTCCAGAGATTCACCACTCTGTGTACATTTTTTTTTCTCATCTCAGTCCTAAAAGATTTCCCCTTTATCCTTAAACTGTGACCCCTTGTTCTGGACTCCCCCAACACCGGGAACAATCTTCCTGCATCTAGCCTGTCCAACCCCTTAAGAATTTTGTAAGTTTCTATGAGATCCACCCTCAGTCTTCTAAATTCCAGCGAGTACAAGCCAAGTCTATCCAGTCTTTCTTCATATGAAAGTCCTGACATCCCAGGAATCAGTCTGGTGAACCTTCTCTGTACTCCCTTATGGCAATAATGTCCTTCCTCAGATTTGGAGACCAAAACTGTACGCAATACTCCAGGTGTGGTCTCACCAAGACCCCGTACAACTGCAGTAGAACCTCCCTGCTCCTATACTCAAATCCTTTTGCTATGAATGCTAACATACCATTCGCTTTCTTCACTGCCTGCTGCACCTGCATGCCTACTTTCAATGACTGGTGTACCATGACACCCAGGTCTTGTTGCATCTCCCCTTTTCCTAATCGGCCACCATTCAGGTAATAGTCTACTTTCCTGTTTTGCCACCAAAGTGGATAACCTCACATTTATCCACATTATACTGCATCTGCCATGCATTTGCCCACTCACCCAGCCTATCCAAGTCACCTTGCAGCCTCCTAGCATCCTCCTCACAGCTAACACTGCCCCCCAGCTTCGTGTCATCCGCAAACTTGGAGATGTTGCATTCAATTCCCTCGTCCAAATCATTAATATATATTGTAAATAGCTGGGGTCCCAGCACTGAGCCTTGCGCTACCCCACTAGTCACTGCCTGCCATTGTAAAAAGGACCCGTTTACTCCTACTCTTTGCTTCCTGTCTGCCAGCCAGTTCTCTATCCACATCAATACTGAACCCCCAATACCGTGTGCTTTAAGTTTGTATACTAATCTCTTATGTGGGACCTTGTCGACAGTACCCTATCTTATGGGAGGACCTTGAAGAATTTCAGTATAGGAGTAAAGAGGTTCTTCTGCAGTCGTATAGGGCTCTGGT
>CM075978.1:90352421-90432119 GCA_038087875.1 Malacoraja senta | reverse complement strand
GGTCACAAAAGACACCGAATGCTGGAGTAACTCAGCGGGTCAGGCAGCATCTGTGGAGAACATGGATAGGTGACGTTTCACAGAGTGCTGGAGTAACTCAGCGGGTCAGGCAGCATCTGTGGAGCGAAGGAAATGGGCAACCTTTCGGGCCGAAACCCTGAAGGAAATAGGCAACGTTTCGGGCCGAAACCCGGAAGGGTTTCGGGCCGAAACGTTGCCTATTTCCTTCGCTCCATAGATGCTGCCGGAACATGGATAGGTGACGTTTCACAGAGTGCTGGAGTAACTCAGCGGGTCAGGCAGCATCTGTGGAGAACATGGATAGGTGACGTTTCACAGAGTGCTGGAGTAACTCAGCGGGTCAGGCAGCATCTGTGGAGAACATGGATAGGTGACGTTTCACAGAGTGCTGGAGTAACTCAGCGGGTCAGGCAGCATCTGTGGAGAACATGGATAGGTGACGTTTCACAGAGTGCTGGAGTAACTCAGCGGGTCAGGCAGCATCTGTGGAGAACATGGATAGGTGACGTTTCGCAGAGTGCTGGAGTAACTCAGCGGGTCAGGCAGCATCCCCGGAGAAAATTTATAGGTGACTTTTCGGGTCAGAAACCCAACTTCAGAAGATTTAATAGGAATCTGAGTGGTAACCTTTTTCACAGAAAGGGTGGTGGGTGTGTGGAACAAGCTGCCAGAGGAGGTAGTTGAGGCTGGGACTATCCCAACATATAAGAAAACAGTTAGACAGGTACATGGATAGGACAGGTTTGGAGGGATATGAACCAAACACCGGCAGGTGGGACCAGTGTATCTGGGACATGTTGGCCGGTGGGGGCAAGTTGGGCCGAAGGGCCTGTTTCCACACTGTATGACTCTATGACTCTATCCATGGTCTCCAGAGATGCTGCCTGACCCGCTGAGTTACTCCAGCATTTTGTGTTTTTCCTTTGGTATAAACCAGCATCTGCAGTTCCTTTTTTATTACTTTCTTTGGTACATTATATTTTTCTTTATGAATTCAGAACATTGGAGTTTTCACAGCAGGACTTCATCCCCAATAGTCCATGAGTGGGTTGTGGCTTGTTGCTGGGTAGAATTAAGTGCTGGCCACGTTGCTGAGATTGCCACACTTATATTTACAAACCATCAGTTGTCGAGGGGTTGGAATTGTTCCAGATGGGTTTTAATGTCATTCAGATAGTTTCATGTTTACCCTCGTGGGTAATAGCTTTTGATTCCAGATTTATTTAATGAACCGTGTGCATTACATTAAGGCCTTGACCGTCATTTACACGACATCATTTACATGTCACGATGCACGACGCGAGCGTCATGACGCGCACGTGAATGCGCGCATGGTGCATGGTGACATAGGCAGTCGCGCGCGCGGCGCCCGGGATTTTGGAATGTACAAAATCTTTGCGCGCCATCTGCGTGACGTGCAAATGACACCCAAGTGGGACAGGCCCTTTACCCTCCTCCTCTGCCTGGCAGAACTTGTCCTCACCTTCAACAACTTCTTTAGTGCTATTACTTTAGAGATACAACGCGGAAACAGGCCCTTCGGCCCACCGAGTCCCCGCCAACCAGCGATCCCCGCACATTAACGCTATCCTACACACACTGGGGACAATTTACACGTATTCCAAGCCTATTAACCTACAGACCTGCACGTGTTTGGAGCGCGGGGGGAAACCGAAGATCTCGGAGGAAAACCCACGGGGAGAACGTACAAACTCCGCACAGACAGCACCCGTAGTCGGGATTGAACCCGGGTCTCCGGCGCTGCAAGCGCTGTAAGGCAGCAACTCTACCGCTGCGCCACCGTGACCGCCCCACAGTGAATAGCTAGACCGTCGATTATTCGTCCAACCTCTAAAATCATTAGGTGGGCTAACGGAACCGCCACCTACCCCTGTCCTCCAGAGATGCTGCCTGACCCGCTGAGTTACTCCAGCAATTTGAGTCCTAATGAAGTATGTAGATCTTTAAAAAGGGGCACAGGTTTGTGTTGGGCCCTACTATCCTTGTAAGAATTCGGTGAAGGGGGTCCATGGCTTGAAAAATTGATCTGGTTTTTCTGCCAAGACAAATCTAAATTTAAATCCGATTCTTGGTTGGGTGAGGTGGGTGGGGGGGGTGGTGGGGGGGGGGGACGAGGGGCAGGTATATCTCCACTTTCCTTTTTTTCTTTTTTTTCTCTTTTATCTCTACTCACTTTTTGGCCGCACTTCTTTGGTAGTCTGGGGGTCTTCTCTATGGGCTTTGTCGAGCTACCTTTTCACTTCTCACTTTTTCCCTCCCTTGTCCTCTCTCTCTTATTTTCTTTCATTTTCAGGTTATAAGGTTAAAAATGAAGCTGTACAATAATTGTATAATCTTAGATGCCGAATGTTTTATCCTTGTACAATTGCTTCAAATAAAAATATTATTAACAGCTGGTAGAACTGTTGACTCACGGCGCCAGAGACCCAGGTTCGATCTTGACCTCAGGTGCTGTCTTTGTGGAGTTTGCACGTTCTCCCTGTGACCCCGTGCGTTTACTACAGTTGCTCCGGTTACCCCCCAACACCCTAAAGATGTGCGTGTTTGTAGGTTAATCGTCCCTCTGTAAATTGCCCCTGTTGTGTCGGGAGTGGAAGTGAAGGTGGGTTAACATAGAACTTGCGTGAAAGGGTGATCGATGGTCAGTGTGGGCTCGATGGGCCAAAGGGTTTGTTTCCATGCTGTTTCTGTAAACTAAACTAAACTCTGAATTGTTACGAACTTGTTACGTTCGCTCCATGTCCAATAATTCTCCTCTGCCCGTATTCTACACTTTGGAATTGAGATGTAGAACACAGAGTGTTGGAGTAACTCAGCGGGTCAGGCAGCATCTGTGGAGAACATGGATAGGTGACGTTTCACAGAGTGCTGGAGTAACTCAGCGGGTCAGGCAGCATCTGTGGAGAACATGGATAGGTGACGTTTCACAGAGTGCTGGAGTAACTCAGCGGGTCAGGCAGCATCTCTGGAGAACATGGATAGGTGACGTTTCACAGAGTGCTGGAGTAACTCAGCGGGTCAGGCAGCATCTGTGGAGAACATGGATAGGTGACGTTTCACAAAATGCTGGAGTAACTCAGCGGGTCAGGCAGCATCTGTGGAGCGAAGGAAATGGGCAACCTTTCGGGCCGAAACCCTGAAGGAAATAGGTAACGTTTCGGGCCGAAACCCAGAAGGGTTTCGGGCCGAAACGTTGCCTATTTCCTTCGCTCCATAGATGCTGCCGGAACATGGATAGGTGACGTTTCACAGAGTGCTGGAGTAACTCAGCGGGTCAGGCAGCATCTGTGGAGAACATGGATAGGTGACGTTTCACAGAGTGCTGGAGTAACTCAGCGGGTCAGGCAGCATCTGTGGAGAACATGGATAGGTGACGTTTCACAGAGTGCTGGAGTAACTCAGCGGGTCAGGCAGCATCTGTGGAGCGAAGGAAATGGGCAACCTTTCGGGCCGAAATCCTGAAGGAAATAGGCAACGTTTTGGGCCGAAACCCGGAAGGGTTTCGGGCCGAAACGTTGCCTATTTCCTTCGCTCCATAGATGCTGCCGGAACATGGATAGGTAACGTTTCACAGAGTGCTGGAGTAACTCAGCGGGTCAGGCAGCATCTGTGGAGAACATGGATAGGTGACGTTTCACAGAGTGCTGGAGTAACTCAGCGGGTCAGGCAGCATCTGTGGAGAACATGGATAGGTGACGTTTCACAGAGCGCTGGAGTAACCTCCAGTTTAAATTCCATTTGGAATATTTTGAAGGACCAAGAAACCAAGAACCAAGAACTCAGCGGGTCAGGCAGCATCTCTGGAGAACATGGATAGGTGACGTTTCAGGTCGAGACCCTTCTTCAGACTGATTGTAGGGGATGGGAGGAGGGCAGGTGGGGGGGGGGGTGGAAGAGAAAGCTGTTTCTTCAGAGGTGTTTCTTCCTTGTTTACAGAGTAAAAATAATTGATAATGGTTAATATGTAAAAACATGGCATGCACCTGGGGTCATGTGTAGGCGACACTGGTTTGTTCTGGCCTTTTCTTGCTTCTAGTTCCCCCCACCCACCCACCCACAGTCTGAATCGCCATTTAATAATATTCCTGGCCTTGTGCATTACTGAACGATGCACACTCCGCTGTTCTTGCTCATTATTTAAACATGATTATTTTTATCCCAGAGATTCATAGAAACATAAAAAATAGGTGCAGGAGTAGGACATTCGGCCCTTCGAGCCTGCACCGCCATTTGATATGATCATGGCTGATCATCCAACTCAGTATCCCATCCCTGCCTTCTCTCCATACCCCCTGATCCCTTTAGCCACAAGGGCCACATCTAACTCCCTCTTAAATATAGCCAATGAACTGGCCTCAACTACCTTCTGTGGCAGAGAATTCCACAGATTCACCACAGATTGGATTGCATTAGACTTCATAAGGGAGAAAGTATTCAAATATAGATCTGAATTGTAGTCCGAATTGCAGTCTGAAGAAGGGTCTCGACCTGAAACGTCACCCATTCCTTCTCTCCAGAGATGCTGCCTGTCCCGCTGAGTTACTCCAGCATTTTGTGTCTATACTTGGTCTGAGGTCAAGGTCTGATGAGAGGTCTCGACCCCTAGTTTTCACTAGTGGCAGAGTCTAGGACTAGAGGTCACAGCCTCGGAATTAAAGGACGTTCCTTTAGGAGGGAGATGAGGAGGAATTTCTGTAGTCAGAGGGTGGTGAATCTGTGGAATTCTTTGCCACAGAAGGCTGTGGAGGCCGTCAGTAGATATTTTTAAGGCAGAGATAGATAGATTCTTGTTTATAACTGGTGTCAGGGATGATGGAGAGAGGCAGGAGAATGGGGTTAGGAGGGAGACATAGATCAGCCATGATAGAATTGCGTAGACTGATGGGCCGAATGGCCTAGTTTTGCTCCTATCACTTACGTCCTTAAAAGGTCACCAGCCCTTTATCTCCAGAGATGCTGCCTGACCCATTGACTTACTCCAGCATCTTGTGTCTATCTTCACAAGTTCATGTTATAGGAGTAGAATAGGCCATTCGGCCCATCAAATCTACTCCGCCATTTAATCATGGCTGATCTCTGCCTCCTAATCCCATTCTCCTGCCTTCTTCCCATAACCCTTGACACCCGTTCTAATCAAGAATTTGTCTATCTCTACCTTAAAAATATCCACTGACTTGCTTCCACAGCCCTCTGTGGCAATGAGTTCCACAGGTTCACTACCCTCTGACTAAAGAAGTTCCTCCTCACCTCCTTTCTAAAAGAGCATCCTTTAATTCTGAGGCTGTGACCTCTGCTCCTAGACTCTCCCACCGGTGGAAACATCCTTTCCACATCCACTCTATCTATGCCTTTTATTATTCTCTAAGTTTCAATGAGGTCCCCCCTCAACGTTCTAACCTCCAGCGAGTGGAGAGAAGCCCAGTGCTGTCAAGCGCTCATCGTATGCTAACCCACTCATTCCTGGGATCATCTTCTCCACAGATTCCATGTTAAGTTTAGCTTAGACATACAGTGTGGAAACAGGCCCTTCGGCCCACCGGGTCCGCGCCGACCAGCGATCCCCGCACATCAACACTACCCTACACACACTAGGGACAATTTTTACATTTACCAAGCCAATTAACCTTCAAACCTGTACGTCTTTGGAGTGTGGGGAAGGTCTCGGAGAAAACATAGAAGCATAGAAACATTGAAAATAGGTGCAGGAGGAGGCCATTCAGCCCTTCGAGCCAGCACCGCCATTCATTGTGATCATGGCTGATCGTCCCCTATCAATAACCCGTGCCTGCCTTCTCCCCATATCCCTAGACTCCACTAGCCCCTAGAGCTCTATCTAACTCTCTCTTAAATCCATCCAGTGACTTGGCCTCCACTGCCCTCTGTGGCAGGGAATTCCACAAATTCACAACTCTCTGGGTGAAAAAGTTTTTTCTCACCTCAGTCTTAAATGACCTCCCCCTTTATTCTAAGACTGTGGCCCCTGGTTCTGGACTCGCCCAACATTGGGAACATTTTTCCTGCATCTAGCTTGTCCAGTCCTTTTATAACCCACGGGGAGAACGTACAAACTCTGTACCGACAGCACCCGTAGTCGGGATCGAACCCGGGTCTCCGGCGCTGCATTCGCTGTAAGGCAACGACTCTACCGCTGCTGTGCCACCGTGCCGGTTTGCTGTGTTGTGTTGCACTTAGTGTCGGTCTTCTCCACTAATTCCATGTTGTGCTGTGTTGTGGCAGGTACATCTACTGCGATGAGATTGAGTTGGCCGCGGACACTGTGTTGGCCATCCTCTACGCGGCCAAGAAGTACATTGTCCCACACCTGGCCCGGGCCTGCGTCAACTTCCTGGAGACCAGCCTGAGCGCTAAGAACGCCTGCGTCCTGCTGTCCCAGAGCTGCCTGTTCGAGGAGCCCGAGTTGACCCAGAGGTGCTGGGAGGTCATCGACGCCCAGGCCGAGTTGGCCCTGAAGTCCGAGGGCTTCTGCGACATCGACCACCGGACCCTGCAGAGCATCTTGAGCAGGGAGAGCCTCAACGCCAAGGAGATCACGCTGTTCGAGGCGGCGCTGGGGTGGGCGGAGGTGGAGTGCCAGCGGCAGGAGCTGGCCGCCAGCGTGGAGAACCAGCGCAAGGTGCTGGGCAAGGCGCTCTACCTCATCCGCGTCCCCGCCATGTCGCTGGACGACTTCGCCAACGGCGCCGCCCAGTCCGGCCTCCTCACCCTCAACGAGACCAACGACATCTTCCTGTGGTACACGGCGGCCAAGAAGCCCGAGCTGGAGTTCGTCTGCCGGCCCAGGCGCGGCCTCAGCCCCCAGCGCTGCCACCGCTTCCAGTCCTGCGCCTACCGCAGCAACCAGTGGCGCTACCGGGGACGCTGCGACAGCATCCAGTTCGCCGCCGACCGCCGCATCTTCCTGGCCGGCTTCGGCCTCTACGGGTCGAGCTGCGGCTCGGCCGAGTACTCGGTCACCGTGGAGCTGAAGAGGCAGGGACTGGTCCTGGGCCAGAACTTCAGCACTTTCTTCTCCGACGGCTCCAGCAGCACCTTCCCCGTCTGGTTCGAGCACCCGGTGCAGGTGGAGGCCGACACCTTCTACACGGCCAGCGTGGTGCTGGACGGCAGCGAGCTCAGCTACTTCGGGCAGGAGGGCATGACCGAGGTCCAGTGCGGGAAGGTCACCTTCCAGTTCCAGTGCTCGTCCGACAGCACCAACGGCACCGGCGTGCAGGGTGGACAACTGCCGGAGCTCATCTTCTACGGCTGAGCGTTGGGGACGCCCACCACACCTCCCCCCCCCCTTCACCCACGCCTCCTGTCAGGCCCTCACGGAGAAGCCACAAGCCGCCCCCGCCCTCCTGCTCTCACTACAAAGCATTCCCAAGTTGCGGCACCTCCTGTGTCACTCCCTGGCGGAAACGAAGAAACCGCAGGTGCTGGTTTACACAAAAAAAATCACCAAGTGCTGGAGTAAGTGTCCAACGAGTCTGAAGTACAGTCCCAACCCGAAACGTCACCTATCCATGTTCTCCAGAGACGCTGCCTGACCCACTGAGTTACTCCAGCACTCTGGTGCCTAAAGGGCCTGTCCCACTTGGCGATTTTTTTCGGCGACTGCCGGCATCGTTGACTTGACGCATCAGGTCACCGAAAAAGCCGCGGCGTGTGGCGACGTATTGACGCGCGGCGTCTCCTCAAGTGTGCCGACATTTTGTTTGTCGCCCCTGGATTTTGAAATGTTCCAAATCTTTCGGCGACCCTGGTACGTCGGTCAATGGAGCCAGCAGTCGCCGAAAAACATCGCCAAGTGGGACAGGCCCTCGAGTGTACTCTCTGTTAAACTGGTGTGAAGGTTCTGGCCTTGAAATGTTCACAGATGAAGTTGGCAGTAAGGGGAACTCTTCCACCCTCCCTAGTGTTATGTAGCAGGTCAGTTCAGTTCAGTCTATTGTCATGTGTGCAGGAAGGGACTGCAGAAGCTGGTTTAAACCGAAGATGGACACTAAATGCTGGATCAGCTGTCTGAGACGTTCCCTTCCAAGATGCTGCCCGGCCTGCTGAGTTCCTCCAGCACTTTGTTGATTTTTTTATTAATGGAGTCCATTTTTGAGCGAGAGGAATTCCCACAAATCTCTTCCCAAACACATCCTTAAATCGTGTACGAAGGAACTGCAGATGCTGGTGCACACCGAAGATAGACACAAAATGCTGGAGTAACTCAGCGGGTCAAGCAGCATCTCTGGTGCAAAGGAATAGGTGGCGTTTCGGATGGGAACACTTCTTTAAGGCTCATCCTTCAACCTACGCCTCCAAGTACAGACACTCAAATTAGGACATAGAAACATAGAAAATAGGTGCAGGAGGAGGCCATTCGGCCCTGCGAGCCAGCACCGCCATTCATGGTGATCATGGCTGATCATCCACAATCAGTAACCCGTGCCTGCCTTCTCCCTATACCCCTTGATTCCACTAGCCCCTAGAGCTCTATTGAACTCTCTTTTGAATACATCCAGTGAATCAGCCTCCGCTGCCTTCTTTGGCAGAGAATTCCACAAATTCACAACTCTCTGGGTGAAAACGTTTTTTCTCACCTCAGTCTTAAATGCCCCCCCCCCCCTTTATTCTTGGACTGTGGCCCCTTGGTTCTGGACTCCCCCAACATTGGGAATTTTTTTTCCTGCATCTAGCTTGTCCAGTCCTTTTATAATTTTATACGTTTCGGTAAGATCCCCTCTCGTCCTTCTAAATTCCAGTGAATACAAGCCCAGTCTTTCCAACCTTTTCTCATATGACAGTCCCGCCATCCCGGGGATTAACCCACGTGAACCTTTTGGGGGAACCTTAAGTAACTCAGCGCGTCAGACAGCATTTCTAGAGAATAGGTGACATTTCAGGTGCAGGGATGAAGGTCCTCGACCCGAGACGTCACCTATCCCTTCTCTCCAGAGATGCTGTCTGACCCGCTGAGTTACTCCAGGATTTCGTGTCTATCTTCAGTGTGAACCAGCTGTCTGGGCGCTCCTTCCTATTGCAAGATGACGGTCACTTGATCATCAGTATGATCTATATTTATCCGTAGCCATATGCCGTCCTAAAAGCAAACCTGTCTGTTCCCTGTTTCTATACAAACAATGGTTTATTTAAGGATGTACTGGCGTGACAAGCTGTACAGGTTGATTTCTGAGCTAGACGTGTTAAATTATAAGCAGCTCCAACCTGTACTCACTGGAGTTTAAAAAAAATCAACAGTGGTTTTAGCTTAGCTTAGCTTTGCTTAGAGATACAGCGCGGAAACAGGCCCTTCAGCCCACCGGGTCCGCGCCGACCAGCGATCCCCGCGCACTAACACCATCCTACACGCACTAGGGACAATTTTTACATTTACCGAGCCAATTAACCGACAAACCTGTACGTCTTTGGAGTGTGGGAGGAAACCGAAGATCTCGGAGAAAACCCACGCGGGTCACGGGGAGAGCGTACAAACTCCGTACAGGCAGCACCCGTAGTCGGGTTCGAACCCGGGTCTCCTGCGCTGTAAGGCAGCAACTGTACCGTGGCCGGCCCTGGTGGTCTTGTTGAAGCACAAGGCAGTGGTGTGTGTGTCCACAGATTGGACAAGGTCATCTAGATCAAGGGAACACCTCTCCCACAACTCTCTCTCTCCCCCTTAAGGTCAAGGAATAGGAGTAGGATTAGGCCATTCGGCCCATCCAGTCTAATCCGCCATTCCATCATGGCTGATCTATCTCTCCCTCCTAACCCCATTCTCCTGCTTTCTCCCCATAACCCCTGACACCCGTACTAATCAAGAACCCCTTATTCTCCCCTCTCTTCCCTGTGCCCCACCTGAAATTGCACCCCTTTCTCCATTCTCCCATTTCCCCTTCACCCCCCCCCCCCCATCCCAGTCCTCTTCCACCTCTATTCCTTCCTCCGGCTTCACTTTTCCCTCCTGATCTCACTTTCGCCTTTTCTTCCTTGGCCTTTGTCCGACCATCTGCCAACCAAATCCCCCTCACCTGTATCCACCCATCACTTGTGTAGGAAGGAACTGCAGATGCTGGTTTACACCGAAGATAGACACAAAGTGCTGGAGTAACTCCGCGGGACAGGCGGCATTTCTGGCGATTTTCTTTCTCCAGAGATGCTGCCTGACCCGCTGAGTTACTCCAGCACTTTGTGTCTATCTCCACCTATCACTTGCCAGGCTTTGGCCTGACCCTCCTCTCTTCCAGCTTTCTCATCCCCTACTACAATCAGTCTGAAGAAAGATCGTGACCCAATATATCATCTGTCCATGTTCTCCGGAGATGCTGCCTCACCCGCTGAGTTACTCCAGCATTCTGGGGGGTTTTCTACGGTTTTTGAAGAAATTGTCCCCCAGTTAATAGCAGCCGGGAGGAATGGCCTTTAGTTTAGGTTAGTTTAGAGATACAGCGCGGAAAAAGGCCCTTCAGCCCACCGAGTCTGTGCCGACCAGCAAACCAGCACATTAACGCTATCCCACACACACTAGGGGCAATTTACACTTACGCCAAGCCAATTAACCTACAAACCTGTACGTCTTTGGAGTGTGGGAGGAAACCGAAGATCTTGTAGAAAACCCACGCAGGTCACGGGGAGAACGTACAAACTCCGTACAGACAGCACCCGCAGTCGGGATCGAACCCGGGTCTCTGGCGCTTCAGCGTTGTAAGGCAGCACAAGAAAGTGAAACTGAGATCGATTTAGTTTAGTTTATTGTCCCGTGTACTGAGGTACAGTTGCGTGCTAACCAGTCAGCAGAAAGACCACACACAATTACAATCCAGGTGTCCACAGTGTACAGATACCTGATCAAGAGAATGACGTTTAGTGCAAGATAAAGTCTGATTGAAGATTCCCTGAGGGTCTCCAATGAGGTAGATAGTAGTTCAGGACCGCTCTCTAGTTGGTGGTAGGATGGTTCAGTTGCCTGATAACAGCCGGGAAGAAACTGTCCCTGAATCTGGAGGTGTGCGTTTTCACAACTCTGTACCTCTTGCCTGATGGGAGTGGGGGGAAGAGGGAGTGAGGCTGGTCCTCAATTCATCCTCGATTATTCCAGCATTTTCCACCTATCTACCTGTGGTTGACTTGTATTCACACAGAGAGTTATGAGTCTGTGGAATTCTCTGCCTCAGAGGGCGGTGGAGGCAGGTTCTCCGAATGCTTTCAAGAGAGAGTTAGATAGGGCTCTTAAAGATACCAGAGTCAGGGGATACGGGGAGAAGGCAGGAACGAGGTACTGATTGGGGATGATCAGCCATGATCACATTGAATGGCTGGAAGGGCCGAATGGCCTACTCCTGCACCTATTGTCTATTGACTCATTCTGCAGACTAATAGAGGTAATTTTCTTCTCTTGAGTGTGAATGCGCTGAAGAGGGAAAAAAACCCTTGGAGATCAATTTTGCAAGAAAACGTTTTGAATTGCCGTAAATGTCTCTCATCTCCAGAAGAGTTTAGCTGATCAGAATGTACACACTATGGGCTTATTAGATTGTGTGGGAGGATGAACAGACAGCAGAAATCAATGGTAGGTTGATGAACTGAAAGAAGCCTCTAATCACCTTCTAAAAGAGTCCTTCACACTAAGCAAATGAACCTCGTAAATAGATATTGCTTTGGCTGCAGATTTTACAGTCTGATAATGGACAATAGGTGCAGGAGTAGGCCATTCGGCCCTTCGAGCCAACACCGCCATTCAATGTGATCATGGCTGATCATCCCCAATCAGTACCCCGTTCCTGCCTTTTCCCCATATCCCTTAAAGCCCCCTGTCCCACTTTCCCGAGTTACTCACGAATTCTCCCGAGTTTTCCCCTTGATTCAAACTCGGAGATGCCAGCCGTGGGTACTCGGGGCTATTTTGTTTTTGCTCGTGGACATTTTTCAACATGCTGAAATAAACGTCCTGACTTACCTGATGCCCCGAGTACCTACGCCTGGCATTACGAGCCGCTACGAAATATCTACGGACTCACTACGGACATTCTCCGGGTTTGAATCAAGGGGAAAACTCGGGAGAATTCGTGTGTAACTCGGGAAAGTGGGACAGGGGCTTTACTGTGCTATCCCTCAGAGGTTTCAAGGTTTCTGATTTTTTTTTTTGTAACACGTCTTTGATTACACTGCAAGTAGGAAGCAGAAGAAAAAATCAGAATAGGAGTACCTTCAGACAAATCGTTTAGTTGTAGAGTAATGCCAAACGTAATGAATAGACGGTTTCTTTATTCAGGCATTATAGGTTAGATATACATGCACGTTTACTCCTCTAACACCAAAGTTATTGTTGCTGCTGCGAGGCTGCTGCCTCGTGGGCTCGTGTTGAGGTTGCAGGACACTCACCCGAAGAGAGAGGAAGAGGAAGAGAGAGAGAGAGAGGGTTGACCCGGGGTTCGTTAGATATCCTAGGGCACGCCCCTATACCCAGTGACAACTCCCCCCCCCGCCGTGGCCCAGTCACGTGACCCTACCCCCGACTGCCGAGGGTTCGTGTAGCGAGCGGCCCAACCACCGGGTGCCGCCACATCGTTCCGTTTAGATGAGTTTGGAGATACAGCGTGGAAACAGGCCCTACAACCCGCCGGGTCCCGCGCCAACCAGCGATCCCCGCACACTAACCCTATCCCACACGCACTGGGGGACAATTTATAACCATGCCATAGTCAATTAACCTACAAACTTGGGGGGTGTGGGAGAAAACCGGAGCTTGCCGGGGAAAACCCACGGGGGGGGGGGGGAACGTGCAAACTCCGCACAGACGGCACCCGCGGTCGGGATCGAACCCGGGTCCCTGTTCGCTGTGAGGCAGCAACTCTACCGCTGCCACACTGTGCCGCCTTTTCTTGGGAAGTTAAATCCAGGAAAGCAGTTTGGCTGACAACACTTTCACCTGAAGTGTTCACGAAGGAACTGCAGATGCTGGACGCGGTAACTGACGCGCGCGGTGTTTTGTCAAGTGTTGCGACATTTTCTTTTGTCGCCGCTGGATTTTGAAATGTTCAAAATCTTTTGGCGACACTGATTTGACGCCGGCAGTCACCGGAAAAAATCGCCAAGTGGGACAGGGCCCTTAAGCCTTCCAAGGACGCGAATTGAATTGAATTGAATATTTCATTGTCACAGTGAAATTCTTTTGCCTGCGACCACTGGATATGCGAAGAGTCACCACAGAAAGGGTGCAGAGAAAGTTACAAATTCCTCCGCCCCAGGTCCCCCTTTGTTCTCCACCCCCCTCCATCACGCGGACCCCCCCCCCACGCCTTGTCCACACCGATGTAGAGGCGCTGGACTGCTTTCTTGCCCATCGCTTCAATCTGGGTGAAGGGATCTTTCAGAGGGGGCCCACGCACAAGCGTGATGGGCCGAATGGCCTCTCTCTGCGTTGGAGAGCTCTCATCATTTCACAGCCAGCCCTTGGGGAAGAGTTTCATCTGGGTTCTGTTCAGGAGAATTTCAAAGTGGTCACTCATTTTGTAGTCTGGAAGAGGGACTGTAATATGGTGGCAGTAATTAATGAGAAGAGACAGTGGGGACTGATTCAACCCGCACGCACCAGATATAAATAGCAGCTTCACAGTCTAATGGGAATAATGTGCACAGTTGCCAGAAGGTTTTGAAAGCAGGACAGATACTCTTAAAAGTTATTTTTTAGGGTCACAGTGAACCTGCATCAAAAAATTTGAATGTTGCTTGGGACATGGGCCTTGTTTAATCTGCTTTTATTAAAGTTCTAACTCCATGGGACAGTTGTCGCTAAATAGTCTAAATCTTATTATGTGTCATTGGAATCAATCACAGTGTTAGAAATGACGCAG
This sequence comes from Malacoraja senta, assembly GCA_038087875.1. Lineage (NCBI taxonomy): Eukaryota > Metazoa > Chordata > Chondrichthyes > Rajiformes > Rajidae > Malacoraja > Malacoraja senta. Next base: position 90,418,233 of record CM075978.1, on the reverse strand, counting down.
GAGGCCATTCTGTCCACCATGCCCATGCTAGCCCCTTGTAAAGAGTAGCCTGGAAACTTTTTTATGACTCGCACTGAAACGTCACCTGTCCATGTTTACTTTAGACTTTAGAGACCCAGGAAGGAAACTTGCCCTTCGGCCCACCGAGTCCGTGCCGACCAGCGATCACCCTGTTCACTAACTCTATCCTACACACTAGGGACAATTTTTACCATAGCCTATTAACCTATTAACCTAAGATGGCGGATATGGGGAGAAGGCAGGAACGGGGTACTGATTGTGGATGATCAGAGTGAATGGCGGTGCTGGCATGAAGGGCCGAATGGCCTACTCCTGCACCCATTGTCTATTGTCTATTGAATTGTGGGAGGAAACCAGAGCACCCAGAGAAAACCCACTCAAGTCACAGTGAGAACAGACAAACTCCACGCAGACAGCGCCCGTAGTCAGGATCGATGTACTCCGGAGATGTTGCCTGACCTGCTGGGTGACTTGTGTCAGCAGCACAAAGTACCAACACTTTGTCTCTTTTTGTGCAAACCAGCATCTGCAGTTCCTTGTTTTACCAAGATATTTTTGGCAGCTTTCCTTTCCTTACCCCCATCAGTATGAAGAAGGGTCCCAATCCGAAATGTCACCTGTCCAGTCCCTCCACATGTTTTTAAGGCAGAGATAGATAGATTCTTGATTAGCACGGGTGTCAGAGGTTACGGGGAGAAGGCAGAAGAATGGGGATGGGAGGGAGAGACAGATCAGCCATTATTGAATGGCGGAATAGACTAGATGGGCCGAATGGCCTAATTCTACTGCTATCCCTTATGACCTGGGGATGTTGAGATGGGTTTTCAGAATACAGAAGACTTCAGGCCCATGGGGTACAGGCAGGAATAGAGGCCAAAAACCAAATGAACCATGACCTTATTAAACGGCAGAGCAGGCACCAAGTACGGATATTGACAGATTTTCAATTAGTATGGGTGTCAGGGGTTAGGGGGAGAAGGAAGGAGAATGGGGTTGACAGGGAAAGATTGAATGGAGGAGTCGACTTGATGGGCCGAATGGCCTTATTCTGCTCCTAGAACCTATGAGAACCCTATGTCCCACCATGATCCTACATATTCTGCTGTTGTGTTCATCTCCATTCAGGCCAGCAACTTAATAGGGGCTTGGCCATACCCAATCTGAAGAAGGCTTCCAACCAGATACTCGTTATCACCTTCTCCACAGCCAACAATGGACCATTGTGGGCTCCCACCCCTCCTTGATCATCGTTGCTGGCTTTGATTTGTCCTTTTCACACCTTTCATTCATTTGTTCCCCACACCTTTTCATACCTCTCGTTTCCCCCTCTTCCCGACTCTCAGACTGAAGAAAGGTCTCGACCCGAAACATCACCTATTCCTTTTCTCCCGAGATAATAAGGGTGTCAGAGTTTGTGTGGAGAAGGCAGGGGAATGGAGTTAGGAGGGAGATATAGATCAGCCGTGATTGAATGGCGGAGTAGACTTGATGGGCCGAACGGCCTAATTCTACTCCTATCACTTATGCCCTTATGCCTGACCCGTTGAGTTACTCCAGCATTTTGTGTCTACCTTCGGTGTAAACCAGCATCTGCAGTTCCTTCCTACACGTCACCCATCCTTTCTCTCCAGAGATGCTGCCTGACCCGTTGAGTTACTCCAACACTGTGTGCCTATCCCAGGAATAATAAGAATGTACTATCACTTGTTAAAAGCATCTTGGCTTTGTTAACAGTTCCCCCTACGTCTCGGTTCAGAAGACCAAGAAGGTGTTCTGTACACACAGATAAACTGCCCAAGTTAAACAAGGACCCTTTGTAACAATGGCTTCGCGGTAAACGATACAGGCTGCTTGTGGGAGTGCCACCGATGGCAGACACACTTCTTCTGTGCCATTCAATTGCAATTCAGACTAAAAATCAGATCCATACTTTAATATTTTCTCCCTTACGAAGTCTAATGCAAAAGAATCTCTGGGGTGAAAAAAATAATACATCCCAGGCGGCTGTGGAGGCCAAGTCTGGATATTTATAATGCAGAGATAGACAGATTCTTGATTAGTAAGGGTGTCAGAGGTTACATAGAAAATAGGTGCAGGAGGACACCATTCGGCCCTCGAGCCATCATTGTGATCATGGCTGATCGTCCCCAATCAATAACCCGTGCCTGCCTTCTCCCCATATCCCTTGACTCCACCAGCCCCTAGAGCTCTATCTAACTCTCTCTTAAATCCATCCAGTGTTTTGGCCTCCACTGCCCTCTGTGGCAGAGAATTCCACAAATTCACAACTCTCTGGGTGAAAAAGTTGTTTCTCACCTCAGTCTTAAATGGCTTCCCATTTATTCTAAGACTGTGGTCCCCTGGTTCAGGGTTATGGGGAGAAGGCAGGAGAATGGGGTTTAGGAGGAAGTCATGATTGAATGGCGGAATAGATTTGATGGGCCGAATGGTCTATTTAAGAACTGATGAAATTTATGACCATCGCTTATGAACCCATGACATTTGCTGATTATTGCAGCGCTTTGATTTGCATACCGTAACGATTATATCTAATACTTGAGGAGGCATGTGGCTAGTCCAGTGCTATTTCCACGTGTCGACAAAATGAGGTGGAATACAGATTCTTTTTCTAAACAAAAACGGGAGAAGTTGAAAAAGTAGAATGTTAATTGTTGTATTCACGAAATTTTGCAGCGTTTTTTTAAAATGAAGAAACAAGTCATTTTTAGCTTGTGTTACAACTTGCCCCTGTGATCGTGGTGAAGGCACCTACTTTTATTTGTGTGAATGAACGAATGAAGGAATGAATACTTTATTGTCACGTGTGACAAGTCGCAGTGACATTCTTTTGCTCGCCTACCCAAGGTATGCAAATAGTCGCCACATAAAGGGCACCGAAGTTGCAAAGTACTCCCGCGCTGGGTCCCCCTTTGCTCTCCCCCCTCCCTCACGGAGTCCCCCCCCGTGTGCCGAGTCCCCATTGTCCATTGTTCTTCCCTCACGGAGGTCCCCCAACGCCAGGTCCTCCTTTGTTCCCTCCCCCCGGCAGCGGTGTCCCCACTTCCACGTGGTCCGTCCTCGTCCGTCGGTCGGTCGGCGCCCAACTGGGCTCCGGTGAAATCTGTACATATCTCTAACCGATACCGTTTCCCCAACGTACATCTTTGACACTGATTATAAAGATTCATGAATTGTGGTTGGCAACTGAAGTTTTTGTGAAGATGATAAAGTACTTCGAGTCTGAAAATTGATGTACCTTCACACGCTGATAATGAAACAGTTTGAGTGTTGTTAGTTGAATGTGTACCATTTATTAAATCCTCAAAGGGAAATAAAGAAAGCTGGATCTTTGTCACCGACCCAAGACGTCTGTCTGTGATGTTTTATTTTTTACTTGGTCTGTCCTTTTTCTTTTCTTGGTACTTGGAAACCGAAGGGCCTGACCTTTTCTTTCGCTTTGTGTTTCTGTGAAAGAATTTCTTTCAGTGCAGTTTCGGTGGCTGAGGATTTCTTCTCCACTGCTATTTCTTTGGCCAGGATCGAAAGCAGATGAATCGAAAGTTGAGTCGTATAATCGAACGGCGAAACATGTCCCTTCATCGCAGGCGCCCTGCCCTTGCAATGTCGTGAGAAAGAAAAGTTTCGAGGAGTTGAGAAAAGTTGGCAAACTTTCTCAGTCGTGCTTTAGTGCACCCAAAAATGTTAGTTTGGTTTTAGATTAGTTCAGAGATACAGCGCGGAAACAGGCCCTTCGGCCCACCGAGTCCTCCCCCCCATTAACACTAACCTTAGTAATCTTAGAGAGTTAGATCTAGCTCTTAGGGCTAATGGAATCAAGGGATATGGGGCAAAAGCAGGAACGGGGTACTGATTGGGGACGATCAGCCATGATCATATTGAATGGCAGTGCCGGCTCGAAGAGCCGAATGGCCTACTCCTGCACCTATTTTCAATGTTTCTACGTAACCTACACACACTAGGGACAATTTTACATTTATGCAAAGCCAATTAACCTACAAACCTGTACGTCTTTGGAGTGTGGGAGGTCTCAGAGAAAATCTCGGAGAAAACCAACGCAGGTCACGGGGAGAACGTACAAACTCCGTACAGACAGCACCCTCAGTCAAGATCGAACCCGGGTCTCTGGCGCTGTGAGGCAGCAACTCTACCGCTGCGACACCGTGCCGCACGAGCCGGTGGTACACATGACCATAAACTAAACTCCCTAAATGTTGGCACACTGGCATGCGTAGACTGTTCCCACAGGGAGAATTTAGAGACAATAGGTGCAGGAGTAGGCCATTTGGCCCTTCGAGCCAGCACCGCCATTCAATGTGATCATGGCTGATCATCCCCAATCAGTACCCCGTTCCTGCCTTCTCCCCATATCCCTTGACTCTGCTATTTTTAAGAGCCCTATCTAGCTCTCTTGAAAGTATCCAGAGAACCGGCCTCCACCACCCTCTGAGGCAGAGAATTCCACAGACTCACCACTCTCTGTGAGAAAAGGTGTTTCCTCGTCTCCGTTCTAAATGGCTTACCCCTTATTCTTGAACTGTGGCCCCTGGTTCTGGACCGTACAAACTCCGTACAGACAGCGCCCACAGTCAGGATCGAACCCGGGTCTCTGGCGCCGTGAGGCAGCAACTCTACCGCTGTGCCGTCCTGTTGCGTTTCAATGTTGCTGTGAGTATATGCATTGAAGCACTTGGCCGAACGCTCCTGCACTCAATGATCTTCACATCATGTTCAGATGGAACTTACTACACTGCCTTCATGTCACCTCCAGTCCTCACCTTCCCAGTGAAATCGCTGCAAGGATCAATGATGCCTATAATTGTTTTTTTGAATTCAGTAACCTATCGTGATTGATACCTCCACCGTCATTAGAGATGCTGATCACCTTTTTTGTTTCGACTTCCATTTTAGCATTTATAATGCAACCTTTTATCATAAGGTCATAAGTGATAGGAGCAGAATTAGGCCATTCGGCCCATCAAGTCTACTCCGCCATTCAATCATGGCTGATCTATCTCTCCCTCCTAACCCCATTCTCCTGCCTTCTCCCCATAACCCCTGACACCCGTACTAATCAAGAATCTATCTATCTCCGCCTTAAAAATATCCGCTGACTTGGCCTCCACCGCCGTCTGTGGCAAAGAATTCCACAGATTCACCACCCTTTCTCCCACGGTTTATTATAGTCAGCTGCTTATACATCCTCTTAACATTTTCCTCTTTTGGTAGCTCATGGAATATTACATAGATACATAGAAACATAGAAAATAGGTGCAGGAGTAGGCCATTCGGCCTTTCGAGCCTGCACCGCCATTCAATATGATCATGGCTGATCATCCAACTCAGTATCCCGTACCTGCCTTCTCTCCACACCCCCTGATCCCCTTAGCCACAAGGGCCACATCTAACTCCCTCTTAAATATAGCCAATGAACTGGCCTCAACTACCCTCTGTGGCAGAGAGTTCCAGAGATTCACCACTCTCTGTGTGAAAACGTTTTTCCTCATCTCGGTCTTAAAGGATTTCCCCCTTATCCTTAAGCTGTGACCCCTTGTCCTGGACTTCCCCAACATCGGGAACAATCTTCCTGCATCTAGCCTGTCCAACCCCATAAGAATTTTGTACGTTTCTATAAGATCCCCTCTCAATCTCCTAAATTCTAGCGAGTATAAGCCAAGTCTATCCAGTCTTTCTTCATATGAAAGTCCTGACATCCCAGGCATATTCTAGACTAATTTCCCTCGGAATCTGAAATGTTTAGCCATCTGGTCCGGGACAACTTTCTTTTTTATGCACAAGTTTGTTTTGTCAATTTGCAAAGAATTAATGGATTGAAGTCATTTTTTTAGTTAGCTGCCTGTTGTTTTTAATCTCTTGTTCCAACGAACGCTCACTGAATCCTTCTCGATTTATCGATTGTTGAAAGATACAGCATGGACACAGGCCCTTCGGCCCGCCAAGTCCATGCCGACCATTGATCAGCCGTTCGCCCGAGTTGCATGTCATCACACCTTCACATCCATTAGGGGGCAGTTTACAGAGGGACTAATTCATGCACAAACCCGCACGTCTTTGGAGCGTGGGAGGAAACCGGAGCACCCAGAGAAAACCCACATGGTCACAGGGAGAACGTGCAAACTCCACGCACACACAAACACACACACGGACAGCACCCGGGGTTGGGATCGAACCCTAACCGTAACAAGGTGGATTGAGAGCTCAGAATACATTCTTAGCAGATGAGAAGCTCATTGGGTTGCCTGATAACAGCAGGGAAGAAGCTGATTGTGAATCTGCTGGCACATGCTCTCAAACTTGTGTAGAAACATAGACAATAGGTGCAGGAGTAGGCCATTCGGCCCTTCGAGCCAGCACCGCCATTCAATGTGATCATGGCTGATCATCCACAATTCAGTACCCCGTTCCTGCCTTCTCCCCATATCCCTTGATTCCCTTACACCTCAGAGCTAAATCTCTTATCTTCTGCAACAGATATGGGAGAATGGGAAAGAACCCAGGTAGACACAAAAAGGTCATAAGTGATAGGAGCACAATTAGGCCATTCGGCCCATCAAGTCTACTCCACCATTCAATCATATCTATCAAGAGAGAGCTTGATAGGGCTCTTAAAGATAGCGGAGTCAGGGGATATGGGGAGAAGGCAGGAACGGGGTACTGATTGGGGATGATCTTAAGGGGTTGGACAGGCTTGATGCAGGAAGATTGTTCCCGATGTTGGGGAAGTCCAGGACAAGGGGTCACAGCTTTAAGGATAAGGGGGAAATCCTTTAAAACCGAGATGAGAAGAACTTTTTTCACACAGAGAGTGGTGAATCTCTGGAACTCTCTGCCACAGAGGGTAGTTGAGGCCAGTTCATTGGCTATATTTAAGAGGGAGTTAGATGTGGCCCTTGTGGCTAAAGGGATCAGGGGGTATGGAGAGAAGGCAGGTACGGGATACTGAGTTGGATGATCAGCCATGATCATATTGAATGGCGGTGCAGGCTCGAAGGGCCGAATGGCCTACTCCTGCACCTAATTTCTATGTTTCTATGTTTCTATGAGAGGGATATGGACCAAACACAGGCAGGTGAGACTGGTGTAGATGGGGTATGGTGGTCTGTGTGGGCAGGTTGCGCTGTTTCCACGCTGTATCACTCTATGACTATGGCCCGGTGGATCTATACCTCTCTGACTATGCATCTGCAGAGAACAGCAGTGAGGAGGCGTAAAGGAATAATCACATTCCTAACATCAACAGCTAGTGAACATAGTGAACATAAAAATATATGACCCATGCAAAAAAAAAGCACAATGGAAAAGAATAAACATGCAGACTGTAGACAATAGGTGCAGGAGTAGGCCATTCGGCCCTTCGAGCCAGCACCGCCATTCAATGTGATCATGGCTGATCATCCACAACCAGTACCCCGTTCCCCCATATCCCCTGACTCTGCTATCTTTAAGAGCCCTACCTAGCTCCCTTTTGAAAGTATCCAGAGAACCGGCCTCCACCCCCCTCTGAGGCAGAGAATTCCACAGACTCACAACTCTCTGTGTGAAAAACTGTTTCCTCATCTCCGTTCTAAATGGCTTACTCCTTATTCTTAAACTGTGGCCCCTGGTTCTGGACTCCCCCAACATCGGGAACATGTTTCCTGCCTCTAGCGTGTCCAAACCCTTAATAATCTTATATGTTTCAATGAGATACCCTCTCATCCTTCTAAACTCCAGAGTGTACAAGCCCAGCCGCTCCATTCTATCAACATATGACAGTCCCACCATCCCGGGAATTAACCTGGTGAACCTACGCTGCACTCCCTCAATAGCAAGAATGTCCTTCCTCAAATTGGGAGACCAAAACTGCACACAATACTCCAGGTGTGGTCTGGCATTAAGGAATCTGCCTCAGAGGGAAACACTTTTTCTCACAGAGAGTGGTGAGTCTGTGGAATTCTCTGCCTCAGAGGGCGGTGGAGGCAGGTTCTCTGGATACTTTCAAGAGAGAGCAAGATAGGGATCTTAAAGATAGCGGAGTCAGGGGATATGGGGAGAAGGCAGGAACTGATTGGGGATGATCAGCCACGATCAGCCATGATCACATTGAATGCTGGCTCGAAGGGCCAAATGGCCTAATCCTGCACCTATTGTCTATTGTCTATTGACTAATTGACATGATAATATTTTTGAATGGTCATTGTTAAAGAATTTAACCTGGTTAAAAAAAACAATTGCTAAATTTTGGTTCAGAGTCAGTACATTTACTCTCAGATTCTCAGTACCGCTGTTACTGAAATATGATTGTAAATATAATGTAATTAAAAGACATCTGAAGGTATAACAGCTAGCGGCATTCAATTAATTGTAAGACTCTCAGCACAATCCTCTGTCTAATTTACAATCTGTACTCCCCCCCCCCCCACCTTCCATTTAGGGAGTGAATAATCTAATAACACGAGACAAACAACTCCAGCGATCACTTTGTGTGCTTCCCATTTGCATCAGTTGTAGTCAAGGAGACATACAGCACGGAAACAGGCCCTTCGGCCCAACTCATCCATGCTGACCAAGATGTCTATTTTCCCAAGTTCAATCAATATCCCTCAAAACCTTTCGTATAGTCAGTCGTACAGCGTGGAAACAGGCCCTTCGGCCCAACGCCCATGCCGACCAACATGTTCCATCCACACTGCTCCCACCTGCCTGTGTTTGGCCCGTACCACTCTAAACCTGACCTATCCATTTACCTGTGTAAATGTTTCTTAAACGCTGCGATAGTCCCAGCCTCAACTACTTCCACCGGCAGCTTGTTCCATACACCGAACACCCTTTGTGTAGAAAAGTTACCCCTCAGGTTCCCATCAAATCTTCCTCCCCCCCCCGCCCCCTCACCTTAAACCTATGTCCAGAAGCAGGGGCCACAGTTTAAGAATAAGGGGTAAGCCATTTAGAACGGAGACGAGGAAACACTTTTTCTCACAGAGAGTTGTGAGTCTGTGGAATTCTCTGCCTCAGTGGGCGGTGGAGGCCGGTTCTCTGGATGCTTTCAAGAGAGAGCTAGATAGGGCTCTTAAAAATAGCGGAGTCAGGGGATATGGGGAGAAGGCAGGAACGGGGTACTGATTGGGGATGATCAGCCATGATCACATTGAATGGCGGTGCTGGCTCGAAGGGCCAAATGGCCTACTCCTGCACCTGTTGTCTATTGTCTATTGGCCTCTGGTTCTCGACTCCCCTACTCTGGGCAAGAGATTCTGTGTGTCTACCCGATCTATTCCTCTCATGATTTTGTACGCCTCTATAAGATCACCCCTCATCCTCCTGCGCTCCAGGGAATAGAGTCCCAGCCTGCTCAACTTCTCCCTATAGCTCGGGCCCTCGAGTCCTGGCAACATCCTCGTAAAACATTTCTTCACAACATTTCCCCTGTAGCATGGCGTCCAACTAGTTTTTTCAGTGTTCCACTTTCATTGTTGTGGAAATTTTGAACTGCCTTGTTTGCACTTGTTGGGACTGAGTACAGAATTGTTTTTGTAAGTGCGAGTTTATGTAAGTCATCAATTGTGTAAATTGGGGAGTACTGAAAACTTTCCCATTTTATAGTGTGCCTGACATTTGACTTAGTACTTGAAGTCAGACGCAAAAAGCTGGAGTAACTCAGTGGGTCAGCCAGCATCTCTGGGGAACATGGATAGGTGACGTTTCTTTCGACTTTAGAGTTTTGAGATACAGCGCAGAAACAGGCCCTTCGGCCCACCGAGTACTCGCCGACCAGCTGACCATATAACCATATAACCATATAACCATGACAGCACGGAAACAGGCCATCTCGGCCCTTCAAGTCCGTGGCGAACATTATTATTATTATTATTATTATTATTTTTTTTTAATTTATTTTTTAAATTAAAAATAAAATACTTCCCCCTAGTCCCATCTACCTGCACTCAGACCATAACCCTCCATTCCTTTCCCGTCCATATACCCATCCAATCTATTTTTAAAGGATAACATCGAACCTGCCTCCACCACTTCCACTGGAAGCTCATTCCACACAGCTACCACTCTCTGAGTAAAGAAGTTCCCCCTAATGTTCCCCCTAAACTTCTGTCCCTTAATTCTCAAGTCATGTCCCCTTGTTTGAATCTTCCCTACTCTCAATGGGAAAAGCTTATCCACGTCCACTCTCCCGAGATGCTGCCTGACCCGCTGAGTTACTCCAGCATTTTTGCCTGTATAGAGGGTGGAAGAGCCTCATCTCTGGAGAGAAGGAATGGGTGACGTTTCGGGTCGGGGAGTCTGAAGAAGGGGGTCACCCATTCCTTCTCTCCAGAGATGTTGCCTGACCCGCTGAGTTACTCCAGCGTTTTGTGGATGTCTTCGGTGTGAACCGGCATCTGGAGTCCCCCCGCGCCAACCCCCAACCCAACACAAAGCAGAGGGTGTTGTCGGGAATGTAGAAAGCGAGAAGTGGCCTCACTGACCCATATGTTTTGGTCCTGCCCACTTTTTGGAAAAATATTGGAAATAAATCTTTGATACTATTTCTGTAGTTTTAGGTATAGATTTACAACCTCATCCTATTACTGCAATTTTTGTGCTACCAATGTTAGATTCTATTCATCTGTCCCGTTCCGCCCATCGGCTGATTGCTTTTACCACGTTCATTGCCAGAAGATCTATTTTATTTCAATGGAAAGACTCTAACCCTCCGACCACACTCCATTGGTACTCTGAAACGGTATCATGTTTAAATTTAGAAAAAATCAGGAGTGGCATTGTTGAACCCTTGGTTAAATTTGATAAGACTTGGGGAAGATTTATTCAACATTTTCACACAACATAAATTGTCCCCTCTCCAACCGTTATAAAAATGATTTTACCTTTATACGGTGGAACGGACTTGACGACAAACAGGGACTTAAATTGTTGAAATTCTTTGCAGCTCAGATTCTGTTTTGCTTTTTTTTTCTAGTTTTGTTTCTTCCTTTTTTCTCTTTTTTTTCTTTTTATTCTTTTTATCATTTAAAAAGATATATATATATAAGTTTTCCTTTAAACATTGAGCTATATTTACATAGAGCTCAATGTAAATTGAGCTCTATGTATACCGGGAGGTCTATATTCAATGTGTATTTTGACACTGGACTCATATTTAGGTTATACCTGTTATTAATGTAACCCTGATCCCTATGTAAGTCAAGTCATGTCAGTTTATTGTCATGTATCCCTGATGGGACAATGACATTCTTGATTTGCTTCAGCACAACAGAACATAGTAGGCATTGACCACAAAACAGATCAGTGTGTCCATATACCATTATATAACACTGAACAAGTCTGAAGATGGGTTTCGGCCCGAAACGTTGCCTATTTCCTTCGCTCCATAGATGCTGCTGCACCCGCTGAGTTTCTCCAGCATTTTTGTGTACCTACCATTATATAAATATATACACACATGAATAAATAAACTGATAAACTGCAAATAACAGGTATTAATATCATTGTTACGTTTATCATTATTTTTTTGTTTTGTTTTTGGTTTGTTTTTGTTTTTGGGGAAAAAAAGCTAAAATAAAAAGATTTTAAAAGAAAGGAAATGTAGAAAGCGCTGACATTGTGCCAGAGATAATGAATGAATCTCCCAACAATTCCTCAGAGTCGCAGGTAAACAGTTGCCCTTTCGAGTGCACCAGGCAGCGTGCGTGTTGCCGGGTTGGTCTCGCTGCCCTGATAACTTGTTTGGCTGAGATTAGACTCTCGGGGGTTGTTCTCAAAAGCAACTGCAGCTCCGTGGAGCTGGCAATTAGTGCTGCCGAGCTGATTATATGCTTCTGTAGCCCATAACCAACGCTAGTTAGCCGGGGTGTCGAAACATGTGCATTGCTGAAGCATGCAAGCAGACATTTACATTTCAGAAACAAGTCAAGGAACCCTGCGGAGAATTCGATGCCCACTTAGTCTAATTAATGGAAACTCTATTCAGACTTGCCGAGCAAAAACTGTCTCATGACAAGTTGACCAGCAATCTCGATCAGGACACTCACTTCCCCTTCCTGTACAAAATACGTCTTTTTTTCAACAAAGTAGGTCAAACCTCTTTTTATCTTTCCCTGCAAGGCTCATTAAAAACATCGGCAGGTCATTGCAGATTGTGGAAGGTTTAGTCCCTGCGTCAGGCAGTCTGCCATCTTAAATAGTTACAAGTGGACTGGCGATCCTGTTTCATCAGTTCATAAGTCACAGGAGCTGAACGAGGCCATTCGGCCCATCGAGTCTACTCCGCCATTCAATCATGGCTGATCTAACTCTCCCTCCAAACCCCATTCTCCTGCCTTCTCCCCATAACCGCTGACACCCGTACTAATCAAGAATCTATCTATCTCCGCCTTGAAAATATCCGCTGACTTGGCCTCCACAGCTGTCTGTGGCAAAGAATTCCACAGATTCACCACCCTCTGTCTAAAGAAATTCCTCCTCACCTCCTCTCTAATGGTGCGTCCTCTTTTAGTTTAGTTTAGTTTAGAGATGCTGCACGGAAACAGGCCCTTCGGCCCACCGAGTCTGTGCCGACCAGCGATCCCCACACATTAACACTATCCTACACACACTGGGGACAATTTACACTTATACCAAGCCTGTTAACGTACCAACCTGTTCGTCTTTGCCGTGTGGGAGGAAACTGAAGATATCGGAGAAAACTCACGCGGGTCATGGGGAGAACGTACAAACTCCGTACAGACAGCACCCGTAGTCAGACAATAGACAATAGGTGCAGAGTAGGCCATTCGGCTCCTCATGCCAGTACCACCATTCACTGTGATCATGGCTAATCATCCCCAATCAGTACCCCGTTCCTGCCTTCTTCCCATATCCCCGTATCTTTAAGAGCTCTATCTAACTCTCTCTTGAAAGCATCCAGAGAATTGGCCTCCACTACCTCCTGAAGCAGAGAATTCCACAGATTCACAACCCTCTCTGTGAAAATGTTTTTTACCTCGTCTCTGTTCTAAATAGCTTACTCCTTATTCTTAAACTGTGGCCCCTGGTTCTAGACTTCCCGAACATCGGGAACATGTTTCCTGCGTTTAGCGTGTCCAAACCCTTAGTAATCTTATATGGTTCAATGAGATCCCCTTCTCATCCGTCTAAACTCCAGAGGATACAAGCCCAGCCGCTCCATTCTATCAACATATGACTGTCCCGCCATCCCGGGAATTAACCTTGTGAAACTACGCTGCACTCCCTCAATAGCAAGAATGTCCTTCCTCAAATTTGGAGACCAAAACTGCACACAATATTCCAGGTGTGGTCTCACTAGGGCCCTGTACAACTGCAGAAGGACATCTTTGCTCCTATACTCAACTCCTCTTGTTATGAAGGCCAACATGCCATTCACTTTCTTCACTGTCTGCTGTACCTGCATGCTCACTTTTAGTGACTGATGAACAAGGACCCCCAGATCTCGTTGTACTTCCCCTTTTCCCAACTTGACGCCATTCAGATAATAATCTGCCTTCCTGTTTTTGCCACCAAAGTGGATAACCTAACATTTATCCACATGAAACTGCATCTGCCACGCATCTGCCCACTCACCCAACCTGTCCAAGTTACCGTACATCCTCCTACCATCCTCCTCACAGTTCACACTGCCACCCAGCTTTGTGCCATCTGCAAATTTGCTAATGTTACTTTTAATTCCTTCATCTAAATCATTAATGTATATTATAAATAGCTGCGGTCCCAGCACCGAGCCTTGCGGTACCCCACTAGTCACTGCCTGCCATTCTGAAAAGGGACCCGTTAATCCCTACTCTTTGTTTCCTGTCAGTCGACCGATTTTCTATCCATGTCGGTACCCTACCCCCAGGATTGAACCTGGGTCTCTGGCGCTGTGAGGCAGCAACTCTACTGCTGCGCCACCATGCCACCCAGTGCCCTTATGATATAGAGGTTGAATGAACAGTGAGGGAAAAATGCAGGAGACAGTTTTCATGACACAACTCCGGCCGGTGAGCTGGAGTTGGTCCAGACCACAAGTGCTCTCTGTGTGGAGTCTGCACGTTCTCCCCGTGACTGTGTGCATTTTGTATTCAGGAAGGAACCAATATATATGATTGCAAGAAACTCGATGACTGATTAGAGTTCTGAGGAGGTAGACAAAAATGCTGGAGAAACTCAGCGGGTGAGGCAGCATCTATGGAGAGAAGGAAATAGGCAACGTTTCGGGTCGAGACCCTTCTTCAGACAGATGTCAGAGGGGGGCGGGAAAAAGAAAGGAAGAGGCGGAGACAGTAGGCTTGGGGGAGAGCTGGGAAGGGGAGGGGAAGGAGGGAGAAAGCAAGGACTACCTGAAATTGGAGGTCAATGTTCATACCGCTGGGGTGTAAACTACCCAAGCGAAATATGAGGTGCTGTTCCTTCAATTTGCGCTGGGCCTCACTCTGGGCATGGAGGAGGCCCAGGACATAAAGGTCGGATTCGGAATGGGAGGGGGAGTTGAAGTGCTGAGCCACCGGGAGGTCAGGTTGGTTATTGCGAAGATTGAGGAGGATTGGTTTGTCCAGGAGGACTGTCTTGAACCTCTGCAGGTGCGCAGTGGTCGTGAATATCTCTGGAGATCTATCCTCGACCCAACACACTGATGCAACCATAAGGAAAGCCAATGAACAGCCCAGTCTCCTTTGGTGTACCTTCTGTGTACCAATGCATGTCTGCCCACGTTTCGACATGTGCTAAGTCCATGTAGCAGGGGAGACGGTGGATTGGGTGGGAAAGGGACGCAACGAAACAGAGAGTGGTGAGTCTGTGGAATTCTCTGCCTCAGAGGGCGGTGGAGGCCGGTTCACTAGATGCTTTCAAGAGAGAGCTAGACAGGGCTCTTAAAGATAGCGGAGTCAGGGGGATATGGGGAGAAGGCAGGAACGGGGTACTGATTGGGGATGATCAGCCATGATCACATTGAATGGCGATGCTGGCTCGAAGGGCCGAATGGCCTACTCCTGCACCTATTGTCTATTGTCTATTGAACGGAGGATTTGCGGAGGGAAGCGGTCTCCACGGAGAGGGAGAAGGATGGGGATGGGAAGATGTGACTCTTTTTCAGACTTCTCTGGAGAAAAGGAATGGGCGAAGGAGAGTCTGAAGAAGTGTCTCGACCCGAAACGTCGCCCATTCCTTTTCTCCAGAGATGCTGCCTCACCCGCTGAGATACTCCAGCATTGTGTGTCAACCTACAAACCTGTACGTCTTTGGAGTGCGGGAGGAAACCGGAGCACCCGGAGAAAACCCATATTTTGTCACGGGGAGAACGTCCAAACTCCGTACAGACAGCACCCGACAGAACCCAGGTCTCTGGTGCAGTTTGCACTACAAAGCCCCTGTCCCACTTAGGAGACCTAAACAGCAACCTCTGGTGACCTTGTCCGCCACCCAAGGTTTCCATGAGGTCCCCGGAGGTTTTGGTCACTCTCCCTAATGGTCGAAAGTGTTTTTTCCGCGAGGTCGAGGCTTCATCTAGGTTGCTGCTATTTTTTCATCGTGACTAAAACCGGCCTCGACTAAAAAATAGGTTGCCGTTTTAAAAATCGATAATGTTTTAGTCGCAGGTCTAGTCAAAGCCGGTTTTCTTCATAGTCGAGGAAGGTTTTCAACGTATGCGCGGGAGGTGGTAGGAGGTTGCAGGTCACCTCGACCTTGATTTTTTTTTGGGTGGCGGGCAAGGTCACCAGAGGTTGCTGTTTCGGTCTCCTAAGTGGGACAGGGGCTTTATTAGGCAGCAACTCTACCGCTGCGCCACCGTGACGTAAATGCGTGGCGACTCTTTGCATGCCGTGTGTATTGTTTGCCAAACAGAGAATATCACTGTGACACATCACATGTGATATAAAGTTTCATGTAATCATTCAGTGCAGTTGCACTTTGCTAGGCTGTAACTCTTAATGGATAAACCGAACTGTTGAGAAATAAGTGTAACACTGGTAACAGCACAATCTTGATTTTAGCATGGTTATTAAACTTAATTATCTCCTTCAGGTTGAAAGCACCTATTCTGTTGAACCATGTATAATTACATTAACATGTCTCTCATTTTACCTGCATTAACATTGCCCACTTCGCCTCCAGGCTTCAACGCTTTACACAGACCATTCAATTCGAATCAGCTGGGTTCAGTTTTATACTCCTGAACATAACTAGGATCAAATAAATTTAAATAGCTCTTTTGGTATGTGACCAGAGTCATTAGGAACAGAAAAAAGTCACACAATATATTTGAAGAACTACCACATATGAATTCAATATGAGTAGGAAGGGAACTGCAGATGCTGGTTTAAACCGAAGATGGACTCAAAATGCTGGAGTAACTCGGCGGGACAGGGCCATCACCTCTGGAGAGAAGGAATGGGCGACGTTTCAATAGACAATAGACAATAGGTGCAGGAGTAGGCCATTCGGCCCTTCGAGCCAGCACCGCCATTCAATGTGATCATGGCTGATCATCCCCAATCAGTACCCCGTTCCTGCCTTCTCCCCATATCCCCTGACTCCGCTATTTTTTTTTTTTTTAATTTGTATTTTATTAGAAGTACATTACATTACAACCACATACATTAGTACTTGTCATTTATATCTTCTTACAATTAATGTACTCCATTTATTTTTTACACTAGAAAAGGAAAAGATTGAAAGAAAGAAGAAAGTGAAGGAAAAAGTGAAAGTGTAGGAAATGTGAGAACAAAAAAGGACGAAGACCCTATAAGAACAAAATTAAAAACAAAAGAAAAAGAGTTAAGAAATAGACCCTAGGAAAAAAAGAAAGAGAGAAAGAGGAAAAAGAGAGAAACAAATATTTTTATGAGCATTACGCAAATTGGACATACCAACTCTTCAACTATTATCCCCCCTTAACTGACCTCAATTTTTTTTTTTAAGTACTTTTGCACCTTATGTTTGTAATAATTCTATAAATGCAGACCACTCCGCTATTTTTAAGAGCCCTATCTAGCTCTCTCTTGAAAGTATCCAGAGAATCGGCCTCCACCGCCCTCTGAGGCAGAGAATTCCACAGACTCACAACTCTGTGTATGAAAAAGTTTCAGGTTGAGACCGAATCTCAGGACCGATCTCGACCCCAAAAGTGGCCCATTCCTCCTCTCCAGTGATGCTGCCTGTCCCGCCCCATTACTCCAGCACTTTGTGTCCGTCTTCAGTATATAAACCAGCATCTGCAGTTCCTTTCCTACCCAAGAAAGGCTATGACATCTGCCGGACAAACGCTGTTGATTTGATCTATTTGGGAGCATGCAGGCTTTTGAACAACACCAGGAATTGACCAGAGAAAATGACAGATTAAAACAAATCTCCAGCAGGGAAGGTGATAAGAACGTAAGCAGTGCATGGCAAATAGTTAGTGACAGGTGGAAATTGATGGTTGCTAACCAATTAGCACCTTTCTGTTCCAAGCAACCTCTGAGCCCAAAGGCAGAGTTCGTCCCAAGGCAATTCCCGCCAAACGTGTTAATAAGCAGCTGCAAAAAAATGTTTTGCTTTAGGCCGATCTCTACAGACACACAGTGTTTAAGAAAGAACTGCAGATGCTGGAAAAATCGAAGGTAGACAAAAAATGCTGGAGAAACTCAGCGGGTGAGGCAGCATCTATGGAGCGAAGGAATGGGTGACGTTTCGGGTCGTGACTGAGAAAGGGTCTCGACCCGAAATGTCACCTAACCCTTCGCTCCATAGATGCTGCCTCACCCGCTGAGTTTCTCCAGCATTTTTGTCTACCTTCTATAGACACACAGATTGGGGATGATCAGCCATAATCACATTGAATGGCGGTGCTGGCTCGAAGGGCCAAATGGCCGACTCCTGCACCTATTGTCTATTGTCTATTCATACATGCAGTACAAGAAGCTACAAAGACAGAGGCTGCCTTCCATAATTTGAGTAGGTCTCCGGAGTAGGCCATTCGGCCCTTCGAGCCAGCACCGCCATTCAATATGATCATGGCTGATCATCCCCAATCAGTACCCCGTTCCTGCCTTCTCCCCATATCCCTTGATTCCTTTAGCCCCAAGAGCTAAATCTAACACTCTCTTGAAAGTTCTCCCTGTGACCTGTGTGGGTTTCCTCCGGGTGCTCTGGTTTCCTCCCACACTCCAAATGCGTACAGGTTTGTAGGTTAATTGGCTTCTGTAACTTGTGCCCAGCCTGTTGGAGATAGAAGCAGTATGAACATGCGATGAATAGTCGATGTGGGCTCGTGGGCTGAAGGGCCTGTTTCCACACTGGATCTCGAAGTTAAGCCCTCACTGTTGTATAATAAGGAACATGGTGGCAGCACGATGGCACAGCCGTAGAACTACTGCCTCACAGCGCCAGGGACCCGGGTTCGATCCCGACTACGGGCGCTGTCTGTACGGAGTTTGTACGTTCTCCCCGTGACCTGCGTGGGTTTACTCCGAGATCTTCGGTTTCCTCCCACACTCCAAAGACGTGCAGGTTTGTAGGTTAATTGTCTCGGTAAAATGTAAAAATTGTCCCCAGTGTGTGTATGTGTGTAGGATAGTGTTGGTGCGCGGGGATCGCTGGTCGACACGGACTCGGTGGGCCGAAGGGCCTGTTTCCGCGCTGCATCTCTAAACTAAACGAAACATTGCAGCCAACTTGTGCACAAGAAACTCCCTCTCAAAAAGAATAATGCCGCAATAATGGGGATAATTGATGGGATATAAAGATTAGCCAGTACATCATATAACTCCCCAACACTTCCTTATCATAGCGCCGTTATTATCTATTAAAAACACGTGTAAAAGCAGATGGTTTAGGTTTATTAATGTCACGTGTACCGAGGTACAGGTGAAAGCTTTGTTCTGCATGCTAGCCAGTCACACCAGATATTACTATGCATATATATATACATTTAAGTACATTAAGTTTAGGTTTCGAAACAAAGAACTGCAGATGCTGGTTTACAAAGAAGGCCACAAAGTGCTGGAGTAACTCAGCAGGTCAGGCAGCATCACTGGAGAACATCTCTGGATAGGTGGCATATTTCGATCGATTAGTAAGGGTGTCAGGGGTTATGGGGAGAAGGCAGGGGAATGGGGTTGAGGGGGCATGATTGAATGGCGGATTAGACTTGATGGGCCGAATGGCCTAATTCTGCTCCTATGACTTATGAACTTTGGTTTAGTTTAGTTTAGTTTAAAGATACAGCACGGAAACAGGCCCTTCGGCCCACAAAGTCCGCACCGACCAGCGATCCCCGCACATTAACACTATCCTACACCCACTAGGGACAATTTTGTACTTATTCCATGCCAATTAACCTACAAACCTGGACGTCTTTGGAATGTGGGAGGAAACCGAAGCTCCCGGAGAAAACCCACGCAGGTCACGGGGAGAACGTACAAACTCCGTACAGACAGCACCCGTAGTCGGGATCGAACCCGGGTCTCCGGCGCTGCATGCGCTGTAAGGCAGCAACTCTACCGCTGCGCCACCGTGATGCCCATGAGCTTATTTTGGGGTCGGGACTGATTGTAGATGGGGAGAAAGAAACATTTATTAGGTTTAAATTTAGGTCTAGGCTTATTATTGACACATGAACAGAGGTACAATGGAAAGCATTGTTAAGGGCCTGTCCCACTTACGCGACCTTTTCAGGCGACTGCCGCGACCCGTGAGAGGTCGTGAGAGGTTGTGAGAGGTCTCCTATGGTCATGAGAGGTCACCCGCGACATGTCTCCAGGGGTCGCCTGTAAGGTCATGAGAGGTCTCCTATGGTCATGAGAGGTCTCCTATGGTCATGAGAGGTCTCCAATGGTCGTGAGAGGTCTCCAAAGAGTCGTAGCGTCTTTCATGGTCGCCGCTGAATTTTCAACATGTAAAGGTGGGACAGGTCCTTAATGTGTGCTATCAGGTCAGATATAGCAGTACGTAAATATGGTCAAGCAAAACTTCAGTATAATTGATAGAGCTAAGGGGAAGATACAAAGTACAGAATATAGTTCCTCCAGATTCAGGGACAGTTTCTTCCCAGCTGTTATCAGGCAACCGAACCACCCTATCAACAACTCGAGAGCGGTCCTGAGCTGCTATCTGCTTCAATAGACGATAGGTGCAGGAGTAGGCCATTCGGCCCTTCGAGCCAGCACCGCCATTCAATGTGATCATGGCTGAACATCCCCAATCAGTACCCCGTTCCTGCCTTCTCCCCATATTCCCTGACTCCGCTATCTTTAAGAGCCCTATCTAGCTCTCTCTTGAAAGAATCCAGAGAACCGGCCTCCACCGCCCTCTGAGGCAGAGAATTCCACAGACTCACAACTCTCTGTGTGAAAAAGTGTTTCCTCGTCTCCGTTCTAAATGGCTTACCCCTTATTCTTAAACTGTGGCACCTGGTTCTGGACTCTCCCAACATCGGGAACATGTTTCCTGCCTCTAGCGTGTCCAAACCCTTAATAATCTTATATGTTTCAATAAGATTCCCTCTCATCCTTCTAAACTCCAGAGTCTACAAGCCCAGCCGCTCCATTCTCTCAGCATATGACAGTCCTGCCATCCCGGGAATTAACCTCGTGAACCTACGCTGCACTCCCTCAATAGCAAGAATGTCCTTCCTCAAATTTGGAGACCAAAACTGCACACAATACTCCAGGTGTGGTCTCACTAGAGCCCTGTATAACTGCAGAAGGACCTCTTTGCTCCTATACTCAACTCCTCTTGTTATGAAGGCCAACATGCCATTCGCTTTCCTCACTGCCTGATGTACCTGCATGCTCACTTTCATTGACTGATCCCTGATTGACTGATGAAAGATCTTCATTTGAGATCTTTGAACTATATTTTATCGGACTTTACTGGACTTAATCTTGCACTAAACATTATTCCCTTTGTCGTGTTTCTGTTCGTTGTGGAGGGCTCGATTATAATCATGTGTAGTATTTCCGCTGACTGGATAGTACGTAACAAAAAGCTTTTTTACTCTACACGTAACAATAAGGATAAACTCAACTAAACCAATGATGCAGGAAACATGTTCCCAGTATTGGGCGAGTCCAGAACCAGGGGCCACAGTCTATGAATAAGGGGGAGGCCATTTATAACTGAGATGAGAAAACACATTTTCACCCAGAGAGTTGTGAATTTGTGGAATTCCCTGCCACAGAAGGCAGTGGAGGCCAATACACTGATTGAATTTAAAAGAGAGTTCGATCGAGCTCTAGGGGCTAGCGGAATCAAGGGATATGGGGAGAAGGCAGGCACCGGTTACTGATTGGGGACGATCAGCCATGATCACAATGAATGGTGGTGCTGGCTCGAAGAGCCGAATGGCCTCCTCCTGTACCTATTTTCTATGTTTCTATGAAAGGTAGGCACAAAGTGCTGGAGTAACTCAGCGGGTCAGGCAGCATCTCTGGAGAAAAGGAACTAGGTGACGTTTCGGGTCGGAACCCTTCTTCAGACTGTTCCCGACACAAAACGTCACCTATTCCTTAGGAAAGACTACACAAGATTACAATCAAACTGTACACAGTGTACAGATACTGGACTAAGGGAATAATGCAAGATAAAGTCAGATAAAAGATTACTATTGTCACATTGTACCGAGGTACAGTAACAAACTTGTTGTTGATCCCTGGGATGGCGGGACTGTCATATGAGGAAAGATTGAAAAGACTAGGTACACAAAAATGCTGGAGAAACTCAGCGGGTGCAGCAGCATCTATGGAGCGAAGGAAATAGGCAACGTTTCGGGCCGAAACCCTTCTTCAGACTGATAGGGGGTGGGGAGAAGAAAGGAAAAAAGGCGGAGGATGAGCCCGAGGGCTGAGGGATGGGAGGAGACAACCAGATGGCTGATGAAGGGGAGGGGACAGCAAGGGCTAGCAGAGTTGGGAGAATTCAATGTTCATGCCCCCAGGATGTAGACTGCCCAGGATATGAGGTGCATTTCCTCCAATTTCCGGTGTTGCTCGCTGTGGCCATGGAGGAGGCCCTGGACAGAGAGGTCAGATACGGAATGGGAGGGGGAGGGGGAGTTGAAGTGCTGAGCCACCGGGAGGTCAGGTTGGTTATTGCGGACCGAGCGGAGGTGTTCGGCGAAACGATCGCCAAGCCTCCGCTTGGTCTCACCGATGTAGATCAGCTGGCATCTAGAGCAGCGGATGCAATAGATGAGGTTGGAGGAGATGCAGGTGAACCTCTGTCGCACCTGGAACGACTGCTTGGGTCCTTGAATGGAGTCGAGGGGGGAGGTGAAGGGACAAGTGTTGCATCTCTTGCGGTTGCAAGGGAAAGTACCCGGGGAGGAGGTGGTTCGGGAGGGAAGGGAAGAATTGACAAGGGAGTTACGGAGGGAGCGGTCTTTGCGGAAGGCAGACATGGGGGGAGATGGGAAGATATGGCGAGTGGTGGGGTCACGTTGGAGGTGGCGAAACTGACGGAGGATCACTTGTTGTATGTGACGGCTGGTGGGGTGAAAGGTGAGGACTAGGGGGACTCTGCCCTTGTTGTGAGTGGGGGGATGGGGAGAGAGAGCAGTGTTGCGGGGTATGGCAGAGACCCTGGTGTGAGCCTCATCTATGGTGGAGGAGGGGAACCCCCGTTCCCTGAAGAATGAGGACATTTCGGATGCCCTGGTGTGAAACGCCTCATCCTGGGAGCAGATGCAGCGTAGACGGAGGAATTGGGAGTGGGGGATGGAGTCCTTACAGGAAGCAGGGTGGGAAGAAGTGTAGTCCAGATAGCCATGGGAGTCGGTAGGTTTGTAATGGATGTCGGTAAGAAGTCTATCACCTGCGATGGAGATAGTGAGGTCAAGGAATGGTAGGGAAGTGTCGGAAATGGTCCAGGTTTATTTGAGTGCCGGATGGAAGTTGGTGGTGAAGCGGATGAAGTCAGTCAGTTGTGTGTGGGTGCAGGATGTGGCACCAAAACAATCATCGATGTAGCGGAGGTAGAGGTCGGGGATGGGGCCCTGGTACGTATTGAACAAGGATTGTTCTACGTACCCGACAAAGAGGCAGGCGTAGCTGGGGCCCATGCGTGTGCCCATAGCTACGCCTTGTATTTGGAGGAAATGGGAGGAGTCAAATGAGAAGTTATTGAGGGTAAGGACCAGCTCCGCTAGGCGGAGGAGGGTGTCAGTGGCCGGGTATAGATTGCTTCTCTGGTCGAGGAAGAACCGGAGGGCTTTGAGACCATCCTGGTGGGGGATGGAGGTGTAGAGTGACTGGACGTCCATGGTAAAGATGAGCGGGTGAGGGCCTAGAGAGTGGAATGCGCGGAGACGACGGAGAGTGTAGGCTTGTATTCATTGGAGTTTAGAAGGATGAGGGGGAATCTTATAGAAACATATTAAATTATAAAAGGACTGTACAAGCTAGATGCAGGAAAAATGTTCCCAATGTTGGGCGAGTCCAGAACCAGGGGCCACAGTCTTAGAATAAAGGGGAGGTCATTTAAGACTGAGGTGAGAAAAAACTTTTTCACCCAGAGAGTTGTGAATTTATGGAATTCCCTGCTACAGAGGGCAGTGGAGGCCAAATCACTGGATGGATTTAAGAGCGAGTTAGATAGAGCTCTAGGGGCTAGTGGAGTCAAGGGATATGGGGAGAAGGCAGGCACGGGTTATTGATAGGGGATGATCAACCATGATCACAATGAATGGCGGTGCTGGCTCGAAGGGCCGAATGGCCTCCTCCTGCACCTATTTGCTATGTTAGTGTTTCTCCAGAGATGCTGCCTGACTTGCTGAGTTACTCCAGCACTTTGTGTCTATCTTCAGTCCCTATGTTGTACAGTTTAATGACATATGTTTTATGTTCCCACAAGCTTGCTTTACCACTTTCAAGCTTTTGTGAGTGTGTGTGTCCTAGTTGTTTGACACTGGTATAAAATCTTCAGGTATCAAAGATATCAAAATGAAGGTAACACAGACTCGCTACCACAGACGCGTGTGTTTTCTCTTTGCTTGCTTCAAAGCCGTCTTGTTGAGTCTCATTGTCTGCCACTCGTTTTCACCTAGCCCACGGCCTGTTTCCTTTATCATCATTACTGTTTTGCATATCTTTCATTCATTTGTTCTATACCTCTCCATATCACCGTCTATATCTTTCGTTTCTCTGGTGGGAGAGTCTAGACGTAGACAATAGACAATAGACAATAGGTGCAGGACAAGGCCATTCTGCCATTCAATGAGATCATGGCTGATCATCCCCAATCAGTACCCCGTTCCTGCCTTCTGCCCATATCCCCTGACTCCGCTATTTTTAAGAGCCCTATCTAGCTCTCTCTTGAAAGCATCCAGTGAACCCGCCTCCACCGCCCTCTGAGGCAGAGAATTCCACAGACTCACAACTCTCTGTGAGAAAAAGTGTTTCCTCGTCTCCGTTCTAAATGGCTTACCCCTTATTCTTAAACTGTGGCCCCTGGTTCTAGGACCAGAGATCATATCCTCAGAATTAAAGGGCGCTCTTTCAGTGGGGAGGTGAGGAGGAACTTCTTTAGTCAGAGGGTAGTTAATCTGTGGAACTCATTGCCACAGAGGGCTGTGGAGGCCAAGTCAGTGGATATTTTTTAAGGCAGAGATAGATACTTGATTAGGACGGGTGTCAAGGGTCATGGGGAGAAGGCAGGAAAATGGGATTAGGAGGCAGAGATCAGCCATGATTGAATGACGGAGTAGACTCGATGGGCCGAATGGCCTTATTCTACTCCTATAACTTGTGAACTTGTTTCCCTTTCACCTGACTCTCAGTCTGAAGAAGGGTTCTGACTCGAAATGTCACCTACTCCTTTTCTCCAGGTATGCTGCCTGAGCCGCTGAGTTGCTCCAGTTTTTCGTGTCAATCTTCTAATTTTCAAACACTCTCCCACGACCCTAATTTGAGGAAGGACATCCTTGCTATTTAGGCAGTGCAGCGCAGGTTCACGAGGTTAATCCCCGGGTTGGCGGGACTGTCATATGAGGAAAGATTGGAAAAACTGGGCTTGTATTCACTGGAATTTTAAAAAATGAGAGGGGATCTTATAGAAACGTATAAAATTATAAAAGGACAGGACAAGCTAAATGTATGAAAAATGTTCCCAATGATGGGGGAGTCCAGAACCAGGGGCCACAGTCTAAGGATAAAGGGGAGGCCATTTAAAACTGAGATGAGAAAAAAAAAAATTCACCCAGAGAGTTGTAAATTTGTGGAATTATAGACAATAGACAATAGGTGCAGGAGTAGGCCATTCGGCCCTTCGAGCCAGCACTGCCATTCAATGTGATCACGGCTGATCAGCCCCAATCAGTACCCCGTTCCTGCCTTCTCCCCATATCCCCTGACCCTGCTATCTTCAAGAGCCCTATCTAGCTCTCTCTTGAAAGTATCCAGAGAGCCAGCCTCCACCGCCCTCTGAGGCAGAGAATTCCACAGGCTCACCACTCTGTGTGTGGAAAAGTGTTTCCTCATCTCTGTTCTAAATTGGCTTACCCCTTATTCTTAATTTTCTGCCACAGAAGGCAGTAGAGGCCAATTCACTGGATGAATTTAAAAGAGAGTTAGATAGAGCTCTAGGGGCTAGCGGAATCAAGGGATATGGGGAGAAGGCAGGCACGGGTTACTGATTGTGGATCAGCAGCCACAATCACAGTGGATGGCGGTGCAGTCTCGAAGGTCGAATGGCCTCCTCCTGCACCTATCTCACCCTCCCCCCCCCCCACACAGAGGCAAGTTGGATGACCTTGAAGGCACACACCGTCGTCTTTAGCGACCGCTCTCTGTACGGGGCAATGCGTTACATATTTAATTGCGTTCATGCTGCGAGTGCGACTTTGATTAAGTGCATTGCCAGCAGTTCCCTCTGGGAGAGGGAATAGCACATTTGAGCAAGGCGGAGGCTGTGGTAGATTCGCAATTAAATGAAAATACATCGGCTTCACTTTGAGCATCCCAGAGGGTAGATTCAGGGAATTGTGTCGGAGTTTTTGGTTATGGGTGTTGAACCAAGCGAATGAACGGCAACAAGTACGCTTAATAAATCTCATGCAAGTGTTCTTTGTGACGGAGACAGTCACTCAAGGGACTAGCCTCCAGCATGTTAATTATACTGGAAGTGACAGGGGACCAGGTTCAGCAGCAGCTTCTTCCCTGCAACCATCAGGCTATTAAACGCCACAACCTCCCAAATAGGCTCCGGAACTACAGACTTGGGGGCATTGATTTTATAGACAATAGACAAGAGGTGCAGGAGTAGGCCATTCGGCCCGTCGAGCCAGCACCGCCATTCAATGTGATCATGGCTGACAATAGACAATAGACAATAGACAATAGACAATATTTGTACAGGGTCTTGGTGAGACCACACCTGGAGTATTGCGTACAGTTTTGGTCTCCAAATCTGAGGAAGGACATTATAGCCATAGAGGGAGTGCAGAGAAGGTTCACCAGACTGATTCCTGGGATGTCAGGACTTTCATATGAAGAAAGACTGGATAGACTTGGCTTATACTCGCTAAAATTTAGGAGATTGAGAGGGGATCTTATAGAAACGTACAAGATTCTTATGGGGTTGGACAGGCTAGATGCAGGAAGATTGTTCCCGATGTTGGGGAAGTCCAGGACAAGGGGTCACAGCTTAAGGATAAGGGGAAAATCCTTTAAGACCGAGATGAGGAAAAACTTTTTCACACAGAGAGTGGTGAATCTCTGGAACTCTCTGCCACAGAGGGTAGTTGAGGCCAGTTCATTGGCTATATTTAAGAGGGAATTAGATGTGGCCCTTGTGGCTAAAGGGATCAGGGGGTATGGAGAGAAGGCAGGTACGGGATACTGAGTTGGATGATCAGCCATGATCGTATTGAATGGCGGTGCAGGCTCGAAGGGCCGAATGGCCTACTCCTGCACCTAATTTCTATGTATCTATGTATCTATGTATCTATGTAATAGACAAGAGGTGCAGGAGTAGGCCATTCGGCCCGTCGAGCCAGCACCCTCATTCACTGTGATCTTGGCTGACAATAGACAATAGACAATAGACAATAGGTGCAGGAGTAGGCCATTTGGCCCGTCGAGCCAATACCGCCATTCAATGTGATCATGGCTGATCATCCCCAATCAGTATCCCGTTCCTGCCTTTTCGTCCCATCAAGGCCCATCTATCTCTCCCTCCTGACTCCATTCTCCTGCCTTCTCAATGGACAATGGACAATAGGTGCAGGAGGAGGCCATTCGGTCTTTCGAGCCAGCACCACCATTCAATGTGATCATGGCTGATCATCCCTAATCAGTACCCCGTTCCTGCCTTCTCCCCATATCCCTTGACTCCGCTATCTTTAAGAGCCCTATCTAACTCTCTCTTGAAAGCATCCAGAGAACCCGCCTCCACCGCCTTCTGAGGCAGAAAATTCCACAGATTCACAACTCTCTGGGTGCAAATGTTTTTCCTCACCTCCGTTCTAAATAACCTAACCCTTATTCTTAAACTGTGACCCCTGGTTCTGGACTCCACCAACATCGGGAACATGTTTTCTGCCTCTAGCGTGTCCAAACCCTTAATAATCTTATATGTTTCAATAAGATTCCCCTCTCATCCTTCTAAATTCCAGTGTATGGATGCCCAGTCGCTCCATTCTCTCAACATATGACAGTCCCGCCATCCCGGGAAATAACCTCGTTAAGCTGCGCCTCAATAGCAAGAAAGTCCTTCCTCAAATTTGGAGACCAAAACTGCACACAATACTCAAGGTGTGGTCTCACCAGGTCCCTGTACAACTGCAGAAAGACCTCTTTGCTCCTATACTCATTTTGTCATAAGGTCATAAGTGAAAGGAGCAGAATTAGGCCATTCGGCCCATCGTCTACGCCATCCAATCATGGCTGATCTATCTCTCCCTGCTAACCCCATTTTTCTGCCTTCTCCCCATAACCCCTGACACCCGTACTAATCAAGAATCTATCTTTCTCTGCCTTAACTAAATCCATTGACTTTTTCCTCCACTGCCTTCTGTGGCAAAGAATTCCACAGATTCACCACCCTCCGACTAAAGAAATTACTCCTCATCTCCTTCCTAAAGGAGCATCCTTTAATGCTGAGGCAGTGACCTCTAGTCCTAGACTCTCCCGCGAGTGGAAACTTCCTCTCTACATCCACTCTATCCAGGCCTTTCACTCTTCAGTAAGTTTCAATGAGGTCTTTGCACGATTATTGCTTGCGTGTGTTAATCCTGGCTAAATTGGAGCAGCTAGGACTTCAAAATGGGGTTAAGTTTCTGGGTTGCTGGGAGATTTGGTCAAATTGGAATTGCTCTCTGCAGAGCTGGGACAGGCTGCGAAGAGGTGCCAGAGTGTCTGGAGCTTAGATACAATTTGCAAGCAAAGAATGGGAACATCTGCAAACCCTGTCAATTAGGTGCAAAATGCATAGAATGGATTGGATGGCTGCAAACCATTCTTACACCCTGTAAATAGTTGTAAATAATGTTGCAGAGTTTGACTTTGCCAATTGTTGATTGGATGAGGTGTTGAGCCTTGTCTGGGTTTTCTGTTAATCAGGGTAAATGTTTCCAAGTTGACTTCCTCTCGAAGTCCGTTTTGAATACAATGTATTGAACTGTTGTATCATTGGGTTAGGGGAATGCCTGTTATGTTGGGGTTAATCAATATCTATAATTGGGTTATTGAGAGACCACCCCCATGTGGTTCGGCCCCTCGAGGTCAGTTTGCTCAGTGATTGTGATCCATGTACCTGTCCAAATGTATGTTAAATGCTGTTATAAGACTTGCCTCAGCTACCCCCTCTGTCAGCTCATTCCATATCCCTACCACCCTCTGAGTGAATAAAGTTCCTATCAACTCTTGCTCCTCTAACCTTAAACCTATGTCCTCTGTTTCTTGATTCCCTTGCTGTTATGTATGAGAATATGATTGGCATAATTGAATGACTTGCGCGATTGTACGCATGCGCAGGGAGACTCAAGATGGCGGTTACAATACAACAAGTATGTTAACTACTCGTGCGTTCAGAGTTAACAATTTGACGACGAGGATGGGATCCCGCTAAAAGGAACAGTATTGCGGTCGAAACGACGAGTTATGTATTTGAAAAACTTCGCCGCAAGTTTAGGACTGGAACGCAAGATCGCCAGGCAACAAGCAGTATGGTAGCAATGCAGCGCAGCTCATCGAATTAGCCTTGACAGCAGGTTTCGAATGAGTTCCAGTGCCGTGCACCCCACGGCTGAACCACCACCGACGACGAGAAACTCAGTTACCGAAAGCAAAGCCAGCCCGTGAGACCAGCCCGAGTAGTCGCCGATGCACCAGAGTCCTGAGACAGTTTGGTCTACAATCAAGTTGATCGGTGAATTCATCGCAGCAAGATCTGGACTTTACAAACTCAGTGGTATTGATCATTGATGAAAATAAATTTAACGGATATATGTTGTGCATGCAGGTATATGGCGTGAAATATATTGGTATATTATTATATTAGTATATTATTAATATTAGTATATTAGTATAAATCGATTATTATATTGGTATATTATTATATTGGTATATTATTAATATTAGTATATTAGTATAAATTGATTATTATAATGTCTCACATTATGTCTCAACTTTCAATATTCTATCTCCATGCCAGTCTGGGTTCAGACCTAAACACTCCACAACTACAGCTCTGTTAAAACTTACCAGCGATGTGTTCACTGCTTCCGAGGATGGTAAACTCACCGGTGCCATCTTTCTTGATCTAACCAAGGCCTTTGATGTTGTTGACCACTACCTACTGCTTGATAAACTTTACTCTATTGGTCTTTCTCAAAACAATCTACTGTGGTTTAACTCATACCTTCATAACAGACGCCAATGTGTCACCTTTAATGGAAGTCAATCCAATTCCTTAATTGTTGAGAAGGGGGTCCCGCAAGGTTCGTCCTTGGGACCACTCCTTTTCTCTATTTTCATAAACGACCTCCCTAATATCTGTTCTGACTGTCAAATACAACTATATGCCGATGATGCGGTGCTATATACATCTAGTACTAACAAGTCTGAAATCGAAAGAACCCTTCAATCAGATCTTATTTCTGTTCAGAAATGGCTATTATTTAACAAATTAATTTTAAATAAAAATAAATCGTGCAGTATGTTATTTGGTACCAGACAAGGCCTTGGTAATTCTGTAGATCTGACTATATCATTTAATGAAGGATCACCATTAGAACAAGTATTGAACTTCAAATATCTTGGTGTTTGGCTTGACCCAACGCTTTCATTTACGCAGCATAGTGAGACGATTACTAAAAAACGTAGCTGTAATCTAGCTATTCTTTACCGCCATATAAATTGTTTCACCTTTCAGATGAGAAAAATAATTGTCTCTCAACTACTACTACCAACACTGGATTATGCTGATATTGTCTATCAGAATACATTTGATATACATCTTCAACCCCTTAATGTAGTTTATAATAGTCTTTGCAGATTTATTTTAAGGTGTCCATATATAACTCACCACTGTTCTATGTACGAAACTTTAAACTGGTTATCCCCCCACGCTCGAAGATGCTACCACGGGTTCCAGTTCATCTTTAAATGCATCCATCTTAACTACCCCTCTTATTTAAAACAAGACCTATTACCATACACACCCTCATATTCACTAAGACATATTCAGCAACCTTTCTTTTTGATTCCAAGAACTAACAAAGAAATTGGGAGACGTGCATTTAAATATAAAGCTCCTTCTGACTGGAACACTCTGCCTAGTACCATAAGAACCATTAGTTTGTCTATTTAAAAATACACTTTTAACATTTCTCATAAAACCATGTACCTGTTTCTAGTATTAGAGTATTGCATAACGACTAACATTATGCTGTAATACATAACTTTTGTTATTATTGGATTTAAGTTAATTAACAATTGTTATAAGCTATAACAAGTGGGGATGGAGGGGTTTGGGGATTGGTGTGTGGGTACGTGGGTCGATGAGAGCCTCTATGTATGTTATGTCTTGTGCTGTATGTTCTATGTTGGACCCCCTCGAAAACGAGATGACTGTCCATCTCAAGGGGTTATCCATGAATAAACTTGTTGAAACAATATAGGTATATTATTAATATTAGTATATTAGTATAAATCGATTAGTATAGTATATTATTATATTGGTATATTTTTAATATTAGTATATTAGTATAAATCGATTAGTATACGAGAGTTATTGGTCGTGAAATTACTTGATAATTGCTCATTGATTTTGTAAAGGTTCGAGGACATTGTGTAAGAGGACGGCACGTTGTGTACCTGAGTAGCAACATGGCTAATACAATAGTTGGGAATGTGCCCCAGTTAGAATCTGGTTAGAGCCCTGTCACACTGTGCGAGTTGACCCACGAGGTACCCCGAGCGAAAGACTCATGGTTGTGCACGAGATTCCAAGTGTATGATCAAGAGTTTAACCGAGTTCCCACGGGTATGACTCAAGTTTGCCGTTTACTTGTCATTTCTGCGATGTTCCAAGTTCGTCTCCCGAGTTACTCTTGAGCCGAAGACATCTCCATCCTGCGGCTTTGAGTTGGGGGGAAGGAAAACGAGAGATGTAGAATGAAAGGTATGCACAAAAGTAAAGATGATAAAGGGAACAGGCCATTCATTGTAAGCTGCTCCAGTTGTATGTGTCCGTCTTCGGTTTA
Source organism: Malacoraja senta (assembly GCA_038087875.1). Taxonomy (NCBI): domain Eukaryota; kingdom Metazoa; phylum Chordata; class Chondrichthyes; order Rajiformes; family Rajidae; genus Malacoraja; species Malacoraja senta. The sequence goes on along the minus strand of CM075978.1, from coordinate 90,386,504 downwards.
AACCAGCATCTGCTGTTCCTTCCAACACATTTCAAAGTGATTGAGGTTTTTTTTTTCATAAGAAGAGATTTTTTTTCACTCCCAGTCTGGAGCTGTTGTAAAAGGCTGCACGGATTCGTACATGGTGACTGGTCTTCTGAGGGCAACGCGTTATGATGTGGTTTTGTTGAAGAGCTGGGAGGACATAGAAACATAGAAACATAGAAAGTAGGTGCGAGAGCAGACCACCAGGTCCATCGAGCCCGCACCGCCATTCGCTCATGGCTGAACACTAAACAAACACCCCTACCCACAAACAGTAGACACAAGACACAGAACACAAGACACTACCCTCCCCTTTATACCGCTATCACCCCTCTCCACCCCAAGAACCGCGTGATCTCCTGGGGGAGGCAAAAAACCGGATAAAAACCCAGGTCCAATTCGGGAAAAAAATCCGGGAAATTCCTCTCCGACCCCAATCCAGGCAATCGACACTTGTCCAGGAGATCACTCAGGTCTTACTATACTAACCATACCTAGGTCCATATCCCTGCCCTCTCCCCGTAGCCCCTTATCCCCTTGGCAGTTAAAAAACCATCTATTTTAGATTTAAATATATTTAATGTTTCTGCTTCCACTGCTCCCTGGGGCAGTGAATTCCATAAATTAACCACCCTCTGGGTGAAGAAGTTCTTCCTCATCTCAGTTTTAAAAGAGCCCCCCCTTATTCTGCAACTATGTCCCCTAGTTCTAGTTTCCCCGATCATTGGGAACATCCTCGGTGCATCCACCCGATCAAGGCCCCTCACGATCTTATATGTTTCAATGAGATCGCCTCTCATTCTTCTAAACTCCAAAGAGTAGAGTTCCAGCCTACTTAACCTTTCCTCATATGTCAATCCCCTCATTGCAGGAATTAATCTTGTAAACCTTCGCTGCACTGCCTCCAGGGCCAGTACATCCTTTCTTAAGTATGGACCCCAGAACTGTACACAGTATTCCAAATGTGGTCTCACTAATACTGTGTACAGCTGTAGCAAGACCTCCGTGTTTTTATACTCAATCCCCCTAGCAATAAAGGCCAAAACTCCATTGGCCTTCCTGATAGCTTGCTGCACCTGCATACTAACTTTTAGTGATTCATGTACTACTACCCCTAGATCCCTTTGTGTTGCATTACAGCGCAGCTCCTCCTCATTTAGAAAATAACTTGCCCTATCATTTTTTTTCCCAAAGTGAATGACTTCACATTTATTAGTATTAAATTTCATCTGCCAAGTTGTTGCCCACTCACCTAGCTTATCTATATCCTTTTGCAGACTCTTCCTATCCTCCTCATCCCCTACTTTTCTTCCCATTTTTGTATCGTCCGCAAATTTTGATATATTACACTTGGTTCCCTCCTCCAAATCATTTATATAAATTGTGAACAACTGGGGTCCCAGCACCGACCCTTGCGGAACCCCGCTAGTTACCGGTTGCCATCCCGAGTATGAACCATTTATCCCCACTCTCTGCTTCCTATTTGTTAGCCAATCCTCTACCCATGCTAATATATTACCCCCAATCCCATAATTTTTTATTTTTAGCAATAGTCTCTTATGTGGCACCTTGTCAAAAGCCTTTTGGAAGTCCAAGTATACCACATCCACCGGTTCCCCCTTATCCACCCGGGTTGTTACTTCCTCAAAGAATTCGAGCAGATTCGTTAAACAGGAGTTCCCCTTCACAAAACCATGCTGGTTCTGTCCGATGAAGTCATGTTTATCCAAGTGCCCCGTTAGTGTTTCTTTAATAATTGTCTCTAACATTTTACCCACCACCGATGTTAGACTAACCGGTCTATAGTTACCCGCCTTCTGTTTACTTCCTTTTTTAAATATAGGTGTTACATTGGCCATTTTCCAATCCACTGGGACCGTTCCTGCCTCCAGGGAGTTTTGGAAAATTATCACCAATGCATCCACAATCCCCACCGCTATCTCCCTCAAGACCCTTGGATGTAATCCATCAGGCCCAGGGGATTTATCCTCCTTCAGTCTCATTAATTTCCCTAATACCACCTCCTTGGTGATCTTAATAGTATTTAGCTCCTCCATTCCTACCGCCCCCTGTTTATCCAGCGTTGGAATATTTTTTGTGTCTTCTATGGTGAAGACTGATACAAAATACTCGTTTAATGCCTTTGCCATTTCCATGTTCCCCACCAACAACTCTCCAGTCTCACCCTCCAATGGACCAACGTTCACCTTAGCCACCCTTTTTCTTTTTATATAGCTATAAAAACTCTTACTATTAGTTTTTATGTTGTTCGCTAAATTCCTTTCATAGTCTATTTTCCCCGTCTTAATTAATCTCTTAGTTATTTTTTGCTGACCTTTAAATGCTTCCCAATCCTCTACCCTCCCACTATCTCTGGCTACCTTATATGCCCTTGCCTTCAGCCGAATACTATCCTTTATAGTTTTACTGAGCCATGGCTGACTGTTCTTACCCTTACCCCTTTTTTTCTTCATAGGAATAAATTTTTCTTGAAGGTTATACAGTAGATCCTTAAACGTACACCACTGCTCATGTACCGTCTTATTCTTGAGTCTGCTATCCCAGTCAACTTTGATCAGCTCAGTCCTCATACCTTCATAATCCCCCTTATTTAGACTAAGTACCCTAGCCTGAGTTTCAACCTGCTCCCCTTCTATTTGAATATGGAATTCGACCATATTGTGGTCACTTGTTCCCAACGAGTCCCTAACTATGACATTTTTAATTAATCCTGCTTCATTACACAGGACCAGATCCAAGATTGCCTCCCCCCTTGTCGGTTCTGTGACATACTGTTCTAGGAACCCGTCTCTAATACATTCTATAAACTCTTCCTCTAGTCTACCCTGCCCAGTTTGGTTTGCCCAATTAATATGAAAATTGAAGTCCCCCATGATTACAGCAGTTCCCTTTTTACATGCGTCAACTATTTGCAGATTTATGTTCTGACTAACAGCGTCACAGCTATTTGGAGGTCTATAAATTACACCCACTAGTGTTTTTTTCCCCTTGTTATTCTCTATCTGTACCCAAGCTGTTTCACTTTCCTGATCCTTCAACGCAATATCCTTCCTCTCTATTGCCGTTATTCCCTCCCTTATTAAAAGGGCCACCCCTCCTCCCTTTCTTTCCTGTCTATTTTTTCTAATTGTCGAGTACCCCTCTATATTTAACTCCCAGTCCTGATCCCCTTGCAGCCATGTCTCCGTAATGGCCACGATATCATAATTATATATACTTAATTGCACCGTTAATTCATTTATCTTATTTCGAATACTCCGTGCATTTAGATACAGCACTTTCAGATGATTTTTACTACCCTTCCTTTCTGTTTTTGGAAATGTTGACAGGTTGCATACAGTCAGTGTAACCACCAAGGTCATTAGATTAAGTTACAAAAAATGTCCGTGTACTGACACATGAAATACTCCAAAACTGAGCTAATGCATAAAAAGTGCGGGCGGCGTTTTATTGGGTGAAGCCGAATCAATAATGATCTTATCTCGATTTACTTTTGAACGACAGTTCATTTTAAGCTGCTTCGTAACTTTTTCAGTGGCTGCCCGGTAAGTAAAACGGGTTTAACCAGAGATACATTTTATTATGTTGTCAACCTTCCGTGTTTATCTGAGTAATATGTTTTCGGCAATCTTCCTTCAACCAGTTCGGCTGCGGACCAAAGATTACTGTACACTTTCCTGGGATTTACGAAATAGTGGGTTCTTCTCCCACCGCCACGTTATTTTTTATGTGTAGGAAGGAACTGCAGATACTGGTTTAAACCGAAGATAGATACAAGAAACTGGAGTAACTCGGCGGATCAGACAGCATCTCTGGAGAAAAGGAACATGTGATGCTTCGGGTCGAGACCCTTCTTCAGACCCCTTGTTTAATGCCTGACGAATAAATGTTCTGAAATGGAAAAGCGGAGACTTTGGATATTCCAAAGACGCAATAAATACAGCTTGCACGTCATTTGGAAAACAACAAGTGATCCTTTGCAGTCTAAAATCAAAATTAACCCAGCAGCCAAATGCAGGGTGGCGATCTGAAACATGCTCTCCACAGATGTTGGATGTTCTCAACATGTTCTCAACAAAATAGAGAGAGTACAGAGGAGATTTACTAGAATGTTGCCTGGGTTTCAGCAACTAAGTTACAGAGAAAGGTTGAACAAGTTAGGGCTTTATTCTTTGGAGCGCAGAAGGTTAAGAGGGGACTTGATAGAGGTCTTTAAAATTATGAGCGGGTTAGACAGAGTTGACGTGGATAAGCTTTTTCCATTGAGAGTAGGGAAGATTCAAACAAGGGGACATGACTTGAGAATTAAGGGACAGAAGTTTAGGGGTAACATGAGGGGGAACTTCTTTACTCAGAGAGTGGTGGCTGTGTGGAATGAGCTTCCAGTGAAGGTGGTGGAGGCAGGTTCGTTTTTATCATTTAAAAATAAATTGGATAGTTATATGGACGGGAAAGGAATGGAGGGTTATGGTCTGAGCGCAGGTATATGGGACTAGGGGAGAATACGTGTTCGGCACGGACTAGAAGGGTCGAGATGGCCTGTTTCCGTGCTGTAATTGTTATATGGTTATATGGTTATATGTTAGTTCAGCACTTTTGTGTTTCAAGACAACAGCACCAGGGTAGTGGGAGATGGTGGCGGAAATGTTGAATGGAACACAAGCCCTGCTGTACTGTAGACTGCAGAAACCTGTTGGGTATGAGAGGTTTAGAGTGGTTGAGGCCAAATGTGAAACGAGGTCATCCCTCAGCCTCCTGCACTGAAAAGGAAAAAAAACTCAAACCTATCCACCTTCTTCTTGCAACCCAAGCCCTCCAGGAAGGACCTAGCTTGGCATGAACAAGTTGGGCTGAGGGGGCTTTTTCCGTTACACCAGGCACTTATCTATTCCATCCTACCATTGACTTCTTATTTGAGGAAATTCACACCATGCCACACATTACCTTTGCAGGTCGACCTAATTTCAGTCTTTAGTTACAAGAGGCAGGTTACTTAAACAATCTTAAATATTGTCAGATAATTTATTAACCTGGGGCTGTAACACTCTATGACCCCCCCATAACCAAACCATGTAATCTCTCAGAGCGGGTGCCATTCTTGAGGCCTCCCTTTAACTGAAACACTCCACTTGAACGCTCTCTACTGCAGGGATTTGCTCCCACATTATGTAATTGTTTAGAATTTGCAGCTTGGGAACAGGACCTTTGGCCCACCGAGTCCACGCCAACCATCGACCGCCCGTACCCAATTTCTCGTTTATCCCACTTTCGCATCCCACACACTAGTGGCACTTTACGGAAGTCAATGAACCCACAAACCTGTACGTCTTTGGAGGTTTGCTCCTCCGTTCTGCTGGTCACAATAATTATGAATTAACCCCCCCCCCCTCCCGTCTCACGCACATGGAATTAGTTCTTCTATATACACGGTTTTAAAGACCCATATCAGGTTTACCGCTTAATTTCCAATTCGTCTCACCCCCAATCACTCCACAGTTGATTTTTAAAGAAAACGTGCCCAGGGGACTGCAAAGAGTTAATAATGTTTGCTACATACACTTCAGTAGTACATAAGTCTGTATATTTAATTCAAACATCAACATAAAATGGATTTGACATTAAACCACCCCACCTCCCCAATTCGGAAATGTCATCCCATCACCCATTCCTTCTCTCCAGAGATGCTGCCTGCCCGCTGAGTTAAAGAGTTCCCACTTGCAGCAGCATAACAGGTCAGTAAACACAATACTCATAGATAATATGCTAAACAAAGAAAATAAATATTAAAAAATCCAGTATTATTGCAAAAATCCCAAAGTCCTTAGTGCAACCAAGGCAGTTTGTAGTTCATAGTTTAGTTAGCATTTGTAGCGTTCAAGAGCCCGATGGTTGTTGGGAAGAAGCTGTTCTTGAACCTGGAGGTCATGGTTTTCAGATTCTTATACCTTCTGCTCAGCAGGAATGAAATGAGAGCATGGCCAGGGTAGTGTGGGTCCATGACAATGCTGGCTGCCTTTTTGAGGCAGCACCTCCTATAGAACCCTTTGATTCAGTAAAGTTCAGTAAAGAGATCGGGAATCTGGCATCATGGCTTGAGAATAAAACCCAGCCTTTAACATCCGCATAATGAAAGAGTTGGTGTTGTCCTACGGAACAGGGGTGCAGGAGAGGTGAACACAACCCTGTCTTCTTCAACAGCACTGGTAGAGATGGCTTCTGGACGTGACTGGCAAACCTCAGACTAGGCTGCCATGAAGTGTCATAAAATGTTCTCACGCTGTTCCTCAATACTGGTTTGTCTTAAGGTTGTGAGCTCAGTCCCAAATACACAAAATCAATATATAAACCAAGCAATTTTTTCTTTTCAACCCACTCTGTCACCTTATCAATAACTTGCTTAACTTTGTTAAGCAGAATTTGTCTTTAAAAAGTCTATGTTGGTGTTCCTTAACTGATCCATACTTATCCAAGTAACTGATATTTCTGTCCCTGAATATTGTTTCTAAAAAGAGTTCCCACGGTAGACTCACAGAGAAACATAGAAACATAGAAACAAGTCACACGAGTCACAAAGGTAAACGCACGGGCCACTACCTTCTTACAACGAGTTTAAATGTTTCCAATTTTAACCTCAAGAGTACATTTTACTCGTGGAAAAGTTTAAACATGTTTGAACTTTTTCAAGTTAACAAGTTTCACGGGTACCTGCCGTTAGCGCCACGAGTCGCTAAGTTGCGTCCACGAGTTCCGACGTTCCCGCTACGTTAATTGTACGTGATTACCACGAGTTAAATTTGTTTTAAACTCGGGGTAGCTCATGGGTCAGCTCGCACAGTGAGACAGGGGCGTTATACTTTTGAGGAATGGACCGAAGTCTTAGAGGCTTGGTTCACTTCAAACGATATCACTACAGAAGAGAAGAAAAGAGCATTGTTCCTTACAGGTTTAGGAAGCAAGGGTTATCACACTCTACGGGCGTTGCTGCAGCCAGCAAAGCCCGCTAGTAAAACGTACGAGGAATGTAAGGAGGCATTAATTGCTCATTTCTCGCCAAAAACCAACAGAAATAGTGCAAAGATACCGATTCTATACATGTAATGCACACAAGCAAATGAAACAATCCCTCAGTTCCTAGCAAGGCTTCGACAGTTAAGTGATGGGTGTAATTTTAAGGAACTGGAGAATATGCTAAGGGATAGATTGGTGGGTAGGATGTGCAGATGTTAACATCCAGCGGAAACTGTTGGGTACACCAAAATGAACTTTTGAGAACACGGTCAATATTGCGACAGGGATGGAGGTTGCCAAGCAAGATGTAGAGCAGATCAAAAAGATCGGAAGGACTCAAGATGGCGATTACAATACAACAACTAACAAGCATGTTAAATACTGGTGTGTTCCGAGTCTTATTTTAAGGCCGATTCCAGCACAAATACATACTAACTTGCTCTGGGTAAAAGACTGTGCATTCACCCTATCATGATGTTATACACCTCTACACGAACATCCCTCATCCTCCTGCGTTCCAAGGAAGAGAGTCCCAGCCTGTCCAACCTCTCCTGATAGCTCAGGGTCCTCGAGTCCTGACAGCGTTCAAGTTAACAAGTTTCACGGGTACCTGCCGTTAGCGCCACGAGTCGCTAAGTTGCGTCCACGAGTTCCGACGTTCCCACATAAATCTTCGCCGCACTCTTTGCAGCTTAACACCATGACTTCCTCGAGCAGGGTCTCCAAATCTGGACGTGATACTCCGCCTCTGTCTGCCGATTGTGCCAGGGGCGGCACGGTGGTGCAGCGGTAGAGTTGCTGCCTCACAGCGTCAGAGACCCGGGTTCGATCCTGACTACGGGCGCTGTCTGCACGGAGTTTGTACGTTCTCCCTGTGACCAGGTGGGTTTTCTCCAGGTGCTCCGGTTTCCCACCCGCACTCCAAAGACGTACGGGTTTGTAGGTTAATTGGCTTCGGTAAAATTGTAAATTGTCCCTAGTGTGTGTGTGGGATAGTGCTTGTGATAATAGACAATAGACAATAGGTGCAGGAGTAGGCCATTATGCCCTTCGAGCCAGCACCACCATTCAATGTGATCATGGCTGATCATCCCCAATCAGTACCCCGTTCCTGCCTTCTCCCCATATCCCCTGACTCCGCTATCTTTAAGAGCCCTATCTGGAAAGTATCCAGAGAACTGGCCTCCACCACCCTCTGAGGCAGAGAATTCCACAGACTCACAACTCTCTGGGTGAAAAAATGTTTCCTCGTCTCCGTTCTAAATGGCATACCCCTTATTCTTAAACTGTGGCCCCTGGTTCTGGACTCCCCCAACATCGGGAACATGTTTCCTGCCTCTAGCGTGTCCAAACCCTTGTGATGGGTGGTCGGCGTGTCCAAACCCTTGTGATGGGTGGTCGCTGTATCTCCAAAACTAAAGACTAAAACTCAAACATTGATGAAAGAAGCAGGTTTCACAGGGAGTGACAATGGTTTCCTTTGCAGAACAATGTATTCTGCGCATTATCGGAGCTCTTGCTACGAGCAGCTTGATGTGTCGATGCAAGTGACATTGAATGTGGCTTCCAGTCAGTGACTCAAAGGGGATTTGCCGGAATTCCTCCAGTCTACCCATATACCAGCAACGTCAGTCATGAAAGCAAGCTTTTGGAGGCTTGAAGGTAAATCTAATTTAACACACGAGAGCTTGAAAGGGTTCAGCGGAGATTTACGAGGATGTTGCCAGGACTAGAGGGTGTGAGGTACAGGGAGAGGTTGAGTAGGCTGGGTCTCTATTCCTTGGAGCACATGAGGATGAGTTGTGATAACGGAAGTGGCGGCGCTGTTAATCGGCTGCGGCTCGCCTGCAGTCCGTCTGTTTTTACTTTTTCTGTTGGTTTTTTTTGTCCTGTTTTGTTAAGTTTTAGTTTGTTGGGTTGAGTTAGGGGGGGGAGAAACATGTCCTCTGTCTCCTCCTTCGGGGGAATGCGACTTTTTCGTGTCGTATCCCCTTTCCCTGCCTCCGTCTGCGGTGAGGCCTAATGGCGGAGCTGGCCGCCTCCATCCTGCGACCGACCCCGAGGCTACGGAGGCAGAGCCAGCCAGGACTTACCAACGGGATGCTGGCCGTCTTCGGGGCTGAGGCAGCGGTGGCCCGACTTGCTGGTGCGGCGTTCTGGCTTTCGGCGGCGGCATGGAGCTGATGCAGCGGGGTCCGGAGCGGAGACTGCGGGACCCGGGGCTGATGCTGTGGCGGGCCGTCTCGGAGCGGAGACTGCGGGACCTGGAGCTGATACAGCGGGGTCCGGAGCCGAGACTGCGGGGCCTGGAGCTGGGGCAGCGGGGTCCGGAGCGGAGACTGTGGGACCCGGGGCTGATGCTGTGGCGGGCGTTCCGGCTTTCGGCGGCGGCGACATCACCACGGAGGTCCGCTGGACTGGAGGGCGGCATCTTCGGCCTGGATCGATCGCCTCAGCGCAGAGGGAGAACAAGGAGGGAAGAGACGGAGACTAAGACTTTGCCTCCATCACAGTGAGGGTGTGCTTGGTGAACTCACTGTGGTGGATGTTTAATTTGTGTTTATTGTATGTTTTGTTATTATTGGTTCTGTGTATGACTGCAGGCATCACAATTTCGTTCAGACCGAAAGGTCTGAATGACAATAAAGGAAACTTGATTCTTGACTTGATTCTTGAACTCAATAAACCTTTTCCACCTCAATCATTTAATAATCGAAACCTGGAAATATGAACACAATTCTCTGTATGGAAATACACTTGCTCCGTACATCTCCTTTAAACTTGGCTCCATCTCACCATAAAGTCACGCCCTCTAGTCTTTGACATTTCCATCCTGGAGAACGTGGGTTTATGAAGAAGGGTCTCGACCCAAAACGTCACCTATTCCTATTCTCCAAAGATGCTGTCTGACCCGCTGAGTTACTCCAGCTTTTTGTGTCTATCTTCAGTTTAGTTTAGTTTAATTTAGTGTAGTTTAGTTTAGTTTAGTTTACTTCGGAGTCACGTGGGTGACTACGTGAAGAGCCCGTCAGCACGCATGCGCATCATTACGTCTAACGCATGGCGCGCTGACTAGCTGGCTGGCGCGCACTCCAGCAGCGGTCCTTTTAAAACACCTCAGGTGAGTATGAAAACTCAGCTGCGGTGGAAATTTCTTATCGTTACAGGATGGATAACGCGAGGGTGAAGGCACGCAAGGCTGCAGGGAGAACCGCTTCGGAGGACCGTGGGAGTACGGTCAGCGGTCAGCAGTCCGTTTCACCATCGCGGTCGCTGCCAGCCGCACTGCCAGCGACTTCGGGCTCGGTGCCCATGGACAGCATTTTGCACACCCCACGGGGGAAAGCAAAGTGGAAGTCCAACAGGCCTGTAGACTCGGAAGAATCCGGCCGGGAGGATTCGCCTCCCAGAGTGGGAAGGTTGGCTGGACGCCTCTCCCAAGTAGAGCAGCTCATGGAGAGACTGCTCCAACAAAATACGCTCCGTGGTCGTGAGTCGTACCACAGCGGGGCTCGGGGACCCGCAGCAGCACCTCTTGGAGGGCTGCATGACGTCTCCCCATCCGAAGATGGGAGTGGAGACGAGTCCTGTGGGGACGACCCCTCGATGCGGGACCCGCGGGAAGCGGAGGTACCCGCAATGATTTCCAAATTTGCGGTGCCGTCGCTTGTTGGAGAGCCGCTGGAGGAAGAGCTGGTATAAGATATCTGGTCTCCCACCAGCTGCAGGAGCAGGTCATTATGGAGACAACCATGTGGTATCACGCACCCAACAACTGTGCGTCCCTGAAGGTACCGGTGGTAAACAGTTCCATATGGAACCACATTGGGAGCGGTATTAAGTCCCAAGAACTAAAGCTCCAAAGAATCCTGAATCTGCTGGGGTCAGGTCTGACAGCTTTCGCCAGGTCGCTGGACGGCTCCACATTATCAGATGATCAGCGGGACGCAATGGCATTGTTGTGCGATGCACACTTTGAAACCAATTGTTTTCGGAAGAATGCCATTCGTCCCGTTCTCAACCCCAAGTTTGCGGGGTTGTGCAAAGCTAGTAATGTGCAGCCACCAAACTTGCTGTTTGGGGATGACCTGTCCAGGCAGGTGAAAGACCTCGACGAGGAGTCAAAGGCTGTGGGGCTTCTTCGGGCTCCACCAGGGAACAATCCGTCGTTATCGTCGTCGTTCCGCCGTTTCCAGCCTTCTTCGGTACCCAGCACAAGATCGGCTGCGCAACCAATGAGGTCGGGAAGAACCGGACGCAAGTCTTTTTTAGGGCAAGGACCGAGTCGACCCACTACGAAGATGCGTAGCTACCGTCCACAAGTACCACAAAACCCCAAACATCGGGGAAGGGAATAACTGGCCAGAATCCATCTAGTACGGAGGTAGGTGGGTCTGGTTCACATTGTAACATACCGAGTATAGAGTTATTGCATGTTGGGGGTAGGTTACGTTTCTTTTTGAATGAGTGGAGTTGGATTACTTCTGATTTGTTCATACTGCATAGTGTTGTAGGGTTTAAAATAGAATTTACGGGCACGTTGCCACCCACGCAGCATGCTCCAAGCCGTACCTTTTTGCGTTCAAAAAAGGATGATTTGGAAGTCCAGACTGAAATTGAAACTCTGTGTGGAAAAAGGGTAATTGAGAAAACCAGGCATGAGCCACACCAGTTTGTGTCCAATATTTTCACCAGAGAAAAGAAGGATGGGGGGGGCCGCATCATATTGGATTTAACCCAATTAAACACTTTTGTGCAGTACAAACATTTCAAAATGGAAAGCTTTGTTACGGCTAAACATTTAATTTCCAGGGGGTGTTATATGGCATGTATTGATCTCAAGGATGTTTATTATTCGGTCCCTATTCACATAGAACACAGGAAGTACCTGAGATGGATGGGGCAGTTATGGCAATTTAAAGCCCTGCCTAATGGGTTGACCTCAGCTCCTAGGCTGTTCACTAAAATACTAAAACCTGCCCTGGCTCTTTTACGAGCACAGGGGCACATAGTGATGGCTTACCTAGATGACATCCTCATCATAGGCAAAACTGTGGAATTAGCTATTTCGGCAGTTTCAGCCACTAAAGTTTGTGTTTGAAAAGTTGGGTTTCCTAATTCATCCAGTAAAATCCAGGTTGACTCCATCCACTATCATGGATGACTTGGGATTTACTATTAACTCCAATCACCTGGTTGTAACTTTGCCCGAGGGCAAGAGATTGGAAGTTAATAGAGTCCTGCAGCAATATGATTGCACATCAACTGCCTTCAATTCGACAAGTGGCAAGTGTAATTGGGAAATTGGTTGCTGCATTTCCAGCAGCAAAATTTGGTCCTCTTCATTATCAGCAATTGCAAAGATCCAAGGTGCAAGCACTTAAAAGGAATTTGGGCCATTTTGACAGGGCCATGCAATTATCGGTTGAGGCAATTGATGAGCTCCAGTGGTGGATATTCAATCTTGACCATTGTTCTGGCAATATTTCAATTGAAAACCATTCAATGGTATTACAGACTGATGCAAGTGCTTTAGGGTGGGGAGCCACTGACACCCTTTCTAGCTGTGGTGGCAGATGGACTGTGCATGAACTATCTTTTCTACAGGTGCATGGAGTTGCTTGCAGCCTTCTATGGTCTGAAAGCTTATTGTGCCCACATGCAGCAGCTGCATGTTCAGTTACAGATAGATAATACTATTGCTGTAGCTTACATAAATCACATGGGTGGTATCAAGTCAGTATCCTGTGATAAATTGGCTAACCTCATTTGGCACTGGTGCATTATTCGGAATATTTGGGTTTCAGCAATCTACCCACCAGGTAGATTCAACACAGTGGCGGACACCAGGTCACGTAAATTCAATGACAACACAGAATGGATGTTGAATCATAGAGTATTTAAGGACATTATTTCTAGGTACGGAACACCCGATATGGATTTGTTCGCTTCAAGGTTAAACCATCAGTTACCTAACTATGTTTCGTGGGAACCAGACCCAGGGGCTGTAGCTGTAGACGCGTTCTCGCTACATTGGGGAGGAAAGTTTTTCTACGCATTCCCCCCGTTCTGCCTTGTCACTCGCTGTCTGCAAAAGATTCAGCAGGACTCTGCCTCTGGCATTCTGGTAGTCCCTGACTGGCCCACTCAGCCATGGTACCCGCTTGTTCTCGGCATGGTGGTACAACCAGTTTGGAGGATACCCAAACACAAGTCGTTGTTGACTAACCCCAGTTCGGGTGAAGTGCATCCTCTGCATGATCGACTCAATTAGTTAATTTGCAGGTTTTGAGAAGGGACTGGGACTGGCTGAGCGTACGGTGGATGTTTTAACTGCGGCATGGAGAAGCAGTACACAGAAACAATATGGATTGTATATCAGGAAATGGGAATTGTTCTGTGCACAGTACGATATACTGTATGATGAAGTGCATATCACACATCTTCTGGAGTTTCTCTCACATTTATACCATGATGAGAGATTAAGTTATAGTGCAATAAATAGTGCCAGGAGTGCGCTTTCATCATATTTACATTCAGGCTCACAACAACTGGCTGTGGGCTCGCATCCATTAATTTCTAAGTTCATGAAGGGAGTTTTCAATTCTAACCCTACCAGGACCAGATACACAGAAATTTGGGATGTAGGGGTGGTTCTTAAGTCACTACGTTCATGGGCTCCACCATCTTCCCTGTCTCTACTCCGGCTGACGCACAAGGTGGTCATGCTGATGGCTTTAGTGTCGGCTCAGAGGGTCCAATCCTTGCAAAAGTTACGGTTGGATAGTATGCTCACTTCGGACAGTGGGTTCACCTTTTTCATGTACGACAACATTAAACAAAGTAGACCAGAGTCCTCGGGACAAATTACAGTTCATGGCATATCCTTTGGATCCCTAGTTGTGTGTAGTTCGTTACCTCAGGCAATATATGAAAGTTACCAAACAGCTTAGAGGTTCGGAGCTAGCACTACTAATCAGCCATAAGAAGCCACACAAGAGTGTCTCTACCCAGACCATTTCCAGGTGGCTCAAACTAGTTCTAGCCCATTCAGGTGTCGATACTAAAATGTTCAAATCTCATTCCACCAGGGCTGCAGCTACGTCCGCAGCAAGAAGCATGGACGTTCCACTGGACCAGATTCTGTCGGCCGCAGGGTGGTCCTCAGCACGCACGTTCCAGATGTTTTATAACAAACCTTTAGAGAGAACAAGCGTGTTTGCTAACTCAGTTTTAAGTTCTATTGCATAGTCCCTCTCGGGTAGAGAGGTGACTACTGTTCTATTGTTTTGTTTTTCCATTAAATTGTTACTGTTCCAATACCATGACTGAACAGCTTCCATTCTTTGTTTGTCAACTATACAGTGTGTGACGCATGGATTCGTTCCACGGCATGGAGTCACAGAGCTTTAAAATCTTCACGTAGTCACTCACGTGACTCTGAAGTAAAATAGTAAGATTAAACGAGAACTTGCCAGTTTGAAGTTTGATCTTTATTTTATGAGGAGTTACAATGAGGGATTACGTGCCCTCCACTCCCAAACCCTTCCTCATAAAGCTAACTGGTATTTCTAGTGTCTTGAATCTTACTATTCTCAGGTCAATCGGTTCCTGTCTGTGACTCCACACCGCTGCTTTGAAGATTGACGCGCATGCGTGCTGACGGGCTCTTCACGTAATCCCTCATCGTAATTCCTCATAAAATACAGATCAAACTTCAAACTGGTAAGTTCTCGTTTAATCTTACTAGTTTAGTGTAGTTTACTGTAGTGTAGTGTGGTGTAGTGTAGTGTAGTGTAGTTTACTGTAGTGTAGTGTCGTGTAGTTTACTGTGGTGTAGTGTAGTTTAGTGTAGTGTAGTGTAGTTTACTGTGGTGTAGTGTAGTGTAGTGTAGTGTAGTTTACTGTGGTGTAGTGTAGTGCAGTGTAGTTTACTGTGGTGTAGTGTAGTGTAGTGTAGTGTAGTTTACTGTAGTGTAGTGTAGTGTAGTTTACTGTGGTGTAGTGTAGTGTAGTTTACTGTGGTGTAGTGTAGTGTAGTGTAGTTTACTGTAGTGTAGTGTAGTGTAGTGTAGTTTACTGTGGTGTAGTGTAGTGTAGTGTAGTTTACTGTAGTGTAGTGTAGTGTAGTTTACTGTGGTGTAGTGTAGTGTAGTTTACTGTAGTGTAGTGCAGTGTAGTGTAGTTTACTGTAGTGTAGTGCAGTGTAGTGTAGTTTACTGTAGTGTAGTGCAGTGTAGTGTAGTTTACTGTAGTGTAGTGCAGTGTAGTGTAGTTTACTGTAGTGTAGTGTAGTGTAGTGTAGTTTACTGTAGTGTAGTGTAGTGTAGTGTAGTTTACTGTAGTGTAGTGCAGTGTAGTGTAGTTTACTGTAGTGTAGTGCAGTGTAGTGTAGTTTACTGTAGTGTAGTGTAGTGTAGTTTACTGTAGTGTAGTGTAGTTTACTGTGGTGTAGTGTGGTGTAGTGTAGTGTAGTGAAGTGTAGTGTAGTGTAGTGTAGTTTACTGTAGTGCAGTGTAGTTTACTGTGGTGTAGTGTAGTTTACTGTGGTGTAGTGTGGTGTAGTGTAGTGTAGTGAAGTGTAGTGTAGTGTAGTGTAGTTTACTGTAGTGCAGTGTAGTTTACTGTGGTGTAGTGTGGTGTAGTGTAGTGCAGTGAAGTGTAGTGTAGTGTAGTGTAGTTTACTGTAGTGCAGTGTAGTTTACTGTGGTGTAGTGTGGTGTAGTGTAGTGTAGTGAAGTGTAGTGTAGTGTAGTGTAGTTTACTGTAGTGCAGTGTAGTTTACTGTAGTGTAGTGTGGTGTAGTTTACTGTGGTGTAGTGTAGTGTAGTGTAGTGCAGTTTATTGTCACCTGTACCGAGGTACAGTGAGGGGCAGTCACAGTGGCGCAGCGGTAGAGTTGGTGCCTTGGAGCGAATGCAACGCCGGAGACCCGGGTTCGATCCCGACTACGGGTGCTGTCCGTATGGAGTTTGTACGTTCCTCCCCGTGACCACGTGGGTTTTCTCCGAGATCTTCGGTTTCCTCCCACACTCCAAATACGTACAGGTTTGAGGGTTAATTGGCTTGGTGTATGTGTAAATTGTCCCTAGTGTTTGTAGGATGGTGTTCGTGTGCAGGGTTCGCTGGTCGGTGCAGACTCGGTAGGCCGAAGGGCCTGTTTCCGCACTGTATCTCTAAACTAAACTAAACTAAACTAAAGAGAGGCATTAAAGGGGGCTTTTTCAGGTTGGCTGCCAGTGAGTAGTGGAGTTCCGCAAGGGTTGGCGCTGGGGCCGCTACTCTTCACGTTGTATATTAATGGTTTGGATGAGCAATCCCCTCATCCAAAGGCTTTGTGGCCAAGTTTGCGGATGATACGAAAATAGGCCGAGGGGCAGGTAGTGTAGAGAAAGCAAGAGTTCAAGAGAGTTTATTGTCATGTGTCCCTGATAGGACAATTACATTTTTGCTTTGCCAGAACATAGTAGGCATGAATACAGAACAGATCAGTGTGTCCATATACCATTATATAAGTATATACACACATGAATAAATAAACTGATAAAGTGCAAATAAACAGATTATGGGCTATTAATGTTCAGAGATTTGTCCGAGCCAAGTTTAATAGCCTGATGGCTGTGGGGAAGTAGCTATTCCTGAACCTGGCCGTTGCAGTCTTCAGGCTCCTGTACCTTCTACCTGAAGGTAGTGGGGAGATGAGTGTGTGGCCCAGATGGTGTGGGTCCTTGATGATACTGCCAGCATCCCGAACTTTGCAGAAGGATTTGGACAGGTTGGGAGAGTGGGCAGAGAAGTGGCAGATGGAATACAGCGTAGCAAAGTGTGGAGTCGTGCATTTTGGTAGTAGGAATAAAGGCGTAGACTATTTTCTAAGTGGGGAGAGAATCCAGAAATCTTCATTGCGAGCCAATAACCAAAACACATTGATACGTGGTGCTAAATAATACAGTAGCCGAAATGCTAATAACGCATATGGGGACACATAGATGGTTACACAAAATCTCCATATCTAAGGGGTGGCCGACAGATCCGTCCGGCACGCGTGCGGTATAAATCTGTGTCGGAGATGTAGATTGGTTACTTCTTACTAACCAATTGCAGTGCTTGTTAGTAGAGCTCCGCCTACTATGCAGTTTATATTATCAGAAGTCAGTTCATGTAATTTGTTCTGAGTAGTTGCTAAAGCTCCTGTCCCACTTAGGAGACCTAAACAGCAACCTCTGGTGACCTTGCCCGCCACCCAAGGTTTCCATGAGGTCACCAAGGGTTTTGGTCGCTCTCCCTAAAACCCCTGTCCCACGGTACGAGTTCATTCCAAGAGCTCTCCCGAGTTTGCCCTGATTCGAACTCGGAGATTTACGGTAATGGCCGCTCGTCGGTACTCGGGGCTCTCGTGGACATTTTTCAACATGTTGAAAAATCTTCACGAGTCTTCCCGTGCTTACCTGCCGTTAGCGAGTCTTCCCGAGTACCTGCCATTAGCGTTACAGGCCGGTAAGAGACGTCCCCGAGCTCCGACGTACCCGCTACGTTCATTCTCCGTGCTTACCACGAGTTTGATTTTTTTTCAACTTGGGAGAGCTCTTGGAATGAACTCGTACCGTGGGACAGGGCTTTTATGGTCGAAAGTGGTTTCCGCGTGGTCAAGGCTTCATCTAGGTTGCTGCTATTTTTTCACCGTGATTAAGACCGGCCTCGACTAAAAGTAGGTTGCCGTTTTAAAAATCAATATTTTTTTTATTCGCAGGTCTAGTCGAAGCCGGTTTTCTTCATAGTCGAGGAAGGTTTTCAACATATGCGTGGGAGGTGGTAGGAGGTTGCAGGTCACATCGACCATGATTTTTTTTTTGGGTGGCGGTCAAGGTCACCAGATGTTGCTGTTTAGGTCTCCTAAGTGGGACAGGGGCATAAGCTTGCTGTAACACCATGCTGAAGTATCCTGTGGGCAGACTTTAATAAATGCATTGTACCCTGACCTGCATATGACTGGCCTTATTACAGACTATTTTCTAAATGTGGAAGAAAATCCAGAAATCGGAGGCACAAAGGGACTTGGGAGTGCTGGTGCAGGATTCCCAAAACGTTAATCTGCAAATCGATTTGGGGGTAAACAAGCAAACTCAATGCTAGCATTTATTTCAAGAGGGGTTGTGTTAAAAAAGACAGGGATGTAATGCTGAGGCTCTATAAGACACTGGTAAGGCCACATTTGGAGTATTGTGACTTTTGGGCACCGTATCTGATGTGCTGGCTCTGGAGAGGGTCCACTTTACAAGAATGATCCCAGGAATGAGTGGGTTAACCTATGATGAGCGTTTGTCGGCACTGGGCCTGTACTCGCTGGGGTTTAGAAGCATGAAGGGGGACCTCATTGAAACATACAGAATAGTGAAAGGCTTGGATAGAGTGGATGTGGACAGGTCATTGCTTTAGTGGCAATCTTAGGGTGGTGAATCTGTGGAATTATTTGCCACAGAAGGCTGTGGAGACCAAGTCAGTGGATATTTTTAAGGCAGAGATAGATAGATTTTTGATTAGTACGGGTGTCAGAGGTTATGGGGAGAAGGCAGGAGAATGGGGTTAGTAGGGAGAGATAGATCAGCCATGGTTGAATGGCAGAGTAGACTTGATGGGCTGAATGGCCTAATATTACTCTTATTACTTATGACCTTATGAAGTTCTCTAGTTGGTGATAGGATGGTTCAGTTGCCTCATAACAATTGGGAAGAAACTGTTCCCGAATCTGGAGGTGTGCGTTTTCACACTTCTGTACCTCTTGTCAATGGGGGAGGGGAGAAGAGGGAGTGACCGGGGTGAGACTGGTCCTTGGTTATGCTGCTGGTCTTGCCGAGGCAGCGTGAGGTGTAGATGGTCAAGGTAAGGGGACAGGCAGCATCTGCGGAGGGAATGGACAGACGGCGTTTTGGATCGGGACCCTTTGAAGAAGACTTTCACCCTTCCTGACCCGTTGAGTTCCTCCAGTACTTTTGTGTTTTGCTCCAGACTCCACCACCTGCACTTCATCAGTTCATAAACCATTTGGCCCATCCAGTCTACCCCGCCATTCAATCATGGCTGATCTATCCTTCACTCCAAACCTCGTTCTCCTGCCTTCCCCCCGTAACCCCTGACACCCGCACTAACCCGTACTTGTGTCTCCACCATAGACACCTTCATTGGGAGAAATCAATGACATACATAGATAGAGTCGTAGAGTTTAGTTTCGTTTAGAGCAAGGGTTCCCAACCTGGGGTAAATTTACCTCCAGGGGGGTAGATTCTGCCTACCCAGGGGGTAAATTTGTTGATTCTGGATTGGTACATTTTTTTTCTCATTGACTGGTTTAGAGATACTGCGTAGCGCAGAAACGGGCACCTCGGCCCACCGGGTCCGCGCCGACCGCCGATCCCTGCACATGTACACGATCCTACACACACACACACACACACACACACACACACACACACACACACACACACACACACACACACACACACACACACACACACACACACACACACACTAGGGACAATTTACACTTCTACCAAGCCAATTAACCTATGAACCTGTACGTCTTTGGAGTGTGGGAGGAAACCGAAGATCTCGGAGAAAACCCACGCAGGTCACGGGGACAACGTACAACTTCCGTACAGACAGCACCCGTGGTCGGGATCGAACCTGGTTGCGACACTGCAAGTGCTGTAAGGCAGCAACTCTACCCCTGGTTGGTCCCGTAAAGATGCCATCAGAAGATTTATTCTGCCTTTGTGTGAAGGTCACAGCAAGAGTTTCACTGAACAACAAATCACTTAGAACAGATGAAGGAACAACGAATAATTAAGGACAACTTTCACTTTCAAGTCAGTTCATTCAAATCACATGCTAATTCAACACATGAAATTGATTTGTTTAAAACATTGTCATGCTAATTAAATTAGTTAGTTCCAATCAAAGATCCTATAGCGGAGCAAGATAGACCACTCCTGCTAAATGCAATGGGCTGACGTGTAGTACGCAACGGAGCGCAACGTGGGCCTTTTTTTCATCCATTTCAGTAACCCGACCCGACCCGACCCGACTCGCAGTGTAATCAACGTTGCGGGGGAACAGTTTGTGTTAATAAATTATAATTCTGAAAATGAGGAGAAGATTTTTACCAAAGAACTTTGATTTTTACGAGGATGTTTCCGTAACCGGCTTCCGTCTCCGCACTAGTTATCTTTGCTCCGCTACGGGATCTTTGGTGCGGAGACGGAAGCCGGTTACGGAAATGGGGCCGAAAATTACCCATGAATCTGCCCATGACCCGTACTAAGTCTTTTTCGTCGAGTGATCGATCTTGCTCGCTGTAGGGTCTTTGGTTCCAATGACAAAAATATTTGCCGTGAATGCATTTGTATGGAAATAATGCACATTTAACACTACACCGTTTTTATTTTTGATTTGATTTTGTAGATGAAACCCTAAAAGAGTCTGGAGGGATATTTAGACTTTAGATTTAAGAGATACAGCACGGAAACAGGCCCGTCGGCCCACCGAGTCGACGCCGACCTGCGATCACTAATCACTAGTGACATTAGCACTATCCAACACACACTAGGGACAATCTACAATTATACGGACAATTAATCTACAAACCTGCACGCACGTCTTTGAAAGTAGGCATGCAGGTGCAGCAGGCAGTGAAGAAAGCGAATGGTATGTTGGCTTTCATAGCAAAAGGATTTGAGTATAGGAGCAGGGAGGTTCTACTGCAGTTGTACAGGGTCTTGGTGAGACCACACCTGGAGTATTGCGTACAGTTTTGGTCTCCTAATCTGAGGAAGGACATGCTTGCCATAGAGGGAGTACAGAGAAGGTTCACCAGACTGATTCCTGGGATGTCAGGACTTTCATATGAAGAAAGACTGGATAGACTCGGCTTGTACTCGCTAGAATTTAGAAGATTGAGGGGGGATCTTATAGAAACTTACAAAATTCTTAAGGGGTTGGACAGGCTAGATGCAGGAAGATTGTTCCCAATGTTGGGGAAGTCCAGAACAAGGGGGTCACAGTTTAAGGATAAAGGGGAAATCTTTTAGGACTGAGATGAGAAAAACATTTTTTAGACAGAGAGTGGTGAATCTCTGGAACTCTCTGCCACAGAGGGTAGTTGAGGCCAGTTCATTGGCTATATTTAAGAGGGAGTTAGATGTGGCCCTTGTGGCTAAAGGGATCAGGGGGTATGGAGAGAAGGCAGGTACAGGATACTGAGTTGGATGATCAGCCATGATCATATTGAATGGCGGTGCTGGCTCGAAGGGCCGAATGGCCTACTCCTGCACCTATTGTCTATGTGTTTCTATGTTTCTATGTAATGTGGGTGGAATCCGGAGCTCCCGGAGAAAACCCACGTGGTCACAGGAGGAACGAACAAACAGCACCCGTAGTCAGGATCGAACCCGGGTCTCTGGCGCTGTAAGGCAGCAACTCTACCGCTGCGCCACCGTGATATGGTCCAAACGAGGACAGGTGCGACCAGACGGGAGTAGACAAGAACCAGAGGCAAAGGTTAAAGTGAACGTTTTATAGGAACCTGAGGGGCAACATGTTCAGGAGCAGAAACAAAGAACGACAGGTACTAGTTAAGGTTATAAGGTCGTAAGGTCATGTGATAGGAGCAGATTTAGGCCATTTGGCCCATCAAGTCTATTCCGCATTCAATCGTGGCCGATCTATCTCACCCTCCGAACACCATTCTCCTGCCTTCCCCCCATAACCACTGACACCCGCACTAATCAAGAATCTATGTAGCTATGCCTTAGAAATATCCACTGATTGGCCTCCACAGCCTTCTGTGGCAAATCATTCCACAGATTCACCGCCCTCTGACTAATAAAATTCCTCCTCAACTTCCTAAAGGAACATCATTTAATTCTGAGGCTATGACCTCTAGTCCTAGACTCCCCCACTAGTGGAAACATCCTCTCCACATCCACTCTATCCAAGCTTTTCAATATTCGGTAAGCTTCAATTAAGTCCCCCCCCCCCCCCCCCCCCCCCCCAGCGAGTGCAGGCCCAGTGGCGTCCAATGCTCATCATAGGTCACCCACTCATTCCTGGGATCATTCTTATAAACCTCCTCTGGACCCTCTCCAGAGTCAGCATATCCTTCCTCAGATTTGGTAAGTAAGTAAGTAAGTAAATGTTATTTATATAGCACGTTTAAATCAACTCGCCTTGAAACCAAAGTGCTTTACATAGAAGAAATTATTAAGTTTCCGTACATCCATAGAAAAATAAAAAAAAAATTAAAAATTTAAAAAATGACACAACACATTATAGAATTCAAGATGAACGTCCCCCCACAGCAGAATCAAAATGTTCCACTGTGGGGAAAGGCACTAGAAAGTTAAGTCCTCTTCCTCTGTGAACACCCGAGGTCGGGGCCTATTTGTGGCCTCCGCAGCCAGTCCGATGTTTTCTTGCCCTCTTGCGGGGAAGATGGAACTCCGGCGTCGGGTGAACACTCCTCAGTGGCTTGGAAAATGTCTGGAGCGGCCGCTTCCTCCCCGGAGACCACTGCACCCATAGTCCTCAGGCCGCGTTGGTTGGAGCTCCGAATCTGGCCATCTCGGATCCCAGGCTCTGGATTTAAATCCCAGGCCTCGGAGGGAAGCCGCCACTCCGACCAGGTAGGGACTAGGAAATAAAGTTCCCCTCCTTCCCCTCCCCCACCCACCACACAAAAGACCTCCAACATTGCCCAAAATTGCTCACAATGCTCCAAATGCAGCCTGACCAGCTCCTGTTTTTGTATACAAGCCCGCTTAAAATAAATGTTAGCATTGGGTTTGCTTTCTTTACTACAAATTCGACTTGCAGATTAACGTTTTGGGAATCCTGCACCAGCGCTCCCAAGTCCCTATGTGCCTCCGATTTCTGGATTCTCTCCCCATTTAGAAAATAGTTCTCGCCTTTATTCCTACTACCAAAATGCACGACTCCATACTTTGCTACACTATATTCCATCTGCCACATCTCTGCCCACTCTCCCAACTTGTCCAAGTCCTTCTGCAGAGTCCCTGCTTTCTCTACACTACCTGCCCCTCCACCTATTTTCGTATCATCCGCAAACTTGGCCACAAAGCCTTCAATCCCCTCGTCAAATCATTAATATACAACGTGAAGAGTAGCGGCCCCAGCACCGACCCCTGCGGAACTCCGCTAGTCACTGGCAGCCAACCAGAAAAATCCCCCTTTATTGCCACTCTTTGTCTTCTGCCATCCAGCCAACCTGCTGTCCATGCTGGTATCTGCCCTTTGATACCGTGGGCTTTCATCTTCCTTAGCAGCCTCACGTGTGGCACCTTTATCAAAGACTTTATGAAAATCTAGGTATACAACATCTACTGACTCTCCTTTGTCTGTCCTGCTATTTACTTCTTCAAAGAATTCCAGCAGATACGTCAGGCAAGATCTCCCCCTCACAAAGCTATGTTAACTTCGACCTATTTTATCATGAACGTCCAAGTACTCCGTAACCTCATCCTTTATAATGGACCAAAATCTCACCAACCTCTGAAGTCAGACTAACCAGCCTTATGGTTTCCACTGGTAAACAAAAATGCTGGAGAAACTCAGCGGGTGAGGCAGCATCTATGGAGCGAAGGAAATAGGCAACGTTTCGGGCCGAAACCCTTCTTCAGACTATTTCAGTTTCCACAATTCTGCTTTGGCCCCTTCTTGTCCAAACAAAAAGACACAAAATACTGGAGTAACTCAGCTGGTCAGACAGACTGAAGAAGGGTCTCAACCCGAAACATCGCCTATCCTTGTTCTCCAGAGATGCTGCCTGACTCGCTGAGTTACTCCAGCACTTTATGTATTTTTTTGTAAACTTCCTTGGGTGAAGATGAAAATATGAATTTTTCCTTTGGATTCTTCCTGCACAGAAAGTTTAACAAAATTCTGATTCTTTTGTCTCTTTTACAAGTTTAGTTTAGAGATACAGCATGGAAACAGGCCATTCGGCCCACCGAGTACCAGAACCAGGGGCCACAGTTTAAGAATACGGAGTAAGCCATTTAGAATGGAGACGAGGAAATACTTTTTCTCACAGAGAGTGGTGAGTCTGTGGAATTCTCTGCCTCAGAGGGCGGTGGAGGCAGGTTCTCTGGATGCTTTCAAGAGAGCTAGATAGGGCTCTTAAAAATAGCCGAGTCAGGGGATATGGGGAGAAGGCAGGAACGGGGTACTGATTGGGGATGATCAGCCATGATCACATTGAATGGCGGTGCTGGCTCGAAGGGCCGAATGGCCTACTCCTGCACCTATTGTCTATTGTCTATTGAGTACATGTCGCCCATCTATCACCCGTACACTTGTTCTATGTCCTATACCAGGGGGTCGGCAACCTATGGCCCGCGGGCCGGATCCGGCCCGTAACCCGAAATCATCCGGCCCGCAGGAGTAACACAAAACACACACACACAACACTTATCCGAGAGTAGTTCACACACACACACACACACACACACACACACACACAGCCATTCCATATGACAACACCTGTTGACTCACTCACACTCTCTATCTACCCTCCCACCCCCCTCATCCATCCTCCCGACCCGGAGTGAAAGCGTCCCCCCCCCCCCCCCACCCACCCCGGTGCCGCGGCACGTGTGTGAAACTGTAGCGGGCTGAGCGCGGCTTTGGCGAGGCGGTGCTGGAGCGGTTTCCTCGGGCGGGCTGGAGGAAAGCCAAGCATCAGCGGGGTCGGGGAGGAATTCCGCTCCAACCACAGTGTTGCACTTTAGTTGCAGTTTGGTCGTGGGGGGGGGGGGGTGGGGTTAATTGTCTTTTTGTTCCATTTTTGTTGCGATTTAAAATATATATATTATTAATTATTTATTAACTATGGCGATAGATGTGGCCCGCCATCCGCTCACAGACGTGGGTCCTGGCTCCTATGCAGAACAAGGTACCGACTCCTGTCCTATACATTAGGGACAATTCACAGGCCAATTAACCTGCAAACCCGTGCGTCTTTGGCGTGTGGAAGGAAACCGGAGCACGCGGAGAAAACCCACGTGCTCACAGGGAGAACTGTACAGACAACACACATAGTCAGGATCGAACCCGGGTCTCTGGCGTTGCAAGCGCTGTCAAGGGCCTGTCCCACATGGCCTCATTAGCACCTGATTTATGCGTCATATGTAAAATAGGTCGACGCAATCACGCATCATCACGCGTCAGCACAGCTGTCTGGTGCACATGACGTCAATACCCTGCGGCGCGTGGCAGGACGTTGATGCACGGTGATGTAACCATGCGTCACCACGCGATACACGTGAGACGTCGGGATGCCAGCGTACGACGCCAATGCGTCAGCGTGCGTACCCAATACGTCACGCAGGTGGCGCGCGAGGATTTAGTTCCTGTACTAAATCTTGGAGCGCCGTGCGATACCGTGCGCCACCGCACACGCCTCACCATGCGCAACGCGTGCGCACCCCACGCGTCACGACGCGTTGACCTAATTTACATATAACGCATAAATGAGGCGCAAATGACGGCCAAGTGGGACAGGCCCTTAAGGGAGCAATTCCACCGCCGCGCCACCATGCCGCCCAATGTTCTGATGTGACTTGCCCTCAGCTAACCTTTCCCACTGCAAATGAGCTCTTGGACAGGACGGTGTTCTCACTGGGTGTTAGGTTTTATGCCATTCACAATTTGTCCGTTGCCATTTTTCACCTCTTCCAACTTATTTTTAGCGAAGGGAAGAGCAGCCAGACTTCGAGCAACAAGAGATTTGTTGTTGACTGATATTTAATTACATGTTTACCCACAAAAGAAAAGCAGCAACATTCAATGTGGAGCTTCCACAGTATTCGATTTGGACAAATCATACACACCTTGATGAGAATGTTTAATACACAGATTATTGCTGCTGACATTGAAAGATTCAACATCATTGAACCATAATTTCATAAGATCATAAGTAATAGGAGTAGAATTAGGCCATTCGGCCCATCACGTCTACTCCGCCATTCAATCATGGCTGATCTACCTCTCCCTCCTAACCCCATTCTCCTGCCTTCTCCCCATAACCCCTGACACCCGTACTAATCAAGAATCTATCTATCTCTGCCGTGAATATATCCACTGACGTGGCCTCCACCGCCTTCTGTGGCAAAGAATTCCACAGATTCACCACCCTCTGAGTAAAGATTTGTTACATTTCTAACGGAACTTCTTTCAGAACTTACTTTCTCTTGAGCTTTTTGTGCAATTAGAGTCATAGAATCAGACAGCACGTAAACAGACCCTTCGGCCCAACTTGTCCATGCTGTCTAAAATGCTCTCTCTAAGCTAGTCCCATTTGTTTGCCTTTTGGCCCATATCCCTCCAAAACCTTCCGATTCATCTTCACGTCCAATTGTCTTTTCAATGTTGTCATAGTCCCTGCCTCAACTACCTCCTCCGGCAGCTCGTTCCATACACCCACCACCCGGCACGGTGGCACAGCGGTAGAGTTGATGCCTCACAGCGCCAGAGACCCGGGTTCCATCCTGACTACGGGCGCTGTCTGTCCAGAGTTTGTACCTTCTCCCCGTGACCTGCGTGGGTTTTCTCCAAGAACTACGGTTTTCTCCCACACTCCAAAGACGTACAGGTTTGCAACTTAATTAGCTTGCTGTAAATGTTTTAAAAAATAGTCCCTGGTGTGTAGGACGGTGTTAAGTCAAGTCAAGTCACTTTTATTTCTATAGCACATTTAAAAAACAACGCTCGTTGCCCAAAGTGCTTTACATAGGTGGAGGTACTAACGTTATACAACAGTGGTTCATAGATTAAGTACTTACATAAATACATACATATAGCCCTCCCTCAGAGGACGTCAAGAAAGGCTTGAGAGTAAAGATGAGTTTTAAGTCTTGACTAAGGAGTCGATGGAGGGGGCAGTTCTGATGGGAAGAGGGATGCTGTTCCACAGTCTAGGAGCTGCAACCGCAAAGGCGCGGTCGCCCCTGAGCTTATACCTAGACCACGGGATGTTCAGTAACCCCAAGTCGGCCGATCTGAGGGGCCTGGAGGTGGAGTGGTGGGTGAGAAGACTTTTGATGTAGGTGGGGGCAAGCCCGTTAAGGGCTTTGTAGACATAAAGAAGGATCTTGAAATTTATTCGGAACCGCACAGGGAGTCAGTGGAGAGAGGCCAGGATCGGGGTGATGTGGTCCCTTTTTCGGGTGCCTGTCAGGAGTCTCGCTGCGGCGTTTTGGACCAGTTGCAGGCGGGACAGGGAAGATTAGCTGATGCCAGTGTAAAGGGAGTTGCAGTAATAGATACATAGATACATAGAAAATAGGTGCAGGAGTAGGCCATTCGGCCCTTCGAGCCTGCACCGCCATTCAATATGATCATGGCTGATCATCCAACTCAGTATCCCGTACCTGCCTTCTCTCCATACCCCCTGATCCCCTTAGCCACAAGGGCCACATCTAACACCCTCTTAAATATAGCCAATGAACTGGCCTCAACTACCCTCTGTGGCAGAGAGTTCCAGAGATTCACCACTCTCTGTGTGAAAACGTTTTTCCTCATCTCGGTCTTAAAGGATTTCCCCCTTATCCTTAAGCTGTGACCCCTTGTCCTGGACTTCCCCAACATCGGGAACAATCTTCCTGCATCTAGCCTGTCCAACCCCATAAGAATTTTGTACGTTTCTATAAGATCCCCTCTCAATCTCCTAAATTCTAGCGAGTATAAGCCAAGTCTATCCAGTCTTTCTTCATATGAAAGTCCTGACATCCCAGGAATCAGTCTGGTGAACCTTCTCTGCACTCCCTCTATGGCAAGAATGTCCTTCCTCAGATTTGGAGACCAAAACTGTACGCAATACTCCAGGTGTGGTCTCACCAAGACCCTGTACAACTGCAGTAGAACCTCCCTGCTCCTATACTCAAATCCTCTTGCTATGAAAGCCAATAGTAATCTAGGTGGGAGGAGATAAATGTGTGGATGATCTTTTCGAGGTCATCAAACTGGAGGAATTGTTTTATTTTAGCTATCGTCCGAAGCTGAAAGAAGCTAGCTTTTGTCAAATTTCAGTGCTGAGTCAAATATCACGCCAAGGTTTTTGACATGAGGTTTGAGTAGTGGGGTAAGGCTTCCAAGGCTGCCTGCTATCATTTTGATTGAGTCCGAGGGGCCGAGAAGGATGACCTCAGACTTACTCTCGTTTAGTTGGAGGAAGTTCTGGGCCATCCAACACTTTATATCCTCGAGGCAGCGGGTAAGGTTAAGCAGATTTGATTGTTTTTTGGGCTTCAGGGGGAGATAGAGTTGTGTATCGTCTGCGTAGCAATGGAAGGAAATGCCGTGCCTTTCAATGACTTGGCCTAAGGGGAGCATATACAGGGAGAAGAGAATGGGGCCAAGGATGGAACCTTGTGGAACCCCACAGCAGAGATTAGCTGGGGAGGAGAAAGAGTTGCCTATGTTAGTCGAGAAACTCCTACCTTTGAGGTAGGAGATGAACCAGCTCAGGGCAGTGCCATCAATACCAACCCCATACCAGAGACAGTCAATTAGGATGGTGTGGTCGACAGTATCAAATGCTGCGCTGAGGTCAAGAAGGAGCAGGATTGCACAGTCGCCGGAGTCAACGGTGACAAGTAGGTAAATTCTTCCCTTCCCTCCCGCACCACCCTCTCCCCGGGCACTTTCCCTTGCAACCGCAAGAGGTGCGACACTTGTCGCGTTACCTCCCCCCTCGACTCCATTCAAGGACCCAAGCAGTCCTTCCAGGTGCGACAGAGGTTCACCTGCATCTCCTCCAACCTCATCTATTGCATCCGCTGCTCTAGATGTCAGCTGATCTACATCGGTGAGACCAAGCGTAGGCTTGGCGATCGTTTCGCCGAACACCTCCGGTCGGTCCGCAATAACCAACCTGAACTCCCTGTGGCTCAGCACTTCAACTCCCCCTCCCATTCCGAATCCAACCTTTCTGTCCTGGGCCTCCTCCATGGCCAGAGTGAGCACCACCGGAAATTGGAGGAGGAGCACCTCATATTCCGCTTGGGCAGTCTGCACCCTAGCGGCATAAACATTGACTTCTCCAATTTCCGGTAGCCCTTGCTGTCTCCTCCCCTTCTCAGCTCTCCCTCAGCCCTCGGGCTCCTCCTCTTCCTTTCTCCTTTCTTCTCCCCGCCCATTCCCCCCTCCACCCCACATCAGTCTGAAGAAGGGTTTTGGCCCGAAACGTTGCCTATTTCCTTCGCTTCATAGATGCTGCCGCACCCGCTGAGTTTCTCCAGCATTTTTGTGTACCATATTATAGAGGTGATGGTACTAAAAAGGATCTTGGGGTTATGAGCATTCTTGGAAATAAGGGTGGAAAAGTATTTTGTTCTTGCAGATTTTACCGCTTTTTTTGCATTGTATTGTATTCAATTTATTGTCATTATCTCATAAGAGACAACGAAATGGATTTTCCTTACAGTCATGTGTCATAAAAATAAATAATAAATCAATAAAAAAATAAAAAATAAAAAAGCACAAACACACAGAAGTCCACGACACAACATAACCCCACAGCGGCACCAAAGTTAAGGATGGTACCATAGTCCAGCCAGCCTCCCCGCCGGTCTTCCCAGATGTTCACCCGTAGTCGGGGCCTCCCGAGCACCCGCAGATGCTCAGGCCCTCTCGCCGGGAGCGGTGGAACCCCGACGGAGAACATCCTCAGCGGCCCGGACCTCCAAATCACCCACCTCCCACCGGAGTCCACGGCTCCCGAAGTCCACAGGCCGAGCCGGGCGGAGTGGCAGGACTCCGCGATGTTGGTCAGCGCCGCCCGCGTTGGGAGCTCCGCGAACCACAGCTCCGCGATGTCGGTGCAGCAGGCCCAGCACTCCGGAGCTCCAAACGGCGATCCCCGGTAAGGCATCGCCCGCCCCGCGATGTATCCAACGCTGCGCCGCCGCTGCTGCTGGAGGTTTGGTCGGTCCCGGCAGGAAAGGCTGCGCCAATCCAGTAGGTAGGCCGCGGGGGGGGGGGGGGGCGAGGACGCGACTCGAAAAATAGTCGCGTCCTCTCCAGGAAGCGACTGAAGGACGGTATCCCCCTTACCGTACCCTCTTCCCCCCCACATAAAGACAAACCCCCACAAAAAACGTTCTTCAAACATAACAAAAAAAACAAAGAGATACCGGACTGAAGGCGGAGGCAGCTAGCAACAGCGCCACCGGATGTCCTGGTATTTGTGAAGATTGTTTCTCAGTAGTTCAAAGGAAATGTGAAGCTTATCAGATTTGTACTTCCGTTCTGATTTTCTGCACTCTCTTCTTAGGGCTCTGGTGGTGTCATTGAGCTACGGCCAGCCTTTAGGCTAAAGGGCCTGTCCCACTTACGTGTCCTTGGCACACAAATTACGCGACCTCCTCGTCGTGTTGAGGCGCACGGGCATCGTATGGCCGCACGGGGCCGGTCCCACTGAGAAGCGCGGAGGGGTATGGAGTTGTGCGCGATATCGCGCGGGGCTCTGAAATTTTGTAGCGAACGAAATCTTCACGCGCCAACGGCCTGTCGTGTAACTGACGGCCAAAGTGGGACAGGCCCAAGACCCTGGCGCGATGCAACATCTCACCTCCAACAGCAGCAGAAGCAGGCAAACGATCGCCGAACTCGGCCTGGGGCTCACGGCCGTTGCGGATCCGGATCCGCCCCCACTTCTACTCCCAGAGCGGGGACAAGAAAATGGAATATCTTGACACAAAATGCAGGAGTAACTCAGCGGGACCGGCAGCATCTCTGGATGGATGACGTTTCGGGTCGAGACCCTTCTTTCAGACTGAAGAAGAGTCTCGACACGAAACATCACCCATTCCTTCTCTCCAGAGATGCTGCCCGTCCCGCTGAGTTACTCCTGCATTTTGTGTCCATCTTCAAATGACGCCACCCGCTCCAGACGGCTGTGCGGACCTTCGAGGGACCGTCGTGCCTCAACGCGACCACGAGGTCGCGTAATTAGCGTGCCAAGAATACGTAAGTGGGACAGGGGCTTTAGGCTTTTTCATTTTAAGAGGAGCAACAGAATCCAGGATGGAAGAGCAAGTAATATTGAATAAAGAAATGAGGTCGTCGGTACTGAGATGGGGAGTGGACGCCTCCATAGTGCAGATGTCGAGGGCGGCTATGAGCGCCTCAGAGAACTTACTGGCAGTCGAAGAGTTTACGTAGCGAGCAGGGAGATGGGATTTTGAGGCAGAGAAAGGCAGAGATGCATCAAATATAATTGCACTATGATCTGACGGACAGGCATCAATAATTTCTGCATTACAAATTGTAGGGATCGCTGGTCGGTGTGGAATCGATGGGGCGAAGGTCCTGTTTCCGCGCTGTCTCTCTAAACTGCAGAATATTTGTAGACTTTAGACTTTAATATTTTCAGAGGAGTTCTGTGTTTGTTTAGTTTAGTTTAGAGATACAGTGCGAAAACAAGCCCTTCGGCCCATCGGGTCCACGCTGACCAGCGATCGCCATGTATACCAGCACTCTCCCAAGCACACTTTTTTTTTTTTTTTTTTTTTTTCCTTAAATGTTTTTTTTATGAGATTTTTAAACAAATGTACAATTTACAAGGAGGGTAGAAAGCTCACACAATTTAAAAAACACTTACACAAAATTATCAAATTAAAATATTAACATTTTTATCTATAATATATTCAACCTCCTGCGGTGACCAGCGTTCACGGAAGGCCTCCACAGTCCCCGTGGACACCGCGTGTTCCCTCTCTACTGCCAAGCACACTGGGGACAATTTACAGACGCCAAATAACCTACAGATCTGTACGCCTTAGCAATGTGGGAGGAAACCGGAGCACCCGGAGAAAGCCCACGCAGGTCACGTGGAGAACGTACAAACTCCGTACAGACAGCACCCGTAGCCAGGATCAAACACGGGTCTCTGGCGCTGCGAGGCAGCAACTCTACAGCTGCGCCACCATTCCGCCCTACACCGCCCTATCCCTGTGTGGCCTTCAACGATTGCAGAAGACACATCAGACCCGCTTTCTCCAAGGCAACTAGAACAGAATAATAAATGTTCGGCTGCTAATGGCTGCATTTCATGCATTAATAAGTACGGCATCCCACTTGTTTTGATTAATGCAGATTAATATGGATGAAGCACAGACTAATAAAGAGATTGGAATTAATTTTGAGCCTCCAGCAAAACACAGAGCGCTGGAGGAACTCAGCGGGTTAGGCAGCATCTGCGGAAGGAACGGACAGGCGATGTTTAGGGTCGAGACCCTTCTTCAGACTAATGAGAGTAGGGGTGGAGAAAGCTGGAACAGAGAGGTGGGGGTGGGACAAAGCCTGGCAAGGGGGAGGCTTCATTGCCGGATGGGTGGAGCAAGCGACAAAGGAGACGAAACCTCCTCTCCAGGGATGCTGCCTGTCCCGCTGAGTTACTCCAGCGTTTTGTGTCCAGCTCAAAATGGACCATAGTGGGCTCCACCTTTCCTTGGTCATCGGTGCCGGCTCTGATTTGTTCGGTACCCTTTTCATGCCTCTACTTTCCCTCTCCCCTGACTCTCCATCAGAAGAAGAGTCTGGACCCGAAACCTCACCCATTGCTTCTCCCCAGAGATGCTGCCTGTCCCGCTGAGTTGCTCCAGCATTTTGTGTCTATCCTCGGTGTAATCCAGAATCTGCAGTTCCTTCCTGAACTAAAAAGGGGTTCAGATGAGAAGGGAAATGGGGTGAGATATTGAGCTAGAGGGAAGGAAGTAGGGGGGAGGAGAGAAAGGGGATAAAAAGGAAATGTGGGACTCAGGATGGGAGATGAGGGGACTCTGTGTGTGTGTCTCTGTGTGTGTGTGTGTCTTGTGTGGGGGTGGTGTGGGGGGGGGTGAGGGGGAAACCGTTTCGGTCGCCTCCTCCACGGAGAGGCGATGTTTTCCATGTCGCCTCCCCCATGGCCTAACATCGAGGATCGGTGCAGCCTTTCCCGGAGACGCGCCCGGGGCTTCAGCGGCGGGCGCAGCGCGGATTCTCGTCGCGGAGCGGGCGAGCCCTCGCCAGGGTTGGCCGGATGGGAGCGCTCCGTTCGCTGGCTCGCGGCAGCCAGAAGCCGCAGTCTGCGGTGGGGACTGGAGCCTGGGATCCCTCGTTGGGGACCCCGTGAGGAGAAGAGCTCCGACCGCCGGCCCTGCGGTATAATTCTAACCGCGAGCGCGTCGGGGACTTACCATCGCTGGGGATCCCTGGAGGGGAGCTCTGACCGCCGGCCCTGCGGCCTGCGGTGCTTCTGGCTGCGGAGCGGCGGGGACTTTAGATCTTCGACCGCCGGCCTGCGGCCTACACCATCCTGAAGCCGTGGTCTCCGGTGGGGAGGCACCGATTCAGGACTGACCTTGTCTGAACATCTGGACGCCCGCAGCGTCGACTGCGGAGGGTTGAGGTCCCGACCACGGGGGAAAATGGAGGAGGACTGGCCAAATTTTGTGCCTTCCACCACAGTGATGAATGCTGTGGTGGATGTTTGTGTTCATCTCACTGCACTTTATGTGCAAGTGTCGAATAAAACTTGACTTGATAAAACTTGACTTGACTTGACTCAGGATGGAGGAGGGGAAAGGAGTGGGGGTGAGAACAGGGTGGGCGATGGTGGGTGGATTATACGCGCATCAGGGGGGGAGTTGGCGGGAGTTACTTGAAATTGGAGAAATCAATGTTCGTACCGCTGGGGTTTAAGCTCCCCAAGTGAAATATGAGGTGCTGTTCCTCCAGTTTGCGTGTGGCCTCACTCTGACAATGGAGGAGGCCCAGGACAGAAAAGTCAGTGTGGGAATGGGAAGAGGAATTAAAATGGTTTTAAAATGAGTTAAAACCGGAAGATCCGACGGGCATTGGCGGACCATCTGTGATATCTGTAGTTGGGTCTCAGGTGAGGGGTGAATATTCCCTGAACCGTGGACATGACGCCAGCCATTCTTCATGTCATGGAACCTCTCCCTTTCCTCACAAGGC
>CM075978.1:90237226-90352221 GCA_038087875.1 Malacoraja senta | reverse complement strand
TTTGTTTAAATGTTCAACTATCGTAAGACTCAAAACAGCAAAGCAGAGAGTGGGACAGGCAGCATCTCTGGATAGAAGGAATGGGTGATGTTTCTAAACATCTGTCTGAAGAAGGGTCTCAACCCGAAACGCCAACCATTCCCTCTCTCCCGAGATGCTGCCTGACCCGCTGAGTTACTCCAGCATTTTTGCCTGTATAGAGGGTGGAAGAGCCTCATCTCTGGAGAGAAGGAATGGGTGACGTTTCGGGTCGGGGAGTCTGAAGAAGGGGGTCACCCATTCCTTCTCTCCAGAGATGTTGCCTGACCCGCTGAGTTACTCCAGCGTTTTGTGGATGTCTTCGGTGTGAACCAGCATCTGGAGTCCCCCCACGCCAAACCCCAAAGCAGAGGGTGTTGTTGGAAATGTAGAAAGCGAGAAGTGGCCTCACTGACCACTTCTCGCTTTCTGCCCACTTTTGGTCCTACCCACTTTTGGTCCTACCCACTTTTGGAAAAATATTGGAAAGAAATCTTTGATACTATTTCTGTAGTTTTAGGTATAGATTTACAACCTCATCCTATTACTGCAATTTTTGTGCTACCAATGTTAGATTCTATTCATCTGTCCCGTTCCGCCCATCGGCTGATTGCTTTTACCACGTTCATTGCCAGAAGATCTATTTTATTTCAATGGAAAGACTCTAACCCTCCGACCACACTCCATTGGTACTCTGAAACGGTATCATGTTTAAATTTAGAAAAAATCAGGAGTGGCATTGTTGAACCCTTGGTTAAATTTGATAAGACTTGGGGAAGATTTATTCAACATTTTCACACAACATAAATTGTCCCCTCTCCAACCGTTATAAAAATTATTTTACCTTTATACGGTGGAACGGACTTGACGACAAACAGGGACTTAAATTGTTGAAATTCTTTGCAGCTCAGATTCTGTTTTGCTTTTTTTTTCTAGTTTTGTTTCTTCCTTTTTTCTCTTTTTTTTCTTTTTATTCTTTTTATCGTTTAAAAACAAATATATATATTTTTTCTTTTAAACATTGAGCTATATTTACATAGAGCTCAATGTAAATTGAGCTCTATGTATACCGGGAGGTCTATATTCAATGTGTATTTTGACACTGGACTCATATGTAGGTTATACATTCTTGCTTTGCTTCAGCACAACAGAACATAGTAGGCATTGACCACAAAACAGATCAGTGTGTCCATATACCATTATATAACACATTATATAACGTTTCGGCCCGAAACTTTGCCTATTTCCTTCGCTCCATAGATGCTGCTGCACCCGCTGAGTTTCTCCAGCATTTTTGTGTACCTACCATTATATAAATATATACACACATGAATAATTAAACTGATAAACTGCAAATAACAGGTATCAATATCATTGTTATGTTTATCATTATTTTTTTGTTTTGTTTTTGGTTTGTTTTTATTTTTTCGGGAAAAAAGCTAAAATAAAAATATTTTAAAAGAAAGGAAATGTAGAAAGCGCTGACATTGTGCCAGAGATAATGAATGAATCTCCCAACAATTCCTCAGAGTCGCAGGTAAACAGTTGCCCTTTCGAGTGCACCAGGCAGCGTGCGTGTTGCCGGGTTGGTCTCGCTGCCCTGATAACTTGTTTGGCTGAGATTAGACTCTCGGGGGTTGTTCTCAAAAGCAACTGCAGCTCCGTGGAGCTGGCAATTAGTGCTGCCGAGCTGATTATATGCTTCTGTAGCCCATAACCAACGCTAGTTAGCCGGGGTGTCGAAACATGTGCATTGCTGAAGCATGCAAGCAGACATTTACATTTCAGAAACAAGTCAAGGAACCCTGCGGAGAATTCGATGCCCACTTAGTCTAATTAATGGAAACTCTATTCAGACTTGCCGAGCAAAAACTGTCTCATGCCAAGTTGACCAGCAATCTCGATCAGGACACTCACTTCCCCTTCCTGTACAAAATACTTCTTTTTTCCAACAAAGTAGGTCAAACCTCTTTTTATCTTTCCCTGCAAGGCTCATTAAAAACATCGGCAGGTCATTGCAGATTGTGGAAGGTTTAGTCCCTGCGTCAGGCAGTCTGCCGTCTTAAATAGT
The DNA here is from genome assembly GCA_038087875.1 of Malacoraja senta. NCBI lineage: Eukaryota > Metazoa > Chordata > Chondrichthyes > Rajiformes > Rajidae > Malacoraja > Malacoraja senta. Next base: position 90,350,132 of record CM075978.1, on the reverse strand, counting down.
TACAAGTGGACTGGCGATCCTGTTTCATCAGTTCATAAGTCACAGGAGCTAAACGAGGCCATTCGGCCCATCGAGTCTACTCCGCCATTCAATCATGGCTGATCTAACTCTCCCTCCAAACCCCATTCTCCTGCCTTCTCCCCATAACCGCTGACACCCGTACTAATCAAGAATCTATCTATCTCCACCTTGAAAATATCCACTGACTTGGCCTCCACAGCCTTCTGTGGCAAAGAATTCCACAGATTCACCTCCCTCTGACTAAAGAAATTCCTCCTCATCTCCTCTCTAATGGTGCGTCCTCTTTTAGTTTAGTTTAGTTTGGAGACGCTGCACGGAAACAGGCCCTTCGGCCCACCGAGTCTGTGCCGACCAGCGATCCCCACACATTAACACTATCCTACACACACTGGGGACACATTTACACCAAGCCTGTTAACCTACAAACCTGTTCGTCTTTGCCGTGTGGGAGGAAACTGAAGATATCATGGGGAGAACGTACAAACTCCGTACAGACAGCACCCGTAGTCAGACAATAGACAATAGACAATAGGTGCAGGAGTAGGCCATTCGGCTCCTCGTGCCAGTACCACCATTCAATGTGATCATGGCTGATCATCCCCAATCAGTACCCCGTTCCTGCCTTCCCCCATATCCCCTGACTCCGGTATCTTTAAGAGCCCTATCTAACTCTCTCTTGAAAGCAGAGAATTGGCCTCCACTACCTCCTGAAGCAGAGAATTCCACAGATTCACAACCCTCTCTGTGAAAATGTTTTTTACCTCGTCTCTGTTCTAAATGGCTTACTCCTTATTCTTAAACTGTGGCCCTGGTTCTAGACTTCCCGAACATCGGGAACATGTTTCCTGCGTTTAGCGTGTCCAAACCCTTAGTAATCTTATATGGTTCAATGAGATCCCCTTCTCATCCGTCTAAACTCCAGAGGATACAAGCCCAGCCACTCCATTATATCAACATAGGACTGTCCCGCCATCCCGGGAATTAACCTTGTGAAACTACGCTGCACTCCCTCAATAGCAAGAATGTCCTTCCTCATATTTGGAGACCAAAACTGCACACAATATTCCAGGTGTGGTCTCACTAGGGCCCTGTACAACTGCAGAAGGACCTCTTTGCTCCTATACTCAACTCCTCTTGTTATGAAGGCCAACGTGCCATTCGCTTTCTTCACTGCCTGCTGTACCTGCAAGCTCACTTTCAGTGACTGATGAACAAGGACCCCAGATCTCGTTGTACTTCCCCTTTTCCCAACTTGACGCCATTCAGATAATAATCTGCCTTCCTGTTTTTGCCACCAAAGTGGATAACCTCACATTTATCCACATGAAACTGCATCTGCCATGCATCTGCCCACTCACCCAACCTGTCCAAGTTACCGTACATCCTCCTACCATCCTCCTCACAGTTCACACTGCCACCCAGCTTTGTGCCATCTGCAAATTTGCTAATGTTACTTTTAATTCCTTCATCTAAATCATTAATGTATATTGTAAATAGCTGCGGTCCCAGCACCGAGCCTTGCGGTACCCCACTAGTCACTGCCTGCCATTCTGAAAGGGACCCGTTAATCCCTACTCTTTGTTTCCTGTCTGTCAACCGATTTTCTATCCATGTCGGTACCCTACCCCCAGGATCGAACCTGGGTCTCTGGCGCTGTGAGGCAGCAACTCTACCGCTGCGCCACCATGCCACCCAGTGCCCTTATGATATAGAGGTTGAATGAACAGTGAGGGAAAAATGCAGGAGACAGTTTTCATGACACAACTCCGGCCGGTGAGCTGGAGTTGGTCCAGACCTCAAGTGCTCTCTGTGTGGAGTCTGCACGTTCTCCCCGTGACTGCGTGCATTTTGTATTCAGGAAGGAACCAATATATATGATTGCGAGAAACTCGATGACTGATTAGAGTTCTGAGGAGGTAGACAAAAATGCTGGAGAAACTCAGCGGGTGAGGCAGCAACTATGGAGAGAAGGAATAGGCAACGTTTCGGGTCGAGACCCTTCTTCAGACAGATGTCGGGGGGGCGGGAAAAAGAAAGGAAGAGGCGGAGACAGTAGGCTTGGGGAGAGCTGGGAAGGGGAGGGGAAGGAGGGAGAAAGCAAGGACTACCTGAAATTGGAGGTCAATGTTCATACCGCTGGGGTGTAAACTACCCAAGCGAAATATGAGGTGCTGTTCCTTCAATTTGCGCTGGGCCTCACTCTGGGCATGGAGGAGGCCCAGGACATAAAGGTCGGATTCGGAATGGGAGGGGGAGTTGAAGTGCTGAGCCACCGGGAGGTCAGGTTGGTTATTGCGAAGATTGAGGAGGATTGGTTTGTCCAGGAGGACTGTCTTGAACCTCTGCAGGTGCGCAGTGGTCATGAATATCTCTGGAGATCTATCCTCGACCCAACACACTGATGCAACCATAAGGAAAGCCAATGAACAGCCCAGTCTCCTTTGGTGTACCTTCTGTGTACCAATGCATGTCTGCCCACGTTTCGACATGTGCTAAGTCCATGTAGCAGGGGAGACGGTGGATTGGGTGGGAAAGGGACGCAACGAAACAGAGAGTGGTGAGTCTGTGGAATTCTCTGCCTCAGAGGGCGGTGGAGGCCGGTTCACTAGATGCTTTCAAGAGAGAGCTAGACAGGGCTCTTAAAGATAGCGGAGTCAGGGGGATATGGGGAGAAGGCAGGAACGGGGTACTGATTGGGGATGATCAGCCATGATCACATTGAATGGCGATGCTGGCTCGAAGGGCCGAATGGCCTACTCCTGCACCTATTGTCTATTGTCTATTGAACGGAGGATTTGCGGAGGGAAGCGGTCTCCACGGAGAGGGAGAAGGATGGGGATGGGAAGATGTGACTCTTTTTCAGACTTCTCTGGAGAAAAGGAATGGGTGAAGGAGAGTCTGAAGAAGTGTCTCGACCCGAAACGTCGCCCATTCCTTTTCTCCAGAGATGCTGCCTCACCCGCTGAGATACTCCAGCATTGTGTGTCAACCTACAAACCTGTACGTCTTTGGAGTGCGGGAGGAAACCGGAGCACCCGGAGAAAACCCATATTTTGTCACGGGGAGAACGTCCAAACTCCGTACAGACAGCACCCGACAGAACCCAGGTCTCTGGTGCAGTTTGCACTACAAAGCCCCTGTCCCACTTAGGAGACCTAAACAGCAACCTCTGGTGACCTTGTCCGCCACCCAAGGTTTCCATGAGGTCCCCGGAGGTTTTGGTCACTCTCCCTAATGGTCGAAAGTGGTTTTTCCGCGAGGTCGAGGCTTCATCTAGGTTGCTGCTATTTTTTCATCGTGACTAAAACCGGCCTCGACTAAAAAATAGGTTGCCGTTTTAAAAATCGATAATGTTTTAGTCGCAGGTCTAGTCGAAGCCGGTTTTCTTCATAGTCGAGGAAGGTTTTCAACGTATGCGCGGGAGGTGGTAGGAGGTTGCAGGTCACCTCGACCTTGATTTTTTTTTGGGTGGCGGGCAAGGTCACCAGAGGTTGCTGTTTCGGTCTCCTAAGTGGGACAGGGGCTTTATTAGGCAGCAACTCTACCGCTGCGCCACCGTGACGTAAATGCGTGGCGACTCTTTGCATGCCGTGTGTATTGTTTGCCAAACAGAGAATATCACTGTGACACATCACATGTGATATAAAGTTTCATGTAATCATTCAGTGCAGTTGCACTTTGCTAGGCTGTAACTCTTAATGGATAAACCGAACTGTTGAAAAATAAGTGTAACACTGGTAACAGCACAATCTTGATTTTAGCATGGTTATTAAACTTAATTATCTCCTTCAGGTTGAAAGCACCTATTCTGTTGAACCATGTATAATTACATTAACATGTCTCTCATTTTACCTGCATTAACATTGCCCACTTCGCCTCCAGGCTTCAACGCTTTACACAGACCATTCAATTCGAATCAGCTGGGTTCAGTTTTATACTCCTGAACATAACTAGGATCAAATAAATTTAAATAGCTCTTTTGGTATGTGACCAGAGTCATTAGGAACAGAAAAAAGTCACACAATATATTTGAAGAACTACCACATATGAATTCAATATGAGTAGGAAGGGAACTGCAGATGCTGGTTTAAACCGAAGATGGACTCAAAATGCTGGAGTAACTCGGCGGGACAGGGCATCACCTCTGGAGAGAAGGAATGGGCGACGTTTCAATAGACAATAGACAATAGGTGCAGGAGTAGGCCATTCGGCCCTTCGAGCCAGCACCGCCATTCAATGTGATCATGGCTGATCATCCCCAATCAGTACCCCGTTCCTGCCTTCTCCCCATATCCCCTGACTCCGCTATTTTTTTTTTTTTAATTTGTATTTTATTAGAAGTACATTACATTACAACCACATACATTAGTACTTGTCATTTATATCTTCTTACAATTAATGTACTCCATTTATTTTTTACACTAGAAAAGGAAAAGATTGAAAGAAAGAAGAAAGTGAAGGAAAAAGTGAAAGTGTAGGAAATGTGACAACAAAAAAGGACAAAGACCCTATAAGAACAAAATTAAAAACAAAAGAAAAAGAGTTAAGAAATAGACCCTAGGAAAAAAAGAAAGAGAGAAAGAGGAAAAAGAGAGAAACAAATATTTTTATGAGCATTACGCAAATTGGACATACCAACTCTTCAACTATTATCCCCCCTTAACTGACCTCAAATTTTTTTTTAAAGTACTTTTGCACCTTATGTTTGTAATAATTCTATAAATGCAGACCACTCCGCTATTTTTAAGAGCCCTATCTAGCTCTCTCTTGAAAGTATCCAGAGAATCGGCCTCCACCGCCCTCTGAGGCAGAGAATTCCACAGACTCACAACTCTGTGTATGAAAAAGTTTCAGGTTGAGACCGAATCTCAGGACCGATCTCGACCCCAAAAGTGGCCCATTCCTCCTCTCCAGTGATGCTGCCTGTCCCGCCCCATTACTCCAGCACTTTGTGTCCGTCTTCAGTATATAAACCAGCATCTGCAGTTCCTTTCCTACCCAAGAAAGGCTATGACATCTGCCGGACAAACGCTGTTGATTTGATCTATTTGGGAGCATGCAGGCTTTTGAACAACACCAGGAATTGACCAGAGAAAATGACAGATTAAAACAAATCTCCAGCAGGGAAGGTGATAAGAACGTAAGCAGTGCATGGCAAATAGTTAGTGACAGGTGGAAATTGATGGTTGCTAACCAATTAGCACCTTTCTGTTCCAAGCAACCTCTGAGCCAAAGGCAGAGTTCGTCCCAAGGCAATTCCCGCCAAACGTGTTAATAAGCAGCTGCAAAAAAATGTTTTGCTTTAGGCCGATCTCTACAGACACACAGTGTTTAAGAAAGAACTGCAGATGCTGGAAAAATCGAAGGTAGACAAAAAATGCTGGAGAAACTCAGCGGGTGAGGCAGCATCTATGGAGCGAAGGAATGGGTGACGTTTCGGGTCGTGACTGAGAAAGGGTCTCGACCCGAAATGTCACCTAACCCTTCGCTCCATAGATGCTGCCTCACCCGCTGAGTTTCTCCAACATTTTTGTCTACCTTCTATAGACACACAGATTGGGGATGATCAGCCATAATCACATTGAATGGCGGTGCTGGCTCGAAGGGCCAAATGGCCGACTCCTGCACCTATTGTCTATTGTCTATTCATACATGCAGTACAAGAAGCTACAAAGACAGAGGCTGCCTTCCATAATTTGAGTAGGTCTCCGGAGTAGGCCATTCGGCCCTTCGAGCCAGCACCGCCATTCAATATGATCATGGCTGATCATCCCCAATCAGTACCCCGTTCCTGCTTTCTCCCCATATCCCTTGATTCCTTTAGCCCCAAGAGCTAAATCTAACACTCTCTTGAAAGTTCTCCCTGTGACCTGTGTGGGTTTCCTCCGGGTGCTCTGGTTTCCTCCCACACTCCAAAGGAGTACAGGTTTGTAGGTTAATTGGCTTCTGTAACTTGTGCCCTGCCTGTTGGAGATAGAAGCAGTATTAACATGCGATGAATAGTCAATGTGGACTCGTGGGCTGAAGGGCCTGTTTCCACACTGGATCTCGAAGTTAAGCCCTCACTGTTGTATAATAAGGAACATGGTGGCAGCACGATGGCACAGCCGTAGAACTACTGCCTCACAGCGCCAGGGACCCGGGTTCGATCCCGACTACGGGCGCTGTCTGTACGGAGTTTGCACGTTCTCCCCGTGACCTGCGTGGGTTTTCTCCGAGATCTTCGGTTTCCTCCCACACTCCAAAGACGTGCAGGTTTGTAGGTTAATTGGCTCATAATAAATGTTAAAATTGTCTCTAGTGTGTGTGTGTGTGTGTGTAGGATAGTCTTGGTGTGCGGGGATCGCTGGTCGACACGGACTCGGTGGGCCGAAGGGCCTGTTTCCGCGCTGTATCTCTAAACTAAACGAAACATTGCAGCCAACTTGTGCACAAGAAACTCCCTCTCAAAAAGAATAATGCCGCAATAATGGGGATAATTGATGGGATATAAAGATTAGCCAGTACATCATATAACTCCCCAACACTTCCTTATCATAGCGCCGTTATTATCTATTAAAAACACGTGTAAAAGCAGATGGTTTAGGTTTATTAATGTCACGTGTACCGAGGTACAGGTGAAAGCTTTGTTCTGCATGCTAGCCAGTCAGACCAGATATTACTATGCATATATACATTTAAGTACATTAAGTTTATGTTTCGAAACAAAGAACTGCAGATGCTGGTTTACAAAGAAGGCCACAAAGTGCTGGAGTAACTCAGCAGGTCAGGCAGCATCTCTGGAGAACATCTCTGGATAGGTGGCATATTTCGCTCGATTAGTACGGGTGTCAGGGGTTATGGGGAGAAGGCAGGGGAATGGGGTTGAGGGGGCATGATTGAATGGCGGATTAGACTTGATGGGCCGAATGGCCTAATTCTGCTCCTATGACTTATGAACTTTGGTTTAGTTTAATTTAGTTTAAAGATACAGCACGGAAACAGGCCCTTCGGCCCACAAAGTCCGCACCGACCAGCGATCCCCGCACATTAACACTATCCTACACCCACTAGGGACATTTTTGTACTTATTCCAAGCCAATTAACCTACAAACCTGGACGTCTTTGGAATGTGGGAGGAAACCGAAGCTCCCGGAGAAAACCCACAGGTCACGGGGAGATCGTACAAACTCCGTACAGACAGCACCCGTAGTCGGGATCGTACCCGGGTCTCCGGCACTGCATGCGCTGTAAGGCAGCAACTCTACCGCTGCACCACCGTGACGCCCATGAGCTTATTTTGGGGTCGGGACTGATTGTAGATGGGGAGAAAGAGAAATGTATTAGGTTTAAATTTAGGTCTAGGCTTATTATTGACACATGTACAGAGGTACAATGGAAAGCATTGTTAAGGGCCTGTCCCACTTACGCGACCTTTGCAGGCGACTGCCACGACCCGTGATAGGTCGTGAGAGGTTGTGAGAGGTCTCCTATGGTCATGAGAGGTCACCCGCGACATGTCTCCAGGGGTCGCCTGTAAGGTCGTGAGAGGTCTCCAAAGAGTCGTAGCGTCTTTCATGGTCGCCGCTGAATTTTCAACATGTAAAGGTGGGACAGGTCCTTAATGTGTGCTATCAGGTCAGATATAGCAGTACGTAAATATGGTCAAGCAAAACTTCAGTATAATTGATAGAGCTAAGGGGAAGATACAAAGTACAGAATATAGTTCCTCCAGATTCAGGGACAGTTTCTTCCCAGCTATTATCAGGCAACCGAACCACCCTATCAACAACTGGAGAGCGGTCCTGAGCTGCTATCTGCTTCAATAGACAATAGGTGCAGGATTAGGCCATTCGGCCCTTCGAGCCAGCACCCCCATTCAATGTGATCATGGCTGATCATCCCCAATCAGTACCCCGTTCCTGCCTTCTCCCCATATCCCCTGACTCCGCTATCTTTAAGAGCCCTATCTAGCTCTCTCTTGAAAGTATCCATAGAACCGGCCTCCACCACCCTCTGAGGCAGAGAATTCCACAGACTCACCACTCTCTGTGTGAAAAAGTGTTTCCTCGTCTCCGTTCTAAATGGCTTACCCCTTATTCTTAAACTGTGGCCCCTGGTTCTGGACTCTCCCAACATCGGGAACATGTTTCCTGCCTCTAGCGTGTCCAAACCCTTAATAATCTTATATGTTTCAATAAGATCCCCTCTCATCCTTCTAAATTCCAGAGAATACAAACCCAGCCGCTCCATTCTATCAACATATGACAGTCCCGCCATCCCGGGAATTGACCTCGTGAACCTACGTTGCACTCCCTCAATAGCAAGAATGTCCTTCCTCAAATTCGGAGACCAAACTGCACACAATACTCCAGGTGTGGTCTCACTAGAGCCCTGTATAACTGCAGGAGGACCTCTTTGCTCCTATACTCAACTCCTCTTGTTATGAAGGCCAACATGCCATTCGCTTTCCTCACTGCCTGATGTACCTGCATGTTTACTTTCATTGATTGATCCCTGATTGACTGATGAAAGATCTTCATTTGAGATCTTTGAACTATATTTTATCGGACTTTACTGGACTTAATCTTGCACTAAACATTATTCCCTTTGTCGTGTTTCTGTTCGTTGTGGAGGGCTCGATTGTAATCATGTGTAGTATTTCCGCTGACTGGATAGTACGTAACTGGACAGATAGTACTGGACAGATGTGTACAGCAATTCATTCTTCCCCCGCACAATTAAAGCATGGAATAATCTTCACCCTACCATAGTTACCCAACCAGATGCAACTAAATTTAAGGTAGCTCTTTCTTCCCAAAAACCCTTTCTGGCTTAAGTCCTCCCTCCACCACCTCCAGTTTAAATTCCATTTGGAATATTTTGGAGGACCAAGAACCAAGAACCAAGAACCAAGAACCAAGAACAAAAAGCTTTTTTACTCTACCTCGGTACACGTAACAATAAGGATAAACTCAACTAATCCAATGATGCAGGAAACATGTTCCCAGTATTGGGCGAGTCCAGAACCAGGGGCTACAGTCTATGAATAAAGGGGAGGCCATTTATAACTGAGATGAGAAAAAACATTTTCACCCAGAGAGTTGTGAATTAGTGGAATTCCCTGCCACAGAAGGCAGTGGAGGCCAATACACTGATTGAATTTAAAAGAGAGTTCGATTGAGCTCTAGGGGCTAGTGGAATCAAGGGATATGGGGAGAAGGCAGGCACCGGTTACTGATTGCGGACGATCAGCCATGATCACAATGAATGGTGGTGCTGGCTCGAAGAGCCGAATGGCCTCCTCCTGTACCTATTTTCTATGTTTCTATGAAAGGTAGGCACAAAGTGCTGGAGTAACTCAGCGGGTCAGGCAGCATCTCTGGAGAAAAGGAACTAGGTGACGTTTCGGGTCGGAACCCTTCTTCAGACTGTTCCCGACACAAAATGTCACCTATTCCTTAGGAAAGACTACACAAGATTACAATCAAACTGTACACAGTGTACAGATACTAGACAAAGGGAATAATGCAAGATAAAGTCCGATAAAAGATTACTATTGTCACGTTGTACCGAGGTACAGTAAAAAACCTTTTGTTGATCCCTGGGATGGCGGGACTGTCATATGAGGAAAGATTGAAAAGACTAGGTAGACAAAAATGCTGGAGAAACTCAGCGGGTGCAGCAGCATCTAAAGAGCGAAGGAAATAGGCAACGTTTCGGGCCGAAACCCTTCTTCAGACTGATAGGGGGTGGGGAGAAGAAAGGAAAAAAGGCGGAGGATGAGCCCGAGGGCTGAGGATGGGAGGAGACAACCAGAGGGCTGAGGAATGGGAGGAGACAGCAAGGGCAAGCAAAATTGGGAGAATTCAATGTTCATGCCCCCAGGATGTAGACTGCCCAAGCGGAATATGAGGTGCATTTCCTCCAATTTCCGGTGTTGCTCGCTGTGGCCACGGAGGAGGCACTGGACAGAGAGGTCAGATACGGAATGGGAGGGGGAGGGGGAGTTGAAGTGCTGAGCCACCGGGAGGTCAGGTTGGTTATTGCGGACCGAGCGGAGGTGTTCGGCGAAACGATCGCCAAGCCTCCGCTTGGTCTCACCGATGTAGATCAGCTGACATCTAGAGCAGCGGATGCAATAGATGAGGTTGGAGGAGATGCAGGTGAACCTCTGTCGCACCTGGAACGACTGCTTGGGTCCTTGAATGGAGTCGAGGGGGGAGGTGAAGGGACAAGTGTTGCATCTCTTGCGGTTGCAAGGGAAAGTACCCGGGGAGGGGGTGGTACGGGAGGGAAGGGAAGAATTGACAAGGGAGTTACGGAGGGAGCGGTCTTTGCGGAAGGCAGACATGGGGGGAGATGGGAAGATATGGCGAGTGGTGGGGTCACGTTGGAGGTGGCGAAACTGACGGAGGATCACTTGTTGTATGTGACGGCTGGTGGGGTGAAAGGTGAGGACTAGGGGGACTCTGCCCTTGTTGTGAGTGGGGGGATGGGGAGAGAGAGCAGTGTTGCGGGGTATGGCAGAGACCCTGGTGCGAGCCTCATCTATGGTGGAGGAGGGGAACCCCCGTTCCCTGAAGAATGAGGACATTTCGGATGCCCTGGTGTGGAACGCCTCAACCTGGGAGCAGATGCGGTGTAGACGGAGGAATTGGGAGTGGGGGATGGAGTCCTTACAGGAAGCAGGGTGGGAAGAAGTGTAGTCCAGATAGCCATGGGAGTCGGTAGGTTTGTAATGGATGTCGGTAAGAAGTCTATCACCTGCGATGGAGATAGTGAGGTCAAGGAATGGTAGGGAAGTGTCGGAAATGGTCCAGGTGTATTTGAGTGCCGGATGGAAGTTGGTGGTGAAGCGGATGAAGTCAGTCAGTTGTGTGTGGGTGCAGGAGGTGGCACCAAAACAGTCATCGATGTAGCGGAGGTAGATGTCGGGGATGGGGCCCTGGTACGTATTGAACAAGGATTGTTCTACGTACCCGACAAAGAGGCAGGTGTAGCTGGGGCCCATGCGCGTGCCCATAGCTACGCCTTGCATTTGGAGGAAATGGGAGGAGTCAAATGAGAAGTTATTGAGGGTAAGGACCAGCTCCGCTAGGCGGAGGAGGGTGTCAGTGGCCGGGTATAGGTTGCTTCTACGGTCGAGATAAAAACGGAGGGCTTCGAGACCATCCTGGTGGGGGATGGAGGTATAGAGTGACTGGACGTCCATGGTGAAGATGAGCGGGTGAGGGCCTAGAGAGTGGAATGCGCGGAGACGACGGAGAGTGTAGGCTTGTATTCACTGGAGTTTAGAAGGATGAGGGGGGGATCTTATAGAAACATATTAAATTATAAAAGGACTGGACAAGCTAGATGCAGGAAAAATGTTCCCAATGTTGGGCGAGTCCAGAACCAGGGGCCACAGTCTTAGAATAAAGGGGAGGCCATTTAAGACTGAGGTGAGAAAAACACTTTTTCACCCAGAGAATTATGAATTTATGGAATTCCCTGCCACAGAGGGCAGTGGAGGCCAAATCACTGGATGGATTTAAGAGCGAGTTAGATAGAGCTCCAGGGGCTAGTGGAGTCAAGGGATATGGGGAGAAGGCAGGCACGGGTTATTGATAGGGGGTGATCAGCCTTGATCACATTGAATGGCGGTGCTGGCTCGAAGGGCCGAATGGCCTCCTCCTGCACCTATTTTCTATGTTTGTTTTTCTCCAGAGATGCTGCCTGACTTGCTGAGTTACTCCAGCACTTTGTGTCTATCTTCAGTCCCTATGTTGTACAGTTCAATGACGTATGTTTTATGTTCCCACAAGCTTGCTTTACCACTTTCAATCTTTTGTGAGTGTGTGTGTCCTAGTTGTTTGACACTTGTATAAAATCTTCAGGTATCAAAGATATCAAAATGAAGGTAACACAGACTCGCTACCACAGACGTGTGTGTTTTCTCTTTGCTTGCTTCAAAGCCGTCTTGTTGAGTCTCATTGTCTGTAACTCGTTTTCACCTAGCCCACGGCTAACAACGGCCTGTTTCCTTTATCATCATTACTGTTTTGCATATCTTTCATTCATTTGTTCTATACCTCTCCATATCACCGTCTATATCTTTCGTTTCTCTGGTGGGAGAGTCTAGACAATAGACAATAGACAATAGACAATAGGTGCAGGACAAGGCCATTCGGCCCTTCAATGAGATTATGCCTGATCATCCCCAATCAGTACCCCGTTCCTGCCTTCTCCCCATATCCCCTGACTCCGCTATTTTTAAGAGCCCTATCTAGCTCTCTCTTGAAAGCATCCAGAGAACCTGCCTCCACCGCCCTCTGAGGCAGAGAATTCCACAGACTCACCACTCTCTGTGAGAAAAAGTGTTTCCTCGTCTCCGTTCTAAATGGCTTACTCCTTATTCTTAAACTGTGGCCCCTGGTTCTAGGACCAGAGATCATATCCTCAGAATCAAAGGGCGCTCTTTCAGTGGGGAGGTGAGGAGGAACTTCTTTAGTCAGAGGGTAGTTAATCTGTGGAACTCATTGCCACAGAGGGCTGTGGAGGCCAAGTCAGTGGATATTTTTTAAGGCAGAGATAGATACTTGATTAGGACGGGTGTCAAGGGTCATGGGGAGAAGGCAGGAAAATGGGATTAGGAGGCAGAGATCAGCCATGATTGAATGACGGAGTAGACTCGATGGGCCGAATGGCATTATTCTACTCCTATAACTTGCGAACTTGTTTCCCTTTCACCTGACTCTCAGTCTGAAGAAGGGTCCTGACTCAAAATGTCACCTACTCCTTTTCTCCAGGTATGCTGCCTGAGCCGCTGAGTTGCTCCGGTTTTTCGTGTCTATCTTCTAATTTTCAAACACTCTCCCACGACCCTAATTTGAGGAAGGACATCCTTGCTATTGAGGCAGTGCAGCGCAGGTTCACGAGGTTAATCCCCGGGATGGCGGGACTGTCATATGAGGAAAGATTGGAAAAACTGGGCTTGTATTCACTGGAATTTAAAAAGATGAGAGGATATCTTATAGAAACGTATAAAATTATAAAAGGACAGGACAAGCTAGATGCATGAAAAATGTTCCCAATGATGGGGGAGTCCAGAACCAAGGGCCACAGTCTAAGGGTAAAGGGGAGGCCATTTAAAACTGAGATGAGAATAAACTTTTTCACCCAGAGAGTTGTAAATTTGTGGAATTATAGACAATAGACAATAGGTGCAGGAGCAGGCCATTCGGCCCTTCGAGCCAGCACCGCCATTCAAGTGATCATGGCTGAGCATCCACAATCAGTACCCCGTTCCTGCCTTCTCCCCATATCCCCTGACTCCGCTCTATCTAGCTCTCTCTTGAAAGTATCCAGAGAACCTGCCTCCACCGCCCTCTGAGGCAGAGAATTCCACAGACTCACAACTCTCTGTGGAAAAGTGTTTCCTCATCTCTGTTCTAAATTGGCTTACCCGTTATTCTTAATTCTCTGCCACAGAAGGCAGTGGAGGCCAATTCACTGGATGAATTTAAAAGAGAGTTAGATAGAGCTCTAGGGGCTAGCGGAATCAAGGGATATGGGGAGAAGGCAGGCACGGGTTACTGATTGTGGATGAGCAGCCACAATCACAGTGGATGGCGGTGCAGTCTCGAAGGGTCGAATGGCCTCCTCCTGCACCTATTTTCTATCTCACCCTCCCCCCCCCCCCCCACACAGAGGCAAGTTGGATGACCTTGAAGGCACACACCATCGTCTTTAGCGACCGCTCTCTGTACGGGGCAATGCGTTACATATTTAATTGCGTTCATGCTGCGAGTGCGACTTTGATTAAGTGCATTGCCAGCAGTTCCCTCTGGGAGAGGGAATAGCACATTTGAGCAAGGCGGAGGCTGTGGTAGATTCGCAATTAATGAAAAATACATCGGCTTCACTTCGAGCATCCCAGAGGGTAGATTCAGGGAATTGTGTCGGAGTTTTTGGTTATGGGTGTTGAACCAAGCGAATGAACGGCAACAAGTACGCTTAATAAATCTCATGCAAGTGTTCTTTGTGACGGAGACAGTCACTCAAGGGACTAGCCTCCAGCATGTTAATTATACTGGAAGTGACAGGGGACCAGGTTCAGCAGCAGCTTCTTCCCTGCAACCATCAGGCTATTAAACGCCACAACCTCCCAAAGAGGCTCCGGAACTACAGACTTGGGGGCATTGATTTTATAGACAATAGACAAGAGGTGCAGGAGTAGGCCATTCGGCCCGTCGAGCTAGCACCCCGATTCACTGTGATCTTGGCTGACAATAGACAATATTTTTTTATTTTTTTTATTTTTTAGAAGTACGGTAGATTACAGTAATGTACAACACGTATATATTAATACATTTTTTGTACCGCTTCACTTTTTTAAACTTTAAGAAAGAAAAAGAAAGAAGTAAGAAAAGTGAAGAAAGTGCACAAAGGTTGTGAAGTGCAAAAGAGTGTTGGGAAAAGAAAGCCCCTTAGAAAAGAAGTTAGAGAAGGAAGTAAAGTTAGAAAATAGACCCTAGAAAAAAAAAGAGAAAGAAAGAAGGAACAATCGCTCTATTATAACTCTTATACCATACTTCATAGAGAAGGAACTACCAACCAAGTCTGTTTTTATTTTACCTCCCATTACCAGGTCCAGATACCTTTTATTTATTTATTTGTTTTTCTAAATTACTATTGCACCTCATGCTTGTAATAGGTCCAAAAACGTAGACCACGTCTTTTGAAATTGATCTACTTTGCCTACTAGGAGGAATCTCATCTCTTCCAGATGTAATGTTTCCAACATATTTGATGTCCACATTTTTATTGTTGGTGTGGGCGCATTTTTCCAGAATTTAAGTATAAGCTTTTTTCCCATTATTAGCCCATAATTGAGTAAATTCTTCTGATACACGTTTAATTCAGGAATACCTTCCGATATTCCAAAAATAATCCATTCTGGGTTTGGTACCAGTTTTATTTTGATTAATTTTGAAAAAATATCAAATATTTCAAACCAGAATTTTTGGATTTTTGTACAAAAAACAAAAGAATGTGCTATGGTAGCTTCTTGACATATACATTTATCACAGATTGGTGAGACGTTAGGAAAGATTTTGTTTAGTTTGGTTTTTGAATAATATAATCTATGTAATGTTTTAAATTGGATAAGCGTATGTCGTACGTTGATCGAGCATTTATGCACCTGTAATAAATGATTATCCCAACTCTTTTCGGCCCGTCGAGCTAGCACCCCGATTCACTGTGATCTTGGCTGACAATAGACAATAGACAATAGACAATAGGTGCAGGAGTAGGCCATTCGGCCCTTTGAGCCAGCACCGCCATTCAATGTGATCATGGCTGATCATCCCCAATCAGTATCCCGTTCCTGCCTTCTCCCCATATCCCCTGACTCCGCTATCTTTAAGAGCCCTATCTAACTCTCTCTTGAAAGCATCCAGAGAACCGGCCTCCACCGCCTTCTGAGGCAGAGAATTCCACAGATTCACAACTCTCTGGGTGAAAATGTTTTTCCTTATCTCCGTTCTAAATAACCTAACCCTTATTCTTAAACTGTGGCCCCTGGTTGTGGACTCCACCAACATCGGGAACATGTTTCCTGCCTCTAGCGTGTCCAATCCCTTAATAATCTTATATGTTTCAATAAGATCCCATCTCATTCTTTTAAATTCCAGTGTATAGGAGCCCAGTCGCTCCATTCTCTCAGCATATGACAGTCCCGCCATCCCGGGAATTAACCTCATTAAGTTACGCCTCAATAGTAAGAATGTCCTTCCTCAAATTTGGAGACCAAAACTGCACACAATACTCCAGGTGTGGTCTCACCAGGTCCCTGTACAACTGCAGAAAGACCTCTTTGCTCCTATACTCATTTTGTCATAAGGTCATAAGTGAAAGGAGAAGAATTAGGCCATTCGGCCCATCGTCTACGCCAACCAATCATGGCTGATCTATCTCTCCCTGCTAACCCCATTTTTCTGCCTTCTCCCCATAACCCCTGACACCCGTACTAATCAAGAATCTATCTTTCTCTGCCTTAACCAAATCCATTGACTTTTTCCTCCACTGCCTTCTGTGGCAAAGAATTCCACAGATTCACCACCCTCCGACTAAAGAAATTACTCCTCATCTCCTTCCTAAAGGAGCATCCTTTAATGCTGAGGCAGTGACCTCTAGTCCTAGACTCTCCCGCGAGTGGAAACTTCCTCTCCACATCCACTCTATCCAGGCCTTTCACTCTTCAGTAAATTTCAATGAGGTCTTTGCACGATTATTGCTTGCGTGTGTTAATCCTGGCTAAATTGGAGCAGCTAGGACTTCAAAATGGGGTTAAGTTTCTGGGTTGCTGGAAGATTTGGTCAAATTGGAATTGCTCTCTGCAGAGCTGGGACAAGCTGCGAAGAGGTGCCAGAGTGTCTGGAGCTTAGATACAATTTGCAAGCAAAGAATGGGAAGATCTGCAAACCCTCTCAATTAGGTGCAAAATGCATAGAATGGATTGGATGGCTGCAAACCATTCTTACACCCTGTAAATAGTTGTAAATAATGTTGCAGAGTTTGACTTTGCCAATTGTTGATTGGATGAGGTGTTGAGCCTTGTCTGGGTTTTCTGTTAATCAGGGTAAATGTTTCCAAGTTGACTTCCTCTCGAAGTCCGTTTTGAATACAATGTATTGAACTGTTGTATCATTGGGTTAGGGGAATGCCTGTTATGTTGGGGTTAATCAATATCTATAATTGGGTTATTGAGAGACCACCCCCATGTGGTTCGGCCCCTCGAGGTCAGTTTGCTCAGTGATTGTGATCCATGTACCTGTCCAAATGTATGTTAAATGCTGTTATAAGACTTGCCTCAGCTACCCCCTCTGTCAGCTCATTCCATATCCCTACCACCCTCTGAGTGAATAAAGTTCCTATCAACTCTTGCTCCTCTCACCTTAAACCTATGTCCTCTGTTTCTTGATTCCCTTGCTGTTATGTATGAGAATATGATTGGCATAATTGAATGACTTGCGCGATTGTACGCATGCGCAGGGAGAGTCAAGATGGCGGTTACAATACAACAAGTATGTTAACTACTCGTGCGTTCAGAGTTAACAATTTGACGACGAGGATGGGATCCTGCTAAAAGGAACAGTATTGCGGTCGAAACGACGAGTTATGTATTTGAAAAACTTCGCCACAAGTTTAGGACTGGAACGCAAGATCGCCAGGCAACAAGCAGTATGGTAGCAATGCAGCGCAGCTCATCGAATTAGCCTTGACAGCAGGTTTCGAATGAGTTCCAGTGCCGTGCACCCCACGGCTGAACCACCACCGACGACGAGAAACTCAGTTACCGAAAGCAAAGCCAGCCCGTGAGACCAGCCCGAGTAGTCGCCGATGCACCAGAGTCTTGAGACAGTTTGGTCTACAATCAAGTTGATCGGTGAATTCATCGCAGCAAGATCTGGACTTTACAAACTCAGTGGTATTGATCATTGATGAAAATAAATTTAACGGATATATGTTGTGCATGCAGGTATATGGCGTGAAATATATTGGTATATTATTATATTAGTATATTATTAATATTAGTATATTAGTATAAATCGATTATTATATTGGTATATTATTATATTGGTATATTATTAATATTAGTATATTAGTATAAATCGATTATAATAATGTCTCACATTATGTCTCAACTTTCAATATTCTATCTCCATGCCAGTCTGGGTTCAGACCTAAACACTCCACAATTACAGCTCTGTTAAAACTTACCAGCGATGTGTTCACTGCTTCCGAGGATGGTAAACTCACCGGTGCCATCTTTCTTGATCTAACCAAGGCCTTTGATGTTGTTGACCACTACCTACTGCTTGATAAACTTTACTCTATTGGCCTTTCTCAAAACAATCTACTGTGGTTTAACTCATACCTTCATAACAGACGCCAATGTGTCACCTTTAATGGAAGTCAATCCAATTCCTTAATTGTTGAGAAGGGGGTCCCGCAAGGTTCGTCCTTGGGACCACTCCTTTTCTCTATTTTCATAAACGACCTCCCTAATATCTGTTCTGACTGTCAAATACAACTATGTGCCGATGATGCGGTGCTATATACATCTAGTACTAACAAGTCTGAAATTGAAAGAACCCTTCAATCAGATCTTATTTCTGTTCAGAAATGGTTATTATTTAACAAATTAATTTTAAATAAAAATAAATCATGCAGTATGTTATTTGGTACCAGACAAGGCCTTGGTAATTCTGTAGATCTGACTATATCATTTAATGAAGGATCACCATTAGAACAAGTATTGAACTTCAAATATCTTGGTGTTTGGCTTGACCCAACGCTTTCATTTATGCAGCATAGTGAGACGATTACTAAAAAACGTAGCTGTAATCTAGCTATTCTTTACCGCCATATAAATTGTTTCACCTTTCAGATGAGAAAAATAATTGTCTCTCAACTACTACTACCAACACTGGATTATGCTGATATTGTCTATCAGAATACATTTGATATACATCTTCAACCCCTTAATGTAGTTTTTAATAGTCTTTGCAGATTTATTTTAAGGTGTCCATATACAACTCACCACTGTTCTATGTACGAAACTTTAAACTGGTTATCCCCCCACGCTCGAAGATACTACCACTGGTTCCAGTTCATCTTTAAATGCATCCATCTTAATTACCCCTCTTATTTAAAACAAGACCTATTACCATATACACCCTCATATTCACTAAGACATATTCAGCAACCCTTCTTTTTGATTCCAAGAACTAATAAAGAAATTGGGAGACGTGCATTTAAATATAAAGCTCCTTCTGACTGGAACACTCTGCCTAGTACCATAAGAACCATTAGTTCATTTTGTCTATTTAAAAATACACTTTTAACATTTCTCATAAAACCATGTACCTGTTTCTAGTATTAGAGTATTGCATAACGACTAACATTATGCTGTAATACATAACTTTTGTTATTATTGGATTTAAGTTAATTAACAATTGTTATAAGCTATAACAAGTGGGGATGGAGGGGTTTGGGGTTTGGTGTGTGTGTACGTGGGTCGATGAGAGCCTTTATGTATGTTATGTCTTGTGCTGTATGTTCTATGTTGGACCCCCTCGAAAACGAGATGACTGTCCATCTCAAGGGGTTATCCATGAATAAACTTGTTGAAACAATATAGGTATATTATTAATATTAGTATATTAGTATAAATCGATTAGTATAGTATATTATTATATTGGTATATTTTTAATATTAGTATATTAGTATATTATTATATTGGTATATTTTTAATATTAGTATATTAGTATAAATCGATTAGTATATTAGTATATTATTATATTGGTATATTTTTAATATTAGTATATTAGTATAAATCGATTAGTATACGAGTTATTGGTCGTGAAATTACTTGATAATTGCTCATTGATTTTGTAAAGGTTCGAGGACATTGTGTAAGAGAACGGCACGTTGTGTACCTGAGTAGCAACATGGCTAATACAATAGTTGGGAATGTGCCCCAGTTAGAATCTGGTTAGAGCCCTGTCACACTGTGCGAGTTGACCCACGAGGTACCCCGAGCGAAAGACTCGTGGTTGTGCACGAGATTCCAAGTGTATGATCAAGAGTTTAACCGAGTTCCCACGGGTATGACTCGAGTTTGCCGTTTACTTGTCATTTCTGCGATGTTCCAAGTTCGTCTCCCGAGTTACCAAGTTCCTCTCCCGAGTTACTCTTGAGCCGAAGACATCTCCATCCTGCGGCTTTGAGTTGGGGGAAAGGAAAACGAGAGATGTAGAATGAAAGGTATGCACAAAAGTAAAGATGATAAAGGGAACAGGCCATTCATTGTTAGCTGCTCCAGTTGTATGTGTCCGTCTTCGGTTTAAACCAGCATCTGCTGTTCCTTCCAACACATTTCAAAGTGATTGAGGTTTTTTTTTTCATAAGAAGAGATTTTTTTTCACTCCCAGTCTGGAGCTGTCGTAAAAGGCTGCACGGATTCGTACATGGTGACTGGTCTTCTGAGGGCAACGCGTTATGATGTGGTTTTGTTGAAGAGCTGGGAGGACGATGTTGACAGGTTGCATACAGTCAGTGTAACCACCAAGGTCATTAGATTAAGTTACAAAAAATGTCCGTGTACTGACACATGAAATACTCCAAAACTGAGCTAATGCATAAAAAGTGCGGGCGGCATTTTATTGAGTGAAGCCGAATCAATAATGATCTTATCTCGATTTACTTTTGAACGACAGTTCATTTTAAGCTGCTTCGTAACTTTTTCAGTGGCTGCCCGGTAAGAAAAAGGGGTTTAACCAGAGATACATTTCAATATGTTGTCAACCTTCCGTGTTTATCTGAGTAATATGTTTTCGGCAATCTTCCTTCAACCAGTTCGGCTGCGGACCAAAGATTACTGTACACTTTCCTGGGATTTACGAAATAGTGGGATCTTCTCCCACCGCCACGTTATTGTTTATGTGTAGGAAGGAACTGCAGATACTGGTTTAAACCGAAGATAGATACAAGAAACTGGAGTAACTCGGCGGATCAGACATCATCTCTGGAGAAAAGGAACATGTGATGCTTCGGGGCGAGACCCTTCTTCAGACCCCTTGTTTAATGCCTGACGAATACATGTTCTGAAATGGAAAAGCGGAGACTTTGGATATTCCAAAGACGCAATAAATACAGATTGCACGTCATTTGGAAAACAACAAGTGATCCTTTGCAGTCTAAAATCAAAATTAACCCAGCAGCCCAATGCAGGGTGGCGATCCGAAACATGTTCTCCACAGATGTTGGATGTTCTCAACATGCTCTCAACAAAATAGAGAGAGTACAGAGGAGATTTACTAGAATGTTGCCTGGGTTTCAGCAACTAAGTTACAGAGAAAGGTTGAACAAGTTAGGTCTTTATTCTTTGGAGCGCAGAAGGTTAAGAGGGGACTTGATAGAGGTCTTTAAAATTATGAGCGGGTTAGACAGAGTTGACGTGGATAAGCTTTTTCCATTGAGAGTAGGGAAGATTCAAACAAGGGGACATGACTTGAGAATTAAGGGACAGAAGTTTAGGGGTAACATGAGGGGGAACTTCTTTACTCAGAGAGTGGTGGCTGTGTGGAATGAGCTTCCAGTGAAGGTGGTGGAGGCAGGTTCGTTTTTATCATTTAAAAATAAATTGGATAGTTATATGGACGGGAAAGGAATGGAGGGTTATGGTCTGAGCGCAGGTATATGGGACTAGGGGAGAATACGTGTTCGGCACGGACTAGAAGGGTCGAGATGGCCTGTTTCCGTGCTGTAATTGTTATATGGTTATATGGTTATATGTTAGTTCAGCACTTTTGTGTTTCAAGACAACAGCACCAGGGTAGTGGGAGATGGTGGCGGAAATGTTGAATGGAACACAAGCCTTGCTGTACTGTAGACTGAAGAAACCTGTTGGGTATGAGAGGTTTAGAGGGATAGAGGCCAAATGTGAAACCAGGTCATCCCTCAGCCTCCTGCACTGAAAAGGAAAAAAAACTCAAACCTATCCACCTTCTTCTTGCAACCCAAGCCCTCCAGGAAGGACCTAGCTTGGCATGAACAAGTTGGGCCGAGGGGGCTTTTCCCGTTACACCAGGCACTTATCTATTCCATCCTACCATTGACTTCTTATTTGAGGAAATTCACACCATGCCACACATTACCTTTGCAGGTCGACCTAATTTCATGTGTTTAGTTACAAGAGGCAGATTACTTAAACAATCTTAAATATTGTCAGATAATTTATTAACCTGGGGCTGTAACACTCTATGACCCCCCCATAACCAAACCATGTAATCTCTCAGAGCGGGTGCCATTCTTGACGCGCGCGGAGATTGTGACAGAATCCCCGGGTCTACAGACAGGACACAAAGTTGGCGATGTTTCGGATTCACAGGGACATTGGCCACCCCCTCGCCTCTCAGGGTATTTTTTCCCCCTACATTCTTCCTCTATTTGTGAGGCCTCCCTTTAACTGAAACACTCCACTTGAACACTCTCTACTGCAGGGATTTGCTCCCACATTATGTAATTGTTTAGAATGTACAGCTTGGGAACAGGACCTTTGGCCCAACGAGTCCACGCCAACCATCGACCGCCCGTACCCAATTTATCGTTTATCCCACTTTCGCCTCCCACACACTAGTGGCACTTTACAGAAGTCAATGAACCCACAAACCTGTACGTCTTTGGAGGTTTGCTCCTCCGTTCTGCTGGTCACAATAATTATGAATTAACTCCCCCCCCCCCCTCCCGTCTCACGCACATGGAATTAGTTCTTCTATATACACGGTTTTAAAGACCCATATCAGGTTTACCGCTTAATTTCCAATTCGTCTCACCCCCAATCTAAAAGAAAATCACTCCACAGTTTATTTTTAAAGAAAACGTGCCCGGGGACTGCAAAGAGTTAATAATGTTTGCTACATACACTTCAGTAGTACATAAGTCTGTATATTTAATTCAAACATCAACATAAAATGGATTTGACATTAAACCCCCCCCCCCCCTCCCCAATTTGGAAATGTCATCCCATCACCCATTCCTTCTCTCCAGAGATGCTGCCTGCCCGCTGAGTTAAAGAGTTCCCACTTGCAGCAGCTAAACAGGCCAGTAAACACAATACTCATAGATAATATGCTAAACAAAGAAAATATATATTAAAAAATCCAGTATTATTGCAAAAATCCCAAAGTCCTTAGTGCAACCAAGGCAGTTTGTAGTTCATAGTTTAGTTAGCATTTGTAGCGTTCAAGAGCCCGATGGTTGTTGGGAAGAAGCTGTTCTTTTTTTTTTTCTTTTTTTTTTAATTTTTATTTATTAGAAGTACATTACATTACAACCACATACATTAATACTCATCATTTATATCTTCTTACAATTAATGTACTCCCTTTATTTATTTTTTTACACTAGAGAAAGAAAAAATTGAAAGAGAGAAGAAAGTGAAGGAAAAAGTGCAAGTGTAGAAAAGTGTAGAAAATGTAACAACAAAAAAGGACGAAGACCCTATAAGAGCGAAATTAAAAACAAAAAGAAAAAGAGTTAAGAAATAGGCCCTAAGAAAAGAAAAGAGAAAGAGAAAAAAAGAGAAACAAATGGGGTTTTTTTTAGCATCACGTAAATAGGACATACCAACTCTTCAACTATCATCCCCCCTTACCCGACCTCAATTTTTTATTTTTTTAAAGTACTTTTGCACCCTATGTTTGTAATAATTCTATAAATGCACACCACGTCAGGTGGAAGTGATCTGGTTTACCTGCTAGGAGGAGTCTTATCTCTTCAAGGTGTAATGTTTCAAACATATTTGAAATCCACATATTTATAGTTGGTATTGGAGCCTTCTTCCAAAATTTTAGAATTAGCTTTTTTCCAGTTATTAACCCATAATCCATTAATTTCTTTTGAAACACATTTAGTTCTGGATCATCTTCCGTTATTCCGAAGATAATCCATTCTGCTTTGGGTATCAGTCTTGTTTTAAATAACTTTGTAAAGATTTCAAAAATTTCATTCCAAAATATTTGAATTTTTGTACAGAAGACAAATGAGTGCGCTATAGTTGCTTCTTGGGATTGACATTTATCACACATAGATGATACGTTTGGGAAAATTTTATGAATTTTAGTTTTCGAATAATATAATCTATGTAAAATTTTAAATTGTATTAAAGTGTGTCTTACATTAATCGAGCATTTATGCACTTTTAATAAGTATTCATTCCAACTTTCCTTTGAAATTTTAATAGCTAACTCTTGTTCCCAGTCTCTTCTGATACCCTCCGTAGATGGTATTTGTACATTTAAGATAATATTGTACAAATATGATATTAAGTTTGCTGATTCCGCTTTTATCTGCATTGCCTCGTCCAGTACATCTGCTGGGTTATTATGATGATCTTTTATATATTTTTTCAAATAGTCGCATATTTGAAAATATTTAAAATATTGATTATTTCCGAGTTTATATTTTATTTGTAATTGTTGAAATGAAAGTAATTTTCCAGTTTCATACAAGTCACCAAGCGTTTTAATTCCTAGTCTATCCCATTGTGTATAAGCTTTATCTATAATAGAAGGACTAAACGAAGGGTTATTGACTATAGGTAATAAAAGTGATAAGTTTCTTAATTTTAAATTTTGTTTTATTTGTTTCCAAATACGGATTGTACTATGAATAATTGGGTTCTTATTATAGTTTATGTTATTCAATTTCATTGGAGAGAGGAGGATCGCTCCAATGTTTCTAGAGGAGCAATCCTCTTTCTCCATTACAATCCAGTCTACTTGCTGGGCGGAGTTATCCATCAGTTGAATCATGTTTTTAATATTTACTGACCAATAATAATACATAAAATTAGGTAGTGCTAGACCCCCCAATACTTTAGATTTATTCAGATGGGTTTTTTGTATTCTATGTGATTTATAGTCCCATATAAAATTAGTGATATCTGAGTCGAGTTTTTTAAAAAACTTCTTAGGTAAGTATATAGGAATTGATTGAAATAGGTATAAAATTTGTGGTAAAAAGATCATTTTTATTGCGTTTATTCGGCCTATTAAAGACATCGGGAGCGTTTTCCAGAATTTAATTAATGTATTCAGTTTATTAAGTAGGGGGTCAAAATTTGCCCTGAACATACCTTGATATGTTCTGGTAATTTCGATTCCCAAATATTTAAATTTTTCTGTAGCTATTTTAAAAGGGAATTTTAAAAGATGTGTTGAATCTTTCGGTTTTATTGACATAATTTCACTTTTATTCCAATTTATTCTATATCCAGAGAAAGATCCGAAGTCTTCAATTAAATTTAATATATTTGGTATAGTGATTTGAGGTTTTGTAATATACAATAATATATCATCCGCGTATAAAGATATTTTATTATATGAGTCTTTAGTATTATATCCATGAATATCAGGGTGTATTCTAATTTTTTCTGCTAGCGGTTCAATAATGAGAGCAAACAGCTGTGGTGATAATGAGCATCCTTGTCTATTTCCCCTTGATAGTTGAAATTTCGAGGATAGTATGTTATTAGTAAGTATTCTAGCTGTAGGTTTGTTATATAGTAACTTAATCCATAAAATAAAATTCTCTCCCAGTTGAAATTTTTGTAATACTTTATCCATATAATTCCATTCTACTTGATCAAATGCTTTTTCAGCATTCAGCGAAATAATTGATAATTCTTGATCTTCAGATTTGTGTGAGTGCATTATGTTGAGTAGATGTCTCATATTATTAGAAGAGTATCTCTTAGGGATAAACCCTGTCTGATCTGGGTTTATTAATTTACTAATGTATTTACTTAATCTTCTGGCTAATGTTTTCGCTAATATTTTTTGATCTGTGTTTAACAATGCTATAGCTCTATATGAGCCAGGTTCTTCTAAATCTTTATTTTTCTTAGGTATTAATGTAATCGTTGATTCCGCTAATGTATCAGGTAGTATTCGTTTTTTAAAAGCGTATTGGTACATTTTTTGTAATCTTGGTATTATTTTATCATAAAAGCTTTTATAAAATTCATTAGTAAATCCATCAGGGCCTGGTGTTTTTCCATTTTTTAGTGAGTTTATTGTATCTTCTAATTCCTTAATTGAGATTTGTGCACCCAGTTCCTCTTGTTCCTTCAGCTCTAACTTTGGAAGATTACAGGTATCCAAGAACGTTGTGATATTATTGGAATCAATTATCGTTTTAGATGTATACAAATTCTCGTAAAATTGCGCAAATCTTTTATTAATATCCTTCGGTGTTGTTAATAATTCCCCTTTATCTGATTTGATCTTTGGTATAGTATGTTCCTTTTCTCGTTTTTTTAGCTGGCGAGCCAAAAGTTTATGCGGTTTATCCCCAAATTCAAAGTGCTCTTGTTTTGTAATTTGAAAAAGTCTTATAAGTTTGGCAGATAATAATTTATTTAATTTAAATTTTAAAATTATTATTTTATTATGTTTATCTATTGATGGATCTTTAGCATTATCTATATCCATTTGTCTAATAAGTTCTTCTAACTGTCTTTGTTCATTCTTATTCTTTTTATTTTGAAAAGCTTGATATGAAATTATAATACCCCTAATGTATGCTTTAAAAGATTCCCAAAGTAAAGTAGGCGATATATCTGAAGTATCATTTGTTTGAAAAAAGACCTCCATTTGTTCTTTTAAATATATACTCGCTTGTGGATCTTTTAAAATTTGAGAGTTAAATCTCCAGAATGATTTATTCTTAGACAATCCTTCCAGTTTTAAAAAGAAAGTTAGTGGAGAATGGTCTGAAATTGAATTTGTATGGTATATTGCATTAGATGTTTGGGGGATTAATTTTGTATCCAGCAGAAAGTAGTCTATACGTGAGTATGTCTTATGTACCATTGAGTAAAACGAATATTCCCTGCCAGTTGGATTCACAATTCTCCAAACATCTGCTATATTAGTGTTATTTATGTAGGTATTGAGGAGTTCCCCAGTTTTCGATTTCATATTCCCTCTCTGTTTTTGACTTGATTTATCTAAGTACGGATCTAAAACACAGTTAAAGTCTCCGCCTATTATAACATTTTGATAGTTTGACTCTGCAATTATATTGAAGATTTTATTGAAAAAGTGGGGGTTATCAAAGTTAGGGGCATATATATTTACCAAAGTAAGTGGAGTGTCATGGATTTCTCCATTAACTATTAGGTATCTCCCTTCTATATCTGTTATAATATTCTTTGCTTTAAATGGTATACCTTTTCTTATGATAATTGACGTGCCTCTAGATTTTGAAGTGAATGAAGAGTGGTATGTTTGACCTATCCATTTCGCCCTCAGCCTAACTTGGTCCTGAGGTTTTAGGTGTGTTTCTTGTAGGAAGGTAATGTCAGAATTATACATTTTTAGCTGAGCTAATATCTTACCCCTTTTGATAGGTTCGTTAATACCTCTTATATTCCAACTACAAAATGAGATTCCTCCTAGGTTCTTTTGTGTGGTGTCATGCATTTTGAATAATTATAGTACCTTTGAATCTTGTGGTGCGTCCATATCCCAGGTCTGGGGAAGAAGCTGTTCTTGAACCTGGAGGTCATGGTTTTCAGATTCTTATACCTTCTGCTCAGCAGGAATGAAATGAGAGCATGGCCAGGGTAGTGTGGGTCCATGACAATGCTGGCTGCCTTTTTGAAGCAGCACCTCCTATAGAACCCTTTGATTCAGTAAAGTTCAGTAAAGAGATCGGGAATCTGGCATCATGGCGAGAATAAAACCCAGGCTTTAACATCCGCATAATGAAAGAGTTGGTGTTGTCCTACGGAACAGGGGTGCAGGAGAGGTTAACACAACCCTGTCTTCTTCAACAGCACTGGTAGAGATGGCTTCTGGACGTGACTGGCAAACCTCAGATTAGGCTGCCATGAAGTGTCATCAAATGTTCTCACGCTGTTCCTCAATACTGGTTTGTCTTAAGGTTGTGAGCTCAGTCCCAAATACACAAAATCAATATATAAACCAAGACATTTTTTCTTTTCAACCCACTCTGTCACCTTATCAATAACTTGCTTAACTTTGTTAAGCAGAATTTGTCTTTAAAAAGTCTATGTTGGTGTTCCTTAACTGATCCATACTTATCCAAGTAACTGATATTACTGTCCCTGATTATTGTTTCTAAAAAGAGTTCCCACGGTAGACTCACGAGTCACAAAGGTAAACGCACGGGCCACTACGTTCTTACAACGAGTTTAAATGTTTCCAATTTTAACCTCAAGAGTACATTTTACTCGTGGAAAAGTTTAAACATGTTTGAACTTTTTCAAGAGTTAACAAGTTTCACGGGTACCTGCCGTTAGCGCCACGAGTCGCTAAGTTGCGTCCACGAGTTCCGACGTTCCCGCTACGTTAATTGTACGTGATTACCACGAGTTAAATTTGTTTTAAACTCGGGGTACCTCGTGGGTCAGCTCGCACCGTGAGACAGGGGTTTAATACTTTTGAGGAATGGACCGGAGTCTTAGAGGCTTGGTTCACTTCAAACGATATGACTACAGAAGAGAAGAAAAGAGCATTGTTCCTTACAGGTTTAGGAAGCAAGGGTTATCACACTCTACGGGCGTTGCTGCAGCCAGCAAAGCCCGCTAGTAAAACGTACGAGGAATGTAAGGAGGCATTAATTGCTCATTTCTCGCCAAAAACCAACAGAAATAGTGCAAAGATACCGATTCTATACATGTAATGCACACAAGCAAATGAAACAATCCCTCAGTTCCTAGCAAGGCTTCGACAGTTAAGTGATGGGTGTAATTTTAAGGAACTGGAGAATATGCTAACGGATAGATTGGTGGGTAGGATGTGCAGATGTTAACATCCAGCGGAAACTGTACACCAAAATGAACTTTTGAGAACACAGTCAATATTGCACATAGGTACCAACGACATAGGTAAAAAAAGAGAAGAGGTCCTGAAAGAAGAATTTAGGGAGTTAGGTAGAGAGTTAAGGAGAAGGACTGCAAAGGTAACAATCTCAGGATTACTGCCTGTGCCACGCGACAGTGAGAGCAGGAATGGAGCGAGGTGGAGGATAAATGAGTGGATGAGGGACTGGTGCAGTGGGTATGGATTCAAGTTTCTGGATCATTGGGACCTCTTTTGGGGAAGGTGTGACCTGTACAGAAAGGATGGGTTGCACTTGAACTCGAGGGGGACCAATATCCTGGCGGGTAGATTTGCAAAGGCTACTGGGGAGACTTTAAACTAGTATGGTTGGGGGGAGGGACTCAAATTGGGAAAGCTAGCAGTCAGTGTGTGAGGCAGGAGGCAGAGAATGGAAGCACTCTGACCCAAAATGTAGGGGAGAGAGAAGAAAAAGACAATAAACAGAGAATAAGAGAGGGTGGGTTTCTTAAATGTGTATATTTTAATGCTATGAGCATTGTAAGAAAGGTGGATGAACTTAAACCCTGGATTGACACCTGGAAGTATGATGTTGTGGCGATCAGTGAAACATGGTTGCAGGAGGGCTGTGATTGGAAACTAAATATTCCAGGATTTCGTTGCTTCAGGTGTGGTAGAATTGGAGGGGCAAGAGGTGGAGGTCTTGCATTGCTTATCAGGGAAGATATTACAGCAGTGCTTTGGCAGGATAGATTAGAGGGCTCTTCTAGGGAGGCTATTTGGGTGGAACTGATAAATGGGAAAGGGGTAGCAACACTCATAGGGGTGTATTATAGACCGCCAAATGGGGAGCGAGAATTGGAAGAGCAAATATGTAAGGAGATAGCAGATATTAGTAGTAAGCACAAGGTAGTGATTGTGGGAGATTTCAATTTTCCACACATAGACTGGGAAACACATTCTGTAAAAGGGCTGGATGGTTTGGAGTTTGTAAAATGTGTGCAGGATAGTTTTTTGCAGCAATACATAGAAGTACCTACTAGAGAAGGGGCAGTGCTGGACCTCCTGTTAGGAAATGAGACAGGGCAGGTGGCAGAGGTATGCGTTGGGGAACAGTTCGGGACCAGTGATCACAATACCATTAGTTTCAATATAATTATGGAGAGGGTCAGAACTGGACCTAGGGTTGAGATTTTTGATTGGAGAAAGGCTAACTTTGAGGAGATGCGAAAGGATTTAAAAGGAGTAAATTGGGACATGTTGTTTTATGGGAAAGATGTGGAAGAGAAATGGAGGACATTTAAAGGTGAAATTTTAAGAGTACAGAATCTTTATGTCCCTGTTCGGTTGAAAGGAAATAGTAAAAATTGGAAAGAGCCATGGTTTTCAAGGGAAATTGGACACTTAGTTCGGAAAAAGAGAGAGATCTACAATAATTATAGGCAGCATGGAGTAAATGAGGTGCTTGAGGAGTATAAAAAATGTAAAAAGAGTCTTAAGAAAGAAATTAGAAAAGCTAAAAGAAGATATGAGGTTGCTTTGGCAAGTAAGGTGAAAGTAAATCCAAAGGGTTTCTACAGCTATATTAATAGCAAAAGGATAACGAGGGATAAAATTGGTCCATTAGAGAGTCAGAGTGGACAGCTATCTGCAGAGCCAAAAGAGATGGGGGAGATATTGAACAATTTCTTTACTTCGGTATTCACCAAGGAGAAGGATATTGAATTATGTGAGGTAAGGGAAACAAGCAGAGTAGCTATGGAAACTATGAGATTCAAAGAAGAGGAAGTACTGACACTTTTGAGAAATATAAAAGTGGATAAGTCTCCAGGTCCGGACAGGATATTCCCTAGGACATTGAGGGAAGTTAGTGTAGAAATAGCAGGGGCTATGACAGAAATATTTCAAATGTCATTAGAAACGGCAATAGTGCCGGAGGATTGGCGTACTGCGCATGTTGTTCCGTTGTTTAAAAATGGGTCTAAGAGTAAACCTAGCAATTATAGACCTGTTAGTTTGACGTCAGTGGTGGGCAAATTAATGGAAAGGATACTTAGAGATAATATATATAAGCATCTGGATAAACAGGGGCTGATTATGAACAGTCAACATGGATTTGTGCCTGGAAGGTCATGTTTGACTAATCTTCTAGAATTTTTTTAAGAGGTTACTCGGGAAATTGATGAGGGTAAAGCCATGGATGTTGTATATATGGACTTCAGTAAGGCCTTTGACAAGGTTCCTCACGGAAGGTTGGTTAAGAAGGTTCAATGGTTGGGTATTAATGGTGGAGTAGTAAGATGGATTCAACAGTGGCTGAATGGGAGATGCCAGAGAGTAATGGTGGATGGTTGTTTGTCAGGTTGGAGGCCAGTGACTAGTGGGGTGCCTCAGGGATCTGTGTTGGATCCACTGTTGTTTGTCATGTACATCAATGATCTGGATGATGGTGTGGTAAATTGGATTAGTAAGTATGCAGATGATACTAAAATAGGTGGGGCTGTGGATAATGAAGTAGATTTTCAAAGTCTACAGAGAGATTTATGTCGGTTGGAAGAGTGGGCTGAAAGATGGCAGATGGAGTTTAATGCTGATAAGTGTGAGGTGCTACATCTTGGCAGGACAAATCAAAATAGGACGTACATGGTAAATGGTAGGGAATTGAAGAATGCAGGTGAACAGAGGGATCTTGGAATAACTGTGCACAGTTCCCTGAAAGTGGAATCTCATGTAGATAGGGTGGTAAAGAAAGCTTTTGGTGTGCTGGCTTTTATAAATCAGAGCATTGAGTATAGAAGTTGGGATGTAATGTTAAAATTGTACAAGGCATTGGTGAGGCCAATTCTGGAGTATGGAGTACAATTTTGGTCGCCTAATTATAGGAAGGATGTCAACAAAATAGAGAGAGTACAGAGGAGATTTACTAGAATGTTGCCTGGGTTTCAGCAACTAAGTTACAGAGAAAGGTTGAACAAGTTAGGGCTTTATTCTTTGGAGCGCAGAAGGTTAAGGGGGGACTTGATAGAGGTCTTTAAAATGATGAGAGGGATAGACAGAGTTGACGTGGATAAGCTTTTCCCACTGAGAGTAGGGAAGATTCAAACAAGGGGACATGACTTGAGAATTAAGGGACAGAAGTGTAGGGGTAACATGAGGGGGAACTTCTTTACTCAGAGAGTGGTGGCTGTGTGGAATGAGCTTCCAGTGAAGGTGGTGGAGGCTGGTTTGTTTTTATCCTTTAAAAATAAATTGGATAGTTATATGGACGGGAAAGGAATGGAGGGTTATGGTCTGAGCGCAGGTATATGGGACTAGGGGAGAATAAGTGTTCGGCACAGACTAGAAGGGTCGAGATGGCCTGTTTCCGTGCTGTAATTGTTATATGGTTATATGTTATATGGTTATTGCGACAGCGATGGAGGTTGCCAAGCAAGATGTAGAGCAGATCAAAAAGATCGGAAGGACTCAAGATGGCGATTACAATACAACAACTAACAAGCATGTTAAATACTGGTGTGTTCCGAGTCTTATTTTAAGGCCGATTCCAGCACAAATACATACACACTTGCTCTGGGTAAAAGACTGTGCATTCACCCTATCATGATGTTATACACCTCTACACGAACATCCCTCATCCTCCTGCGTTCCAAGGAAGAGAGTCCCAGCCTGTCCAACCTCTCCAGATAGCTCAGGGTCCTCGAGTCCTGACAGCGTCCGCATAAATCTTCGCCGCACTCTTTGCAGCTTAACACCATGACTTCCTCGAGCAGGGTCTCCAAATCTGGACGTAATACTCCGCCTCTGTCTGCCGATTGTGCCAGGGGCGGCACGGTGGCGCAGCGGTAGAGTTGCTGCCTCACAGCGTCAGAGACCCGGGTTCGATCCTGACTATGGGTGCTGTCTGCACGGAGTTTGTACGTTCTCCCTGTGACCAGGTGGGTTTTCTCCAGGTGCTCCGGTTTCCCACCCACAATCCTAAGACGTACGGGTTTGTAGGTTAATTGGCTTCGGTAAAATTGTAAATTGTCCCTAGTGTGTGTGTGGGATAGTGCTTGTGATAATAGACAATAGACAATAGGTGCAGGAGTAGGCCATTATGCCCTTCGAGCCAGCACCGCCATTCAATGTGATCACGGCTGATCATCCCCAATCAGTACCCCGTTCCTGCCTTCTCCCCATATCCCCGCTATCTCCGCTATCTTTAAGAGCCCTATCTGGAAAGTATCCAGAGAACTGGCCTCCACCGCCCTCTGAGGCAGAGAATTCCACAGACTCACAACTCTCTGGGTGAAAAAATGTTTCCTCGTCTCAGTTCTAAATGGCCTACTCCTTATTCTTAAACCGTGGGCTGCTGGTTCTGGACTCCCTCAACATCGGGAACATGTTTCCTGCCTCTAGCGTGTCCAAACCCTTGTGATGGGTGGTCGGCGTGGACTCGGTGGGCCGAAGGGCCTGTTTTTCCGCGCTGTATCTCCAAAACTAAAGACTAAAACTCAAACATTGATGAAAGAAGCAGGTTTCACAGGGAGTGACAATGGTTTCCTTTGCAGAACAATGTATTCTGCGCATTATCGGAGCTCTTGCTACAAGCAGCTTGATGTGTCGATGCAAGTGACATTGAATGTGGCTTCCAGTCAGTGACTCAAAGGGGATTTGTCGGAATTCCTCCAGTCTACCCACATACCAGCAACGTCAGTCATGAAAGCAAGCTTTTGGAGGCTTGAAGGTAAATCTAATTTAACACACCAGAGCTTGAAAGGGTTCAGCGGAGATTTACGAGGATGTTGCCAGGACTAGAGGGTGTGAGCTACAGGGAGAGGTTGAGTAGGCTGGGTCTCTATTCCTTGGAGCACAGGAGGATGAGGTGTGATAACCGAAAATCTGCAGCCTCCTTTTCCTCTGGTATTTTATATATTTATTTATTTGATTTGATTTTATTATAATAATAATAATAATTATTATTATTATTTTTAAATTCTTTTTATTAGAAGCAATTGTACAAGAATAAAACATTCGGCATATAAAATTATACAATTATAGTACAGCTTCAATTTTGACCATTTAACTTGAAAATGAGGGAAAAGGAGAGAGAAAGGACAAGAGAGGTGAAAAGTGAAAAGATATTACCCCTAGACGACCAAAGTAGTGTGGCCAAAGTGAATAAAGATATAAGAGAGGAAAAAAAAAGAAAAAAAAAGAAAAAAAGAAAAAAGTGGAGATATATATATATATTTTATTTAATTCACATGTTTAATCGATAATGTTTTATTATTAATGTTTAGTGTTTTATGCGTCATTCCTAACTGTCACTGTACGTCATGTTGTCACTTGCGGGTGGAGCATCGCGGCAAATTCCTTGTATGTGAATACAGGGCCAATAAACTTATTCATTCACAGAGTCTCTTGCCCAGAGTAGGGGAATCGAGGGCCAGAGGACATGGGTTCAAGGTGAAGGGGAAACGGTTTAATAGGAATCCGAGGGGTAATTTTTCACGCAAAGAGTGGTAGGTGTATGGAACGAGTATGCCAGAGGAGGTAGTTGAGGCTGGGACTATCCCATCGTCTAAGTAACAGTTAGACAGGTACATGGATAGGACAGGTTTGGAGGGATATGGACCAAGCGCTGGAAGGTGGGGACTAGTGTAGCTGAGACATTGTTGGCCGGTGTGGGCAAGTCGGGCCGAAGGACCTGTTTCCACACTGTATCACTCTATGACTCTAAAAGTAACTTTCAATTACCCTCTTAGTTGAGGTGTTGCCGAACAAACTTAGAATAATACAGATAGACACATAAAGCTGGAGTAACTCAGCGGAACAGGCAGCATCTCTGGAGAGAAGGAACGGGTGATGTTTCAGGTTGGGAGTCTGAAGAAGGGTCTCGACCTGAAACGTCACCCATTCCTTCTCTCCAGAGATGCTGCCTGTCCCGCTGAGTTAATCCAGCATTTTGTGTCTACCTTCAGGGTAAACCAGCATCTGCAGTTCCTTCCTACGCGGAATAGCACAGCACAGCAAAATGCCTTTTGATCCAGATCACGTCAAGTTAAACTCCTCCATTCAGTTGAGAAATACAGTGCGGAATCAGGCCCTTCGACCAAGTCGAGGCCGACCTTCAATCACCCCATACACTTGCTCTATCCTACACACTAGGGACAGTCTACAATTTTACAGAAGCCACATTAACCTACAAACCCGCACGTCTTTGGAGTGTGGGAGGAAACCAGAGCACCAGGAGAAGACCCACGCAGGTCACGGGGAGAACGTACAAACTCCGTACAGACAGCACCTGTACGTCAGGATTGAACCTGGGTCTCTGGCGCTGTGAGGCAGCAACTCTACCGCTGTCATACATCACAGACCAGAAAAAAAACAACCTTTTGTTGAGGTGTTGTTGAACAAACACAGAATATTACAGCACGGCAACATGCCCTCTGACCCACAACATCCGTGGCGCGCATATGGCCAAGTTAAACCCGTCTGCCTGCACTTGATCCATATTCATAATTCCCTGAATATCAAAGACAGACACAAAAAGCTGGAGTAACTCAGCGGGACAGGCAGCATCTCTGGAGAGAAGAAATGGGTGACGTTTCGGGTCGAGACCCTTCTTCAGACAATATCCATGTGCCTATCTCAGGGGTGGGGAACCTTTTCATGGTGGAACGCCGCATTAAGTTAGCTGTAATCTAATAAGGCTACATCGAAGAAACTTCAATTAGATATACTTCAAAATGTACATTATTTTGTTAAAATAGCCCTCATGACTTACTAATGTTTTAATTGTGGCCGTCAGTCGGGGAGGATTATTTTGTTGAATCTTCTTTTACTCTTTGGTATTTTGAATACGTTCATTTTAAGATAAAAATAAAAATAATAAAAGACGAACAAAAACATATTAATAAAAATAAAATGATTTGTTCTATAAAATTTGGATTCATTCAAAAGGCCGCACTTAAAGGCCTAGAAGGCCGCATGCAGCCTTAAGGCCGCAGGTTCCCCACCCCTGGCCTATCTAAAAGCCTCTCAAACACCACTAACGTATCTGCCTCCACTACCACCCCTGGCAGCACGTTGGAGACACTCACCACCCTCTATGTAAATTCCGGAAGTGGTGGCGCTGTTAATCGGCTGCGGTTCGCCTGCAGTCCGTCTGTTTTTACTTTTTATGTTGGGTTTTTTTTGTCCTGTTTTGTTAAGTTTTAGTTTGTTGGGTTGTGTTAGGGGGGGAGAAACATGTCCTCTGTCTCCTCCTTCGGGGGAATGCGACTTTTTCGTGTCGTATCCCCCTTCCCTGCCTCCGTCTGCGTTGAGGCCTAATGGCGGAGCTGGCCGCCTCCATCCTGCGACCGACCCCGAGGCTACGGAGGCAGAACCAGCCAGGACTTACCAACGGGAGGCTGGCCGTCTTCGGGGCTGAGGCAGCGGTGGCCCGACTTGCTGGTGCGGCGTTCTGGCTTTCGGCGGCGGCCTGGAGCTGATGCAGCGGGGTCCGGAGCGGAGACTACGGGGCCTGGAGCTGGGGCGGTGGCCCGGAGCAGAGACTGCAGGGCCTGGAGCTGGGGCAGCGGGGTCCGGAGCAGAGACTGCGGGGCCTGGAGCTGGGGCGGCGGCCCGGAGCGGAGTCTGCGGGACCCGGGGCTGATGCTGTGGCGGGCCGTCTCGGAGCGGAGACGGCGTTCCGGCTTTCGGCGGCGGCGACATCACCACGGAGGTCCGCTGGACTGGAGGGCGGCATCTTCGGCCTGGATCGATCGCCTCAGCGCAGAGGGAGAACAAGGAGGCAAGAGACGGAGACTAAGACTTTGCCTCCATCACAGTGAGGATGTGCTTGGTGAACTCACTGTGGTGGATGTTTAATTTGTGTTTATTGTATGTTTTGTTATTATTGGTTCTGTGTATGACTGCAGGCATCACAATTTCGTTCAGACCGAAAGGTCTGAATGACAATAAAGGAAACTTGATTCTTGACTTGATTCTTGAACTCAATAAACACTTTCCACCTCAATCATTTAATAATCGAAACCTGGAAATATGAACACAATTCTCTGTATGGAAATACACTTGCTCCGCACATCTCCTTTAAACTTGGCTACATCTCACCATAAAGTCACGCCCTCTAGTCTTTGACATTTGCATCCTGGAGAACGTGGGTTTATGAAGAAGGGTCTCGACCCAAAACGTCACCTATTCCTATTCTCCAAAGATGCTGTCTGTCCCGCTGAGTTACTCCAGCTTTTTGTGTCTATCTTCAGTTTAGTTTAGTTTAATTTAGTGTAGTTTAGTTTAGTTTAGTTTACTTCGGAGTCACGTGGGTGACTACGTGAAGAGCCCGTCAGCACGCATGCGCATCATTACGTCTAACGCATGGCGCGCTGACTGGCTGGCTGGCGCGCACTCCAGCAGCGGTCCTTTTAAAACACCTCAGGTGAGTATGAAAACTCAGCTGCGGTGGAATTTTTTTTTCTTATCGTTACAGGATGGATAACTCGTCTCCCCATCCGAAGATGGGAGTGGAGACGAGTCCTGTGGGGACGACCCCTCGATGCGGGACCCGCGGGAAGCGGAGGTACCCGCAATGATTTCCAAATTTGCGGTGCCGTCGCTTGTTGGAGAGCCGCTGGAGGAAGAGCTGGTATAAGATATCTGGTCTCCCACCAGCTGCAGGAGCAGGTCATTATGGAGACAACCATGTGGTATCACGCACCCAACAACTGTGCGTCCCTGAAGGTACCGGTGGTAAACAGTTCCATATGGAACCACATTGGGAGCGGTATTAAGTCCCAAGAACTAAAGCTCCAAAGAATCCTGAATCTGCTGGGGTCAGGTCTGACAGCTTTCGCCAGGTCGCTGGACGGCTCCACATTATCAGATGATCAGCGGGACGCAATGGCGATGCACACTTTGAAACCAATTGTTTTCGGAAGAATGCCATTCGTCCCGTTCTCAACCCCAAGTTTGCGGGGTTGTGCAAAGCTAGTAATGTGCAGCCACCAAACTTGCTGTTTGGGGATGACCTGTCCAGGCAGGTGAAAGACCTCGATGAGGAGTCAAAGGCTGTGGGGCTTCTGCGGGCTCCACCAGGGAACAATCCGTCGTTATCGTCGTCGTTCCGCCGTTTCCAGCCTTATTTTGTACCCAGCACAAGACCGGCTGCGCAACCAATGAGGTCGGGAAGAACCGGACGCAAGTCTTTTTTAGGGCAAGGACCGAGTCGACCCACTACGAAGATGCGTAGCTACCGTCCACAAGTACCACAAAACCCCAAACATCGGGGAAGGAAATAACTGGCCAGAATCCATCTAGTTCAGAGGTAGGTGGGTCTGGTTCACATTGTAACATACCGAGTATAGAGTTATTGCATGTTGGGGGTAGGTTACGTTTCTTTTTGAATGAGTGGAGTTGGATTACTTCTGATTTGTTCATACTGCATAGTGTTGTAGGGTTTAAAATAGAATTTACGGGCACGTTGCCACCCACGCAGCATGCTCCAAGCCGTACCTTTTTGCGTTCAAAAAAGGATGATTTGGAAGTCCAGACTGAAATTGAAACTCTGTGTGGAAAAAGGGTAATTGAGAAAACCAGGCATGAGCCACACCAGTTTGTGTCCAATATTTTCACCAGAGAAAAGAAGGATGGGGGGGGCCGCATCATATTGGATTTAACCCAATTAAACACTTTTGTGCAGTACAAACATTTCAAAATGGAAAGCTTTGTTACGGCTAAACATTTAATTTCCAGGGGGTGTTATATGGCATGTATTGATCTCAAGGATGTTTATTATTCGGTCCCTATTCACATAGAACACAGGAAGTACCTGAGATGGATGGGGCAGTTATGGCAATTTAAAGCCCTGCCTAATGGGTTGACCTCAGCTCCTAGGCTGTTCACTAAAATACTAAAACCTGCCCTGGCTCTTTTACGAGCACAGGGGCACATAGTGATGGCTTACCTAGATGACATCCTCATCATAGGCAAAACTGTGGAATTAGCTATTTCGGCAGTTTCAGCCACTAAAGTTTGTGTTTGAAAAGTTGGGTTTCCTAATTCATCCAGTAAAATCCAGGTTGACTCCATCCACTATCATGGATGACTTGGGATTTACTATTAACTCCAATCACCTGGTTGTAACTTTGCCCGAGGGCAAGAGATTGGAAGTTAATAGAGTCCTGCAGCAATATGATTGCACATCAACTGCCTTCAATTCGACAAGTGGCAAGTGTAATTGGGAAATTGGTTGCTGCATTTCCAGCAGCAAAATTTGGTCCTCTTCATTATCAGCAATTGCAAAGATCCAAGGTGCAAGCACTTAAAATGAATTTGGGCCATTTTGACAGGGCCATGCAATTATCGGTTGAGGCAATTGATGAGCTCCAGTGGTGGATATTCAATCTTGACCATTGTTCTGGCAATATTTCAATTGAAAACCATTCAATGGTATTACAGACTGATGCAAGTGCTTTAGGGTGGGGAGCCACTGACACCCTTTCTAGCTGTGGTGGCAGATGGACTGTGCATGAACTATCTTTTCTACAGGTGCATGGAGTTGCTTGCAGCCTTCTATGGTCTGAAAGCTTATTGTGCCCACATGCAGCAGCTGCATGTTCAGTTACAGATAGATAATACTATTGCTGTAGCTTACATAAATCACATGGGTGGTATCAAGTCAGTATCCTGTGATAAATTGGCTAACCTCATTTGGCACTGGTGCATTATTCGGAATATTTGGGTTTCAGCAATCTACCCACCAGGTAGATTCAACACAGTGGCGGACACCAGGTCACGTAAATTCAATGACAACACAGAATGGATGTTGAATCATAGAGTATTTAAGGACATTATTTCTAGGTACGGAACACCCGATATGGATTTGTTCGCTTCAAGGTTAAACCATCAGTTACCTAACTATGTTTCGTGGGAACCAGACCCAGGGGCTGAGCTGTAGACGCGTTCTCGCTACATTGGGGAGGAAAGTTTTTCTACGCATTCCCCCCGTTCTGCCTTGTCACTCGCTGTCTGCAAAAGATTCAGCAGGACTCTGCCTCTGGCATTCTGGTAGTCCCTGACTGGCCCACTCAGCCATGGTACCCGCTTGTTCTCGGCATGGTGGTACAACCAGTTTGGAGGATACCCAAACACAAGTCGTTGTTGACTAACCCCAGTTCGGGTGAAGTGCATCCTCTGCATGATCGACTCAATTAGTTAATTTGCAGGTTTTGAGAAGGGACTGGGACTGGCTGAGCGTACGGTGGATGTTTTAACTGCGGCATGGAGAAGCAGTACACAGAAACAATATGGATTGTATATCAGGAAATGGGAATTGTTCTGTGCACAGTATGATATACTGTATGATGAAGTGCATATCACACATCTTCTGGAGTTTCTCTCACATTTATACCATGATGAGAGATTAAGTTATAGTGCAATAAATAGTGCCAGGAGTGCGCTTTCATCATATTTACATTCAGGCTCACAACAACTGGCTGTGGGCTCGCATCCATTAATTTCTAAGTTCATGAAGGGAGTTTTCAATTCTAACCCTACCAGGACCAGATACACAGAAATTTGGGATGTAGGGGTGGTTCTTAAGTCACTACGTTCATGGGCTCCACCATCTTCCCTGTCTCTACTCCGGCTGACGCACAAGGTGGTCATGCTGATGGCTTTAGTGTCGGCTCAGAGGGTCCAATCCTTGCAAAAGTTACGGTTGGATAGTATGCTCACTTCGGACAGTGGGTTCACCTTTTTCGTGTACGACAACATTAAACAAAGTAGACCAGAGTCCTCGGGACAAATTACAGTTCATGGCATATCCTTTGGATCCCTAGTTGTGTGTAGTTCGTTACCTCAGGCAATATATGAAAGTTACCAAAGAGCTTAGAGGTTCGGAGCTAGCACTACTAATCAGCCATAAGAAGCCACACAAGAGTGTCTCTACCCAGACCATTTCCAGGTGGCTTAAGCTAGTTCTAGCCCATTCAGGTATCGATACTAAAATGTTCAAATCTCATTCCACCAGGGCTGCAGCTACGTCCGCAGCAAGAAGCATGGACGTTCCACTGGA
The DNA here is from genome assembly GCA_038087875.1 of Malacoraja senta. NCBI lineage: Eukaryota > Metazoa > Chordata > Chondrichthyes > Rajiformes > Rajidae > Malacoraja > Malacoraja senta. The sequence goes on along the minus strand of CM075978.1, from coordinate 90,309,647 downwards.
CCAGATTCTGTCGGCCGCAGGGTGGTCCTCAGCACGCACGTTCCAGATGTTTTATAACAAACCTTTAGAGAGAACAAGCGTGTTTGCTAACTCAGTTTTAAGTTCTATTGCATAGTCCCTCTCGGGTAGAGAGGTGACTACTGTTCTATTGTTTTGTTTTTCCATTAAATTGTTACTGTTCCAATACCATGACTGAACAGCTTCCATTCTTTGTTTGTCAACTATACAGTGTGTGACGCATGGATTCGTTCCACGGCATGGAGTCACAGAGCTTTAAAATCTTCACGTAGTCACTCACGTGACTCTGAAGTAAAATAGTAAGATTAAACGAGAACTTGCCAGTTTGAAGTTTGATCTTTATTTTATGAGGAGTTACAATGAGGGATTACGTGCCCTCCACTCCCAAACCCTTCCTCATAAAGCTAACTGGTATTTCTAGTGTCTTGAATCTTACTATTCTCAGGTCAATCGGTTCCTGTCTGTGACTCCACACCGCTGCTTTGAAGATTGACGCGCATGCGTGCTGACGGGCTCTTCACGTAATCCCTCATCGTAATTCCTCATAAAATACAGATCAAACTTCAAACTGGTAAGTTCTCGTTTAATCTTACTAGTTTAGTGTAGTTTACTGTAGTGTAGTGTGGTGTAGTGTAGTGTAGTGTAGTTTACTGTAGTGTAGTGTCGTGTAGTTTACTGTGGTGTAGTGTAGTTTAGTGTAGTGTAGTGTAGTTTACTGTGGTGTAGTGTAGTGTAGTGTAGTGTAGTTTACTGTGGTGTAGTGTAGTGCAGTGTAGTTTACTGTGGTGTAGTGTAGTGTAGTGTAGTGTAGTGTAGTTTACTGTAGTGTAGTGTAGTGTAGTTTACTGTGGTGTAGTGTAGTGTAGTGTAGTTTACTGTAGTGTAGTGTAGTGTAGTGTAGTTTACTGTGGTGTAGTGTAGTGTAGTGTAGTTTACTGTAGTGTAGTGTAGTGTAGTTTACTGTGGTGTAGTGTAGTGTAGTTTACTGTAGTGTAGTGCAGTGTAGTGTAGTTTACTGTAGTGTAGTGCAGTGTAGTGTAGTTTACTGTAGTGTAGTGCAGTGTAGTGTAGTTTACTGTAGTGTAGTGCAGTGTAGTGTAGTTTACTGTAGTGTAGTGTAGTGTAGTGTAGTTTACTGTAGTGTAGTGTAGTGTAGTGTAGTTTACTGTAGTGTAGTGCAGTGTAGTGTAGTTTACTGTAGTGTAGTGCAGTGTAGTGTAGTTTACTGTAGTGTAGTGTAGTGTAGTGTAGTTTACTGTAGTGTAGTGTAGTTTACTGTGGTGTAGTGTGGTGTAGTGTAGTGTAGTGAAGTGTAGTGTAGTGTAGTGTAGTTTACTGTAGTGCAGTGTAGTTTACTGTGGTGTAGTGTAGTTTACTGTGGTGTAGTGTGGTGTAGTTTAGTGTAGTGAAGTGTAGTGTAGTGTAGTGTAGTTTACTGTAGTGCAGTGTAGTTTACTGTGGTGTAGTGTGGTGTAGTGTAGTGCAGTGAAGTGTAGTGTAGTGTAGTGTAGTTTACTGTAGTGCAGTGTAGTTTACTGTGGTGTAGTGTGGTGTAGTGTAGTGTAGTGAAGTGTAGTGTAGTGTAGTGTAGTTTACTGTAGTGCAGTGTAGTTTACTGTAGTGTAGTGTGGTGTAGTTTACTGTGGTGTAGTGTAGTGTAGTGTAGTGCAGTTTATTGTCACCTGTACCGAGGTACAGTGAGGGGCAGTCACAGTGGCGCAGCGGTAGAGTTGGTGCCTTGGAGCGAATGCAACGCCGGAGACCCGGGTTCGATCCCGACTACGGGTGCTGTCCGTATGGAGTTTGTACGTTCCTCCCCGTGACCACGTGGGTTTTCTCCGAGATCTTCGGTTTCCTCCCACACTCCAAATACGTACAGGTTTGAGGGTTAATTGGCTTGGTGTATGTGTAAATTGTCCCTAGTGTTTGTAGGATGGTGTTCGTGTGCAGGGTTCGCTGGTCGGTGCAGACTCGGTAGGCCGAAGGGCCTGTTTCCGCACTGTATCTCTAAACTAAACTAAACTAAACTAAAGAGAGGCATTAAAGGGGGCTTTTTCAGGTTGGCTGCCAGTGAGTAGTGGAGTTCCGCAAGGGTTGGCGCTGGGGCCGCTACTCTTCACGTTGTATATTAATGGTTTGGATGAGCAATCCCCTCATCCAAAGGCTTTGTGGCCAAGTTTGCGGATGATACGAAAATAGGCCGAGGGGCAGGTAGTGTAGAGAAAGCAAGAGTTCAAGAGAGTTCATTGTCATGTGTCCCTGATAGGACAATTACATTTTTGCTTTGCCAGAACATAGTAGGCATGAATACAGAACAGATCAGTGTGTCCATATACCATTATATAAGTATATACACACATGAATAAATAAACTGATAAAGTGCAAATAAACAGATTATGGGCTATTAATGTTCAGAGATTTGTCCGAGCCAAGTTTAATAGCCTGATGGCTGTGGGGAAGTAGCTATTCCTGAACCTGGCCGTTGCAGTCTTCAGGCTCCTGTACCTTCTACCTGAAGGTAGTGGGGAGATGAGTGTGTGGCCCAGATGGTGTGGGTCCTTGATGATACTGCCAGCATCCCGAACTTTGCAGAAGGATTTGGACAGGTTGGGAGAGTGGGCAGAGAAGTGGCAGATGGAATACAGCGTAGCAAAGTGTGGAGTCGTGCATTTTGGTAGTAGGAATAAAGGCGTAGACTATTTTCTAAGTGGGGAGAGAATCCAGAAATCTTCATTGCGAGCCAATAACCAAAACACATTGATACGTGGTGCTAAATAATACAGTAGCCGAAATGCTAATAACGCATATGGGGACGCATAGATGGTTACACAAAATCTCCATATCTAAGGGGTGGCCGACAGATCCGTCCAGCACGCGTGCGGTATAAATCTGTGTCGGAGATGTAGATTGGTTACTTCTTACTAACCAATTGCAGTGCTTGTTAGTAGAGCTCCGCCTACTATGCAGTTTATATTATCAGAAGTCAGTTCATGTAATTTGTTCTGAGTAGTTGCTAAAGCCCCTGTCCCACTTAGGAGACCTAAACAGCAACCTCTGGTGACCTTGCCCGCCACCCAAGGTTTCCATGAGGTCACCGGAGGTTTTGGTCGCTCTCCCTAAAACCCCTGTCCCACGGTACGAGTTCATTCCAAGAGCTCTCCCGAGTTTGCCCTGATTCGAACTCGGAGATTTACGGTAATGGCCGCTCGTCGGTACTCGGGGCTCTCGTGGACATTTTTCAACATGTTGAAAAATCTTCACGAGTCTTCCCGTGCTTACCTGCCGTTAGCGAGTCTTCCCGAGTACCTGCCATTAGCGTTACAGGCCGGTAAGAGACGTCCCCGAGCTCCGACGTACCCGCTACGTTCATTCTCCGTGCTTACCACGAGTTTGATTTTTTTTCAACTTGGGAGAGCTCTTGGAATGAACTCGTACCGTGGGACAGGGCTTTTATGGTCGAAAGTGGTTTCCGCGTGGTCGAGGCTTCATCTAGGTTGCTGCTATTTTTTCACCGTGATTAAGACCGGCCTCGACTAAAAATAGGTTGCCGTTTTAAAAATCAATATTTTTTTAATTCGCAGGTCTAGTCGAAGCCGGTTTTCTTCATAGTCGAGGAAGGTTTTCAACATATGCGTGGGAGGTGGTAGGAGGTTGCAGGTCACATCGACCATGATTTTTTTTTTGGGTGGCGGGCAAGGTCACCAGATGTTGCTGTTTAGGTCTCCTAAGTGGGACAGGGGCATAAGCTTGCTGTAACACCATGCTGAAGTATCCTGTGGGCAGACTTTAATGAATGCATTGTACCCTGACCTGCATATGACTGGCCTTATTACAGACTATTTTCTAAATGTGGAAGAAAATCCAGAAATCGGAGGCACAAAGGGACTTGGGAGTGCTGGTGCAGGATTCCCAAAACGTTAATCTGCAAATCGATTTGGGGGTAAACAAGCAAACTCAATGCTAGCATTTATTTCAAGAGGGGTTGTGTTAAAAAAGACAGGGATGTAATGCTGAGGCTCTATAAGACACTGGTAAGGCCACATTTGGAGTATTGTGACTTTTGGGCACCGTATCTGATGTGCTGGCTCTGGAGAGGGTCCACTTTACAAGAATGATCCCAGGAATGAGTGGGTTAACCTATGATGAGCGTTTGTCGGCACTGGGCCTGTACTCACTGGGGTTTAGAAGCATGAAGGGGGACCTCATTGAAACATACAGAATAGTGAAAGGCTTGGATAGAGTGGATGTGGACAGGTCATTGCTTTAGTGGCAATCTTAGGGTGGTGAATCTGTGGAATTATTTGCCACAGAAGGCTGTGGAGACCAAGTCAGTGGATATTTTTAAGGCAGAGATAGATAGATTTTTGATTAGTACGGGTGTCAGAGGTTATGGGGAGAAGGCAGGAGAATGGGGTTAGTAGGGAGAGATAGATCAGCCATGGTTGAATGGCAGAGTAGACTTGATGGGCTGAATGGCCTAATATTACTCTTATTACTTATGACCTTATGAAGTTCTCTAGTTGGTGATAGGATGGTTCAGTTGCCTCATAACAACTGGGAAGAAACTGTTCCCGAATCTGGAGGTGTGCGTTTTCACACTTCTGTACCTCTTGTCAATGGGGGAGGGGAGAAGAGGGAGTGACCGGGGTGAGACTGGCCCTTGGTTATGCTGCTGGTCTTGCCGAGGCAGCGTGAGGTGTAGATGGTCAAGGTAAGGGGACAGGCAGCATCTGCGGAGGGAATGGACAGACGGCGTTTTGGATCGGGACCCTTTGAAGAAGACTTTCACCCTTCCTGACCCGTTGAGTTCCTCCAGTACTTTTGTGTTTTGCTCCAGACTCCACCACCTGCACTTCATCAGTTCATAAACCATTTGGCCCATCCAGTCTACCCTGCCATTCAATCATGGGTGATCTATCCTTCACTCCAAACCTCGTTCTCCTGCCTTCCCCCCGTAACCCCTGACACCCGCACTAACCCGTACACACGTACTTGTGTCCCCACCATAGACACCTTCATTGGGAGAAATCAACGACATACATAGATAGAGTCGTAGAGTTTAGTTTCGTTTAGAGCAAGGGTTCCCAACCTGGGGTAAATTTGCCTCCAGGGGGGTAGATTCTGACTACCCAGGGGGTAAATTTGTTGATTCTGGATTGGTACATATTTTGTCTCATTGACCGGTTTAGAGATACTGCGTAGCGCAGAAACGGGCCCCTCGGCCCACGCCGACCCCTGCGCATGTACACGATCACACACACACACACACACACACACACACACACACACACACACACACACACACACACACGCACGCACGCACGCACGCACGCACGCACGCACGCACGCACGCACGCACGCACGCACGCACGCACACACACACACGCGCACACGGGGACAACGTACAACTTCCGTACAGACAGCACCCGTGGTCGGGATCAAACCTGGTTGCGACACTGCAAGTGCTGTAAGGCAGCAACTCTACCCCTGGTTGGTCCCGTAAAGATGCCATCAGAAGATTTCTTCTGCCTTTGTGTGAAGGTCACATTATAGCAAGAATTTCACTGAACAACAAATCACTTAGAACAGATGAAGGAACAAAGAATAATTAAGGAGAATTATTTATAATCAACTTTCACTTTCAAGTCAGTTCATTCAAATCACATGCTAATTCAACACATGAAATTGATTTGTTTAAAACATTGTCATGCTAATTAAATTAGTTAGTTCCAATCAAAGATCCTATAGCGGAGCGAGATAGACCACTCCTGCTAAATGCAATGGGCTGACGTGTAGTACGCAACGGAACGGAACGTGTGCCTTTTTTCCATCCATTTCAGTAACCCGACCCGACCCGATCCGACTCGCAGTGTAATCAACGTTGTGGGGGAACAGTTTGTGTTAATAAATTATAATTCTGAAAATGAGGAGAAGATTTTTACCAAAGAACTTTTATTTTTACGAGGATGTTTCCGTAACCGGCTTCCGTCTCCGCACTAGTATCTTTGCTCCGCTACGGGATCTTTGGTGCGGAGACGGAAGCCGGTTACGGAATTGGGGCCGAAAATTACCCATGAATCTGCCCATGACCGGTACTACGTCTTTTTCGTCGAGTGATCGATCTTGCTCGCTGTAGGATCTTTGGTTCCAATGACAAAAATATTTGCCGTGAATGCATTTGTATGGAAATAATGCACATTTAACACTACACCGTTTTTATTTTTTATTTTATTTTGTAGATGAAACCCTAAAAGAGTCTGGAGGGATATTTAGACTTTAGATTTAAGAGATACAGCACGGAAACAGGCCCGTCGGCCCACCGAGTCGACGCCGAACTGCGATCACTAATCACTAGTGACACTAGCACTATCCGACACACACTAGGGACAATCTACAATTATACGGACAATTAACCTACAAACCTGCACGCACGTCTTTGAAAGTAGGCATGCAGGTGCAGCAGGCAGTGAAGAAAGCGAATGGTATGTTAGCATTCATAGCAAAAGGATTTGAGTATAGGAGAAGGGAGGTTCTACTGCAGTTTTACAGGGTCTTGGTGAGACCACACCTGGAGTATTGCGTACAGTTTTGGTCTCCTAATCTGAGGAAAGACATTCTTGCCATAGAGGGAGTACAGAGAAGGTTCACCAGACTGATTCCTGGGATGTCAGGACTTTCATATGAAGAAAGACTGGATAGACTCGGCTTGTACTCGCTAGAATTTAGAAGATTGAGGGGGGATCTTATAGAAACTTACAAAATTCTTAAGGGGTTGGACAGGCTAGATGCAGGAAGATTGTTCCCGATGTTGTGGAAGTCCAGAACAAGGGGTCACAGTTTAAGGATAAGGGGGAAATCTTTTAGGACCGAGATGAGAAAAACATTTTTTACACAGAGAGTGGTGAATCTGTGAAATTCTCTGCCACAGAATGTAGTTGAGGCCAGTTCATTGGCTATATTTAAGAGGGAGTTAGATGTGGCCCTTGTGCCTAAAGGGATCAGGGGGTATGGAGAGAAGGCAGGTACGGGATACTGAGTTGGATGATCAGCCATGATCATATTGAATGGCGGTGCAGGCTCGAAGGGCCGAATGGCCTACTCCTACACCTATTGTCTATGTTTCTATGTTTCTATGTAATGTGGGTGGAATCCGGAGCTCCCGGAGAAAACCCACGTGGTCACAGGAGGAATAGTAAGATTAAACGAGAACTTATCTAAGTTTGAAGTTTGATCTTTATTTTATGAGGAGTTACGTAGGTGATTACGTGAAGAACCCCGCCAGTGCGCCTGCGCGTCAATCTTCAAAGCAGCGGTGTGAAATCACAAAAAACAACAACCGAAGTAATATAGTCTCATAATAAAACGAGTAATACAAGAACTTCCATCTGACCTTTATGATAGAGGGTAGGGTCGTGGCGGGCACGTAATCACCTACGTAACTCCTCATAAAATAAAGATCAAACTTCAAACTTAGGTAAGTTCTCATTTAATCTTACTATTTTACTTCGGAGTCACGTGAGTGACTACGTGAAGATTTTAAAGCTTGGATCAATCCCGGCTTCTCACTGCATAGATTGACTCGGAACGAGAATAATCAATCATGCATTCATAATAACATTTGTACCACAAATGCAGTAATTCATTTCAATAATGAAATTAATCAGATCCCCTTTAAACCAGAGGAATTTACAAAGAACTTAAAACAGTTTCTGCAAACAATCCCGCATTAACAATAGGCCGATGGTAAAAATGTTGAAACATCAACTCATTGGACCACCCGGCGACTGCGAGGATATGGTCGACGGGGACGTCTTTTGCCCTGTCCGCCGACGTTTCTGCTGCCCTAGTCGAGTGAGACGTAAAAACATAAGTGTTAATACCAGCAGCTGTTAAGACTTCTTTTATCCATCTGGAAATAGTCTGTATTGAAACTCTCTTGTGTGGTTTCTTGTGTGTGATCAACAACCCAGTTTCCGTATTTCTCAAATTCTTTGTGACCTCAATGTATTGTAACAAATATGTCTTAATACAGAGACAAGGATCATTTGGATATACTGCTAGTATAATTTTAAATCCTGTCACACCTGGCCTAATTTGCTTTAGTAGGTCATAGATATAGAATGTAACCTTATCTTCAGTTACTTCCATACTGTCTATTTGTAATTTTCCAAGTGTTTGCACTCGTTGTGCTGTCACTCATGCCATAAGCATTAATACTTTCATACTGAGCTTAGCCAAAGGTAAAGACACACTTGATGACCATTCACGAAGTAGTTTCAGTACCACACTTACATCCCAGATTGTCACGTACCTAGGTTTCGGTGGTTTGGAATTAAAGATTCCTTTCATTAGTCTGGAAACAATTGGGTGTGACCCAATTGAGTTTCTTTCTGAATCCAGAACCAAATATGAGGACAATGCACTTCTGGCTGAATTAATTGCACTACAACTCAGACCTTCATCATAATAAAGTTTGGACAGAAATTCTAAACATTTGAAATATCTGCAGTACTTTATTGCACATTCTTTTGTACACAGAACTCTTCCCATTTCTTAATATAAGACAGGTACTGTTTTTGAGTGCTCTTCCTCCAGGCTGCCGTAAGCATGTCCACAGTACGCTCAGACAGTCCTCATCCCAGAAAAGGCATTCTTAAAACCTGCAAATCAACAAATCCAAACGATCATATAATGGATGTTGTTACCCTGTTATGGGGTGCAGCAATAAATTACTCCTTTTTGGGACTTTCATCAACATTTGTGTTGTTAATTCTAATATCAACGGATACCATGGCTGTGTAGGCCAATCTGGTACTACCAATACCCTTGAAGCAGCATCTTGCCTGATTTTAAGCAAACATTGGCTTATGAGGCAGAAAGGTGGAAATATATATGAAAACATACCACCCCAATGTAGCGAGAAAGCATCAATCGCCACTGCTCCTGGATCTGGTTTCCATGAGACATATCTCGACAGCTGATGATTCAAGTCGATGTCGGTCATTCCAAATCTGGTTACTATATCATTGAATACCTCTTGATTCAACATCCATTCTTTATTATCATGGAACTTTCGTGACCTGGTGTCTGCTATCGTGTTCATTCTACCTGGTAGATAGATAGCTGAAATCCAAATGTTCTTTTCAATACACCAAGACCAAAGTTGATTTAACAATTTGTCACATGACACCGACTTAATTCCACCCATATCATTAATATAGGCAACTGCTGTTGTGTTTATTAATTTTAACTTGAACCTTCCTTTTAGTTGTGTTAGAACCATAAGCTTGGAGTCCATAGAAACCTCCTAAAAGCTCCAAATAAGTAATTCCCCATGTCTGCAGTAACAATAACTCTTCCTGATTCCATCTGCCTCTGCAGCTAGATGTTAAGTCAGTTGCACCCCATCCTAGTGCACTGGCATCAGTTTGTAATATCATGGAAGGTTGTTCAATCAGCACTTTGCCTGAACTGCTTGAGACATGTAGAATCCACTACTGCAGATTAGAAACAGCATTTGTTGTTACTTGCATGGTTCTATCAAAATGACCAGCATTTATTCTCAGTGCCTGTTCTTTGATTCTCTGCAGCTGTTGATAATGTAATGGTCCATACTGGACTGCTGGGAATCTACTAATTTTCCCAGTACTCGAGCCACCTGTCTGATTAGAGGTTTTTGCTCGTTTAACAGATTACTGCAATCTTTAATCAACCACCCTTTTTTCACTGGGCAAAGTAATTTGCATTTGGGCTGAATCAATTGTGAACCCCAAATAATCAATTGAGGTACATGTTTTTAACCTTGATTTCTTTGGATGAATTTAGAAACCCCCAAACTTTCAAAAGTTTGATTTTATAACTGCAACTGATGCTTCTGTTGACTGTTTTGTCCTTCCTATAATCAGGACATCATCCAGGTATGCCATTAGTACTTGCCCCTGGCTCTCAGCAACCCCAGAATTGATTTTAACAATTTTATGAATATTCTGGGAGCGAACGTTAACCCATTAGGCAGAGCTTTGAACTGCCCTAATTGGTTCATCCATTTAAATTTAAGATACTTTATATCTTGCAAGTGAACAGACACCGAACAAAAGGATTCAGACTTGTCAAGTCTATAATCATCCTACATCCTCCATCCTTTTTTGATCGAGGGAATATATTTGACCCAAATTGGTGAATTTGGTAGACTGATTCTTCAAAAACACCTTTTATATATAGGGTTTTGAAGCGCAGCTTGAACCTCCATTACTTCGCAAAGTGGAGAGTTCTGCTAGGAACATGCTGGACAGGCAAATCATAATTTGGATTGAATTCAATTCGAAATCTTTGTATATTATTCAGAATTACCACATCTGAAGTAATCTTCTTCCAATGTTTATAGAAGAGATGTAATCTGCCTCCAACTTTTGGACTTAATCCAGTTAGTATGTTCCCATGAGAACCAGGTCCACCTACCTCTTGAGTCATTTGAGTATTCTGAGATCCCTGGATTCTCCCGGAAGCACCACCACTGGTTCTTACTCCCGCTGCAGGCCGCCAGCTACGTCCCTGCGTTGATGAGCGACTTGGTCCTGGTCTAGGATCCGTATGACGTCTGAAAGGATACTTCCTCTTTACAGACTTTGTAACCATTGATGTTTTTATCAATCCTGTTTTCGCTTCATCTTCCAACTCTTTAATACGTCTCCCGAGATCCTCTCCAAAGAGTAAGTTGGGTAATTGTATATTACTTGGTTTGCAGAGTGCTGCGAATTTCGGATTCATAGTAGGCCGTATAGCACCTTCCTCAGATAATTGATCTCGAAGTGGGTGCTGCATAGCAACCCCAGTGCTTCCTGATGGAACTTCGTCATCTCTTGGCTGTTACCTGCTATTCTGGTAAAATCAGTTATTCCAGAACCCAGCAGCTTTAATATTCTCTGGAACTGATTCCAGATAATTTGGTTCACTGCTGCTGCTTTCAGCAACCCACAATTACTTGGGGTCTCCTGCTTTCTTGGAGTCTCATCCATCTCCTGCTGTTCCAGCTGATGGTAAACCAAGTAATTTATTAAGGAGGCCAGTTCTTCTCCTAATGGCTCTCCTGACCCTGACGGGGCAGCGAATCCTACTGTCAGGGGTGGAACATCTGGCAGCTGCCGTTCATCGCCTTGTACAGCCTCACCGTCAGAGTCGGGGTCTGAAATCTCATGACCCGTAGCACGCTCCTCATCCCTGAGGGTGCATTCCATCAGCCCTGAGCCAGGTGCTGTTAAGCTGCTTCCAGCAGCTTGGATTTCAGTACACTCCTTCCTGAGTGAACTTTGCTCCAACAGCCTATGTAAAAGGCTTTCTATTTGGGCAATACGCTCGAAAGCAGTATCTAGCCCTGGGGCTACTTCCATTGCCTGGGACTCCCTCCGTGGGCCGTTGGGATTTAAACTTTGTCTTTTGCCCGACAGGCGCTGACTGTGTTTTCACCAGCCCCAGGTCCACAGTCGCTATGCTCACCGCTGGCGACTGTACCGGGGTTTAGAGGCGGTTGGTCTCTAACCGCGGACTCCCGACTTTCCCGACTTCTGTCGGCTGTGTCGCTCGCCTCTTCCCCCTGTCCGTTTTTTCCCATGGTGTCTGTGGAAAAAATCCCCACAGACCCACAGTAAACGGACCTGGAAAACATGAAAAAAGTTTTTACTTACCTTGTAGTTGAAAAACTACAAACCACTCGAGGAGCTCTGCTCCTCACGTCCGTTTGCGTCAAGGCGTCTGACGTAATGACGCGCAGGCGCACTGGCGGGGTTCTTCACGTGGTCACTCACGTGACTCCGAAGTAAAATGAACAAACAGCACCCGTAGTCAGGATCGAACCCGGGTCTCTGGCGCTGTAAGGCAGCAACTCTACCGCTGCGCCACCGTGATATGGTCCAAACGAGGACAGGTGCGACCAGACGGGGTAGACAAGAACCAGAGGCAAAGGTTAAAGTGAAAGTTTTATAGGAACCTGAGGGGCAACATGTTCAGGAGCAGAAACAAAGAACGACAGGTACTAGTTAAGGTTATAAGGTCGTAAGGTCATGTGATAGGAGCAGAATTAGGCCATTTGGCCCATCAAGTCTATTCCGCCATTCAATCATGGCCGATCTATCTCACCCTCCGAACACCATTCTCCTGCCTTCCCCCCATAACCACTGACACCCGCACTAATCAAGAATCTATGTAGCTATGCCTTAGAAATATCCACTGATTGGCCACCACAGCCTTCTGTGGCAAATCATTCCACAGATTCACCGCCCTCTGACTAATAAAATTCCTCCTCAACTTCCTAAAGGAACATCCTTTAATTCTGAGGCTATGACCTCTAGTCCTAGACTCCCCCACTAGTGGAAACATCCTCTCCACATCCACTCTATCCAAGCTTTTCAATAGTTGGTAAACTTCAATTATGTCCACCCCCCCCCCCCCCATCCATTGAGTGCAGGCCCAGTGGCGTCCAATGCTCATCATAGGTCACCCACTCATTCCTGGGATCATTCTTATAAACCTCCTCTGGACCCTCTCCAGAGTCAGCAAATCCTTCCTCAGATATAGTAAGTAAGTAAGTAAGTAAATGTTATTTATATAGCACGTTTAAATCAACTCGCCTTGAAACCAAAGTGCTTTACATAGAAGAAATTATTAAGTTTCCGTACATCCATAGAAAAATAAAAAAAATTAAAAAAATTTAAAAAAATGACACAACACATTATAGAATTCAACATGAACGTCCCCCCCACAGCAGAATCAAAATGTTCCACTGTGGGGAAAGGCACTAGAAAGTTAAGTCCTCTTCCTCTGTGAACACCCGAGGTCGGGGCCTATTTGTGGCCTCCGCAGCCAGTCCGATGTTTTCTTGCCCTCTTGCGGGGAAGATGGAACTCCGGCGTCGGGTGAACACTCCTCAGTGGCTTGGAAAATGTCTGGAGCGGCCGCTTCCTCCCCGGAGACCACGGCACCCGTAGTCCTCAGGCCGCGTTGGTTGGAGCTCCGAATCTGGCCATCTCGGATCCCAGGCTCTGGATTTAGAGGTACACAAAAATGCTGGAGAAACTCAGCGGGTGCAGCAGCATCTATCGAGCGAAGGAAATAGGCAACGTTTCGGGCCGAAACCCTTCTTCAGACTGATAGGGGGTGGGGAGAAGAAAGGAAAAAAGGAAAAAAGGCGGAGGAGGAGCCCGAGGGCTGGGAGATGGGAGGAGACAACCAGAGGGCTGATGAAGGGGAGGGGACAGCAAGGGCTAGCAGAATTGGGAGAATTCAATGTTCAAGCCCCCAGGATGTAGACTGCCCAAGCGGAATATGAGGTGCATTTCCTCCAATTTCCGGTGTTGCTCGCTGTGGCCATGGAGGAGACCCAGGACAGAGAGGTCAGATACGGAATGGGAGGGGGAGTTGAAGTGCTGAGCCACCGGGAGGTCAGGTTGGTTATTGCGGACCGACCGGAGGTGTTCGGCAAAACGATCGCCAAGCCTCCGCTTGGTCTCACCGATGTAGATCTGGATTTAAATCCCAGCCCTCGGAGGGAAGCCGCCTCTCCGACCAGGTAGGGACTAGGAAATAAAGTTCCCCCCTTCCCCTCCCCCACCCACCACACAAAAGACCTCCAACATTGCCCAAAATTGCTCACAATGCTCCAAATGCAGCCTGACCAGCTCCTGTTTTTTTGTATACAAGCCCACTTAAAATAAATGTTAGCATTGGGTTTGCTTTCTTTACTACAAATTCGATTTGCAGATTAACGTTTTGGGAATCCTGCACCAGCGCTCCCAAGTCCCTTTGTGCCTCCGATTTCTGGATTCTCTCCTCATTTAGAAAATAGTCTACGCCTTTATTCCTACTACCAAAATGCACGACTCCACCATTTGCCACACTATATTCCATCTGCCACTTCTCTGCCCACTTTCCCAACCTGTCCAAGTCCTTCTGCAGAGTCCCTGCTTTCTCTACACTACCTGCCCCTCCACCTATTTTCGTATCATCCGCAAACTTGGTCACAAAGCCTTCAATCAACCTCGTCAAAATCATTAATATACAACGTGAAGAGTAGCGGCCCCAGCACTGACCCCTGCGGAACTCCGCTAGTCACTGGCAGCCAACCAGAAAAATCCCCCTTTATTGCCACTCTTTGTCTTCTGCCATCCAGCCAACCTGCTGTCCATGCTAGTTAGTATCTGCCCTTTGATACCATCTTCCTTAGCAGCCTCACGCGTGGCACCTTATCAAAGACTTTCTGAAAATCTAGGTACACAACATCTACTGACTCTCCTTTGTCTGTCCTGCTATTTACTTCTTCAAAGAATTCCAGCAGATTTGTCAAGCAAGACCTCCCCTTCACAAAGCCATGCTGACTTCGACCTATTTTATCGTGAACTTCCCAAGTACTCCGTAACCTCATCCTTTATAATGGACCAAAATCTCACCAACCGCTGAAGTCAGATTAACCAGCCTTATGGTTTCCACTGGTAAACAAAAATGCTGGAGAAACTCAGCGGGTGCGGCAGCATCTATGGAGCGAAGGAAATAGGCAACGTTTTGGGCCGATACCCTTCTTCAGACTATTTCAGTTTCCACAATTCTGCTTTGGTTCCCTTCTTGTCCAGCGGGCTAACATTGGCAATAAACAAAAAGACACAAAATGCTGGAGTAACTCAGCTGGTCAGGCAGACTGAAGAAGGGTCTCAACCCGAAACATCGCCTATCCTCGTTCTCCAGAGATGCTGCCTGACGCGCTGAGTTACTCCAGCACTTTATGTATTTTTTTGTAAACTTCCTTGGGTGAAGATGAAAATATGAATTTTTCCTTTGGATTCTTCCTGCACAGAAAGTTTAACAAAATTCTGATTCTTTTGTCTCTTTTACAAGTTTAGTTTAGAGATACAGCATGGAAACAGGCCATTCGGCCCACCGAGTACCAGAACCAGGGGCCACAGTTTAAGAATAAGGAGTAAGCCATTTAGAACGGAGACGAGGAAACACTTTTTCTCACAGAGAGTGGTGAGTCTGTGGAATTCTCTGCCTCAGAGGGCGGTGGAGGCCGGTTCTCTGGATGCTTTCAAGAGAGAGCTAGATAGGGCTCTTAAAAATAGCGGAGTCAGGGGATATGGGGAGAAGGCAGGAACGGGGTACTGATTGGGGATGATCAGCCATGATGACATTGAATGGCGGTGCTGGCTCGAAGGGCCGAATGGCCTACTCCCGCACCTATTGTCTATTGTCTATTGAGTACATGCCGCCCATCTATCACCCGTACACTTGTTCTATGTCCTATACCAGGGGGTCGGCAACCTACGGCCCGCGGGCCGGATCCGGCCCGTAACCCGAAATCATCCGGCCCGCAGGAATAACACAAAACACACACACACACAACACTTATCCGAGAGTAGTTCTCTCTCTCTCTCTCTCTCTCTCTCTCTCTCTCTCTCTCTCACACACACACACACACACACACACACACACACACACACACACACACACACACACACACACACACACACACACACACACACACACACACACACACACAGCCAATTCCATATCACAACACCTGTTGACTCACCCACACACTCTATCAGCCCTCCCACCCCCCTCATCCATCCTCCCGACCACCCACCCACTCTGGTGCCGCGGCACGTGTGTGAAACTGTAGCGGGCTGAGCTCGGCTTTGGCGAGGCGGTGCTGGAGCGGTTTCCTCGGGCGGGCTGGAGGAAAGCCAAGCATCAGCGGGGTCGGGGAGGAATTCCGCTCCGACCACAGTGTTGCACTTTAGTTGCAGTTTGGTCATGGGGGGGGGGGGGGGTTAATTGTCTTTTTGTTCCATTTTTGTTGCGACTTTAAAAAATATATATTATTAATTATTTATTAACTATGGCGATAGATGTGGCCCGCCATCCGCTCACAGACGTGGGTCCTGGCTCCTATGCAGAACAAGGTACCGACTCCTGTCCTATACATCGGGGACAATTCACAGGCCAATTAACCTGCAAACCCGTGCGTCTTTGGCGTGTGGAAGGAAACCGGAGCACCCGGAGAAAACCCACGTGCTCACAGGGAGAACTGTACAGACAACACACGTAGTCAGGATCGAACCCGGGTCTCTGGCGTTGCAAGCGCTGTCAAGGGCCTGTCCCACATGGCCTCATTTGCGCCTGATTTATGCGTCATATGTAAAATAGGTCGACGCAATCACGCATCATCACGCGCCAGCACAGCCGTCTGGTGCACATGACGTCAATACCCTGCAGCGCGTGGCAGGACGTTGGTGCACGGTGACGTAACCATGCGTCACCACGCGATACACGTGAGACGTCGGGATGCCAGCGTACGACGCCAATGCGTCAGCGTGCGTACCCAATACGTCACGCAGGAAGCGCGCGAGGATTTAGTTCCTGTACTAAATCTTGGAGCGCCGTGCGATACCGTGCGCCACCGCATACGCCTCACCATGCGCAACGCGTGCGCACCCCACGCGTCACGACGCGTTGACCTAATTTACATATAACGCATAAATGAGGCGCAAATGACGGCCAGGTGGGACAGGCCCTTAAGGGAGCAATTCCACCGCCGCGCCACCATGCTGCCCAATGTTCTGATGTGACTTGCCCTCAGCTAACCTTTCCCACTGCAAATGAGCTCTTGGACAGGACGGTGTTCTCACTGGGTGTTAGGTTTTATGCCATTCACAATTTGTCCGTTGCCATTTTTCACCTCTTCCAACTTATTTTTAGCGAAGGGAAGAGCAGCCAGACTTCGAGCAACAAGAGATTTGTTGTTGACTGATATTTAATTACATGTTTACCCACAAAAAGAAAAGCAGCAACATTCAATGTGAAGCTTCCACAGTATTCGATTTGGACAAATCATACACACCTTGATGAGAATTTATTTATTTATTTATTCCGAACAAGTAAAGACATTAAAGACATTGATATTAACAAAATCGAAATTATCAAACAATTGAACATTGCAATCAACATTTACAATTGAGAAGAACAAAATCAAGGTTCCAATGTCCAACTCAGAGTCTGTACAAGCTCGAAAAGGAGTGAGAAGAAGAATAACTTATGTTTAATACACAGATTATTGCTGCTGACATTGAAAGATTCAACATCATTGAACCAAAATTTCATAAGATCATAAGTAATAGGAGTAGAATTAGGCCATTCGGCCCATCACGTCTACTCCGTCATTCAATCATGGCTGATCTACCTCTCCCTCCTAACCCCATTCTCCTGCCTTCTCCCCATAACCCCTGACACCCGTACTAATCAAGAATCTATCTATCTCTGCCGTGAATATATCCACTGACTTGGCCTCCACCGCCTTCTGTGGCAAAGAATTCCACAGATTCATCACCCTCTGACTAAAGATTTGTTACATTTCTAACGGAACTTCTTTCAGAACTTACTTTCTCTTGAGCTTTTTGTGCAATTAGAGTCATAGAATCAGACAGCACGTAAACAGACCCTTCGGCCCAACTTGTCCATGCTGTCTAAAATGCTCTCTCTAAGCTAGTCCCATTTGTTTGCCTTTTGGCCCATATCCCTCCCAAACCTTCCGATTCATCTTCACGTCCAATTGTCTTTTTAAAGTTGTCATCGTCCCTGCCTCAACTACCTCCTCCGGCAGCTCGTTCCATACACCCATCACCCGGCACGGTGGCACAGCGGTAGAGTTGATGCCTCACAGCGCCAGAGACCCGGGTTCCATCCTGACTACGGGTGCTGTCTGTCCAGAGTTTGTACCTTCTCCCCGTGACCTGCGTGGGTTTTCTCCAAGAACTACGGTTTTCTCCCACACTCCAAAGATGTACAGGTTTGCAAGTTAATTAGCTTGCTGTAAATGTTTTAAAAAATAGTCGCTGGTGTGTAGGACGGTGTCAAGTCAAGTCTAGTCACTTTTATTTCTATAGCACATTTAAAAAACAACTCTCGTTGCCCAAAGTGCTTTACATAGGTGGAGGTACTAACGTCATACAACAGTGGTTCATAGATTAAGTACTTACATAAATACATATATATAGCCCTCCCTCAGAGGACGTCAAGATAGGCTTGAGAGTAAAGGTGAGTTTTAAGTCTTGACTAAGGAGTCGATGGAGGGGGCAGTTCTGATGGGAAGAGGGATGCTGTTCCACAGTCTAGGAGCTGCAACCGCAAAGGCACGGTCGCCCCTGAGCTTATGCCTAGACCGCGGGACGTTCAGTAACCCCAAGTCGGCCGATCTGAGGGACCTGGAGGTGGAGTGGTGGGTGAGAAGACTTTTGATGTAGGTGGGGGCAAGCCCATTGAGGGCTTTGTACACATAAAGAAGGATCTTTAAATTTATTTGGAACCGCACAGGGAGCCAGTGGACAGAGGCCAGGATCGGGGTGATGTGGTCCCTTTTTCGGGTGCCCGTCAAGAGTCTCGCTGCGGCGTTTTGGACCAGTTGCAGGCGGGACAGGGACGATTGGCTGATGCCAGTGTAAAGGGAGTTGCAGTAATCTAGGCGGGAGGAGATAAATGTGAGGATGATCTTTTCGAGGTCATCAAAGTGTAGGAATTGTTTTATTTTAGCTACCGTCCGAAGCTGGAAGAAGCTAGCTTTTACCACGGCATTGACTTGTTTGTCAAATTTCAGTGCTGAGTCAAATATCACGCCAAGGTTTTTGATGTGAGGTTTGAGTAGTGGGGTAAGGCTTCCAAGGCTGCCTGCTATCATTTTGATTGAGTCCGAGGGGCCGAGAAGGATGACCTCAGACTTACTCACGTTTAGTTGGAAGAAGTTCTGGGCCATCCAACATTTTATATCCTCGAGGCAGCGGGTAAGGTTAAACAGATTTGATTGTTTTTTGGGCTTCAGGGGGAGATAGAGTTGTGTATCGTCTGCGTAGCAATGGAAGGAAATGCCGTGTCTTTCAATGACTTGGCCTAAGGGGAGCATATACAGGGAGAAGAGAATGGGGCCAAGGATGGAACCTTGTGGAACCCCTCAGCAGAGATTAGCTGGGGAGGAGAAAGAGTTGCCTATGTTAGTCGAGAAACTCCTACCTTTGAGGTAGGAGATGAACCAGCTCAGGGCAGTGCCATCAATACCAACCCCATACCGGAGACGGTCAATTAGGATGGTGTGGTCGACAGTATCAAATGCTGCGCTGAGGTCGAGAAGGAGCAGGATTGCACAGTCGCCTGAGTCAACGGTGACAAGTAGGTCAATTCTTCCCTTCCCTCCCGCACCACCCTCTCCCCGGGCACTTTCCCTTGCAACCGCAAGAGGTGCGACACTTGTCGTGTTACCTCCCCCCTCGACTCCATTCAAGGACCCAAGCAGTCCTTCCAGGTGCGACAGAGGTTCACCTGCATCTCCTCCAACCTCATCTATTGCATCCGCTGCTCTAGATGTCAGCTGATCTACATCGGTGAGACCAAGCGTAGGCTTGGCGATCGTTTCGCCGAACACCTCCGCTCGGTCCGCAATAACCATCCTGATCTCCCGGTGGCTCAGCACTTCAACTCCCCCTCCCATTCCGAATCCGACCTTTCTGTCCTGGGCCTCCTCCATGGCCAGAGTGAGCACCACCGGAAATTGGAGGAGCAGCACCTCATATTCCGCTTGGGCAGTCTGCACCCCAGCGGTATGAACATTGACTTCTCCAATTTCCGGTAGCCCTTGCTGTCTCCTCCCCTTCTCAGCTCTCCCTCAGCCCTCGGGCTCCTCCTCTTCCTTTCTCCTTTCTTCTCCCCGCCCATTCCCCCCTCCCCACCCCACATCAGTCTGAAGAAGGGTTTCGGCCCGAAACGTTGCGTATTTCCTTCGCTCCATAGATGCTGCCGCACCCGCTGAGTTTCTCCAGCATTTTTGTCTACCATATGATAGAGGTGATGGTACTAAAAAGGACATTGGAGTTATGAGCGAAACGAAACGAAACATCATCCATTGCTTCTCTCCAGAGACGCTGCCGGTCCCGCTTAGTTACTCCAGCATTTTGTGTCCATCTTCAAATGACGTCACGCGCTCCAGACGGCTGTGCGGACCTTCGAGGGACCGTCGTGCCTCAACGCGACCACGAGGTCGCGTAATTAGCGTGCCAAGAATACGTAAGTGGGACAGGGTCTTTAGGCTTTTTCATTTTAAGAGGAGCAACAGAATCCAGGATGGAAGAGCAAGTAATATTGAATAAAGAAATGAGGTCGTCGGTACTGAGATGGGGAGTGGACGCCCCCATAATGCAGATGTCGGGGGCGGCTATGAGCGCCTCAGAGAACTTACTGGCAGTCGAAGAGTTTACGTAGCGAGCAAGGAGATGGGATTTTGAGGCAGAGAAAGGCAGAGATGCATCAAATATAATTCCACTATGATCTGACGGACAGGCATCAATAATTTCTGCATTACAAATTGTAGGGATCGCTGGTCGGTGTGGAATCGATGGGGCGAAGGTCCTGTTTCCGCGCTGTCTCTCTAAACTGCAGAATATTTGTAGACTTTAGACTTTAATATTTTCAGAGGAGTTCTGTGTTTGTTTAGTTTAGTTTAGAGATACAGTGCGAAAACAAGCCCATCGGCCCATCGGGTCCACGCTGACCAGCGATCGCCATGTATACCAGCACTCTGCCAAACACACTGGGGACAATTTACAGACGCCAAATAACCTACAGACCTGTACGCCTTAGCAATGTGGGAGGAAACCGGAGCACCCGGGGAAAGCCCACGCAGGTCACGGGGAGAACGTACAAACTCCGTACAGACAGCACCCGTAGCCAGGATCGAACACGGGTCTCTGGCGCTGCGAGGCAGCAACTCTACAGCTGCGCCACCATTCCGCCCTACACCGCCCTATCCCTGTGTGGCCTTCAACGATTGCAGAAGACACATCAGACCCGCTTTCTCCAAGGCAACTAGAACAGAATAATAAATGTTCGGCTGCTAATGGCTGCATTTCATGCATTAATAAGTACGGCATCCCACTCGTTTTGATTAATGCAGATTAATATGGATGAAGCACAGACTAATAAAGAGATTGGAATTAATTTTGAGCCTCCAGCAAAACACAAAGTGCTGGAGGAACTCAGCGGGTTAGGCAGCATCTGCGGAAGGAACGGACAGGCGATGTTTAGGGTCGAGACCCTTCTTCAGACTAATGAGAGTAGGGGTGGAGAAAGCTGGAACAGAGAGGTGGGGGTGGGACAAAGCCTGGCAAGGGGGAGGCTTCATTGCCGGATGGGTGGAGCAAGCGACAAAGGAGACGAAACCTCCTCTCCAGGGATGCTGCCTGTCCTGCTGAGTTACTCCAGCGTTTTGTGTCCAGCTCAAAATGGACCATAGTGGGCTCCACCTTTCCTTGGTCATCGGTGCCGGCTCTGATTTGTTCGGTACCCTTTTCATGCCTCTACTTTCCCTCTCCCCTGACTCTCCATCAGAAGAAGAGTCTGGACCCGAAACCTCACCCATTGCTTCTCCCCAGAGATGCTGCCTGTCCCGCTGAGTTGCTCCAGCATTTTGTGTCTATCCTCGGTGTAATCCAGAATCTGCAGTTCCTTCCTGAACTAAAAAGGGGTTCAGATGAGAAGGGAAATGGGGTGAGATATTGAGCTAGAGGGAAGGAAGTAGGGGGGAGGATAGAAAGGGGGATAAAAAGGAAATGTGGGACTCAGGATGGGAGATGAGAGGACTCTGTGTGTGTGTCTCTGTGTGTGTGTGTGTCTTGTGTGGGGGTGGTGTGGGGGGGGGTGAGGGGGAAACCGTTTCGGTCGCCTCCTCCACGGAGAGGCGATGTTTTCCATGTCGCCTCCCCCATGGCCTAACATCGAGGATCGGTGCAGCCTTTCCCGGAGACGCGCCCGGGGCTTCAACGGCGGGCGCAGCGCGGATTCTCGTCGCGGAGCGGGCGAGCCCTCGCCAGGGTTGGCCGGATGGGAGCGCTCCGTTCGCTGGCTCGCGGCAGCCAGAAGCCGCAGTCTGCGGTGGGGACTGGAGCCTGGGATCCCTCGTTGGGGACCCCGTGAGGAGAAGAGCTCCGACCGCCGGCCCTGCGGAATAATTCTAACCGCGGGCGCGTCGGGGACTTACCATCGCCGGGGATCCCTGGAGGGGAGCTCTGACCGCCGGCCCTGCGGCCTGCGGTGCTTCTGGCTGCGGAGCGGCGGGGACTTTAGATCTTCGACCGCCGGCCTGCGGCCTACACCATCCTGAAGCCGTGGTCTCCGGTGGGGAGGCACCGATTCAGGACTGACCTTGTCTGAACATCTGGACGCCCGCAGCGTCGACTGCGGAGGGTTGAGGTCCCGACCACGGGGGAAAATGGAGGAGGACTGGCCAAATTTTGCGCCTTCCACCACAGTGATGAATGCTGTGGTGGATGTTTGTGTTCATCTCACTGCACTTTATGTGCAAGTGTCGAATAAAACTTGACTTGATAAAACTTGACTTGACTTGACTCAGGATGGAGGAGGGGAAAGGAGTGGGGGTGAGAACAGGGTGGGCGATGGTGGGTGGATTATACGCGCATCAGGGGGGGAGTTGGCGGGAGTTACTTGAAATTGGAGAAATCAATGTTCGTACCGCTGGGGTTTAAGCTCCCCAAGTGAAATATGAGGCGCTGTTCCTCCAGTTTGCGTGTGGCCTCACTCCAACAGTGGAGGAGGCCCAGGACAGAAAAGTCAGTGTGGGAATGGGAAGAGGAATTAAAATGGTTTTAAAATGAGTTAAAACCGGAAGATCCGACGGGCATTGGCGGACCATCTGTGATATCTGTAGTTGGGTCTCAGGTGAGGGGTGAATATTCCCTGAACCGTGGACATGACGCCAGCCATTCTTCATGTCATGGAACCTCTCCCTTTCCTCACAAGGCCTTGGTTTTGAAAATCTCATCAATAAGGCAGCTGAATTTTTTATACTCAGATCGGGCGGCACGGTGACGCAGCGGTAGATTTGCTGCCTTGCAGCGCCAGAGACCCGGGTTCGATCCTGACTACGGGTGCTTGTCTGTTCGGAGTTTGTACCTTCTCCCCGTGACCTGCGTGGGTTTTCTCCGAGGTCTTCGGTTTCTTCCCACACTCCAAAGACGTGCAGGTTTGTAGGTTAATTGCTAATTGACCGAAGTGTGTGTAGGATAGTGTTACTGTGGGGGGATCGCTGGTCGGCGTGGACTCGGTGGGCCGAAGAGCCTGTATCTCTAAACCAAACTAAATCTCTGGAACATGTTGAACTCACAACTGTCTGATGCAAAGGCAACAGCTGGCACAGATGTTTAGCAAGCCCATGGACAATTTATTACATCAAAGAATCTATAGAAACATAGACAATAGGTGCAGGAGGAGTCCATTCGGCCCTTCGAGCCAGCACCGCCAATCATTGTGATCATGGCTGATCGTCCCCAATCAATAACCCGTGCCTGCCGTCTCCCCATACCCCTTGATTCCGATAGCCCCCAGAGCTCTATCTAACTCTCTCTTAAATCCATCCAGTGAATTGGCCTCCACTGTCTTCTGTGGCAGAGAATTCCACAAATTCACAACTCTCTGGGTGAAAATGTGTTTTCTCATCACAGTTTTAAATGGCCTCCCCTTTATTCTCAGACTGTGGCCCCTGGTTCTGGACTCCCCCAACATTGGGAACATTTTTCCTGCATCTAGCTTGTCCAGTCCTTTTATAATTTTATACGTTTCTATAAGATACCCCCTCATCCTTCTAAATTCCAGTGAGTACAAGCCCAGTCTTCCCAATCTTTCCTCATATGACAGACCCGCCATCCCTGGGATTAACCTGGTGAACCTACGCTGCACTGCCTCAATAGCAAGGATGTCCTTCCTCAAGTTAGGAGACCAAAACTGCATACCATACTCCAGATGTGGTCCCCTGTACAACTGCAGAAGGACCTCTCCACTCCTATACTCACTATACCATAGGAGTAATGGAGTTTGAAGAAGGGTCTCGACCCGAAACGTCGCCTATTCCTTCGCTCCATCGATGCTGCCTCACCCGCTGAGTTAATAGGTGCAGGAGTAGGCCATTCGGCCCTTCGAGCCAGCACCGCCATTCAATGTGATCATGGCTGATCATCCCAATCAGTACCCCGTTCCTGCCTTCTCCCCATATCCCCTGACTCCGCTATCTTTAAGAGCCCTATCTAGCTCTCTCTTGAAAGCATCCAGAGAACCTGCCTCCACCGCCCACCGTTGCTCCAGCATTTTTGTCTACCTTTGATTTTTCCAGCATCTGCAGTTCTGTCTTAAACATACTATAAATGCTAATCGCTCGTATTAGTGCCAAATGAAAATCGTGTAACTGCATCCATGCAAGCAAAGATATTTCCACTCCATGTTCGATGTCACGCAATGTGCTTATGATTCAAGGCAGTGTTCTTGCATTACTTTCTGATAAATTATTCATCATTTCACAAGCCTTTTTGTGCATCTCAAGGTCTGAACTGATTTCACTTGTTACTGTTGAGTCATTGCATTTCAGTACAATTTAGCAACGGTATCAAGGGAATAGGGAAAAAAAATTGGCCTGCGTCACGGCACCAGAGACCCCGGGTTCGATCCTGACCTCGGCAGCTGCCTGTACGGAGTTTGTACGTTTCCCCCGTGAGCTGCGTGGGTTTTCTCCGGGTGCTCCGGTTTCCCCCCCCACGCTCCAAAGAACAAAAAGGTTTGGGTAATTCTCGTAAACCTCCTCTGGTCCCTCTCCAGAGCCAGCAAGGATTTACAGTGGAGGGTGGTGGGCCAAAAGCAGGTAAATGGGATTAGCTCAATATGCCAATTTGGTTGCCAAGGACACGGTGGGCCGAAGGGCCTGTTTCCGTGCTGTACAGCTCAATGACTCCAGGTAGATGAGGATCTACTCCAAAACCAGCAACCCTGTCCTTATGCTCTAGAGGAGGTAGAAACATTCACATGTGGGAAGAAACCGAAGATCTCGGAGAAAACTCACGCAGGTCACGGGGAGAACGTGCAAACTCCGCTCAGACAGCACCCGTAGTCGGGATCGAACTCGGGTCTCCATGTTTTGGACATCACCGGAGGGGCAGAGGCAGACATAAGAAGTAGAATCAATAAGGCTAAGGTGGTGTTTAACATGCTCAGGGAGATCTGGAGCTCAAAACACATCTCAATCAACACAAAAATACACATCTTTAACTCAAATGTGGAACAGGTGATGCTGTATGGATCAGAGACATGGAAAACAACATAACACACTACAAACAGGCTGCAAACACTCATTAACACCTGCCTTAGGAGAACACTTAACATCTGGTGGAGAGACAAGGTAAGCGATGTGGACCTGTGGAAAAGAACAAGACAGGAGCCCATTGACTTACAAATTCGAAAGAGAAAATGGAGTTGGATTGGACGCACCCTCAGGCAACCTGCCACAAACATCACCCGGCAAGCCCTGAAATGGAACCCCCAAGGACAAGGGAAAAGAGGACACCCAGGAACAGCTGGAGAAGAGGTGTCCAGACAGAGATGTCTGAGAGTGGGGATATCTCGAAAGCAATGCCAACCACCCAGTGAGGTGGAGGACATTTGTCAATGGCCTATGCTCCTTAGAGGAGCAAAGGCTTAAGAAGAAGAAGACTGTGGAATTCTCTGCCTCAGAGGGCGGTGGAGGCAGGTTCTCTGGATTCTCTAGCAGGTTCTCTAGCAAGAGAGCTAAATAGGGCTCTTAAAAATAGCAGAGTCAGGGGATACGGGGAGAAGGCAGGAACGGGGTACTGATTGGGGATGATCAGCCATGATGACATTGAATGGCGGTGCTGGCTCGAAGGGCCGAATGGCCTACTCCTGCACCTATTGTCTATTGTCTATTGTTTATTATAAGACGATCGCCACCTGACATCAAGGTTTAATGACTCATTCAAACTGATGCCACCTCCAACACTACAGCAGGAGCATCAACCAGTTTCATGGTTCGCGGAAACAGGCCTTCGGCCCAACTTACCCATGGAGACCAAGATGACACATCCATGCTGCACGCTGGCGCAGCGGTAGAGTTGCTGCCTTACAGCGCTTGCAGCGCCGGAGACCCGGGTTCGATCCCGACTACGGGTGCTGTCTGTGCGGAGTTTGTACGTTCTCCCCGTGACCTGCGTGGGTTTTCGGCCTCTGAGATCTTCGGTTTCTTCCCACACTCCAAAGACGTGCAGGTTTGTAGGGTAATTGGCTTGGTGTCATTGTAAATTGTCCCAGTGTGTGTCGGATAGTGTGTGTGTGCGGGGATCGCTGGTCGGCGTGGACTCGGTGGCCGAAGGTCCTGTTTCCGTGCTATATCTCTAAACTAAACTAAACTACACTAGACCTGTCAGTGTTTGGTCCATATTCCTCGAAACCTTTCCTATCCATGTACTTGTCCAAATGCCTTTCAAATTGTGTTATTGTTCTGGTAAATTTTATGCTTTAGTTCCATCAGCATTTGGTTTTTAATCATTCCATCCATGTGTAGTCTCCACACTTCTCCGAGAATTCTCACCTTGTCGTGGTGGAGAAGCTCGTGTGGACCTGAGATCCTGAGAGCGATGCCGTCTGGAGCTATGCTCCTGGTGGGGCCACCCATGGGGTAAGGTCGAGGGGGAGGTCTCTGACAAAGAGCCAATCCAACCAAGACCTCAACGGTGGAACAGGCGGAGGACGATGGCTGACCTTAGTGGAGCGTCACAACGGCTGGGAAGGCGGATGAAGGCTGCAGCAGAAAAGGGTCTCCGGTCGTCTTGGACTCCATGCCACTGGATCCTGACCCAGATCTGTCAAGGACCGTGGGGTGGCTGTCTGTGCACCAGTCTCCCACGTTAAACAAAGTCACGCACAGGAGTTCTCCATATAGGGAATAGCACCCTGGAGACACCCATGGTCAGCCATGACCGAAGGGGGCCTAACAAATAACAAGTATGAACAGGTGATCGATGGTCAACATGGACTTGGTGGGCCAAAGGGCCTGTTTCCATGCTGTGTCTTTCAATCACTCATTCCCCACATCATAGGAAGAATTAGGGACTTTGTCTGCCTTTGTCGACACCTAATAACACTAGGCTAATTAACCTTTAAGAAAATTCATTAGGTTCACTCAAACAATTCCTTAACTCTTGATTTTAATTCCTTAGCAAATAATCAGTTGCCAATTAGAGCTTAAGAATTAACGATGCTTAAATTTGACTTACAAATGATCTCGTATCAACCAGATTGTAATAATATTGGCATTTACTCTGCCAGTGCATTCATGTAACTCAACAAGACATCCGTGGGTGATCTACCGATACACCGTCAAACAATGCGGTTTGATGTGAATCAATGTCAAGGTTATCCACTTTGGTGGCAAAAACAGGCAGGCAGATTATTATCTGAAGTGTCAAGTTGGGAAAAGGGGAAGTACAACGGGATCTGGGGGTCCTTGTTCATCAGTCACTGAAAGTAAGCATGCAGGCAGTGAAGAAAGCGAATGGCATGTTAGCTTTCATAACAAGAGGAGTTGAGTATAGGAGCAAAGAGGTCCTTCAGCAGTTGTACAGAGCCCTAGTAAGACCACACCTGGAGTATTGTGTGCAGTTTTGGTCCCCTAATTTAAGGAAGGACATTCTTGCTATTGAGGGAGTGCAGCGTAGGTCCACAAGGTCTATTCCTGGGATGGCGGGACTGTCATATGTTGACAGAATGGAGCGGCTGGGCTTGTATACTCTGGAGTTTAGAAGGATGAGAGGATATCTTATTGAAACATATAAGATTATTAAGGGTTTGGACACGCTAGAAGCAGGAAACAGGTTCCCGATGTTGGGAGAGTCCAAAACCAGGGGCCACTGTTTAAGAATAACTTTTTCACACAGAGAGTTGTGAATCTGAGGAATTCTCTGCCTCAGAAGGCAGTGGAGGCCAATTCTCTGGAGGCTTTCAAGAGAGAGTTAGATGGAGCTCTTATAGATAGCGGAGTTAGGGGATATGTGGAGAAGGCAGGAACGGGGTACTGATTGTGGATGATCAGCCATGATCACAGTGAATGGCGGTGCTGGATCGAAGGGCTGAATGGCCTACTCCTGCACCTATCGTCTATTGTCTATTATTTGTTTCAAAGAAATATAATGGGATGTGAAATCAGATGATTTGAAGCTTAGTCCAGGGAGGAGAATTCCAGGGCTAAGGACTTTGGGAGATAAAGATAAAAGACTTGAGGGCCTGAACTACAGGGAGAAGTTGAGGAGGCTTAGACTCTATTCCTTGGAACGCAGGAGGATGAGGGGTGATCTTTTAGAGGTGTACTAAATCATGAGGAATAGATCAGGTAGACGCACAGAGTCTCTTGCCCAGAGTAAGGGAATCGAGAATCAGAGTACACAGGTTTAAGGTGAGGGGGGGAAAGGAATCTGAGGGGTAAACATTTCCACACAAAGGGTGGTGGGTGCATGGAACGAGCAGCCGGAGGAGGTAGTTGAGGCTGGGACTATCGCAACGTTTAAGAAACATTTAGACAGGTACATGGATAGGACAGGTTTGGAGGGATATGGGCCAAGCGCAGGCAGGTGGGACTAGTGTAGCTGGGACATGTTGGTCAGTGTGGGCAAGTTGGGCCGAAGGGCCTGATTCCACTCTATGACCCTATATAGGGTTGCTGTTAGAGCAATTATATTTAGAGCTGGGGTGGACAGCTGGAAGAGATGTTGGTCAGTATGGGCAAGTTGGGCCGAAGGGCCTGATTCCACTCTATGACCCTATATGGAACAATTATATTTAGAGCTGGGTGGACAGACATCTGGAAGAGATGGAACATGAGGAACTGCAGATGCTGGAATCTTGAGCAAAGCACAAAGTGTTGGAGGAACTCAGCAGGTCAGGCGGCATCTGTGGAGCAAATGGACAGGTGACGTTTTGGGACGGGCTGCTTCTGCAATCTTCTTGAAGAAGGGCCCAGATCCCAAAACATTGCCTGTCCATTTCCTCCACAGATGCTGCCTGACCCGGTGAGTTCCTCCAGCACTCGGCAGAGATGACGTGTGAGCATCCTCTAGCTGCCTTAAACGCATGTACTTCCCTCTGACATGTTACGAGGCCATTCAGCCCATCAAGTATATGCCAGCTGGCAGTGCAATCCAATTCCCCACTAATTTCCCCTCAAACCTTATCCCCCCCCCCCCCCATATATGAGGGATTTGAGGGTTTTACAAGTGAGCAGTCAGTGTGGCGTGGTGTTACATGATTGCCGCTGTGAGGCAGCAAGTCTACCGCTGCGCCACTGTGCCGCATCTTATAAAACTAACGCCGTTGCGAAGGAAGCCTGTAACTGAGGAAAAGTCGAGATCATTGCGTTACAAAGAGAATCCGTCAGGACATAAGCTACGAAGCTGCATCTGTGGCTGGGAAAAGATAATAGACAATAGACAATAGACAATAGGTGCAGGAGTAGGCCATTATTGCCCTACGAGCCAGCACCAATGGCTGATCATCCCCAATCAGTACCCCGTTCCTGCCTTCTCCCCATATCCACTGACTCCACTATCTTTAAGAGCCCTATCTAGCTCTCTCTTGAAAGCATCCAGAGAACCTGCCTCCACCGCCCTCTGAGGCAGAGAATTCCACAGACTCACCACTCTCTGTGAGAAAAAGTGTTTCCTCGTCTCCGTTCTAAATGGCTTACTCCTTATTCTTAAAATGTGGCCCCTGGTTCTGGACTCCCCCAACATCGGGAACATGTTTCCTGCCTCTAGCGTGTCCAAGCCCTTAACAATCATATATGTTTCAATGAGATTCCCTCTCATCCTTCTAAACTCCAGAGTGTACAAGCCCAGCTGCTCCATTCTCTCAGCATAACCTCAGAGAAGGGTCTCAAGATCCACCAGGGCAGGGAAAAGTGCCTGGGAGAGCTTGGTGAGGGGCCTGGCATTGACCATTACTTTCTAAGAGGTCGGCCAAATCAGTCGAGTGAAGCCCAGTGGCAGGTTAACCACCACAGTCCACAGGGTATCAGCACCCCAGGCCAAGCTCAACCAAGTACAGTCCCACCAACGGACACGGGTCCAGAGCCCAACCAGCCACAGTCAGCGGTAGAGAGGAAGATGGAAGGGAAAAAGCCGAATGGGGCAGTCACTGGCTGTGGCTGAAGGGAAAAGATGGTGTCTGGGCTGCCATGTGACCATCTAGAGTGTGAGAAAGGGGTTAATAGGTATAAGTTGATTTAGACAAGAACCCTTTGTATAGTATTTGACGAGGACATTCGATCCAATTTGAGATTCCAGCTACCAAGACAGATGTGTACAGCAATTCATTCTTCCCCCGCACAATTAAAGCATGGAATAATCTCCACCCTACCATAGTTACCCAACCAGATGCAACTAAATTTAAGGTAGCTCTTTCTTCCCAAAAACCCTTTCTGGCTTAAGTCCTCCCTCCACCACCTCCAGTTTAAATTCCATTTGGAATATTTTGGAGGACCAAGAAACCAAGAACCAAGAATCAAGTAGGGAGTATAGTAGGGAGGATAGGGGGAGTGAAGAACAAGTACAGATGGTGACTTTTTCAAGGATGAGAACAAAGAAGATAGCAACAGCCCAGCCAAGAACTAGGGTAAGGGTCAGGAGAAACACTCAGTGCGCATGGGCAATGAACTTACATGAATATGTACACACACCCACTATGACAAGATGCCTAATTTAAATGCACATGCGATGCATGATATGGGAGGTGTCTTTGACGTCGGGTGGACGTTCCAGGACGTTCTCGTGGGAATGTGGGCTTTATGTTCTGATTGGAAGAAGCACAATGGGGAGGGATGAGTGTGTGACAATGATACCCATGAAATGTATAAAGATAGAAGACATCCCAATCCTCGGTGTGCCTCTAGGGGACATCAGAGGAGAGGCACCTATTCTGCAGAATATGATTTGAATAAAAAGCTTCTTTACCGACTTTGTCTCTAAAAGCGTTTGTGATTTTGATTTTTTAATCTCACATAGAGGCTAACAATACGACACACACCCAGGGCTGGTCACCCTGCGGTGGGGGCCTGCCTCGACTGACGGTGTCTTGTGATAAAAGGCCGAAACACCCAGTGACGTTGAGGTACACAACTGAAGATGTGTCTGATTGGTAGCAAAATCACCGAGTGGTCATCCCCAAGAATACCAAATGTCAATTGTGGTGAAAAACCTTAGGGATTGTAACATCCAGTCCTACTAATCAATATGGTAGGTGATTCTCAAAGTGCAGGGTATTCATCAACAATATATGCATCCATTAACACTTCCGAGTCAGTCACTCAACATAACACATCACAGGGGTGATTAGCGGTAGAGTTGCTGCCTTACAGTGCCAGAGACCCAGGTTCCATCCTGACTACGGGTGCTTGTCTGTACGGAGTTTGTACGTTCTCCCTGTGACCTGCGTGGGTTTTCTCCGGGTGCTCTGGTTTCCTCCCACACTCCAAAGACGTGCAGGTTTGTAGGTTGACACAAAATGCTGGAGTAACTCAGCGGGTGAGGCAGCATCTCAAACCAGCATCTGCAGTTCTTTCTTGCACAAGTTTGTAGGTTTGGTAGACAGAAAATGTAAATTGTCCCTAGTGTGTGTAGGATAGTGTGCGGGGATCGCTGGTCGGCGCAGACACGGTGGGCCGAAGGGCCTGTTTCCGCGCTGTATCTCTAAACTAGACAAATCTAATCTTAACTGTTTAAGCAAGTATTTATTATTATTTTTATTTTTTATTTTTTATTTATTAGAAGTACATGACATTACAACCACATACATTAGTACTCGTCACTTATGTCTTCTTACAATTAATGTACTCCATTTGTTTTTTACACTAGTAAAAGGAAAAGATTGAAAGAAAGAAGAAAGTGAAGGAAAAAGTGAGAGTGTAGAAAATGTGACAACAAACAAGGACGAAGACCCTATAAGAGCAAAATTAAAAAACAAAAGAAAAAGAGTTAAGAAATAGACCCTAGAAAAGAAAGAGAAAGAGAAAGAGGAAAAAAAGAGAAACAAATAATTTTATGAGCATTACGCAAATGGGACATACCAACTCTTCAACTTTAAGCAAGTATTAACCCTTCCAAGTCAGTCTCCGAACATAACACAGCCAACACAGTAGATAACTGGCAATTGATTTTCATTACCTCAGGATCATTATTGCTACGTAATTGTTGAATATTTAAATTAGCGGCAATTTCGTTTGCTGGAATGTATAACACATATTACAATGATGGCCCAATTAAGTCATAGTAATTCAATATTAACTGCTTTGTAGTTGAGATTAACATCAAAGGTGGGTATAAATTGTTGAAATTAATATATGATTAGACTCTTCAAATGGCAGACAAATTAACTCATTAGAATGCCAGTTTGTTGAATTGATTAAAATTGCTATACTTGTTTGTGGAATATTTAGAATATTATTCTGGGTCTGGTTTCAAGCTGAACCCATGTGTTCCGAGAGTACAGGTTCAAGGGTCTGACTAGTAGAACAGAAAAAGGCTCACTCATCTGTGTAGTTCATGGGTCAGCGACCAACACCCACCTGCCCGATCCGGCCCGCAACCCAAAATCATCCGGCCCGCAGGCGTGGTTTTTTTTCAGTTAGTTTTCGCAACCTGGGAGCTGCGGCTAGTCCCGGGGAAAGCAGGCAAACTGGGAACTGCAGCTAGTCCCAGGGAAAGCAGGCAAACTGGGAACTGCAGCTAGTCCCGGGGCAGATGAGCCGACCTGGGAACTGCAGAAAACTAATTGAAAAACACGTGAAAACTAACGGGAAAAACAACACCAAGTGTCAAACTATATAGCGATAGATGTGGCCCCCCATCCGCTCACAGGCATGGGTCCTGGCCCCTATGCAGAACAAGGTTGCCCACTCCTGGTTTAGTTACAAATCAGTTTTATTGGCAACAGAGAACAAAAGGAGTACTTGTCTCAGTATACGCGGGGTCCGGTTTACAGCAGCACCTCTCTCTGTCTCTCTGTCTCTCTCTCTGTCTCTCTCTGTCTCTCTCTCTCTCTCTCTGTCTCTCTCTGTCTCTCTCTGTATCTCTCTCTGTCTCTCTCTGTCTCTCTCTCTCTGTCTCTCTCTGTCTCTCTCTCTCTCTCTCTGTCTCTCTCTCTCTCTGTCTCTCTCTCTGTCTCTCTCTGTCTCTCTGCCTCCGTCCATGGCGCTGATCACGACTCAGCCCGTCGGTAAACCCCTCTCATACAAAAACTAACATATGTCTAACTGGCGCCTGCCTTTACACAGGTAAGAAATCGGCTGTTGAAATGACCGCCAGTAAGTCCTGGCCATTGGCGCTGCTCCCAAATTCAAACTATCACCAATGGCAGGGGATTGCATCCGAGTAAGGCCCATCCCCCACCCCCCCACACCTCCATCAACGCCCCCCCCCCCCACAACCCCCCACCACCCCGCAAACCCCCCACCCTGTCTGCTTAGTGCGTGGGAATTTAAACAAAGAGCTGTCGGCCACAGCGCTATGGGCTTTAAACACAGTGCTATGGCTACAGTGCTATGGGTCACAGACTTTTTGGGCAAAAT
Organism: Malacoraja senta; assembly: GCA_038087875.1. Classification (NCBI taxonomy): domain Eukaryota; kingdom Metazoa; phylum Chordata; class Chondrichthyes; order Rajiformes; family Rajidae; genus Malacoraja; species Malacoraja senta. Next base: position 90,276,142 of record CM075978.1, on the reverse strand, counting down.
TCTCGTATAACACCATGGTTTTAGACCCTTCTTCAGACTCCGATGAAGGGTCTTGACCCGAAACGTCACCCATTCCTTCTCTCCAGAGATGCTGCCCGTCCCTCTGAGTTACTCCAGCGTTGTGTGCCTATCTTCAATCAAATCAGTTAATACTACCAAGCGGAGGCTTGGCGATCGTTTCGCCGAACACCTCCGCTCGGTCCGCAATAACCAACCTGGCTCAGCACCTCAACTCCCCCTCCCATTCCGTATCCGACCTCTCTGTCCTGGGTCTCCTCCATGGCCACAGCGAGCAACACCGGAAATTGGAAGAACAGCACCTCATATTCCGCTTGGGGAGTCTGCATCCTGGGGGCATGAACATTGAATTCTCCCAACTCTGCTAGCCCTTGCTGTCTCCTCCCCTTCCTCAGCCCTCGGGCTGTCTCCTCCCATCCCTCAGCCCTCAGGCTCCTCCTCCGCCTTTTTCCTTTCTTCTCCCCACCCCCCATCAGTCTGAAGAAGGGTTTCGGCCCGAAACGTTGCCTATTTCCTTCGCTCCATAGATGCTGCCGCACCCGCTGAGTTTCTCCAGCACTTTTGTCTACCTTCCAGTTAATAGTATACATGAATACTATCAAGCCAATGTCAAGTACAACAGGTGGAGCAAAGAGAAGTTTAGAGAGTGCCAAATTCAGTGTAGTCCAGCATTCTCAAGGACAAAGGGGAATGAAGAAATGTCCCAACTCGAAACGCCACCCATCCATGTTCTCCAGAGATCATAAGGTCATAATTGATAGGAGCAGAATTGGGCCATTCGGCCCATCAAGTCTATTCCGCCATTCAATCATAGCTGATCTATCTCTCCCTCCTAACTCTGTTCCCCTGCCTTCTCCCCATAACATCCGTGCTAATCCTGGCACCCATACTAATCAAGAATCTATCTAATCTAATCTATCTAAGATATAAAGAATCTATCTAAAAATATCCACTGACTTGGTCTCCACAGCCTCCAATGGCAAAGAATTCCACAGATTCACCACCCTCTGACTAAAGAAATTCCTCCTCATCTCCTTCCTAAAAGAACATCCTTTAATTCTGAGGCTGTGACCTTTAGTCCTAGACTCTCCCACTAGTGGAAACATCCTCTACACATCCACTCTCTCTAAGCCTTTTACTATTCGATGCTGCCTGACCCGCTGAATTACTCCAGCACTTCGTGTTTTTTTGTGTACTAACCAGCATCTGCAGTTCCTTGTCCCTACATGTTGTCTGCTCCACTGTAAAATCTCCTCGAGGAATGCCTCGATGTTCTCCTCCTCTCTCTCTGACGTGACTTGTGTGAGACCCTCTCTCACTGCTGAGTCTGAGGAAGGGTCTCAACCCGAAATGTCACCTATCCATCTTAGTTTAGTTTAGTTTAGTTTCGAGATACAGCGTGGAAACAGGCCCTTCCGCCCACCGAGTCCGTGCTGACCAGCGATCCCCGCACACTAACACTATCCTACACACACACTAGGGACAATTTACATTTATACCAAACCAATTAAACTACAACCCTGCACGTCTTTGGAGTGCGGGAGGAAACCGGAGCACCTGGAGAAAACCTACGGGGAGAGCGTGCAAACTCCGTACAGACAAGTACCCGTAAGTCAGGATCGGACGCACGTCTTTGGCGCTGTGAGGCAGCAACTCTACCGCTGCGCCACCGTGCCGCCCTTCTCCAGAGATGCTGCCTGACCCGCTGGGTTACTCCAGCACTTACTGCCCTTTTAAACCAAGGGCAAAGCTGGGCTGAAGGACAAACTTCCATGCCGTAAGTACTTTCCACAGAACAACAGATTCAATTTCAGTTTCCAGCAAGGCTTTCTGCTTTTGTGAAAGGAGAATATAGATGGAAAGCCCGTGAGACCGTGAAGGTTATCGTTTAAGAAAGAACTGCAGAGGCTGGAAAAATCAAAGGTAGACAAAAATGCTGGAGAAACTCAGCGGGTGTGACAGCATCTATGGAGCGAAGGAATAGGTAACGTTACGGGTCAAGACTCTTCTTCAGTCTGAAGGTTATTGGCAGCCTTAGGTTTTGTAGAATGTATTAGTTGATATTTTTCTCTCAAAGCCAATATTAATTATATATTACACTAAAACCCATCTTGTTTGTTTCTATGTCTGTCTGTCTGTGCCGTGTTTGATCCTAAAATCATGCCAAAACGGTACAAGATAGCGCTACAATTTTTGCCCCACCTCACTCACCATTGTACTGGTGTGTGGTGTATCAAGTTCCGTCTAGATTGATGTTATATTTTACAAGTTATTCACATCTTAAACTTAACAAATTTAACTTTTCATTGTAAAAATCCGAATCCACTTGCCCTGCCCCTGCCCATGCCCCTGCCCCTGCACCTGCCCCTTCCCCTGCCCTTGCCCCTGCCCCTGCCCCTGCCCCTGCTCCTGCCCCCTGCCCATTACTATGTTACATGTGACAAGTGACTGGGAGTCTCAGTGTCCTGTCATTTGTAACATTGTAACAGGCATTGTAACGAGCCCGCTCTGTCCTTCAAAGAGATCACAGCCTCCCCACCCCCTCCCTCATAGTTCACCGTGTTTTCTCCACCCTGGTGACTCTGCCTCCACAGTTCTCTTCGGGGGGATGGGAGGGGAAAGAAGAAGACATTTCTCCACATCTCCATCATGAACCCTGAAACTAAAAAATACATCACTCAAATCATCGGTGAAACACCCTCTCACCTTCTACTGTGACATGCCCCTGGTGTTGTCGTAAGGTCTCCTCACTCTCCTACACACCATCTAGTCGGGCTCAACCTGCTCAATGTATCTTCATACAACAACCTCATCACCTCCTTAAGTCCTCCCTCCACCACCTCCAGTTTAAATTCCATTTGGAATATTTTGGAGGACCAAGAAACCAATTGGAATTGGATTTTTTAAGTGAAATGTCAATTTTTTTAAATTAAAAAAGAGGGTGAAGAGGGGGGGAAGGAAGTACTGGGGGTTAATGGAAATGAGCCGCGCCTGCGCAGTTGAGGGCTACGGGTGAGTGGTGGAATATTGCATTGGTGGGACGGGTTGCGTTGGGGGAACGGGTGAGTGGTGGAATATTGCATTGGTGGGACGGGTTGCGTTGGGGGAACGGATGAGTGGTGGAATATTGCATTGGTGGGACGGGTTGCGTTGGGGGAACGGGTGAGTGGTGGAATATTGCATTGGTGGGACGGGTTGCATTGGGGGAACGGATGAGTGGTGGAATATTGCATTGGTGGGACGGGTTGCGTTGGGGGAACGGGTGAGTGGTGGAATATTGCATTGGTGGGACGGGTTGCGTTGGGGGAACGGGTGAGTGGTGGAATATTGCATTGGTGGGACGGGTTGCGTTGGGGGCTACGGGTGAGTGGTGAAATATTGCATTGGTGGGACAGGTTGCGTTGGGGGAACGGATGAGTGGTGGAATATTGCATTGGTGGGACGGGTTGCATTGGGGGAACGGTTGAGTGGTGGAATATTGCATTGGTGGGACGGGTTGCATTGGGGGAACGGATGAGTGGTGGAATATTACGTTGGGGGAACGGGACCTAACGGGTCCCACTTGGTCTAGTAGTATCAAAAAAATGTGATAAAAAAGTGTCAGAGTGGAAAATGAGCCAGAATCAATCTGCTGAAGAAGGGACTCGACCCGAAACGTCACCCATTCCTTCTCTCCAGAGATGCTGCCTGTCCCGCTGAGTCACTCCAGCGTTTTGTGTCTATCTTCTGCTAATTGGAGAAATGGTTCTCAGATTTAATAAAAGGAGATGCAGTTACATAATAATAACAGCATATGAATAATGTATAGGTCTAGCAGGAATTTTCTGGGCATACTGTATTGTGATTGCGTAAATGGAAAGTTAAATATGCCCTTCTCTGCCTGAGACTGATATGATGCATTTCAACTGCTGCGTTTTATCAAAACAAAACCATGAAATGGGAGCAAAAGAACCAAATGTAGCCATTCCACCCCACAGGCATGTTCATAGGCTTTATCTCGCACTAAACGTTATTCCTTTTATCATGTACCTATCTGTACACTGTAAATGGCCCCATTGTAATCATGTATTGTCTTTCCGCTGACTGGTTAGCACGCAACGAAAGCTTTTCACTGCACCTCGGTACACGTGACAATAAACTAAACTAAACTAAAGTTCATGCGTTCATTAGTGATCTGAGCAGAATTAGGCCATTCGGCCCATCAAGTCTACTCCGCCATTCAATCGTGGCTGATCTATCCCTCCCTCCCAACCCCATTCTCCTGCCTTCTCCCCATAACCCCATGACACCGTATCTCTCTCTCACAAATAGACTGGCTCACAGCGACTCACGGAACAGCAGATGCTGGAATCTTGAACAAAACACAAAGTGCTGGAGGAACTCAGTGGGTCAGGCAGAATCTGTGGAGGGAATGGACAGAGAAGGCTTCAGGTCGATTTCTCTAAGTGTAAATTTTCCCTAGTGTGTGTAGGATGGTGTTCATGTGCGGGAATCGCTGGTCGGCACGGTCTCAGTGGGCTGAAGGGACTGTTCCGCACTGTATCTCTAAACTAATCTAAACCATTATTTTCCACGTTGCCTCCTATCCTTCACCTATTGTTCATTGTTAGTTTACTTTCGTTTAGTTTAGAGATACAGCGCGGAAACAGGCCCTTCGGCCCCACCGAGTCCGCACCGACCAGCGATCCCCGCACATTAACACTATCCTACACGCACGATGGACAATTTACACCAAGCCAATTAACCTACAAATTGACTTGCACGACTTTGGAGCGTGGGAGGAAACCGAAGATCTCGGAGAAAACCCACGCAGGTCACGGGGGAGAACGTGCAAACTCCGTACAGACAGCACCCGTAGTCAGGAACGAACCCCGGGTCTCCGTCGCTGCAAGCACTGTAAGGCAGCAACTCTACCGCTGCGCCACCGTGCCGCCGTTGCTAAATAGTTTTCTGTTTCCCACATCTATCAACCCCACAAGGTATCGAGCATTATGCCACGCTGACTAGAAATATATTGTCTCCTGATTTTTTTTCTCATTTCCTGGGTTCTAAGGCACGGCTTTCAAAATTGACAATCAAATTAAGATCGAGTTCGTCTGGTGGGATTTATAGCTGCTGGAATGTTCAGAGTTTAATCAATTTCATCGACACTGAGTAACATTTGACATTTGACGGGTGTCAGGGTTTATGGGGAGAGGGCAGGAGAATGGGGTTGGGGGGGGGAGAGGGTAGATCAGCCATGATTGAATGGCGGAGTAGACCTGATGGGCCGAATGGCCTAATTCTACTCCTATCACTTATGATTTGCACACCTCCAGATTCAGGAACAGTTTCTTCCCAGCTGTTATCAGGCAACTGAATCATCCTACCTCAACCAGAGAGCAGTGCTGAACTACTATCTACCTCTTTGGTGACCCTCGGACTATCCTTGATCGGACTTTGCTGGCTTTACCTTGGATTAAACGTTATTCCCTTATCTTGAATCTGGGCACTGTGGACGGCTCGATTGTAATCATGTATTGTCTTTCTGTTGTAGTTGTTGGAATGATAGTAATTTTTCTAATTCATACAGATCTTCGAGCGTTTTAATTCCCATTCTTTCCCATTGTATAAATGCTTTATCTATGATTGAAGGTTTAAACGATGGGTTATTGACTATTGGTATTAAGAGAGACAACTGAAATATAATTTGAAAAATAATCAATATTTTAAATATCTACAAATCTGTGACTATTTGAAAACACACACAAAAGATTATTATAATATGCCTTCCGACTTACTAGATGAAGCAATGAAGACAAAGGCGGAATCAGTTAATTTAATATCATACTTATATAATATCATCTTAAATATAGAAATACCCACAACAGATGGAATTAGAAGAGATTGGGAACAAGATCTAGGTATAAAAATTTCAAAAGAGAGTTGGGATAATCATTTATTACAGGTGCATAAATGCTCGATCAACGTACGACATACGCTTATCCAATTTAAAACATTACATAGATTATATTATTCAAAAACCAAACTAAATAAAATCTTTCCTAACGTCTCACCAATCTGTGATAAATGTATATGTCAAGAAGCTACCATAGCACATTCTTTTGTTTTTTGTACAAAAATCCAAAAATTCTGGTTTGAAATATTTGATATTTTTTCAAAATTAATCAAAATAAAACTGGTACCAAAACCAGAATGGATTATTTTTGGAATATCGGAAGGTATTCCTGAATTAAACGTGTATCAGAAGAATTTACTCAATTATGGGCTAATAATGGGAAAAAAGCTTATACTTAAATTCTGGAAAAATGCGCCCACACCAACAATAAAAATGTGGACATCAAATATGTTGGAAACATTACATCTGGAAGAGATGAGATTCCTCCTAGTAGGCAAAGTAGATCAATTTCAAAAGACGTGGTCTACGTTTTTGGACCTATTACAAGCATGAGGTGCAATAGTAATTTAGAAAAACAAATAAATAAATAAAAGGTATCTGGACCTGGTAATGGGAGGTAAAATAAAAACAGACTTGGTTGGTAGTTCCTTCTCTATGAAGTATGGTATAAGAGTTATAATAGAGCGATTGTTCCTTCTTTCTTTCTCTTTTTTTTTCTAGGGTCTATTTTCTAACTTTACTTCCTTCTCTAACTTCTTTTCTAAGGGGCTTTCTTTTCCCAACACTCTTTTGCACCTCACAACCTTTGTGCACTTTCTTCACTTTTCTTACTTCTTTCTTTTTCTTTCTTAAAGTTTAAAAAAGTGAAGCGGTACAAAAAATGTATTAATATATACGTGTTGTACATTACTGTAATCTACCGTACTTCTAAAAAATAAAAAAATAAAAAAAAAATAAAAAAAAAAAAATAAATTAAAAAAAAAAAATGTATTGTCTTTCTGCTGACTGGTTAGCACTTAACAAGAGCTTTTCACTGTGCCTCAATACACGTGACAATAAACTAAACTAAAACTGATTGAAGTTAAATTACAAAGGGAAAAAAGACCCTCATAAGCTGAGAACTGTTTGTGTCTCCAAAAAGCATTTGACAGCCGACGGTGTAATTTTTGATGGGTAGATGTTGTTTGACACAAAGCGAGGTAGGTGTATGGAATGCTACCTGCCTTTTAAAACTTCAACATCAGGAGCTCGCAGTCTCGGGTAAGAGACCGGCTACGGGAGTAAGATCGTCCCGTCAACGGAAGGTTAGAGGCCCTCGACCGCTGGAGAACAAAGAAGGGAAGAGATTGAACTTTTTTTTCGCCTTCCATCACAGTGAGGAATGTGGAGGAGTCACTGTGGTGGATGTTTATGTTAAAATGTGTTTTGTGTGTTCTGTTGCTTTTTATTGGTATGACTGTACGGCAAATGAAATTCCTCGTATGTTGCAAAACATACTTGGCTAATGAAGTATTTTGATTATGATTATGATCTTCTCTATTTAATCTTTCTCATCAATTTAACTCACCATTTAATTAGACAATTTCTATCAGCTTCTGATGAACCTCCCGATGCCAGTGGCCGATTATTAACTGAATGGTGTCAGATTAGGAAAAGGGGAGGTGCAACGAGACCTGGGTGTGCTTGTACATCAGTCACTGAAAGTAAGCATGCAGGTACAGCAGGCAGTGAAGAAAGTTAATGGCATGTTGGCCTTCATTGCGAGAGGATTTGAGTTTCGGAGCAAGGAGGTCCTACTGCAGTTGTACAGGGCCCTGGTGAGACCACACCTGGAGTATTGTGTGCAATTTTGGTCTCCTAATTTGAGGAAGGACATTATTGCTATTGAGGGAGTGCAGCGTAGGTTCACCAGGTTAATTCCCGGGATGGCAGGACTGACATGATGAAAGAATGGGTCGACTGGGTTTGTAATCGCTGGAATTTAGAAGGATTTAGAAGAAACATATAATATTCTTAGAGGATTGGACAGCATAGATGCAGGAAAAATGTTCCCGGTGTTGGGGGAATCCAGAACCAGAGGTCACATAGTTTAAGAATAAGGGGTCGGTCATTTAGGACTGAGATGAGGAAAAGGGTTGTGAATCTGTGGAATTCTCTGCCACAAAAGCAGTGGGGACCAATTCACTGGATGTATTCAAGAGAGAGTTGGATATAACTCTTAGGGCTAACGGAATCAAGGGATATGGGGAGAAAGCAGGAACGGGGTACTGATTTTAGATATGATCAGCCATGATCATATTGAAATACGGTGCTGGCTCGTGCACCTATTTTTCTATGTTTCTATGACTCACAACGCAAGGGAGCCGGGTTCGATCCTGACCTCGGGTGCTGTCTGTGTGGTGTTTGCACGTTCTCCCTGTTCGCACGTTCCTCCGGTTTCCTCCCACATTCCAATGTCGCGTAAGTTTGTAGGTTAATTGGCCCTCTGTAAATTGCCCCCCCCCAGGGAGTGGATGCGACAGTGAGATAACATAGAACTGGTGTTAACGGGTGATTGATGGTCAGCATGGACTCGGTGGGCTGAACGGCCTGTTTCCTATCCGTATCTCTAATCTAAACTCAACTAAATTTACTGATGCTGGAGTAACTCAGCGGGACGGGCAGCATCTCTGGAGGGAAGGAATGGGCGCCGTTTCGGGTCGAGACCCTTCTTCAGACCGAGAGCTAGGGGAGAGGGAGGCCCAGAGATAAGGAAGGGTGTAGGGGGTGGAAACGAGACATCAAAAGAGATGATATCAAGGTAAATGTAGAATAGATCATTGTTAGCTAGGAGAAGTGGACAACGAAGCAAACAGAGATAAAATGTTAATCAGGGGAACAGTCTGGATATTTATGTGTAGGAAGGAACTTCAGGTGCTGGTTTACACTGAGGATAGGCACAAAGTGCTGGAGTAACTCAGCGGGACAGGCAGCATCTCTGGATAGGAGGAATGGATGATGTTTTGGGGCAAGACCCTTCTTCAGACTGAGAGACAGGGGAGTTACTCCATCTTTGGTGTAAACCAGCATCTGCAGTTCCTTGCTACTAAATGTCAGAGAGTGGTAGCTGTGTGGAATGAGCTTCCAGTGGAAGTGGTGGAGGCTGGTTCGATTTTATCCTTTAAAAATAGATTGGATGGGTATATGGACGGGAAAGGAATGGAGGGTTATGGTCTGAGTGCAGGTAGATGGGACTAGGGGGAAGTATTTATTAAAAAAAAAATAAAAAAAAAAAATAAAAAGAATGTTCGGCACGGACTTGAAGGGCCGAGATGGCCTGTTTCCGTGCTGTAATGGTTATATGGTAATGGTAAAGTTCCATTTTGACACAAGTGGAGGTAGGACAGAAGGCACATAAACGCTGACTGTGGTAAACAGGTAATGAGTTGAGAGAAAGACAAATTGTAAACTTTCTATGGAAGAAATGGTAACGAGAGTGGGGGACGTCAGCGTGATGAAAGACTTGCGCAAAGGTGAATAGAAAATGAGACAAAATTGTCGTGTTACTTGCAGGCAATCGGAACAGTGGGGGGAAAGAAAACTCGAACGCCAAATAATTGGCGTGGCATCAGTGATGCAGCTGAGCCAACGGCTTTATTTTGGGTAGGATGCGTTTTAATAACATCACAAACCTATGACTGATGAAAGTCTTGGATCAGCCTGTGTGTTTGCACAGGTCACAAGGACGGCCTTTGGAAAGAAAAGGCAAGTCATCAAAAGAAAAAGTTTATGTGCCTGAAGTGCCTGCTTGGAGCATTGAGCTCGAAACCAAAACACCAGTTCACAAGTTCACCAGTTATAGGAGTAGAATTAGGCCATTCGGCCCATCGAGTCTACTCCGCCATTCAATCATGGATGATCTATCTCTCCCTCCTAATCCCATTCTCCTGCCTTCTCCCCATAATCCTTCACACCCGTCCCAATCAAGAATTTGACCGTCTCTACCTTAAAAATATCTACTGACTTGGCCTCCACAGCCCTCTGTGGCAATGAGTTCCACAGATTAACTATCCCTCCTCACCTTTTTAATCAGTTGCAGTTTAGTTTATTGTCACGTGGACCGAGGCACAGTGAAAAGCTTCTGTTACGTGCTATCCAGTCAGCGGAAAGACAAAACATGATTACAAACGAGCCGTCCACAGTGTACAGATACATGATAAGGGAATAACGTTTAGTGCAAGGTAAAGCCAGCAAAGTCCGATCAAGGATAGTCCGAGGGTCACCAAAGAGGTAGATAGTAGTTCAGGACTGCTCTCTGGTTGAGGTAGGATGATTCAGTTGCCTGATAACAGCTGGGAAGAAACTGTCCCTGAATCTGGAGGTGTACAAATCATAAGATCACAAGTGATAGGAGCAGAATTAGGCCCATTCGGCCCATCAGGTCTACTCCGCCATTCAATCATGGCTGATCTACCCTCTCCCCCCCCCTAACCCCATTCTCCTGCCCTCTCCCCATAAACCCTGACACCCGTCAAATGTTACTCAGTGTCGATGAAATTGATTAAACTCTGAACATTCCAGCAGCAATAAATCCCACCAGAGGGACTCGATCTTAATTTGATTGTCAATTTTGAAAGCCGTGCCTTAGAACCCAGGAAATGAAAAAAAAATCAGGAGACAATATATTTCTAGTCAGCGTGACATAATGCTCGATACCTTGTGGGGTTGATAGATGTGGGAAACAGAAAGCTATTCAGCAACGGCAGCACGGTGGCTCAGCGGTAGAGTTGCTGCCTTACAGTGCTTGCAGCGACGGAGACCCGGGGTTCGATCCCGACTACGGGTGCTGTCTGTACGGACTTGTGAACAGGACCGGGAGTGTGTGTCTTCAGCTGAGGCTGAAGCATAAACGTACAGCCAAACTGCTGAGTACTGATTCCAGCACCTTCAAGTAGCAATGTTACAAAATTTTGAGATTTTAAAAATAAAGTCTGCAATTTATCCCATCAGATAACGCATAAAAAGAAGTTTAATTTGACACCTAATTCACTTTCATATCTTCAGTATTAAAGAAGTTATGGCCATTTTCATACTCGGAAATTAGCATCTTGTTCCCTATTGCTTTTCCATTGACTTAACACAAAAGCTGTGATCGAGGACAGTTAAAAGCCCATAACTTTCTTAAGAAATTAAGATAACTGAAAGAAATTTTCAATTATAGATTGAAGCATTCTGAAACAAATATGAAACAATCTTACTTAGAAGACATGAAAGTAAACCATATAATTAGTTAGTTACCTAATTGTAGCTAATTACAAAATTCAATTACTAGATCTAAACATCTATCAATTTCTTAAGAATAGATTAACATTTTTAAATAGCCTAAGTGTCCAAATAACATTCACACAAGAATTCACAATATAACATAATTTTTAAATCTCATTTTCATGAATTTACAGGTCAAATGGAAGGAATTGAATGTTTAATACCTGTAAATTAATGGGGATTTAAATCATCTTGTGAGTGAGGATTTCTGGAATGCAATCTTTTGGTACGTTGATTTGCGGTGAATTTAACCCCGTATTGGCATGAAAAATACTGCCGTTAATTCGGGGAATAAAATCACCGTGTCGCATGAAAAAATGTGAATTAAAGGCTTCTTAAGAAGCACTTTTATACATTTAAAGAAACCACTTTCATTTACCTGTCCCGTGTGTGAAATCCGTCCCCGTTATCGGCGTTGACGCTTCAGGAGCTGCTTTTAAAATTACTCTAGCGCTGACATTGAGGATTTAATAAAAATAAAAAATACACAAAATGCCACTAGGAACGATTCTTCAGCAAACGCTTGTACTCCAACAAAATATTAACCAGGACAAGGGAGGAGAAACCCGCGTTTTAACCCCGCCCCCCCTTAAAGGCGCCAAAATCGCGCACACGGCCAGTGGCAGAATTACAGAGCGACTGAAGGTAAGTTTTGTAACATACCTACTTCAAGGTCAAGTTCATAAGTGATAGGAGCAGAATTAGGCCATTCGTCCCATCAAGTCCATTCAATTGTGGCCGATCTATTGTTCCCTCTCAACCCCATTCTGCTGCCTTCTCCCCATTATTTAATTGAGTCTATTAAAAAAATATTTATATAATTAATTTGCAGTTGAACGGGGAACCAACCTACGATGGCATGTTAGCCTTCTAAATAAGTAGAAGAACAGTTGTCTTGAAGGTACACAAAAATGCTGGAGAAACTCAGCGGGTGCAGCAGCATCTATGGAGCGAAGGAAATAGGTAACGTTTCGGGCCGAAACCCTTCCTCAGACTTGAACACCATTGACTTGACTTGAATTAAACACACAATTTGAGACACTATTGTGTGAGGCACTCTGCTCCTTCTAATACTCCCTCAAAGAGAGACAGGACATTTAAAGACATAAGAAAAGTGCTCTACCTATCCATTTGCTCCTTTTTGCTCCTTCACTGAATTTTTTTCCATTAAGATCTGACTAATCTTCAACATTTCACTTCTGGCACTCAGGCCAAACCCACGAGTTACTCACGAGTCACTACGGTAAACTCACGGGCTACTACGTTCATACAAGTTTAAAAGTTTCAAATTTTTCCTTCAAGAGTAAATTTGACTCGTGGAAATCTTTCAAACATGTTGAAAAATTTCCACGAGTTAACAAGTTTCCTGCCGTTAGCGTTACGAGTCGCTAAGTTACGTCCACGAGTTCCGACGTTCCCGCTACGTTAATTCTACGTGATTACCACGAGGTTGATTTGTTTTTAACTCGGGATCACTCGTGGGTGGACTCGCACCGTGAGACAGGGCCATTAGATGTAGCTCTTAAAAATAGTGGAGTCAGGGGATATGGGGAGAAGGCAGGAACGGGGAACTGATTGTGGATGATCAGCCATGATCACATTGAATGGCGGTGCTGGCTCGAAGGGCCGAATGGCCTACTCCTGCACCTGTCTATTGTCTATTGTCAGTCTCACCCCGGCCACTCCATCTTCTCCCCTCTCCCACCATCCTACCACAACCAGAGAACTGTGAAGACGCACACCTCCAGATTCAGGGACAGTTTCTTCCCAGCTGTTATCAGGCAACTGAACCATCCTACCACAACCAGAGAGCAGGGCTGAACTACTATCTACCTCTTTGGTGACCCTCGGACTATCCTTGATCGGACTTTGTTGGCTTTACCTTGCACTAAACGTTATTCCCTTTATCCTGTATCTGTACACTGTGGACGGCTCGATTGTAATCATGTATTGTCTTAACGCTGACTGGATAGCACAGAACAAAAGCTTTTCACTGTACCTCGGTACACGTGACAATAAACTAAACTGAATGCAAGATTCAAGATTCAAGATTCAAGTGAGTTTATTGTCATGTGTCCCTGATAGGACAATGAAATTCTTGCTTTGCTTCAGCACAACAGAACATAGTAGGCATTGACTACAAAACAGATCAGTGTGTCCATATACCATTGTATAAATATATACACACATGAATAAATAAAACAGATAAAGTGCAAATAAACAGATAATGGGCTATTAATGTTCAGAGTTTTGTTTGAGTTGAGTTTAATAGCCTGATGGCTGTGAGGAAGTAGCTATTCCTGAACCTGGTCGTTGCAGTCTTCAGGCTCCTGTACAAGAAGCCAAAATGGAAGAATATATATTCAAAACTAACATCTACGCAAGCCGCTCTGGGACTGCAATGTTCACCCATTTTAAATTAGTTATTGACGCTTAATGTCATCTTCAGCATCTCTAAATGTTGCTAACTCAATTATTGCGTTGAGATACCTTCAATAACATTAGTGTTTCTGCAGCAGAGATAACTATGTGGAATTCAATGCCTCTGTTCCAGTTATTCTCCAGCACATTTTTAACTAATCTCCAGTAATTTCGTTCGAGGCACTGCATTAGTTCTGCTCTCTTGATATTATGTCTCTACACAGATTTTCCCTGCGTTTCTACTAAGTGGCTTGCTCCATGTCTCTGGATTTGGAGAGAGGAACCTACCAGACCTTTTGAATGCAGATTGTATAGTTTAGTTTAGTAAATAAACAATAGACAATAGGTGCAGGAGTAGGTCATTTGGCCTTTCGAGCCAGCACCGCCATTCAACATTATCATGGCTGATCATCCCCAATCAGTACCCCGTTCCTGCCTTCTCCCCATATCCCCTGACTCCGCTATCTTTAAGAGCTCTATCTCTCTCTCTTGAAAGCATCCAGAGAACCGGCCTCCACTGTCTTCTGAGACAGAGAATTCCACAGATTCACAACTCCCTATGTGAAAAAGTTTTTCCTCATCTCCGTTCTAAATGGCCTACCCCTTATTCTTAAACCGTGGGCCCCTGGTTCTGGACTCCCCCCAACATCGGGAACATGTTTCCTGCCTCTAGCGTGTCCAATAATCTTATATGTTTCAATAAGATTACCTCTCATCCTTCTAAACTCCAGTGTATACAAGCCCAGCCGCTCCATTCTCTCAACATATGACAGTCCTACCTTCCCGGGAATTAACCTGGTGAACCTACGCTGCACTCCCTCAATAGCAAGATTGTCCTTCCTCAAATTTGGAGACCAAAACTGCAAGTTGAGGTTAGTTTAGAGCTACAGCGCGGGAACAGGCCCTTCAGCCCACCGAGTCGGTGCCCACCAGCTATCGCCCCGTACACCAACACTATCCTACACACCAGGGACAATTTACAATTTTCACCAAAGCCAATTAACCTATAAACCTGCATCTTTAGTCAGAGGGTGGTGAATCTGTGGAATTCATTACTACTTGAGGCTGTGGAGGTCAAGTCAGTGGATATTTTTAAGGCAGTGATAGACAGATTCTTGATTAGTACGGGTGTCAGGGGTTGTGGGGAGAAAGCAGAAGAACAGGTTAGGAGGGGTGATAGATCAGCCATGATTGAATGGCGGAGTAGGCTTGATGGGCCGAATGGCCTCATTTAGCTACGATCACTGATGAACATATGAACGTCTTTAGAATGTGGGAGGAAACCGCATAAAACCCACGCAGGTCACGGGGAGAACGTGCAAACTCCGTACAGACAGCACCCATGGTCAGGATCGAAGCCGGGTCTATGGCGCTGCAAGTCAGCCACTCTTACGCCTCTGATTGCTACGGGATTGCTGGAGACTCGCACAAAAACCATAACAAGGCATCTGAACATTCAACCTTACCGGTTTAAACAGTGGGGCAGAGGGCTCGCGGGATAGCGACGATGAGGGCCTCCGCGAGGAAGGGACAGGCGGAGCGCGGCCTGCGGGGGGGGGGCCGTAGGAGACGACGGATGCGAGGAGTGGGCCGGTGGGGGGGGGGGGGGGGACCGGGCTAATTGCCTCCAGCGCTTACATCGCCAGAGACCAGGGTTCGATCCCGGCTACGGGTGCCGTCTGTGCGGAGTTTGTACCTTCTCCCCCGTGACCTGCGTGGGTTTTCTCCGGGTGCTCCGGTTTCCTCCCGCACTCCAAAGACGTGCAGGTTTGTGGGCTAATTGGCTTCGGTAAAAATTGTAAATTGTCCCTGGTGTGTGTAGGATAGCGCTTGTGTGCGGGGTGATCACTGGCCGGTATGGACTCGATGGGCCGAAGGGCCTGTTTCCGCGCTGTATCTCTCAAGCAAAGAAAAAGCAAGATGACCAAAACCATGGCAGATGGAATATAGTGTAGCAAAGTGTGGAGTCGTGCATTTTAGTAGCAGGAATAAAGGCGTAGACTATTTTCTAAATGGGGAGAGAATTGAGAAATCGGAGGTACATAGGGACTTGGGAGCGCTTGGGACTTAGGATTCCCATACATTTAATATGCAAATCGAATCGGTAGTAAAGAAAGCAAACTCAATGCTAGCATTTATTTCAAGAGGGCTTGTATACAAAAACAGGGATGTAATGCTGAGGCTCTATAAGGCACTGGTCAGGCCACATTTGGAATATTGTGGGCAATTTTGGGCACCATATCTGAGGAAGGATGTTGCTGGCTCTGGAGAGGGTCCAGAGGAGGATTATAAGAATTATCCCAGGAATAAATAGGTTAACATATGATGAGCGTATGTCGGCACTGGGCCTGTACTCGCTGGAGTTTAGAAGAATGAGGGGGTGACCTTGTTGAAACATACAGAACAGTGAAAGGCTTGGATGGAGTGGATGTGGAGAGGATGTTTCCACTAGTGGGGAGAGTCTAGGACCACAAAGTCATAGTCTCAGAATTAGAGGACGTTCTTTTTGGAAGGAAATGAGGAGGAATTTCTTTAAGATAGACACGAAATGCTGGAGTAACTCAGCTGGTCAGGCAGCATCTCTGGAGAGAAGGAATGGGTCAAGACCCTTCTTCATACTGACGTCAGCGTGAGCCAGCAAGATCATGAAGGACCCCTACCACCCCAGCAACGGACTGTTCCAGCTGCTACGGTCAGGCAAACGCCTCCGCTGTCACGCTGCGAAAACAGAGAGGATGAGACGGAGTTTCTTCCCACAGGCCGTCAGGACTGTAATCTCTGATCTCATCAGGGCGTAAATACTGTTGTGTCTTTTTCTTTAAATGTAAATACTGGTTCTGTTCTGTTGTGTTGTTTTGCACAATCCCGCAGGCATTGCCACGTTCATTTCACTGTACATCCTGTATGTGTATGTGACACATAAAGTTGACTTGACTTGATGTCAGGGGAGTGGGCAGAACACAGATACAATGTAGTCGGAGACAGTCTTTTCAAACAGACACAGGGTGGTGAATCTGTGGAATTCATTGCCACAAAGGCTGTAGAGGCCAAGTCGGTGGATATATTTAAGGCAGAGATAGATAGGTTCTTGATTAGTACGGGTGTCAGGTGGACACAAAATGCTGGAGTAACTCGGCGGGACAGGCAGCATCTCTGGAGAGAAAGAATGAGTGATGTTTCGGGTCGAGACCCTTCGTCAGACATGACCCGAAACGTCACCCGTTCCTTCTCTCTAGAGATGCTGCCTGTCCCGCTGAGTTACTCCAGCAGTTTGTGTAACTACCTTCGATTTAAACCAGTACCTGCAGTTCTTTCCTACGCGGGTGTCAGAGGTTATGGGGAGAAGGCAGGAGAATGGGGTTAAAAGCGAGAGATAGATCAGCCATGATTGAATGGTGGAGTACAGGTTAGAAAGTTATTGGCAGCGACCTTCCCCTCCATTGACGAACTGTACACTGCAAGGGCCAGGAAGCGAGCGGGCAAGATCATCTCTGACCCCTCTCACCCTGGCCACAAACTCTTTGAATCACTTCCCTCTGGAAGGCGACTCCGGATTGTCAAAGCTGCCACAGCCAGACGTAAAAACTGATTTTTTTTCCACGAGTAATAGCTCTACTCAACAGCCAAAAATCTGTAGCCTCCTTTTGCTCTGGTATTTTATTTAATTCACATGTTTAATCAATAATGTTTTATTATTAATGTCTGTGGAATTCTCTGCCTCAGAGGGCGGTGGAGGCCGGTTCTCTGGATACTTTCAAGAGAGAGCTAGATAGGGCTCTTAAAGATAGCGGAGTCAGGGAATATGGGGAGAAGGCAGGAACGGGGTACTGATTGGGGGATGATCAGCCATGATCACATTGAATGGCGGTGCTGGCTCGGGCCAAATGGCCTACTCCTGCACCTATTGTCTATTGTCTATTGTTAATGTTTAATGTTCTATGTGTCATTCCTAACTGTCACTGTATGTCATGTTGTCACTTGCGAGCGGAGCACCAAGGCAAAATTCCTTGTATTTGAATACTTGGCCAAAAAACGTATGCATTCATTCAAACTTGATGGGCCGGATGGCCTAATTCTGCTCCTGTCACTTGTGTCCTTATGAAAACCAAACGCAATGCACCAAGTGCGGCCTCATTATCATCTTGTACGACTGCAACGTAAACCTTGCATCCGGCGGTCTCGGACGAGTGCACTCACTAGTTAACTTGGCAAAGTGGTGCTGGCAGAGCAAAAGTACTTTGCTTTCCCTCGGCAGTACAGGGATTAATTATGTTTTCCGCCCACCAGACACTACCCACACACGCTGGTGAATCAGCAGCAGAGAGGCGCGCGGAGAACACTGTAACCTTTTCATTTGGAAAACATCAAACTCGATAACATTGAAATCAGTGCCAGGAAATAGAAGCAGTTCTCCACAGATAACAATTTAAATGACACTGAGCATCAAACGTACTTAGTCAGACAATCACCCGATGAGTTTGTGTTTGAGTTTAGTTTATTGCCACGTGTACCGAGGTACAGTGAAAAGCTTTAGTTGCGTGCTATCCAGTCAGCGGAAAGACCTGATTACAAACGAGCCATTCACAAGTGTATAGACATGTGATAAGGGAATAATGTTTAGTGCAAGGTAACGCCAGTAAAGACTGATTAAGGATGGTCTCCAAAGAGGTAGATAGTAGTTCAGCACTGCTCTCTGGTTGTGGTAGGCTGATTCAGTCGCCTGATAACAGCTGGATAGAAACTGTTCCTGAATCTGGAGGTGAGCGTTTTCACACTTCTGTGCCTTTTGCCCAATGGGAGAGGGGAGAAGAGGGAGTGACCGGGGTGCGACTGGTCCTTGATTATGCTGCTGGCCTTGCTGAGGCAGCGTGAGGTGTAGATGGAGTCAATGGAAGGGAGGTTGGTTAGTGTGATGGTCTGGGCTGCGTCACAAATCTGAAGGAGAGACTGAAAGAAGGGTCTCGACCTGAAACGTCAACCATTCCTGCTCTCCAGAGATGCTGCCTGTCCCGCCGAGTTACTCCAGCATTTGTGTCGACCTTCTCTGCAATTTCTCGGGGGTCTTGGATGGAGCTGTTCCCAAACCGTGCGGCGAACTTGGTTTGACGTATGGCAGCCATTGCCCATCCTCTCCTGCAGTGTTAGCGAGAAATCTTAAGCGGTGTCAGAGGTTGTGGGGAGAAGGCAGGAGAATGGGGTTAGGAAGGAGGGATAGATCAGCCATGATTGAATGTGCGTGAAGGAACTGCAGATGCTGGTTGAAACCGAAGATAGACACAAAGATCTGGAGGGACTCAGCAGGACAGGCAGCATCTCTGGGTAACATAGAAACATAGAAACATAGAAAATAGGTGCAGGAGGAGGCCATTCGGCCCTTCGAGCCAGCACCGCCATTCATTGTGATCATGGCTGATCGTCCCCAATCAATAACCCGTGCCCATATCCCTTGACTCCACTAGCCCCTAGAGCTCTATCTAACTCTCTCTTAAATCCATCCAGTGACTTGGCCTCCACTGCCCTCTGTGGCAGGGAATTCCACAAACTCACAACTCTCTGGGTAAAAAAGTTTTTTCTCACCTCAGTCTTAAACGACCTCCCCTTTTATTCTAAGAAGGAATGGGTGACGTTTTCGGGTCGAGACCCTTCGTCAGACCCCGTCGGGGTTCCGTTGCAGGCGTGGGTGAGTGAGGCCCGGAGTTGCGGAGACTCGGAGGGGACCCGTTGGTGCCGGCGCATCGCAGCCAGGGTCAGAGCGCCGGGCACGGGAGGAGAACTGTTGCGAAGAGCGTCGGTCCGAACTTGGAGGTCTGGAACCGCAGCTGGAATCTGACGAAGGTTCTCGACCCCAAAAAACCTCACCCATTCTTTCTCTCCCTAGAGATGCTGCCTGCCCCGCTGAGTTACTCCGGCATTTTGTGTCTATCCATGACTGAATGGCGGGGTAGACTTCATGGGCCGAATGGCCTAATTCTGCTCCTATCACTTACGAACATGAACTTGTGTGAATAACAAAATCTACTGCACCAGCCTTTAAGCGATCAAACTTGCAAATCACCCTCAAAGTACCATTTCGCACCGAAAATACAAATGTTTAGGCAATTTAATTTTTCCTACAACATGGAACCATTTATCACAGTGAAGACACACTAATTGTCAGTATTTACAATGGGTATCATTATTTCCCTGAGATGTTTTATGCTCCTGCATAAGATGCTCAAAGGCACTTAGTAAATTGTAATCATCTATTTATTTTAAGGCTAGATTGGAAGGAAAGTCTAACGTAGCTGACACAGCGCAAAAGCAATCAATGTATTTCAGCTGTTCTTTAAAGATCACTGCATCCAAAGTAACCATAACAACAGGCCTGTATCATTCCCGTAACCTTGCCTCTAATTCCAGCCAATATTCTGTCTCTCTCTCACAGTCAGAATAGCAACCGAGGCACCTCATTGCCAGAAAGGTTAAATACATTGGATGAATTGACAAAGATAGACACAAAATGCTGGAGTCATTCAACGGAACAGGCAGCATCTCTGGAGAGAAGGAATAGGTGACGTTTCGGGTCGAGACCCTTCTTCAGACTGAGAGTCAGGGGAGGGGGAATCATAGAAACATAGAAACATAGAAAATAGGTGCAGGAGGAAGGCCATTCGGCCCTTCGAGCCAGCACCGCCATTCATTGTGATCATGGCTGATCGTCCCCTATCAATAACCCGTGCCTGCCTTCTCTTCATATCCCTTGACACCACTAGCCCCTAGAGCTCTATCTAACTCTCTCTTAAATCCATCGTGACTTGGCCTCCACTGCCCTCTGTGGCAGGGAATTCCACAAATTCACAACTCTCTGGGTGAAAACGTTTTTTCTCACCTCAGTCATAAATGACCTCCCCTTTATTCTAAGAAACGAGAGATATAGACGGTGATGCAGAGAGGGAAAGAACAAATGAATGAAAGATATGCAAAAAAGTAACGATGATGAAGGAAACAGGCCGTTGTGTGCTGTGTGCTAGGTGAAAACGGGTTACAGACAATGAGACTCAACAATGAGTCGGAAGAAGGGTCTCGACCCGAAACGTCACCCATTCCTTCGCTCCATAGATGCTGCCTCACCCGCTGAGTTTCTCCAGCATTTTTGTCTACCTTTGAGACTCAACAAGCTGGTGCGACTGAGGAGGGGAGGGATGGAGAGAGAAGGGATGCAGGGGTTACTTGAAGTTAGAGACATCTATATTGAATTGCCCAAGTGTTTGTAAACCCGCTGTCTGAATTTGGAATGGAATTGAATATTTTCTTGTCACATGTGACCAGGCACAGTGGAATTCTTTGCTTGCGTTCCCAACGTATACAAATAGCGGGAACCTGCGGTGCTGACAAAGTAAAAGGCCTGTCTCACGAGTCTGCGGTCATTGGCGGTGATACAGGAAGTATCTACCGCTCGTGGACCGCCAGAGACAGCGGGTTCGGTCAAACGACCACCGCCGGGGCCGTGCGGCGTTTGTCCCAACACCGCACTGTGCTAAAAAAAAGTCAGCACTGTCCAAAAATAATTTCTTACCGCACGGCCGCCGCCAGTGAGGCACGAGTGCGGCACGGTCACCGCCACAGCCGCCGCCAGTGAGGCACGAGTGCAGCACGGTCACCGCCACAGCCGCCGCCAGTGAGGCACGAGTGCGGCACGGTCACCGCCACAGCCGCCGCCAGTGAGGCACGAGTGCAGCACGGTCACCGCCACAGCCGCCGCCAGTGAGGCACGAGTGCAGCACGGTCACCGCCACAGCCGCCGCCAGTGAGGCACGAGCACCGTGAGTCGAACTCTCACCGCCACAGCCGCCACCAGTGAGGCAGGTGTGCGGCACGGCCGCCGCCACAGCCCCGCGATCCGAAAGACATCATCGCGTAGCGCGTCGCGTTGCGCGATGACGTAATCACCCGACGCCGCAAGCTCGTGGAACCGGCCGTACGGAGATCACTCGGCCCCCGCGCAGCATCCGTGCGGCGCTCTCGCGGTTGCCGTGCGGTCCCCTCTTCCGGCGACGCCGTGCTTCACCGCCAATGACCGCAACACCGTGAGACAGAGCCTTTACAACGTACGCCGGCTTTGTTCTCCGCCGGGTTCCATCCGGACTACGGCCGCTGTCTGTACGGAGTTTGTATACAACTAGACATCAGAAGGAGCCAACAAGATCATGGGGGACCCCTTCCACCCCAGCAACGGGCTGTTCTAGCTGCTACGGTCAGGCAAACGCCTCCGTTGCCATGCTGTGAGAACGGAGAGGATGAGAAGGAGTTTCTTCTTCCCAGAGGCCATTAGGACTGTAAACCCCTATCTCACCAGGGACTAACTTTACTGAACCAATTTACTGTGGTATGGTGTCTTTTTAAAATTGCTGTTTTTTCTTTTTTTCCTCCCACAAATATGTAATATGTGAATGTGATTCTGTTTTGTAGTTTTTTTGCACAATCTGCGAGCATTGCCACTTTCCATTTCACTGCGCATCTCGTATGTGTATGTGACGAATAAACTTGACTTGAACTTGTACGTTCTCCCCGTGATCTGTGTGGGTTTTCTCCGGGTGCTCCGCTTTCCTCCCACACTCCAAAGACGTGCAGGTTTGTAGGCTAATTGGCTTGGTGTAATTGTAAATAGTGTGTAGGATAGTGTTAATGTGCGGGGATCGCTTGTTGAAATCCCCCCCCCCCCCCTGATTTCGAACACATACGGTTTACTCATTTCCCTAATTTGTCAGGTTTTTTTCCTCTCCTATAATGTGAGCCATCCATCAACATATATTAGTCAGATTGATCTTTTATTAACTGTTATTGCAGTTTAAATGGGTTCTCTATTAGTCTCCTTTGTTGTTGTGACCCTTTTGTTAATTGTCATTACATCAATCCCAATATAGTTTAGTTTAGTTCAGGATACAGCGCGGAAACAGGCCCTTCGGCCCACCGAGTCCGTGCCGACCAGCGAATCCCCGCACGCTAACCCAACCCTACACACACTAGGGACAATTTACATTTACACCAAGCCAATTAACCTACTAACCTGCACGTCTTTGGAGGTGGGAGGAAACCGCAGATGTCGGGGAAAACCTACACAGGTCACAGGGAGAACGTTCAAACTCCGTACAGACAGCGCCCGTAGTCGGGATCGAACCCAGGTCCCTGGCGCTGTGAGGCAGCAACTCTACCGCTGCGCCACCGTGCTCTCAAATGTACCATGGCTCTGCCCCCCCTATCTTCATCCTTTCTTTTCTATATCGGTTAGAAACATAGAAACATAGAAAATAGGTGCAGGAGGAGGCCATTCGGCCCTTCGAGCCATTCATTATGATCATGGCTGATCGTCCCCTATCAATAACCCGTTACATTCTCCAGTGTTTAATATCCAGTGCTGTTTCGATAATCTCTCCTTTGTGTAGTCCCTCCGAACACAATACTGTCCACAGCTGTGTATGAAGGAACTGCAGATGCTGGTTCAACCCGAAGAAAAAGCACAAGATGCTGGAGTAACTCAGCGGGCCAGGCAGCATCTCTGGAGAAAAGGAATAGGTGACAGTTTCCGATCTGGACGGTTCAGTTCAGTTCAGTTTAGTTTATTGTCACGTGTACCGAGGTACAGTGAAAAGCTTTAGTTGCGTGCTAACCAGTCAGCGGAAAGACAATACATGATTACAATCGAGCCATCCACAGTGATACATGATAAGGGGAAAACGTTTAGTAAGGGATCCTTCTTCAGGTCCGACCCAACATGTCTCCAGCTCCCTGTTTTATTAAAAGATTCTCTCTTTATTTCTGTCTGGCCACCAATGCTGCCCTGTGCCACTGTGGGGAGGCACGGTGGCGCAGCGGTAGAGTTGCTGCCTTACAGCGCCAGTCACCCGGGTTCGATCCTGACCTCTGCTGCTGATGTCAGTATGGATTGTACATTCTCCCGGTGACCTGTGTGGGTTTTCTCTGGGTGCTCAGGTTCCCTCCCACATTCCAAAGACGTGCAGGTTTGCAGGTTAACTTGGCTTCGGTATAGAATAAAAATTGTCCCTAGTGTGTTTACTTTGGTTTAGTTTAGAGATACAGCGCGGAAACAGGCCCTTCGGCCCACCGGGTCCGCGCCGACCAGCGATCCCCGCACATTAACACCGTCCTACACCCACTAGGGACAATTTTTACATTTACACCAAGCCAATTAACCCGCAAACCTGTACGTCTTTGGAGTGTGGGAGGAAACGGACGGTCTCGGAGAAAACCCACGCAGGTCACGGGGAGAACGTACAAACTCCGTACAGACAGCACCCGTAGGTCGGGATCGAACCCGGGTCTCCGGCGCTGCAAGTCTACCACTGCGCAACCGTGTTAGTGTGCGGGGATCGCTGATCGGCACGGACACGGTGGGCCGAAGGGCCCTGTTTCCGCGCTGTATCTCTAAACTAAACTAAAATCAATTTATTCATCTCGAATGGAATTTTCTCTCACTCCCTTTATAGAATTCATTTTTAAAACATTTGCTTTACTCTTATTCATTGGGAACATTAATCCTGAAAGTTGGAATAATAACATTTTACAGTGAAAACCTTTGTTTAGCAATCAAGTACAGTCAAGTGAAACTCAAGTCCAATAGGTAGAGCAAAGGGGAAGATACAGAGTTCAGAATGTAGTTCTCAGCATTGTAGCGCATCAGCCCCAGAGACAAAGATCAATGTTCATCTCCTCCCGACTGGACTACTGTAACTCTCTTCTTTTCGGAATCAATTCCAGCAACATCAACCGACTCCAACTGGTCCAAAATGCAGCCGCCCGACTCATTACCCACACCAAATCCTGGCACCACATCACCCCAGTTCTCAAAGAACTTCACTGGCTTCCCATTTCCCACCGGATCATCTACAAAATCCTGGTCCTCACCTACAAAGCCCTCAACAACTTGGCCCCCCCCTTATCTCACTGACCTCCTCTCCCCCTACCAACCCTCACGGTCCCTCAGAT
Source organism: Malacoraja senta (assembly GCA_038087875.1). Classification (NCBI taxonomy): domain Eukaryota; kingdom Metazoa; phylum Chordata; class Chondrichthyes; order Rajiformes; family Rajidae; genus Malacoraja; species Malacoraja senta. The sequence continues at coordinate 90,251,517 of CM075978.1, read as the reverse complement.
CCACATCAGCTGGTCTCCTCTCCACTCCGAAATCAAATCTCTGCACTTTTGGAGGCAGAGCCTTCTCCAGGGCAGCTCCCAGGCTCTGGAATTCCCTCCCACAACCGGTCCGAAATTCTGAGTCCCTCACCATCTTCCAGTCCCGCCTCAAGACCCATCTCTTCACCTCTGCATACCCTTAGTCCCATGTTCCCCTCCCCTCTGTCTTACTGCTCTATTTTGTTTTGTTTATTCCTGACTCTCAATTGTAAAGTGACTTTGAGTCCTGAAAAGCGCTATATAAATAAAATCTATTATTATTATTATTATTAATGTCCGCAATGGGGTAGAGGTGAATCGGACAGTACACTACCTTATGGAAGCGCCGTTCAGAAGCCTGATAACAGAGGGGAAGAAGCTGTGTAGAAAAGAAGTAAGTAAGTAAGTAAGTTTATTGGCCAAGTATTCACATACAAGGAATTTGCCTTGGTGCTCCGCCCACAAGTAACAACATGACATACAGTGACAGTTACGAATGACTCAGAAAAACACTAAACATTAATAATAATAAAACATTAATGATAAAACACCATTAATGATTACACCATTAATGAAATATTAATGATGAAACATAGAAACATAGAAACATAGACAATAGGTGCAGGAGTAGGCCATTCGGCCCCTTCGAGCCTGCACCGCCATTCAATATGATCATGGCTGATCATCCAACTCAGTATCCCATCCCTGCCTTCTCTCCATACCCCCTGATCCCTTTAGCCACAAGGGCCACATCTAACTCCCTCTTAAATATAGCCAATGAACTGGCCTCAACTACCTTCTGTGGCAGAGAATTCCACAGATTCACCACTCTCTGTGTAAAAAATGATTTCCTCATCTCAGTCCTAAAAGTATTCCCTCTTATCCTTAAACTGTGACCCCTAGTTCTGGACTTCCCCAACATCGGGAATAATCTTCCTGCATCTAGACTGTCCAACCCCTTAAGAATTTTGTAAGTTTCTATAAGATCCCCCCTCAGTCTTCTGAATTCCAACGTGTACAAGCCGAGTCTATCCAGTCTTTCCTCATATGAAAGTCCTGCCATCCCAGGAATCAGTCTGGTGAACCTTCTCTGTACTCCCTCTATGGCAAGAATGCCTTTGCCCACTCACCCAACCTATCCAAGTCACCTTGCAGTCTCCTAGCATCCTCCTCACAGCTAACACTGCCCCCCAGCTTCGTGTCATCCGCAAACTTGGAGATGTTGCATTCAATTCCCTCATCCAGGTCATTAATATATATTGTAAATAGCTGGGGTCCCAGCACGGAGCCTTGCGGTACCCCACTAGTCACTGCCTGCCATTCTGAAAAGGACCCGTTTACTCCTACTCTTTGCTTCCTGTTTGCCAGCCAGTTCTCTATCCACATCAATACTGAACCCCCAATACCGTGTGCTTTAAGTTTGTATGCTAATCTCTATGTGGGACCTTGTCGAAAGTCTTCTAAATAGATATAACTCATCCAATGGTTCTCCCTTATCCACTCTACTAGTTACATCCTCGAAAAATTCTACAAGATTCGTCAGACATGAGTTACTGAGACATGAGACATGAGATGCTGGTTTACACCAAAGATAGACACAAAATGCTGGAGTAACTAAGTGGGGCAGGCACCACCTGAGTCTGGTGGCACGCGCTTTCAAGCTTCTGTACCTTCTACATCTCAGGTGAGTGCTGCACACCTGTAACCTTTGCCTGGATTACTTGCTGAGAGATTTTCGGATTGGCAACTGAACTCACAACATCCTGGGTAGACAAAAGTGCTGGAGAAACTCAGCGGGTGCAGCAGCATCTATGGAGCGAAGGAAATAGGCAACGTTTCGGGCCGAAACCCTTCTTCAGACCCTGCCCCCGGTTCCAAGGCTGACATCTTCGGCTAGGTTCATCTTGTCTTTCACTTCAGTTCGTTTTTTAGTTTTGATTTTTAGAGACACAGCACGGAAACAGGGCCCCTTCTTCCCACCGAGTCCGCGCCGACCAGCGATCCCCGCACACACACACTATCCTACACACACTCGGGGCAAGTTTTTCAATTTTACCAAAGCCAATTAATCCACAGACCTGCGAGGAAACTGGGGCACCCGGAGAAAACCCACGCAGGTCACGGGGAGGACGTGCAAACTCCGTACAGACAGCACATAATGTGGGTGATTTGTGAGACAATCTCCGGTTTCTGAGTAAACTATCTCTGGTTTCAGATGAGCTCATGAACAAAACAAAATCCATCACGTTGGCACTGGGTGCTGCACAGAAGCGGATCAATAAGTCGATCTAATCAATGGATTAATGGGCGCATCTTCAGAAAAAAATTCCAACTTCTCGGCATTAGTAATAAATCCTAGGCCCAGCGCTGAGTCAGACATGTATCACCCAGCAGAAGTCTCATTGATTTCCTATAGAACTGCATTTGAGCAGAACCCTAGTGAGATCAGACCTATACGTCATAGACCTGACCATAAATTACTGTGCTACCTAGTCTCTTAACTCAATATTCAAGAGCAGGCTCTGGGAAAATCATTAAAAAAAAAGGTGGGCCCCAATGCGGAGAAGCCAACATGAGGGAGGGTGGCGGGAAGAACAATGGAGGAGCCAACATGGGGGAGGGTGGGGGGAGAGGGAGGGGGGCGGAACAAAGGAGCACCAGAAGGCTGTGGTGGCCAAGTCAATGGATATTTTTAAAGCAGAGATAGATAGATTCTTGATTAGCACGGGTGGCAGGGGTTGTGGGGAGAAGGCAGGAGAATGGGGTTAGGAGGGAGAGATACTGTAGATAAGCCACGATTGAATGGTGGTAGACTTGATGGGCCAAATGGCCTAATTCTGCTCCTATTACTAATGACATGACCTTATGAGGACCTGGTGCGGGATACTTGGTCGGCGCCCTTTGTGTGGTGACTCTTTGCATACCTTGGGTGTACAAAACAAATAGCCTCACTGTGACTCCTCACATCTTCCAATAAAGTAATCATTCCTTCATCCATTCATTTATCTATTCAAGCGCCAGAGACCCGGGTTCGATCCTGACCTCGGGTTCTGTCTGTGTGCGTGTGTGTGCGCGCGCGCGTGTGTGCGTGTGTGGAGTCCGCACGTTCTCCCGTGACCGCGTGGGTTTTCTCCGGGGCCCTCCGGTTTCCTCCCACAACACAACGACGTGCGGGCTCGTAGGTCTAATCGGCTGTACGCGAAAATTGTAGTATGTATGTGAAACTGGGACAACATAGAACGGTCGGCACGGACTCGGTGGGACGAAGGACCTGTTCTCATAGAGTCTCTCTTTTCGTGCGGAGATACAGCGTGGAAACAGGCCCTTCAGCCAACTGAGTCCACACTGACCATCGATCACCTGTTCCCACTAGTTCCATGTTATCCAGCTTTGTCATCAATAACCGGCAAAACATGAAAATGAAATTTTGCTCCCTTTGACTGATATACTTTGAAACATTTACTGTGAGCCTCATCCAATCCTTCATATAACCTAATCTGACAGCTATATTTATCCAAGCTTTCAGGAAATAAATCTGCTTGGACCATTTTCCTTGGTTGGTTGATTGAATTGAATTGAATTGACAGAGACAGCATAGAAACAGGCCCTTCGGCCCATCAAGTCCACGCTGACCATCAATCACCCATCCACACTAGTTCTAAGTTATTCCACGTTCTCATCCATTAAATAGGAATCTGAGGGGTTAACAATAGACAATAGACAATAGACAATAGGTGCAGGAGTAGGCCATTCGGCCCTTCGAGCCAGCACCGCCATTCAATGTGATCATGGCTGATCATCCACAATCAGTACCCCGTTCCTGCCTTCTCTACATATCCCCTGACTCCGCTATCTTTACGAGGCCTATCTAGCTCTCTCTTGAAAGTATCCAGAGTACCGGCCTCCACCGCCCTCTGAGGCAGAGAATTCCACAGACTTTTTCACACATAGGGTGGTGGGTGTATGGAACGAGCTGCCGGAGGAGGTAGTTGAGGCTGGGACAACATCTGCGGAGGGAATGGACAGGCGATGTTTTGGGTCGGGACCCCTTTTCAGACTTTAAAACAAAAGTGGACACAGAGTGCTGGAGGAACTCAGCGGGTCAGGCAGCATCTGTGGAGGGCACGAATGAGTGATGTTTGGGGTCAGGATCCTTTTTCCAGCATCCCGACCCGAAAACCTCATCTCTCTGTGCTCCACAGTTGCTGCCTGGCCTGCAGAGTTACTCCAGCACTTTGTGTCCCTTTTTTGTAAACCAGCATCTGCAGTTCCCTTACTCTACCGACATTTTGGGCGGTGGGTGTATGGAACAAGCTGCTGAAGAGGTAGTTGAGGCTGAGTATCCCAATGTTTAAGAAACAGTTAGCCAGCCACGTGGATAGGACAAGTTTGGATGGATATTGGCCGAACGCAGGCAGGTGGGACTAGTGTAGCTGGGACAAGCTGGCCGGTGTGGGTAAGTTGGGCCGAAGGGCCTGTTTCCACACCGAAGTACTCTATGACTCTATACAAAAATGAAATAACTTTTCAAAATGCCTGATAAAAAAATTGCCCTGGAGCTTCCAGTTTGCAACAGTTGTACATAATATTTTTCACTTCATTTTGCATGCGATTTTAATAGGTTTTCATAAATATTTAACAGCTTGCTGAGGACGATGCATTTGGTCATCCCTGCCAGCGTTGTTCCTAGCGCAGTGAGGTCTTTATGAGATTTCACGAGCGCTCGTCATTTCTATACGAGCTGGAGGCGGCGCCAGGGTGCTGTGATACGTACCGTTTTTTTTTTACGATAGCCAAAGGCAGGAGAATTATCCAGCTCTTAGTTCTTTAACACGGTGAATTCAGTCCTTCCCGCGGTCCCCTTCAACATGTCCAATATGAGATCAAAATCCAAGGGGATTGCAGTTAATCATACAGGAGCCTGCTCTAAACAGGCAGTTCTTCTATATATCATTAGTTAGATGGATCGTAATTCTCTAGGGTTCGTTCATTTATCTTTGGGTCCGGATCATTCCGTCCAAGATTAGATTTGATTTTATACATGAAGCGGATAGATAAAGAATGGAGAGGCAAGGAACTGCAGATGCTGGGATCTTGTGTAAGACACAAAGTGCTGGAGGAACTCAGCGGGTCAGGCGGCATCCGTGGAGGCAATGGACAAATGACCATTCGGGTTGGGATCCTTCTACGGACAACTCAACAAAGAGTCTGAAGAAAGGTTCCGACCCCAAAACGTCACCCGTCCATGTTCTCCTGAGATGCTGCCTGACCTTCTGAGTTACTCCAGCACTTTGTGTCTTGTTTTGGTAAACCAGCATCTGCGGTTCCTTGTTATAACTAAGTATTTCCGTGGGCGGATGGAGTCATTTCTCGTTACTTCAGATGTCAAAGAGTCCTAGAACGGAAACAGATATTAGAACAGATATAGACGGTGATAATAGACAATAGACAATAGGTGCAGGAGTAGGCCATTCGGCCCTTCGAGCCAGCACTGCCATTCAATGTGATCATGGCTGATCATCCCCAATCAGTACCCCGTTCCTGCCTTCTCCCCATATCCCCCGACTCCGCTATTTTTAAGAGCCCTATCTAGCTCTCTCTTGAAAGTATCCAGAGAACCTGCCTCAACCGCCCTCTGAGGCAGAGAATTCCACAGACTCACCACTCTCTGTGTGAAAAAGTGTTTCCTCGTCTCCGTTCTAAATGGCTTACCCCTTATTCTTAAACTGTGGCCCCTGGTTCTGGACTCCCCCAACATCGGGAACATGTTTCCTGCCTCTAGCGGGTCCAAACCCTTAACAATCTTCTATGTTTCAATGAGATTCCTCTCATCCTTCTAAACTCCAGAGTGTACAAGCCCAGCTGCTCCATTCTCTCAGCATATGACAGTCCCGCCATCCCGGGAATTAACCTCGTAAACCTACGCTGCACTCCCTCAATAGCAAGAATGTCCTTCCTCAAATTAGGAGACCAAAACTGCACACAATACTCCAGGTGTGGTCTCACTAGGGCTCTCCACAACCAGGGCTCTGATGTGGAGAGATATAGAACAAATGAATGAAAGATATGCAAAAAAGTAAGGAAAGAAAAATCATGGAAAGGCGGAGCCCACAATGGTCCATTGCTGGCTGTGTTGCCTATATCACCACCTTTGTCTCTCATTTCCCCTTTCCTCTGACTCTCAGTCTGAAGAAGGGTCTCGACCCGAAACGTCACCCATTCCTTCTCTCCACAGATGTTGCCTGACCCGTTGAGGTACTCCAGCTTTTTTGAGTCTTACAACAAAATAGATTTTGGTTGATAACCACATGTAGATTTTTTATTGGCACCTCTGTTTCTTACAAGGTTTTAAGCCAACATCTGTTATTTATTTTCCCAAATGCATATTTGCTGAATAAGATGGTGCAGTTCCAAATTGTGACTGGGCGAGTTGTGGCTTCACATGTAAATTGGGTTTAGGTTTATTAGCTTTATTAGTGGTCATAGGTTTCTAGGAGCAGAATTAGGCCATTTGGCCCATCAAGTCTACTCTGCCATTCAAACATGGCTGATCTATCTCTCTCTCCTAACCCCATTCTCCTAACCCCATTGTCCGAGTTCGAATCAGGGGAAAACTCGGGGAGAACTCTTGAATTGCCTCGTACAGTGGGACAGGCCCTTAACTCTCTCTTGAAAGCATCCAGAGAACCGGCCTCCACCGCCCCCTGAGGCAGAGAATTCCACACACTCACAACTCTCTGTGTGAACTCCTTCTAAACTCCAGCGAGTACAGGCCCAGTTCCCTGAAATGCTCATCATATGTTACCCCCCCCCCCCCCTCATTCCTGGGATCTAAACCTCCTCTGGGACCCTCTCCAGAGCCAGCACATCCTTCCTCAGATATGGTGCCCAAAACTGCTCACAATATTCCAAATGCGGCCCTGACCAGCGCCTTATAGAGCCTCAGCGTTACACATCCCTAGCAGGGAGCAGGGAGGAGAAGGAATGACAGAAGAGGGACAAGTCGTTGATTATGTGGTGCTGGGACTAACGATACAGAAGGAAGTGAGCTGATCTCATTGTTCACTCATCGTGCTTTGTTTCACACTACAAACCCGATTCTTTCACAAGTACCCAGCACTACACAGCTGCCTGGCCTCCAGAACAGTAATCTGCGGTTTTACTTGCTCTTAATTGCAGCCTTTGCAGTTGAGTGTCAGAATATGCGTTTCTGTTCTTTCACTGGTTGACACGCTACGCAGGTGCTAAAGTGTATGTTGCAGAACAGCTCCAAGAAACAGCCCAGTTAACTCCTCATTAAAACGCATTTTCAGAAAAGGCTATTGTGCATATTTGCTCCGTTAACATGGCACTTCAAATGTGGCGTTTTGAACGTGTGGGAAGGAACTGCAGACACAAAAAGCTGGAATAACTCAGCGGTTCAGGCGGCATCTCTGGAGAAAAGGAATGGGCGACGTTTCGGGTCGAGACCCTTCTTCAGGCTGAGAGTCAGGGGAGAGGGAAACGGGAGATATAGACGGAGATGCAGAGAGATATAGGGCAAAAGAATGAAAGATATGCAAAAAAGTTACGATGATGAAGGAAACTTGGAGCTCCACCGCGGGGCCATGGACTTACATAGATACATAGATACATAGAAAATAGGTGCAGGAGTAGGCCATTCGGCCCTTCGAGCGTGCACCGCCATTCAATATGATCATGGCTGATCATCCAACTCAGTATCCCGTACCTGCCTTCTCTCCATACCCCTGATCCCCTTAGGCACAAGGGCCACATCTAACTCCCTCTTAAATATAGCCAATGAACTGGCCTTGACTACCCTCTGTGGCAGGGAGTTCCAGAGATTCACCACTCTCTGTGTGAAAACGTTTTTCCTCATCTCGGTCTTAAAGGATTTCCCCTGATCCTTAAGCTGTGACCCCTTGTCCTGGACTTCCCCAACATCGGGAACAATCTTCCCTGCATCTAGCTTACCGTCTAGCTTACCGTCTAGCTGCATCTAGCTTACCGTCGGAGCCTGCGATCCCTTGCCTGGGATCGACGCTCGAACGGCGGCCTGTGGAATTCACCATCGAGGAGCTCGCGGTCTCGGGTGGAGACTGATGTCGGGAAGCTCCAAACGACGCAGGAGGTTCAACCAGCCCCGACCCGGGGTCAGATCGCCCGGTGCAGGGGGAGCTGAGATTTCTCCCCCCCTCCCCGCCGATCTCCCCATGATCTCCCCAACATGATCTCCCCGACGCGGAGGGCCCAAACGCCGCCGGCTACGGGAGCCAAGATTGTCCCCGTCAACGGAAAGCTCGAGGCCCCCGACGGAGAACAAGGAAGGGAGGAGATTGAACTTTTTTTCGCCTTCCATCACAGTGAGGAATGTGGAGGAGTCACTGTGGTGGATGTTTATGTCAAAATGTATTTTGTGTGTCTTGTTGCTTTTTAATGGTATGACTGTACGGCAAATGAAATTCCCTCGTATGTTGCAAAACTTGGCTAACAAAGTATGATTATGATGATGATTATGTTAGCTGTGATCTAGGTGAAAACGAGTTACAGACAATGAGACTCAACAAGACGACTTTGAGTATTACACATCCCTAGAGGAGAAGGAATGGCCGAGGTGGGACAAGTCGTTGATTATGTGTGCTGGGAGGAGTTAACTGGGCTGTTTTCTTGGAGCTGTTCTGCAACATTCACTTAGTAGAACGACTTGGGTGGGGGACGGACAGAGAGAGAGAGAGAGGGGATGCAAGGGTTACTTCAAGTTTGAGAAATCAATATCAATACCGCCCGAGCGAAATATAAGGTGCTGTTCCTCCAAGTACGGTTTGGCTTCACTCTGACAATGGAGGAGGCCCAGGACAGAAATGATGCCAATTTTAAATGATCTCCATCTTTACTGATCACCTCCAGATTTTCATGCATTTAACAAAAGATCAGGTCTAACGGGCTAGAATAGGGGCGAGAGGGAAAGATAAATCAGCCATGATTGAATGGTGGAGTGGACTCAATGGCTGAATGGCCTAATTCTGCTCAAGTCAAGTCAAGTCAAGAGAGTTTATTGTCATGTGTCCCGGATAGGACAATGAAATTCTTGCTTGCTGCAGCACAACAGAGTATTGTAGTCATAAATAAATACAGAACAGATCAGAGTGTCCATACACCATAGAATATATATATATACACACATAAATAAACAGATAAAGTGCAATGGGCTGTCATAGTTCAGAGTTTTGTTTGAAGTTGTGTTTAATAGCCTGATGGCTGTGGGGAAGCAGCTATTCCTGAACCTGGATGTTGCAGATTTCAGGCTCCTGTACCTTCTACCTGATTCCAAGAATTTATGAACTTATGAACTCAGATATCATAAGGGAGGTAATGGTCAGATGATGTTTTGGGTCGGGACTCTTCTTCAAATAATATTTATCCTCAACAAGTTATGAAATGGACAAAAGTAACAAATAATAAGTTTGAAGGGAATCAAATCATTTAGCCGGTGTAGGCCCGCGGATCAAAAAGGTTTCACCCAGGGCAGCAAAACCAAAAACAAAATGACAGATGTTTAAGATGAGAGGGACAAGATTTAATAGGATCCTTAGGAGCAACTTTTTTTCCCTCAGAGGGTGGTGGGTATATGGAATGAACTGCCAGAGGAGGTCCACAAAAATGCTGGAGAAACTCAGCGGGTGCAGCAGCATCTATGGAGCGAAGGAAATAGGTAACGTTTCGGGCCGAAACCCTTCTTCAGACTGATAGGGGGTGGGGAGAAGAAAGGAAAAAAGGAAAAAGGCGGAGGAGGAGCCCGAGGGCTGGGAGAGGGGAGGAGACAACCAGATGGCTGATGAAGGGGAGGGGACAGCAAGGGCTAGCAGAATTGGGAGAATTCAATGTTCAAGCCCCCAGGATGTAGACTGCCCAAGCGGAATATGAGGTGCATTTCCTCCAATTTACGGTGTTGCTCGCTGTGGCCATGGAGGAGACCCAGGACAGAGAGGTCAGATACGGAATGGGAGGGGGAGTTGAAGTGCTGAGCCACCGGGAGTTCAAGTTGGTTATTGCGGACCGACCGGAGGTGTTCGGCGAAACGATCGCCAAGCCTCCGCTTGGTCTCACTGATGTAGATCAGCTGACATCTAGAGCAGCGGATGCAATAGATGAGGTTGGAGGAGATGCAGGTGAACCTCTGTCGCACCTGGAACGACTGCTTGGATCCTTGAATGGAGTAGAGGGGGGAGGTGAAGGGACAAGTGTTGCATCTCTTGCGGTTGCAAGGGAAAGTACCAGGGGAGGGGGTGGTATGGGAGGGAAGGGAAGAATTGACAAGGGAGTTACGGAGGGAGCGGTCTTTGCGGAAGGCAGACATGGGGGGAGATGGGAAGATGTGGCGAGTGGTGGGGTCACGTTGGAGGTGGCGAAACTGACGGAGGATCACTTGTTGTATGTGACGGCTGGTGGGGTGAAAGGTGAGGACTAGGGGGACTCTGCCCTTGTTGTGAGTGGGGGGATGGGAGAGAGAGCAGTGTTGCGGGGTATGGCAGAGACCCTGGTGCGAGCCTCATCTATGGTGGAGGAGGGGAACCCCCGTTCCCTGAAGAATGAGGACATTTCAGATGCCCTGGTGTGGAACGCCTCATCCTGGGAGCAGATGCGGCGTAGACGGAGGAATTGGGAGTGGGGGATGGAGTCCTTGAGGTCGTTGAGGCAGTTACTATAACATCAATTAAAAGGTAGAAGCAAAGTGCAGCATTGAAACGGGTCAGGCAGCATCTCTGGAGGAAAAGGCTGGCGGACGTTTCGGGTTGGGACCCTTCTTCAGACTACTTAGTGTTTAAGGTCGGCGTCAAGTGGAGTCAGGTGATTGACCAAAGCAATAGACAATAGACAATAGACAATAGACAATAGGTGCAGGAGTAGGCCAAGTGAGGGATTACGTGACCTCCACTCCCAACCCTACTTCTCACAAAGATCATTCGGTAGTTCTAAGCTAGTTAATCTTCCTATAGCTTAGGTCAGCAACTATTCTGTGGTTTCAAACAGCTGCTTTGAAGATTGACGCGCATGCGGGCTGGCGGGCTCTTCACGTAATCCCTCACTTTAACTTCTTATAAAATAAAGATCAAACTTCAAAAGGTAAGTTCTGGTTTAATCTTTCTATCTTTCCAGTCAACTTTGGCCAGCTCCTCCCTCATGGCCCCATGGTCCCCTTTATTCAACTGCAACACTGATACCTCCGATCTACTCTTCTCCCTCTCCAATTGTAGATTATGGTCACTGCCTCCTAATGGCTTATTAACTTTGAGGTCCTTTATCAAATCCGGTTCATTACATAACAGTAAATCCAAAACCAATTAAGGCTTTGGTGACATTTTGGGCACAAATGAGATGTGGACTCATAAATTTAGTTTAGTTTAGTTGAGAGATACAGCGCGCAAACAGGCCCTTCGGCCCATCGAGTCCAGGCTGACCAGCGATCACCCGTACACCAGCAATATCCTACACACACTAGGGACAAGTTACAATTTTTACCCAAGCTAACTAACCTACAAACCCGCACGTCTCTGGAGTGTGGCAGGAAACCGGAGCACCCGGAGAAGATCCACGCGGTGGCGGTGAGAAGGTACTGACGGCACCCAGAGTCAGGATCGAACCCGGGTCTCTGGCGCTGTGAGGCAGTGACTCTACCGCTGCGTCACCAAGCCGTTCAGGAGCCTTTAAGGGCCTGTCCCACTTGGCCGTCATTTGCGCCTCGTTTACGCGTCATATGCAAAATGTGGTCGTCGCGTTGTGACGCACGGGTGGCGTGTGGGTAGCGCGGGACGGGCGCATGGAGAGGCGTGGAGGAGTGTGGAGTGTCGCGCGGCGCTCCGGGATTTCGTACTGTACGAAATCATGGCGCGCCACCAGCGTGACGTATCGCGTACGCACACTGACGCATTGGGTACGCACGCTGACGCATTGGGTACGCACGCTGGCGTCCCGACGTCTCACGTGTATCGCGTGATGACGCATGATTACGTCACCGTGCGTAACCAAGCGTCACCGCGCGCCGCAGGGTATAATAATGACGTCACGCGCACCAGGCGGCTGTGCTGACAGGCGACTGTGCTGTGATTTGCGCGCGAGGTCGCGCGTATCGACGCATCGACCTATTTTACATATGACGCGTAAATGAGGCGCAAATGACGGCCAAGTGGGACAGGCCCTTTCGTCCATTCACACTGAAGGATTTAGTGAAGGGTGTAATGGCAACGGAGGAGATAACAGGCAAACCTCAAGCTCCAAGGCATCGGAATTGATTTAACCCTAATCTCCCGGATAAGTGTGGAAGTAGGTAATCACATGTTCTAAACAGGGCTTTAATTCCTCTGTCAGAGACCTCATTAGTCATAATCATTCCAGCATTGGCCACAGTTAGAACGGCAGAATTTCACATATTAAATTCACTTTGATGAGATCTGAAAGAAACTTCAAACACAAATGTACTTTACATATTCAGTTCAAATGTAACCTCCTCCACTCGTAATGAATGCCAAATGATTGAGTCCAAGCATTATAATAAAACGGCTTATAAAAAATATCGGACAATGATGACTCGAGACTGTTTCATTATTTAACAAATTGGAAGCTTTCCCAACTTTTTCTTTTACAAATTTCAATTTTATTATTGTACAATATTCAAGCAAAATTAAAATCTAAGCTGGAACATATCTCCAGATTTAACTGGGAATTACATTTATTATTTCCTCACTAGGACTTTTTTTTTTTAAGGAGCTTATTGTGCTATCAATAATCAAATCTTTGCCATTTGCAAAAAAAAATCAAATTAGGATTAGTTTTAGTCCAAATTGAACATCCCACCTGAGAGTTCAGTGAGTAAGGGGTCGTATTAAAGGAGTATGAGTGGGCAGTACAGCAAGTCTAAAGATTCAGCCTCTTGCTTTTGGCCAATCTTTCATTAAGAACACTTTAACTATATAGCCGCTAGTGGTTATAAGACAAATCCAATTCCAGACTATGTTCAGGACCTCAATATGCAGGCTCGGCGATCGTTTCGCTGAACACCTCCGCTCAGTTCGTCTTAACCTACCTGATCTCCCGGTTTGTCAGCACTTCAACTCCCCCTCCCATTCCCAATCTGACCTTTCTGTCCTGGGCCTCCTCCATTGTCAGAGTGAGGCCCAGCACAAATTGGAGGAACAGCACCTCATATTTCGCTTGGGTAGCTTACACCCCAGCGGTATGAACATTGACATCTCTAACTTCAGATAGCCCCTTGCTTTCCCTCTCTCCATCCCCTTCCCCTTCCCCTTCCCAGTTCTCCCACTAGTCTTACTGTCTCCGACTACATTCTATCTTTGTCCCGCCCCCTCCCCTGACATCAGTCTTCAGGGGCATTCCAACTTCGGCGACCTAATTGGCGAGTTTAGAAGAGTTTAGGAGAGTTTGAAAAAGTGTCATGTTGAGGACCTCCTTCGACTATGTTGAAGACTAGCTTCGGGAAAATAGGACACCGAGTAGTGGAGAGTGAAGACGACCTCCTTCGATCTCCCTTCGACTATGTTGAAGAATATCTACGAGTACCTTTGACTACCTTCGATTACCTTTGACCACCCTCGATTACCTACGGCTAACATGCCGACCTACAACGACCTACTTCGACTAAACCTACGAGTAAAAAAAGTATCTAATTTTTCCATGGCGACCTTTTTTTACTCTAGGGCATTTTTCAGCATGTTGAAACATACGCCGCAACCTAGCTGAGGCCTCGAGTTCGCGGGGACTACTCTCGAGCATGAAAGAGAGTAAAGGGCATGTCCCAATTTCACGAACTAATTCACGACCTTTTTTACTCGTGGACATTTTTCATCAGGCTAGAAAAAACGCCCCGACCTACTTGATGCCACGAGTACCTACGATTAGCATCACGGCCTGCTACGACCTACCTACGACCTCCTACGACCTCGTGACGTCCATGCTGCGAGTATGAGTCAAGGGCAAACTCGGCAGAGGTCCTGAATTAGGTCGTGAAAGTGGGACAGGGGCTTTTCAAAGACCTCCTAGGACCTCGTGTCGACCATGCTGCGAGTATGAGTCGAGGCAAACTCTTCTAAACTCGCCAATTAGGTCGCCCCAGTGGGACAGGCCCTTTCCTCTTCTTGCGTGTGGCGTGCACAGCCTAAAGTTGTAGGCCAACTTGTTCTATTTGATCTTGTTTGTGCACGCCGGGTTGATTGTATTCGTCGAAACAGGGTGGACCACGTGAAGGTTGCAATCTCCCA
>CM075978.1:90199095-90237026 GCA_038087875.1 Malacoraja senta | reverse complement strand
GGGTCACCCCAAAATCCCAATCCCACTCCCCTCCACCCGTTCCATACCCCCCCCCCCCTTCCTCATCCACCTATATCCCTTCCTCTGGTTTCACCTTTCACACTCCTCTTCTTATCTCACAACCTTTAGCCCTGTCATCTCCAGACCTTGTCCAACCATCTACCAATCCAACCCCTCCCCCCTCACCTGTATCCATCTATCACCATCCCACCATGGGATGTGAGGAGTGAACCCATATTGCTGGGGGTGGAAGCCAACAGATCTAACACCTACATACATGTGGGAAGGAACTGCAGATGCTGGTTTACACCCAGAGATAGACACAAAATGCTGGAGCGACTCAGCGGGACAGTCGGCATCTCTGGGGAGAGTGAATGGGTGACGTATCGGGTCGAGACCCTTCTTGTGTCCTTATGAAGAATGATCTCGACCTGAAACATCACCCATTCCTTCCCTCCAGAGATGCTGCCTGTCCCGCTGAGTTACTCCAGAATTTTGTGTCTGTCCTAAGTCAACGAACTACACAATTCTGCCATCCATTTTATTTGACTTATTCTCCAATTTTAGATAATAGACAATAGACAATAGGTGCAGGAGTAGGCCATTCGGCCCTTGGAGCCAGCACCGCCATTCAATGTGATCATGGCTGATCATCCCCAATCAGTACCCCGTTCCTGCCTTCTCCCCATATCCCCTGACTCCGCTATTTTTAAGAGCCCTATCTAGCTCTCTCTTGAAAGCATCCAGGGAACCAGCCTCCACCGCCCTCTGAGGCAGAGAATTCCACAGACTCACAACTGTCTGTGTGAAAATAACTAACCAGCAATCCCCCCCTTTCTCCTCCCTCTCTTCCCTGTGCCCCACCTGGTTGGGCACCCATTTCTCCCACTATCAGTCTGAAGAAGGGTCCCGGCCCGACACGTCACCCGACCATGTCCTCCAGAGATGCTGCCTGAATCGCCGAGTTACTCCAGCACTTTGTGTCCTTATTTCACTTAAATTTGAGGTAAATATATTTCTGGTCAGTGATGTAAACAGTGTGAAGAATTCCATCCCATTGTGCCATTGCTTCATTAAGGGCCTGTCCCACTTACGTGTCCTTGGCACGCTAATTACGTGACCTCGTGGTCGCGTTGAGCCGCGATGGTCCCGCGAAGGTCGGGCGCGACTTCATGCGTACGCACAGCCGTCTGGAGCGCGTGACGTCATTTGAAGATGGACACAAAATGCTGGAGTAACTCAGCGGGACCGGCAGCGTCTCTGGAGAGAAGCAATGGGTGACGTTTCATGTCGAGCCTCTTCTTCAGTCTGAAAAGAAGGGTCTTGACCCGAAACGTCACCCATTCCTTCTCTCCAGAGATGCTGCCGGTCCGGCTGAGTTACTCCAGCATTTTGTATCTATCTTCAATTTTCTTGGCCCCGCTCTGGGAGTA
This sequence comes from Malacoraja senta, assembly GCA_038087875.1. Classification (NCBI taxonomy): domain Eukaryota; kingdom Metazoa; phylum Chordata; class Chondrichthyes; order Rajiformes; family Rajidae; genus Malacoraja; species Malacoraja senta. Next base: position 90,235,593 of record CM075978.1, on the reverse strand, counting down.
GAAGTGGGGCGGATCCGGATCCGCAACGGCCGTGAGCCCCAGGTCGAGTTTGGCGATCGTTTGCCTGCTCCTGCTGCTGTTGGAGGTGAGACGTTGCATCGCGCCAGGGCCTTGGGCCTGTCCCACTTTGGCCGTCAGTTACACGACAGGTCGTTGGCGCGCAAAGATTTAGTTCGCTACAAAAGTTTCGGAGCCCCGCGCGATGTCGCGCACAACTACATACCCCTCCGCGCTTCTCAGTGGGGACCGGCCCCGCGCGGCCATACGATGCCCGTGCGCCTCAACGCGACCACGAGGTCGCGTAATATGCGTGCCAAGGACACGTAAGTGGGACAGGCCCTTCAGGCTGGTGTTTAGAGATACAGCGCGGAAACAGGCCCTTCGGCCCACCGAGTCCGCGCCGACCAGCGATCCCCGCACGCTAACACTATCCTACACACACAAACACACTAGGGACAGTTTACAATTTTACCGAAGCCAATTAACCTCAAATCCAGCACGTCTTTGGAGTGTGGGAGGAAACCAGAGCACCCGAAGAAAACCCACGCAGGTCACGGGTAGAGTGCACAAACTCCGTACAGACAGCACCCGTGGTCGGGATCGAACCCGGGTCACTGGCGCAGTGAGGCAGCAACTCTACCGCTGCACCACCGTGCCTCCCATTGTTTCTCTGTAGACTTTGACTATTAATTATCCAGATAATATGTCTGTTAATCATAATGCCCAACAAACTGGGAGCAACAACACAGAACACAAGCCGTGAAATCACCAATTAAATAAATTACATGTTGACACCAGGCATAAAGGAATGGTAGTTTACAATGCATTGATATTCATGATAATCTATCTTAATGCAATTTAATAAAAGCTATTAAATCATGTGCATGCAAAATAAGCCAAACTATAAAATGTGCCATTTTCACCTTTTTTTAATTGCAGCTATTCATTAAAAGTTTCAAATGTTCTGGAATGGTTTTTAAACAGTAACAAACTTAATACCAATATTTTTACAGGAGTTTTGTCTTTAGTTTAGCTTAGCGATACAGAGTGGAAACAAGCCCTTTGGCCCACCGAGTCCGCGCTGACCACCGATCACCCTGTACATAGAAACATAGACAATAGGTGCAGGAGGAGGCCATTCGGCCCTTCGAGCCAGCACCGCCATTCATTGCGATCATGGCTGATCATCCCCAATCAATACCCCGTGCCTGCCCTCTCCCCATATCCCTTGATTCCACTAGCCCCTAGAGCTCTATCTAAAGAGCCTGTCCCACCAGCATGCGACTGCATGCGGCAAGTGCGACCTAACATGGTCGCTTGAGCCGTACGGCCTCGCGGGGCCGGTCCCTCTGCGATCGCCGGAGCCGTATGGAGTTGTGCGGAGCTGGTCCCGACATCGCGCGGGGCTCCGAAAAACTGACACTGCTCAAAAATTCCGCGGGGCAAAGGCCTGTCGGCCCGCAGCCGCATGGAGGCCGCACGCACCGCCTCGACGCCGCGCGCACCGCCTCGACGCCATACGCCTAGCCCGTGGCGTTGGGCGATGATGTCACCGCCCGGCATGCCGTTGCGTGGTGACGTAACCGCCCGACGCCGTGCGACGTCCAAATTCAGTCGACCCGCCCCCTGCCCAGCTGATTGGTGAGTATGAAGTCGGGACCAGCCCCGCACAACTCCAGACGGCTCCGCGGTTGAAACTGGGACCGGCCCCGCGCGGCCGTACGCCTCAAGCCACCACGTTTGGTCGCGCTAGACGCATGCAATCGCATGCTGGTGGGACAGGCCCTTAAATCTCTCTTAAATCCATCCAGTGACTTGGCCTCCACTGCCCTCTGTGGCAGGGAATTCCACAAATTCACAACTCTCTGGGTGAAAACGTTTTTTTCTCACCTCAGCCTTAAATGACCTCCCCTTTATTCTAAGACTGTGGCCCCTGGTTCTGGACTCGCCCAACATTGGGAACATTTTTCCTGCATCTAGCTTGTATATCTGCATCCTTTTATAATTTTATATGTTTCTATAAGATATCCCCACATCCTTCTAAACTCCAGTGAATACAAGCCTAGTCTTTTCAATCTTTCCTCATATGACAGTCCCGCCATGCCAGGGATCAATCTCGTGAACCTACGCTGCACTGCCTCAACCACAAGGATGTCCTTCCTCAAATTAGGAGACCAAAACTGTACACAATACTCCAGATGTGGTCTCACTAGAGCCCTATACAACTGCAGAAGAACCTCTTTACTCCTATACTGAAATCCTCTTGTTATGAAGGCCAACATTCCATTAGCTTTCTTCACTGCCTGCTGTACCTGCACGTCAACCTTCAGTGACCGTACACTATCACTATCCTACACATGAGGGACAAGTTACAGAGGGCAATTAACCTGCAAACCTGCACGTCTTTGGAGTGTGTGAGGAAACCGGAGCACCCAGAGAAAACCCACACAGTCGAAGGGAGAACGTACAAACTCCGTACAGACAGCACCCGTAGTCAGGAACGAACCCGGGCCTCTGGCGCTGTGAGGCAGCAACTCTACCGCTGCGCCACCGTGCAACCCCAGTGTTAAGATTTCTTACAAAATATTGCTAAAAAGCCGGAGGCATGAACTACTTAGAATACTTTAGATAAACACAAAAAGCTGGAGTAACTCAGCGGGTCAGGCAACATCACTGGCAAAAAGGACTTGGCAACGTTTCGGGTCGAGACCCTTCTTCAGACTGAGAGTCAGGATAAAGGAAAACGAGAGATATAGACGATGATATAGAGAGATATAGAACTCGATACATATATATCTGACATAAGACCGAAGAAGGGGTGGGGGGTGGTGTGGGGGGGGGTAAGGGGAAACCGCTTCGGTCGCCTCCTCCATGGAGAGGCGACTTTTTCCAGGTCGCCTCCCCCGTGGCCTAACATCAAGGATCGGCGCAGCCTTTCCCGGAGACGTGCCTGGCGCGGCCTTTCCCGGAGACGTGCCCGGGGCTTCAGCGGCGGGCGCAGCGTGGACTTTCGGCGTGGAGCGGGTGAACCCTCGCTGGGGCTCGCTGGAGGGGAGCGCTCCGTTTCGCTGGCCCGGGGCAGCCGGCAGCCTGAAGTCGCAGCCTGAAGCCGCGGTCTGCAGAGCTCCAGCTGGTGCGGCGTCTACAGCCCGGGATCCCTCTTGGGGGACCCAGGGGAAGAAGAAGCCATCATTGCCGGCCCGCGGCCAACTTCTACCGCGGGGCCGGCATGGACTTACCAACACCCCTGCAGGGGAGCTTCGACCGCCGGCCCTGCAGTCTACGGTGCTTCTGGCTGCGGCGGGGACTTTAAATCTTGACCGCCGGCCTGCAGCCTACAACAATCTACAGCCGCGGTCTCCGGTGAGGAAGAGCCGATCCTGGACTGACTTTGTACTCTGGTCCTGTCCACGGGGGGAAATGGAGGAGGACTGGCCAAATTGTTGTGCCTTCCACCACAGTGATGAATGCTGTGGTGGATGTCTGTGTTACATTTTGTGTGTTCTTTATTATTGTATCGCTGCTGACAACCCAATCCTTGCCGGGTCACTGCTCGTGCGGTCGACCGGTCGGGGCAGAGAGTAGCTTTGAATGTTTGTCTCTTCGTTACGTTGTTTGTGTCCCTTTCTTTCTTTTTTTTTTTTTAAAAGCTACTGTAATGCGCCCTTTTAAATTGCCCCTTGGGGATGAATAAAGTGCTTGATTGATTGATTGATTGATTGATTGATTGATTGATTGATTGATTGACCCAAAACGTCACCTATTACTTCTCTCTAGAGATGCTTCTTCTTCTTCTTGTCGAGTCCACACACAAGATGAGAAGTTGTTCAGCCAGAGCTGAAGACACTTCTCGGCATCTGCACACAATGGTGCCTGTCTTGTCGCTTCTTGTGTTTCTTGTGCGTGGTGGTGGAAAGATTGGTGGAAACAGGGCCGCGATCGACGTGAACGCTCTTTCCTTCACCCCTCCAGAGATGCTGCCTGACCCGCTGAGTCACTCCAGCATTTTGTGTCTATCTTCAATAGACAATAGACAACAGGTGCAGGAGTAGGCCATTCGGCCCTTCGAGCCAGCACCGCCGTTCAATGTGATCATGGCTGATCATCCCCAATCAGTACCCCGTTCCGGCCTTCTCCCCATATCCCTATCTTTAAGAGCCCTGTCTAGCTCTCTCTTGAAAGTATCCAGAGAAGCGGCCTCCACCGCCCTCTGCAGTTTAAACCAGCGTCTGAGTTCCTTCCTACACATTTATAATACAATCGAGATGGGAATGTGAACGAGCGTTGTAAGGCTTCCAACAAATTGAATGCACGGTTAAGGTGGGAAGACTGATGGGAAAACAAGTTGGATGTTAGATACATTCAATGTTGCAACTTGGGTGAATTTGCATTTCACTCGAGCACCATCTTCAAGGGTTTAGAATCTGCCACCTTTTGGGATTCAGTTCACTCAGCAGCTTTTAATAAATGAACAGGCAGGCGCCAGCTTGGCTTGGCCCGGTATCCAGAGAGTAGCGGAAACACGAAGACTGTGAACTCCACATCCTTGATCTCTTGATAGTTGGCTCAGCGCGATGAGGATGTGATAATTGGTGTCGGTACTCTCTGGGTTTTGTTTAGCACGTGCGACCTGACTTCAAATCTTGTCCGGGCATGAAGCCGATCTGCTGCTGGGATCATAGAAACGTAGAAACAACAGACAATAGGAGCAGGAGCAGGCCATTCGGCCCTTCGAGCCAGCACCGCCGTCAAACACCGTCATGGCTGATTGTCAAAAATCAGTACCCCGTTCCTGCTTTCTCCCAATAATCCCTTGATCCCGTTAGCCCTAAGAGCTGTATCTAACTCTCTCTTGAATATATTTCCAAGTAGTGAGCCTACGGCAACCTCTGTTCCCAGGGTTCAATTGTCTCCGGTGTGTGTAGGATAGTATCAGTGTACGGGGTGATCGCTGGTCGGCGAGGACTCAGTGGGCTGAAGGGCCACTGACCACATTGTATCTCCAAAGTCACAAGTTCCACAAGTTATAGGAGTAGAATTAGGTCATTCGGCCCATCAGGTCCACTCCGCCATTCAATCATGTCTTCTAATCAATAACTTGTCTATCTCTGTCTTCAAAATATCCACTGACTTGGCCTCCACAGCCCTCTGTGGCAATGAGTTCCACAGATTCACCACCCTCTGACTAAAGAAGTTCCTCCTCACCTCCTTTCTGAAAGAGCGCCCTATAATTCTGAGGCTGTGACCTCTGGTCCTAGACTCTCCCACCAGTGGAAACATCCTTTCCACATCCACTCTATCTATGCCTTTCATTACTCTGTAAGTTTCAATGAGGTCCCCCCCTCAACCTTCTAAACTCAAAAGTCAAAACTTTAAAGTCTAAAGTAGAGCCTAAAGCCATGACTAATGGCGGCAAGCATAAATGGACGTGGTGGAGGTGGGTATCCATGGTGGGTGTAGATTGTGTGACCAAACACAGGCAGGCCGGCAGGCTTTTTTTTAATGGAAGATTTGACCCGTTATCAAACCTCATTTCTGAACAACACTCAATCAGTGTTGACACCTCCTGTTCCTGGACACAAGATCACAATTAAAACACCAGGATAAGCACTCGACTAAGAAAACCAAGCCCAAAACCAAAGTATTATCTAACTAAATACACCAACTTATAATAAATGACTCTATATGCGAAAAAAATAAAAATAAAAAATAATAAATATGCAACCTACATATTAATATTCTTTACAAAAAAACTAATGCTGTAGATGCAGGTATATCATTGGGGTTATCAAGTGGGCACCTCCCATCATTGGTGTTTCGTTGAGTTAGGCCCACGACACATCGGGAAGACTCAACATCAAAAGGTAGCAAGAACGCACATGCGCAGATCGATCTCTTCCCCTGCCAGTCAGCGCCGCGCGGATTTGTCTCCTCCCCTGTCACTCCCCGGGATGGTCTGCCTCTTCCTGCGCCATCGCGTCTTTACTGGAGCTGAGGATGTCCGGCGGAGGTTTCCAACTGGCCAGCCCCGCCCAGCCCCAAGCAGCCCGGCCCACAAGCAGCCCGGCCCCAAGCAGCCCGGCCCCAAGCAGCCCGGCCCCAAGCAGCACGGCCCCAAGCAGCACGGCCCCAAGCAGCCGGCCCCAAGCAGCACGGCCCCAAGCAGCACGGCCCGCGCCCCAAGCAGCACGGCCCCAAGCAGCACGGCCCCAAGCAGCACGGCCCCAAGCAGCCCGGCCCCAAGCAGCCCGGCCCCAAGCAGCACGGCCCCAAGCAGCATGGCCCCAAGCAGCCCGGCCCCAAGCAGCCCGGCCCCAAGCAGCCCGGCCCCAAGCAGCACGGCCCCAAGCAGCCCGGCCCCAAGCAGCACGGCCCCAAGCAGCCCGGCCCCAAGCAGCCCAGCGTCAGAGACCAATACATGTTTGCAATCGAGCCGTCCACAGATACAGGATAAAGGAATAACATTTTTTTTTTCTTTTAAAATGAAAAAAATAAAAGAAAGAAAAAGCAAGAAAGAAAGGAAGTAAAAATTGAAAAGATAGAGTAAAGGTGAACAAGAGAAAGTCCCCTAAACTACCAAAGCATAAAACTACCAAAGGATAAAAGAATTACCTTCAACAGAGGCACTAAGAGAAGATTGGGAACATGAACTAATGATAAAGATCCCGAAATATAGATGGGAAAAGTATCTGATGAACACACATAATTGTTCCATTAATGCAAGACATAATTTAATTCAATTTAAATTATTACATAGACTATATTATTCAAAAACGAGGTTGAATAAATTCTACCCAAACGTCTCTCCCAGATGCGATAAATGTTTGTTTCAAAATGCCAATATAACACATTCATTTGTAGGATGTACAAAGTTGAATACATTTTGGAGCGATATATTTGATATATTTACAAAGCTCTTCAAGTCAAGAATAGAACCTAATATGGAATGGATTATATTTGGAATAATATTAGAAGATATCAATTTAAACAAAGACCAAAAAGTATTCTTTAATTATGGGTTAATAATTGGAAAGAAATTGATACTTAAATTTTGGAAAAATACAGCTATACCAACTATTAAAATGTGGATTAGGAATATGACGGACATAGCACACCTTGAAGAAATGAGACTCCGCCTAATAGATAAATATGACCAATTCTTAAGGAGTTGGTCCCCTTTCATCGACTTGTTGGAATCATCTGATGCAGCAGTACCGTAAAGATTACTGATTTCAGGTCAGGTCGTGGATAGATTTACATCTCCAAACAAAGATTTGAAAATTTCTTTTTTAAGGGTCTTTTCTACTATTTCTACTTTCTATTTTTTCTTTTCTTATATACACACTTCACGTTTTTCTATTTTCTACTATTTATTTTTTCTCTTTCTTTTCTCTATTTTTTTGTCTTTATTTTTTTAATTTTTTACCTCCTTTTCAAAAACATAAAACTAGAGGTTGTACATAGAATGCATTACGTTATGACATAGTTGGCACCTAAAATTAGGTGCCACTGTATTGTTTTGTATTGTATTAACTTCTAATAAAATAAACAGGATAAAAACAGGATAAAGGAATAACATTTAGCGTAAGATAAAGCCAGTAAAGTCCAATCAAAGATAGTCCAATAATGTCCGATTAAAAATAGTTCCAATTTCCCCAGTGAGGTAGTTGGGAGGTCTCTGGTTTAGTGGGAGGATGGTTCAGTTGCCTGATAACAGTTGCTCAAGCAAAACGCACCAGTGTTGATTCTGATGAAGGGTCCCGACCTGAAACGTTGTCTGTCCATTCCCTCCACAGATGCTGCCCGACCTGCTGAGTTGCTCCAGCGCTTTTTGCTTTGCTCTTGCAGTTCCTTTTGTCGGCTAAAATATTTCTTCTGCTCCCCAGTGCCAGCCTTGAGCTCACTCTTGTCATTAGTAACCAAAGGGAGCGATACAATTTCAGCATCTGTAATGAGCCTCAACTAATCTCATTCATTAAGTGGTTCGCTGCAGCCCCAGTATTTAAATATCACTCTCGTCCCAATCACTTGATTAGATCAGATTATGTGTAAGCACACCACCAGACACAGGAACAGCTACTTCCCCTCTGTGAACAGGCTTCTGAACGGTCCTTCCATAAGCTAGGGTACTGTCCGTCGCCAACTTCCTCACTCCCAAATAAGGGACAAAACGGTCAAAATAAGGGACAATTCCCGACGGCAATTCGTTGACCGACTGGGCCGTTGCTGGGTGAATGATGAGTTGGCCCCGGGTGCTGGACTGCACACAAAGCCCAGCCGGGCGATCCGCGCCAAGTCTGGCACCCCATCCAACTCATGAACCGATGATCGGCTGTGAGAAGGAGGGGTGGTGGTGGTGGTGCCGGCGGTAAGCGAAGGTCCGTAGGTCGGACAGCTGGCCGGGCTGCCGACCGACCGACGGGGCCACGGGCGAGGCGCTGCTGCTGCTGCTGCTGCTGCACTCCATGGGCTGCACTACGTCGGGACGGGCGACGCGCGGGCCGGACGCGGCGCTCTGACCCGACAGTCCCCTCGACCCGAGTAGTAGCATTCAAAGGTACACAAAAATGCTGGAGAAACTCAGCGGGTGCAGCAGCATCTATGGAGCGAAGGAAATAGGCAAAGTTTTCGGGCCGAAACCCTTCTTCAGACTGATAGGGGGTCAATAGCAGTCAAATACGGGACAAGGGTGGTCCCGTACGGGACAAACCAATTTAGCCCAAAATACGGGATGCCCCGGCTAATACGGGACAGTTGGCAACCCTATGTCCGATCTGCCTCTACCCCATTGCGGACATTGGACTTTGTCTCTGGAACTGATGCGCTACAATGCTGAGAACTATATTCTGCACTCTGCATCTTCCCCTTTGCTCTACCTATTGTTCTTGAGTTGGACTTGATTACATTTATGTATAGTATGTTATATCTGATTTGTTTGGCCAGCATGCAAAACAGTTTTTCACTGTGACAATAACAAACTTTAGACTTTCGAGATACAGCGCGGAAACAGGCCCTTCGGCCCACCATGTCCATGCCGACCAGCGATCACCCCGTACACTAACACTATCTTACACACTAGTTTACAATTTACAGAAGCCAATTGACCTACAAACCAGCACGTCTTTGAAGTGAGGGAGGAAACTGGAGCACCCGGAGAAAACCCACGCAGGTCACAGGGAGAGAATGTACAAACTCCGTACAGACAGCACCCGCAGTCGGGATCGAACCCGGGTCTCTGGCGCTGTAAGGCAGTAGATCTACCTCTGCGACACTGTGCCTACCTAAATCCTAAACCTAACATCCCAGCACAGGCACAGTGTTGAGAGAGTTCCCTAATGGGCCTGTCCCGCTTGGCGATTTTTTTTTAGGCAACTGCCGGCGACTGTCGTAGTCGTAGCAGGTCGCCGAAAGACCGGCGACAACCTACGTCGTCCTGGCGACAACCTACGACAGCGCCTACGTCAGGAGGAGTCAAACTACGCTCATTGGCGTCAAAGCCACTGTCTCCGAAAAATTTCTCAACATGTTGAAAATTCGGAGACCAGAAAGACGCCACGACTTTTTGCGCGACTGAGGAGACGACTCCCGGCGACCACCGGTGAACATGTGGCGACAAACTAGTCGCCTGTAGTTGCCTAAAAAATCACCTAAGTGGGACAGGCCCACAAATCATTCATCCATTCACCCACCATGGATATATTAAGCTGCAATATTTATTTCACAAGATCATAGACTTCCTTCCCAGCTGAACCATCAAGGAAGGATTAAGAACCAGGACTAAATGTCAGCAGGTGTCAACAAAGGAAAGACAAAGGAGCGACTGATACTTCGATTGAAATAAAAGCTGTTTAACCCTGGCATTAATCTAGTCCAGGATTTTTGTTGTTGTCTGGGATCTGTTTATTTTTATTGGGGAAAATTGCTACAGTTGACAACATGAATCACTGCAACAATGAGTAGCGGAACATGTTTCCTGGAAACTCAAGCACAGCAGGTTGGCAAAATGGAGATGCGAGAAAAGTATATTAATCAATCAATCAATTATATTTGTATAGCACATTTAAAAACAACTCACGTTGACCAAAGTGCTGTACATCAGCGCAGGTACTAATGTGCTACATACAATGTTACACAGACCTAACAACACATACATAAACTGTTTACAGCGCCACCTCAGAGGGGCTCAAACTCGCTAGGGAGTAGAAATAGGTTTTGAGCCTCGACTAAAGGGAGTGGATGGAGGGGGCAGTTCTGATGAGGAGCGGGAAGCTGTTCCACAGTCTAGGTGCTGCAACCGCAAAGCGCGTCGCCCCTGAGCTTAAACCTAGACCTGAAGATGTGGATTACAGAAATTACCGAGACACTACATCTAGAAAAAATAAGGTTCAACTTGACTGACAAAACAATTTTCAAACATATGTTTTTTTTTCATTTATTGAATTTCTTCAACAACATAATGGTTGAACACAAACTCAAAACCGATGGTAGGGCTGGGTGAGCGGGCGTACGGAAGGGCAGTTGGATATATCTCCACTTCTTTTACACCTTTTCTAGTTCTGTTTTTTTTTCCTTGCTTTTTTTTCTTTTCTTCTTTCTTTCCTTTTTTTCCCCTTTTCTTTCTCCTATCTAGTTAATAGTTTATAAAATGGTAAAAATGAAGCTGTACGAAAATTGTATAACTGCTATGTCGATCATTTTTTTTTTGTACAACTGCTTCTAACGAAACGTCACCTATTCCTTCGCTCCATAGATGCTGCCTCACCCGCTGAGTTCCTCCAGCATTTTTGTCTACCTGGTGTGTGTAGGATAGTGTTAGTGTGTAGGGATCGCTGGTGGGCATGGGACTCTGTGTTTCCGCGCTGTATCTCTAAACTAAACATGAACTAAAATAAGCTGAATAAAGTATGGTGGTGTTGGTCATGACACTGGCGCTCGTAGTGAGGTGAGCTCACACAGGAGGCTTTGTTTCCAATATCAAACAGCAGTGACAAGAAGGTCCCGGTCTACACAGGGACATAGGCCTTCATCCTCACTAAATGTTATCCCCCTTGATCCTTTCCTCCCTTTTTTCTTTAAGTCAGAGGGTGGTGAATCTGTGGAACTCATTGTCACAGACGGCCGGCTGTGGAGGCCAAGTCAGTGGATGTTTTTAAGGCAGAGATAGATTGCTTCCTTGATTAGTATGGGTGTCAAGGGGTCAATGCCATGATCACATTGAATGGTGGTGCTGGCTCGAAGGGCCGAATGGCCTACTCCTGCACCTATTGTCTATTGGTTATGGGTAGAATAGACTAAAATGCCTTTTATTGAAATTCAAACAGCTTGGTTTGAACGAAATTGCATTTTCTACAGTCTTTTATATTACAAAAAAAACCAAGACACACACTTAACACAATTTACACAAATATCCATCACAGTGAATCTCCAACACCTCCTCACTGCGATGGAAGGCAAAAGTCTTATCTCTTCCCTTTGTTCTTCTCCCGTGGTCCAGCAGTCCAACTGCAGCGTCGAGGCGACTGGGGCTCCCGATGTTAAAGCCCCTGGTGGGCGATGGTAAGTAAGTCCCGCGGCCGTTTAAGCCGCGCGGGGCGATGTTAGGCCCCGCTCCGAGTCATTTAAACCCCGCGATTCCGGCGGGAGAAGTTGCCGTTGCGGGAGCTCCGAAAAGCGGTCTCCCACCAGGGACCTGCGAGCTCCTGATGTTACCGTCCACCGGGCCTGCGGCCAAAGCCTCCGAAGCTCCGAAGTCGGGTCACAGCCGCGTGCCACCACAGCTCTCCCCGCTCCGAAGTCGGCCAGCTCCGTGATGGCGGGTCCGCAGGCTCCGCGACTGGAACCCCCAGGTTGGTCCCGATTGGAGGCTGCCACCGGCTCCACGATGTTAGGCCCAACGACACCGGAGACCTGACAGGGAAAAAGTCGGGTCCCTGTACAGGGAAGAGATTAAACGGTTTCCCCCACCCCCCACATATACACAGCTAAAATATAATAAAAATTAAAACCAAAAACATACATCTAAGGCTAATGGGGTTAGGAGGGAGAGATAGATCAGCCATGATTGAATGGCAGAGTACACTTGATGGGCCGAATGGCCTAATTCTACTACTATCACTTATGAACATTATCGTGTATCTGTACACTGTTGACGTTTCGATTGTAATCATGTATTGTCTTTCTACTAACTTGTTAGCAATCAACAAAAGCTTTACACTGTACATCGACACACACCTTCATCTTCTTGCGAATGAAACATAAATAAACCAAAGGAATAGTTAAATCTCAAGCCGGGTGTTGAGCAGCCAGGTTGTTGTCTCTGTTGGAGTCAATGTCTGCCAGGCCCTGAGCTCCATTTGGTGGGTGGTAGAGTGGGCACCCAGAGATGACATGGTTGGCTGTCTGTTGTTCTGCTCCGCATTCGCAGGCTGGGCTCTGGCGGAGGGAGCCCCCATCTCCACACGCTGGCGTTGAAACGCCCAACTCCAGTACCAAGTCTGTTGAGCTTCACCCATCCACGCTCCTCTGGGGAGGTCAGACCCAGGACAGCTTTTATCTGGTGACGAGATGTAGCTGTGTAATGGAGACGAGGTTGCCTTCCACTCCTGTGACCACTCGGTGGCTATCCACAAGTGATAATAAACTAAACTCAAACTCAATTAATAAGGGGTCTTCCTCTTTCCCTCCCTTTCTCCCTATCCTCCTTTCTTCCTGCCCTCCATCTGTAAATTGGCCCTGGTGTACAGGATAGAACTAGTGTACAGGTGAGAGTTGGTCAGCGTGGACTCGGTGGGCCGAAGGGCCAGTTTCCACGCTCTATCTCTAAACCTAAAATCTAAAACAAAACTGCAGGAGGAAAATCCTTCCGAGCTTTCCTTCCCAATAATCTGTTCCATTGAAGACAACGGCCTCTGATACGTAGTTCAAATGTTCATAGGTTCATGCGTTCTGAGAGCAGAATTAGGCCATTCAGCCCATCAAGTCTACTCCGCCATTCAATCATGGCTGATCTATCTCTCCCTCCTAACCCCATTCTCCTGCCTTCTCCCCATAACCTCTGACACCCGTACTAATCAGCAATCTGTCAATCCCATGATTAAAAACAGCCACGTTGTATGGCGGTGCTGGCTCGAAGGGCCGAATAGCCTACTCCTGCACCTACTGTCTAATGTCTATTGTCTATCCATTGACTTAGATACATAGATACATAGAAAATAGGTGCAGGAGTAGGCCATTCGGCCCTTCAAGCCTGCACCGCCATTCAATATGATCATGGCTGATCATCCAACTCAGTATCCCGTACCTGCCTTCTCTCCATACCCCCTGATCCCTTTAGCCACAAGGGCCACATCTAACTCCCTCTTAAATATAGACAATGAACTGGCCTCAACTACCCTCTGTGGCAGAGAGTTCCAGAGATTCACCACTCTCTGTGTGAAAACGTTTTTCCTCATCTCGGTCTTAAAGGATTTCCCCCTTATCCTTAAGCTGTGACCCCTTGTCCTAGACTTCCCCAACATCGGGAACAATCTTCCTGCATCTAGCCTGTCCAACCCCATAAGAATTTTGTACGTTTCTATAAGATCCCCTCTCAATCTCCTAAATTCTAGCGAGTATAAGACTTGTCCTCCACAGCCGTCTGTGGCAATAAATTCTACAGATTCAACTAAAGAAATTCCTTTTCAGAAAATAGACACAGAGTGCTGGAGTGACTCAGCGGGTCAGGCAGCATCTGTGGAGAACATGGATAGGTGACGTTTCACAGAGTGCTGGAGTAACTCAGCGGGTCCGGCAGCATCTGTGGAGAACATGGATAGGTGACGTTTCACAGAGTGCTGGAGTAACTCAGCGGGTCAGGCAGCATCTCTGGAGAACATGGATAGGTGACGTAATGGGTCAGAACCTCAGGAGGTCTCAATTAGCCTCAAGACATCAGAGGCAAATTTTTATCCCTGAATTATTTTCCGTTATGATAGTAAACAGTTAATCGGAACGAAATAATTGCTTTTAGGATTTGAATCCCTGCAGCCACCTGTAATGAACATTTGCAGCTCAGGACTGAAGTAATTTTGACCCTACAAGATTTGGTTGAATGGTGATGCATTCCGAAGTGCTTATCATGTGCATATTTTAATCATTATTTTACTTTAGCAGTTCTAATTATGCTTGAGTTTGGTGTTTAAGATTTTTATCCATGCCTGAGGACTGCATGGAGCAACTGTTCATGTGAAAATTATTTTGTAATGTAAAGGGGAGACATCGTCTTGCTAACAAACCATTAGGAGGAACGTTTTTCTGAAGTAAATTAGGTGCAGAGAGTTTCAGGGGAATCCTACCAAGGACAAGGGATATTATGAGGTATACAATCATGAGAGGAATAGATCGGGTAGACGCACAGAGTCTCTTGCCCAGAGAAGGGGAATCGAGGACCAGAGGACATAGGTTCAAGGTGAAGGGACAAAAAAAATGAATAGGAATCTGAGGGGTAACTTTCACACAAGGGGTGGTGGGTGTATGGAACGAGCTGCCAGAGGAGGTGGTTGAGGCTGGGACTATCCCAATGTTTAAGAAATAGTTATACAGGTACATGGATAGGCCAGGTTTGGTGGACTAAACGTGGGCAGGTAGGATTAGTGTAGCTGGGGCATGTTGGCCGGTGTGGGCAAGTAGGGCCGAAGGGCCTGTTTCCACGCTGTATCACTCTATGACTATGGATTTTCAGAGGGATTTAATAGATTTTAACTGATTATCAAGGCTTTTCAACGGGGGAGTCAAAGCCAGGCGAGTGATAGGTGGATGCAGGTGAGTGATAGGTGGATACAGGTGAGTGATAGGTGGATACAGGTGAGGGGAGGAAGGTTGATTAGATGGTTGGACAAAGGGCAGGGATGAAAAGACAAAGGGCAATGAGTTGAGGAGATAAAGAAAGGGGGCAGCACGGTGACGCAGCGGTAGAGTTGCTGGCTTACTGCGCTAGAGACCCAGGTTCGATCCTGACTACGGGTGCTGCCTGTACGGAGTTTGTACCTTCTCCCCGTGACCTGCGTGGGTTTTCTCCGGGTGCTCCGTTTTCGAGCACATTCCAAAGACGTACAGGTTTGCAGGTTAATTGGCTTCTGTAAATGTTCCCCATTGCGTTGGTCGGCGTGGGCTTGGTGTGTTGAAGGGCCTGTTTCCACGCTGCATCTCTGCACACATGACAATATTACCACAAAGGTGGTGAACACTGCCCGGTCCGTCGCGGGTACTGACCTCCCTCCCCACCGTCGAAGGGATCTACAGGAGTCGCTGCCTCAAAAAGGCAGCCAGCATCACCAGAGACCCACACACCACCCTGGCCACGCTCTCATTTCACCCCTGCCATCGGGAAGAAGGTACAGGAGCCTGAGAACTGTAACGACCAGGTTCAGGAACAGCTTCTTCCCAACAACCATCAGGCTCTTGAACACTACACAACACTAACCGATGAACGGTGGTTACACTAAAAGATCTCTTTTGACTTTTATCCGCACCAGTATTATTTAGTTTAGTTCAGTTTAGAGATACAGCGCGGAAAACAGGCCCTTCGGCCCACCGGGCCTGCACCGACCAGCGATCCCCGCACATTAAAACCATCCTACAATTTACATTTACACCGAGCCAATTAACCTACAAACCTGCAAAGTCCTTTGGAGTGTGGGAGGAAACCGAAGATCTCGGAGGAAACCCAGGCGGGTCACGTGCAAATTCCGTACAGACAGCACCCGTAGCCGGGATCGAACCCGGGTCTCCGGCGCTGTGAGGCAGCAACTCTACCGCTGCGCCACCAATAAACGTAATTGAATTTATTGAATATGTTTTTCTATTATATATTTTCAGTGTGTATTGTGTCTAGATGCTTATTAAGCTGCTGCAAGTAAGCAATTCTCTCTCTCATTGTCAGTACACAAGGGCCTGTTAAACACTTGATAAATGACTGTGAGACTCCCGCTACCAAGGACTCCTGCTATTCATTGTCCTGAGGAATTTCTCTTTACAGATCACAGGCTTCTATGTGCTGCAATTTTAGCATAAAGGTAGACACAAAATGCTGGAGTAAATCAGCAGGACAGGCAGCAAACAGCATCTCTGGGGTGGGGGGGGGAAGGAATGGGTGACGTCTCGGGTCGAGACCCTTCAGGTGTAAAGCAGCATCTGCAGTTCCTCCCTGCACACTTGGTGTAAAGTCAGATTGAGTCCAGAATCATCGGCTTCATTTGAGCGCGGAAGGAGAGATTCTCAGGAGCGCACTGCATCTGTCTACATCATTGTAAAGTGGCACGGGCTTCTGACACCTCTGATGTACAATCCTCACTAAACCTGCATGTAGCAGCTCCTTAATTGCCTGCCCGTGTTACTAAAATATCCACCAGCATTTACAATGCACGAGATTCCTCCTATGATAGTAATAACCCAGCTTGTATTCCTGGAGGCAATTATATTACAATTATACCAGGTATCGATCATAGCGGAGTTTCTCTCCTGCAGTCAGAGCCACGATCCAGAGTGATAGCTTACACTAGTTATGATCGGGCAGGGACAGCAGTTGTAGAAACAAAGAACTGCGGATGTTGGTTTGCAAAACAGGGACATTCTTGCTGTTGAGGGAGTGCAGCGTATGTTTACAAGGTTAATTCCAGGGATGGCGGGACTGTGATATGCTGAGATAATGGAGCGGCTGGGCTTGTATGCCCTGGAATTTAGAAGGATGAGAGGGCATCTCATTGAAACATATAAGATTATTAAGGGTTTGGACACGCTAGAGGCAGGAAACATGTTCCCGATGTTGGGGGAGTCCAGAACCAGGGCCACAGTTTAACAATAAGGGGTAAGCCAATAAGGGGTAAGCCATTTAGAACGGAGAACTCGCTAGAATTTAGGAGATTGAGAGGGGATCTTATAGAAACGTACAAAATTCTTATGGGGTTGGACAGGCTAGATGCAGGAAGATTGTTCCCGATGTTGGGGAAGTCCAGGACAAGGGGTCACAGCTTAAGGATAAGGGGGAAATCCTTTAAGACCGAGATGAGGAAAAACGTTTTCACACAGAGAGTGGTGAATCTCTGGAACTCTCTGCCACAGAGGGTAGTTGAGGCCAGTTCATTGGCTATATTTAAGAGGGAGTTAGATGTGGCCCTTGTGGCTAAAGGGATCAGGGGGTATGGAGAGAAGGCAGGTACGGGATACTGAGTTGGATGATCAGCCATGATCATATTGAATGGAGGTGCAGGCTCGAAGGGCCGAATGGCCTACTCCTGCACCTATTTTCTATGTATCTATGTATCTATGAGGAAACATTTTTTCTCACAGAGAGTTGTGAGCCTGTGGAATTCTCTGCCTCAGAGGGCAGTGGAGGCCAGTTCTCTGGATACTTTCAAAAGAGAGTTAGATAGGGCTCTTAAAGATAGCATAGTCAGGGGATATGGGGAGAAGGCAGGAACGAGGTACTGATTGTGGATGATCAGTCATGATCACATTGAATGGCGGTGCTGGCTCGAAGGGCCGAATGGCCTACTCCTGCACCTATTGTCTATTGTCTGTAGGGACAATTGTACATTTTTCATTTATACCAAGTCAATTAATTAACCTACAAACCTGAACGACTTTGAGATGCTGTTGTCTAAGGCACTGCTCATTCTAATACTTCCTCACAGAGAGACTCAACATTCAGATACATAATAAAATGACCATTTTTTCATACTTAGCATGCCTTGCGAGTCTGGTTACCCATTCAAGTTTAGGTTTAGTTTAGTTTAGAGATACAGCGCGGAAACAGGCCCTTCGGCCCACCGAGTCATCGCTGACCAGCGATCCCCGCACACTAACACTATCCGACACACACTAGGGACAATTTACATTGATACCAAACCAATTAACTTGCAAACCTGTACGTCTTTGGAGTGTGGGAGGAAACCGGAGCACCCGGAGGAAACCCACGCAGGTCACGGGGAGAACGTACAAACTCCGCACAGACAAGCACCCGTGGTCAGGATCGAACCCGGGTCTCTGGCGCTGTGAGGCAGCAGCTCTACCGCTGCGCCACCGTGAAACTGAGTTGCATTTAGACTCAGTGCCCCCTGCCCCATCCCCTTCCCCCACATCCCTCCCTCTGGCTTTACATTTCACTCTGTGGTAACAACAATATATTGCTGATGCTGACTTCAATATGAAAAGAGTCTTTGATTCCAATATTTGTTGTTTATCTTGCACCGAAACCCCGCTGGGTGCGTTTGTGTCTGAAGATCAATGATAATCCCTAACAAAAGCCTCCGCAGCTTAAGTGAGAACAGGTGCTACGTGCCTTTCCTTCTTTGTTCCCCTGCTCACTTTTTTTCAAAGCAAACATCTCCATTTAATAAAAAATATTCCTGGACTTGTGCATTACTGAATAATTACAGGCTTGTACACTCTGGAGTTTAGAAGGATGAGAGGGCATCTCATTGAAACATATAAGACAATAAGGGTTTGGACACGCTAGAGGCAGGAAACATGTTCCCGATGTTGGGGGAGTCCAGAACCAGGGGCCACAGTTTGGGAATAAGGAGTAAGCCATTTAGAACGGAGACGAGGAAACACTTTTTCACACAGAGAGTGGTGAGCCTGTGGAATTCTCTGCCTCAGAGGGCAGTGGAGGCGGGTTCTCTGGATGCTTTCAAGAGAGAGCTAGATAGGGCTCTTAAAGATAGCGGAGTCAGGGGATATGGGGAGAAGGCAGGAACGGGGTACTGATTGGGGATGATCAGCCATGATCACGTTGAATGGCAGTGCTGGCTCGAAGGGCCGAATGGCCTCCTCCTGCACCTATCGTCTATTGTCTATTGTCTGTTGTCTATTGTCTATTGTCTATTGTCTATAACTCTATTCCTCTCATTCCCCATGAGAGGAATTAATCGGGTCGATTCACACAATCTCTTGCCCAGAGTAGGGGAATCGAGGACCAGAGAGGACAGAGGGTCAAGGTGAAGGGGAAAATAAATGTATAGGAATCTGAGTGCTAATTTTTCACACAGAGGGTGGTAGGTGTATGGAACAAGTTGCCAGAGGAGGTAGTTGAGGCTGGGACTACCCCAACATTTAAGAAACAGTTATACAGGTACATGGATAGGACAGGTTTGGAGGGATATGGACCAAACGCGGGCAGTTGGGGTTAAATGTAAAGTGTCCCGCGTGTGTGTAGGATAGCGTAAGTGCGCGGGGATCGCTGGTCGGCGCGGACTCGGTGGGCCGAAGGGCCTGTTTCCGCGCTGTATCTCTAAAACTAAACCAAACTAAACTAAACTAGCACTAATCCTACACACTAGGGACAATTGACGATTTTTCCGAAGCCAATTAACGTAGAAACATAGAAACATAGAAAATAGGTACAGGAGGAGGCCATTCAGCCCTTCGAGCCAGCACCGCCATTCATTGTGATCATGGCTGATCGTCCCCAATAAATAACCCGTGCCTGCCTTCTCCCCATATCCCTTGACTCCACTAGCCCCTAGAGCTCTATCTAACTCTCTCTTAAATCCATCCAGTGATTTGGCCTCCACTGCCCTCTGTAACCTGCCATGTCCTCTAGTTATTTTATTTTACCACCCTGGGGATAAAGGTTTGACTGTCCATGTCTCTCATAATGTTATAAACACCTCAACACATTCCTCTCAACCTCTGGCGTTCCAGAAACAGATGTCGTTGTGTTATCGAGAAGCAAAGGGAGATTTCATAATGTACAGATCAGAAAATTAGTGGCACAGATTTTCACAGAGATACCTTGGAAACCAGGCACAGAAAGCAAAGGAACATTCCGAATGGCAAAAAGTAACTTCAATGGATTTATGAAGATGCCAGGCCTTGGAATTTATATGTACATTTGCTGAGCTGGTGTAGCGTATCCTCCAGGGGACGTCTCAAAGGAAGGAAATGACACCAAAGAAGCGATTTTTAAGCACTTCTAAATACAGATGACATTAAAGCAGGAGATGATTAAATGAGGGAGCTGCAACTGACTTGAAGATAACAACCAGCATTTACATGGAACCCTTAAAGGCCGGCACGGTGGCGCAGCGGTAGAGTTGCTGCCTCACAGCGCCAGAGACCCGGGGTTCGATCCCGACTACGGGTGCTGCCTGTACGGAGTTTGTTCTTTCTCTCTGTGACCTCCGGGAGCTCCGGTTTCCTCCCGCGCTCCAAAGACGTGCAGGTTTGTAGGTTAATTGCCTTCTATAAATTGTAACTTGCCCCTCGTGTGTGTAGGATAGTGCTAGTGTACGGAATGATCGCTGGTCGGCACGGACTCGGTGGGCCGAAGGGCCTGTTTCCGCGCTGTATCTCTCTTAATGTCGTCGTATCTGGACTGTTCAAACACAATTGTTTACAGCAGCCAATTAACCAAACACTTGGCTCGTCTTTGGGATGTGGGAAGAAACCGGAGCGCCCGCCCGAAGGAAACTCCCGCGGTGACAGGCAGAACCCACAAACTCCACACACACACATCACGCTGGAGGTCCGCATCAAACCCGGGCTGCCGGAGCTGTGAGACAGCTGCACTACCTGCTGCGCCGATGCTATAACCTGGACGGATGACCAAAGGTTTTCCAAAGCAGCAGGGTTTTCGTGAAGCTCGCTCGGGCGGTGGTGGGTGTACGGAACGAGGAGGTAATTGAGGCAGGGACTAACTCAATGTTTACTTCTTTCCTGTCCAACTTCCGTGTTTCAAATGTTGACCTCGCTGTCATCGTCCGTCCTGAAGAGGACGCAAGCTTCCGGCGACAATCAGTGGGAGCCATCACTTGTCGCAGTAGATGATGGTGGTAGCAGAATTAGCTCGGGATACCTCCAGTTTCCAGCCCCACCACGTGGATGCTTCTGCTATGGGGCCACAACGTTTACGAAATATTTAGACAGGTACATGGATTGGACAGGGATATGGGTCAAACGCAGGCAGGTGGGACTTGTGTAGATGGGACATGTTGGCTGGTATGGGCAAGATGGGCCGAAGGACCTGTTTCCACGCTGTATCAGTCTATGACCCCAACACCATTTAATAGGCATTTGGACAGGTACATGGATAGCAAAGATTTAGAAAGATATGGGCCAAACACAGGCAGGTGGGACCAGTGTAGATGGGACATGTTGGCCGGTGTGGGCAAGTTGGGCCAAAGGGCCTGTTTCTATGCTGTCTGACTGTGACTCTCAGAGAGACGGGGAGAGAGGTTTATGTAGGAAGGAACTGCAGGTGCTGGTTTACGGCGAAGATAGACACAACAAGCTGGAAGAACTCAGCGGGACAGGCAGCATCTCTGGAGAGAAGGAATAGGTGACGTCTCGGGTCGAGACCCTTCATCAGGCACCTTCAGCTAAGCAGATTTGGAAAAATGTATTTCCCAGTAAACTTGCCGAATGGGCACTATTCTTGGAAATGAGTTTCAAGGCGGTTAAATCTGTTCTGGTGCAAGATTTAATATCTCTGGAGAATGATACCGTGAAAATCTACCTCCATCATTTTAAACAGCTAAAAACCGTGAAGTACAAAAGTAAATATTGCAGAATCATTTACACTGGGAATTTCTTGTTGTCATCAAAACTGAGTCCAAATAATGTGAGATGTTGGGTGAGACCAGGGAATAATTAAAGAAGACTTTGCTTTCGATAGAGTGTTGTTTCCAGCCACTAATTAATTCCCACTCGATTTAAACCTACTTTAGACTTTAGAGATACAGAATGGAAACAGGCCCTTCGGCCCACCGAGTCCATGCTGACCAGCGATCACCCCGTACACTAGCATTATCCTACACACTAGGGCCTATTTACAATTTTACCAAAGACAATTAACCTACAAATCTGGAGTGCGGGAGGAAACCGGAGCTCCCGGGGAAAACCCACGCAGGTCACGGGGAGAACGTACAGACTCCCGAAGTCAGGATCGAACCTGGGTCTCTGGCGCTGGGAGACAGCAACTCTACCCCTGTGCCCCCGTGCCTCCATGGTGTTGAGAATAAGAGTCGGGAAGCCATAACAGGCCCTTCGGCCCAACTTGCCCATGCCGACAAAGACGCCCCATCTATGCTCGTCCCACCTGCCCGCGTTTGGCCCATATCCCTGTAAACCTGTACCTGTCCAAATGGCATTAAATGTCTTTATGGCTCCATAAGACGCATTTGAAATATTGCGCGCAGTTCTGGTCGCCCCATGACAGCAAGAATGTGCAGGCTTTGGAGAGGGTACAGAAGAGGTTCACCAGAATGCTGAACGTGGAAGGTTGAGGTGAGACCCGATGGAGGTATACAGGAGGCATTGACAGAGCCTTTCTCCCAGAATAGAGGGCAAAGCTTCACGGTGAGAGGGGGGCAAAGTTCAAAGGAGATGTGTGCAGCAACGTTTATTCTGCAGAGGGCGGTGGGTGCCTGGAACGCGCTGCCAGGGGTGGTGGTGGTGGAGGCAGATACAGTAGTGCTGTTTAAGAGGCTTAAAGATAGACGCATGGATATGCAGGGAATGTGTAGGAAGGAACTGCAGATGCTGGTTTCTACCAAAGATAGACATAAAATGCTGGAGTAACTCAGCGGGTCAGGCAGCATCTCTAGAGAGAAGGAATAGGTGACGTTTCAGGTCGAGACCCTTCTTCAGACTCAGGGGAAATGGGAACGAGGGATATAGAAACAGCTAACAATGGCCTGTTTCCTTTATCATCATTACTTTTTTGCATATCTATCATTCTGTTGTTTTATATCTCTCTACATCACCGTCTATATCTCTCGTTTCCCTTTCCCCCTGACTCTCAGTGTGAACAAGGGTCTCAACCCGAAACGTCCCTGACCCGCTGAGTTATATGTGTGTGTGTGTGTGTGTGTGTGTGTGTGTGTGTGTGTGTGTGTGTGTGTGTGTGTGTGTGTGTGTGTGTGTGTGTGTGTGTGTGTGTGTGTGTGTGTGAGAGTGTGTGTGTGTGTGTGTGTGTGTGTGTGTGTGTGTGTGTGTGTGTGTGTCCGTGCGTGCGTGCGTGTGTGTGCGTGTGTGTGTGTGTGTGTGTGTGTGTGTCCGTGCGTGCGTGCGTGTGTGTACGTATATATATATATATATATAATAAACTAAACTAAATGCGTATATATAAATGTTATTTTGTAAATGTATATATAAATGTATAGTAATTATATATATATCCAATTTCCTCATCAAAGTCATGAATAAAGAGATAGACACAAAATGTCCCCTTATTTTAGAGCGGCACGGTGGCGCAGCGGTAGAGTTGCTGCCTCACGGCACCAGAGACCCGTGTTCGATCCCGACTACGGGTGCCGTCTGTACGGAGTTTGTACGTTCTCCCCGTGACCTGCGTGGGTTTTCTCCCAGATCTCCGGTTTCCTCCCACACTCCAAAGACGTGCAGGTTTGCAGGTTACTCGGCTTGGTGTAAATGTAAAATTGTCCCTGGCATGTGTCGGATAGCGTTAGTGTGCGGGGATCGCTGGTCGGCGCGGACCCGGTGGGCCGAAGGGCCCTGTGTCCGCGCTGTATCTCCAAACTAAACTGAAAACCGAAATCTCAGACTCAGAAAGTGAATAACGTGTGTAATCAGCTGAGATGTAAGAATGAGACTAGCTGGTAATCTCCTGCCATGACCCGGGGGTCAGCCCCTGGTTCATAAATCATCAACAAGGTGAAAAATCTACTGTGTACCCAGCATTTAACCTCGTGTGATTGAGTGCGGATGACGTGGACAAGAGACAAGATCAATTTTACTTGGGCCAGTGACTCTGCACAAGGAATTGAGAATGTGTTGAACGGGTCACGGCGCCACTTCAATGGAGCTGTCTGCTCGATGAGCAAGGAGACCATTCACACTAATCGAGGTGCTGACCTCACCCCAACAACCAAGCACTGGCCAGTGGCCTTGAAACGCTCGCACTGCTCTGGGTTTCTTGGAAGCAAATTTGAAGAAGGGGAAGCTGAAGAATATTATGACCCCAAGA
Source organism: Malacoraja senta (assembly GCA_038087875.1). NCBI lineage: Eukaryota > Metazoa > Chordata > Chondrichthyes > Rajiformes > Rajidae > Malacoraja > Malacoraja senta. Next base: position 90,211,628 of record CM075978.1, on the reverse strand, counting down.
CTATTATCGTAACTACTTATTTAACCCTTGCTAATATAGAGCCATCATTTAGTTTAGTTTAGTTTAGAGTAGATGAGTGTCCTTTAGTTTAGTCTAGTTTTGTTTATTGTTTTTAGTTTCGTTGTATTTAGTTTATTGTCACGTGTAAAGCCCCTGTCCCACTGTACGAGGTAATTCACGAGTTCCCCGCGAGCAATGCTAACGGTAGGTACTCGGGACATCCGGTAAACTCGTGACGTTTTTTCATCCCAGCAAAAAATGTCCACGAGCAAAAAAATACTCGTGATGAAAAAGATTGTTACTTTTTATACCTACCGTTAGCATTTGAGCCAACACCGCCATTCAATGTGATCATGGCTGATCATCCCCAATCAGTACCCCCGTTCCTGCCTTCTCCCCATATCCCCTGACTCTGCTATCTTTAAGAGCTCTATCTAGCTCTCTCTTCAAAACATCCAGAGAACCTGCCTCCACCGCCCTCTGAGGCGGAGAATTCCACAGACTCACCTCTCTGTGAGAAAAAGTGTTTCCTCGTCTCCGTTCTAAATGGCTTACTCCTTATTCTTAAACTGTAGCCCCTGGTTCTGGACTCCCCCAACATCGGGAACATGTTTCCTGCCTCTAGCGTGTCCAAACCCTTAACATTCTTATATGTTTCAATGAGATATCCTCTCGTCCTTCTAAACTCCAGAGTGTACAAGCCCAGCCGCTCCATTCTCTCAGCATATGACAGCCAATGACAACATATGACATCTCTGGGTGCCCGCTCTTCCACCCACCAAATGGAGCTCTGTCAGGGCCCGGCAGACATTGACGCCAACAGAGACAACAACCTGGCTGCTCAACACCCGGCTTGAGATCTAACTATTCCTTTGGTTTATTTATGTTTCATCCGCAAGAAGAAGGAGAAGCAGCAGAATCAGAAGTGACCCGGCCAATTACTCAGCGTGTACGATTTCACATGGAAACGACGGCTTGCACAATCTAACCAGGCTTAAAGCGCTTAAATGTGAGGTCAGTGTATTAAAGTACAATGCCAATTGATCCATTTTCCACGTTGCAAATTGTACTTTGAATTCCATCTCCCTGCACCTAATGATTTGCAAATCAGGCGCCAACTAATATTGATACGGAAGCCGTGCTTTGGGCTGAGAGGATTAATTGCCAGGTGTTCATTAACTCGTTGACCCTCATCCCCGATCAACCGTAACCCTGGTGCATATTGAAGAAAAAAATGCTTTACCAAATGTCCCCGGAAGCAACTTACCAGTGAATGTAATGTCCGGAGAAGAGTAGTTTTTGTCTGATTGATCATACCGTTGTAATGCATTTTAACAGCGATTGTCAAAGAATCAATGGAGACCACAATGATATAATGTAGGCCGGCACGGTGTCGCAGAGGTAGGGTTGCTGCCTCACAGCAGCAACCCAGAGACTCGGGTTCGATCTCGGCTGCGGGTGCTGTCTGTGCGGAGTTTGCACGTTCTTCCCGTGACCCGCTTGGGTTTTCTCCCAGATCTTTGGTTTCCTCTCACACTCCAAAGACGTGCAGGTTTGTAAGTTAATTGGCTTCGGTGTAAGTGTAAATTGTCCCTAGTGTGTGTGTAGGATAGTGTTAGTTTGCGGGGATCGCTGGTCAATAGACAATAGACAATAGGTGCAGGAGTAGGCCATTCGGCCCCTCGAGCCAGCACCGCCATTCAATGTGATCATGGCTGATCATCCCCAATCAGTACCCCGTTCCTGTCTTCTCCCCACATCCCCTGTTTTTAAGAGCCCTATCTAGCTCTCTCTTGAAATCATCCAGAGAACCTGCCTCCACCACCCTCTGAGGCAGAGAATTCCACAGACTCACCACTCTCTGGGTGAAAACGTTTTTCCTCATCTCTGTTCTAAATGGCTTACCCCTTATTCTTAAACTGTGGCCCCTGGTTCTGGACTCCCCCAACATCGGGAACATGTTTCCTGCCTCTAGCGTGTCCAAACCCTTAATAATCTTATATGTTTCAAAAGCACAGCCTTTGGACGCATCCCTTCACCCTCACCGACTGGCCACCGGATTGTTCAACTTTTTATTTTAAGAGACACAAAGTGCTGGAGTAACTCAGCGGGTCAGGCAGCATCGGTGGTGCTGCCTGCGGTAGGGTTGCTGCCTCACAGCGCCGGAGACCCAGGTTCGATCCTGACTACGGGTGCTGTCTGCGCATAGTTTCTCCCCGTGACCTACATGGGTCTTCTCCGGGTGCTCCGTTTTCCTCCCACACCGCAAAGACGTGCAGGCTTGAAGGGCCGAATGGCCTACTCCTGCACCTATTGCCCATTGCCTATTGTTAATCGGTGTCTGTAAATTGTATATTTCTGCTAGTTCAGTCAAGATATACAAGACGTAACTAACAATATGAACGTTGAACTCTCCAAAGATAGACACAAAGAGCTGGAGTAACTCATCGGGTCAGGCAGCATCTATGGAGGAAAAGGATGGGTGACCTTCCATAGTGTGTGTGGGATAGTGTTAGTGCATGGGGTGATCGCTGGTCAGCGCAGACGTGGTGGGCTGAAGGGCCTGTTTCTCCACTGTATCTCTAAAGTCTAAAGTCAGAGGACATAGGTTGACGGTGAGAAAGGAAACATTTAACAGGAACCCCAGTGGCAATTTTTTTACTCAGTGGGTGAATGGAACGAGCTGCCAGAGGAGGCAGGTGAGGCAAGTACTATAACAACAGTTAAAAGACATTCGGACAGGTACATGGATAGGAAAGGATTAGAGGGATATGTGTCAATGTGGACATGTCAAACAGCACTGAAACAGGCCCTTCGGCCCGAATTCTGTGGAATTCTCTGCCTCAGAGGGCGGTGGAGGCAGGTTCTCTGGATACTTTCAAGAGGGAGCTAGATAGGGCTCTTAAAGATAGTGGAGTCAGGGGATATGGGGAGAAGGCAGGAACGGGGTACTGATTGGGGATGATCAGCCATGATCACATTGAATGGCGGTGCTGGCTCGAAGGTCCGAATGGCCTACTCCTGCACCTATTGTCTATTGTCTATTGACTATTGACTTGTCCATGCCAACCAATGATGCCTCACCTGCCCATGTTTGGCCTGTATATTCCTCTAAACCTGTCCTAAATATATATATGTCCAGATGTCTTTTCATCTACGGGGCATTAGTGCCATGTTAAAGACATTCCATCCACACCTCACGCTGCCTCGGCAAGGCCAGCAGCATAATCAAGGACCAGTCTCACCCCCGGCCACTCCCTCTTCTCCCCTCTCCCATCAGGCAAGAGGTACAGAAGTGTGAAAACGCACACCTCCAGATTCAGGGGACAGGTTCTTCCCAGCTGCGGTAGAGTTGCTGGGAAGAACCTTGCAGCAGGGGCCACACAGTTTAAGAATAAGGAGTAAGCCATTTAGAACGGAGACGAGGAAACACTTTTTCTCACAGAGAGTGGTGAGTCTGTGGAATTCTCTGCCTCAGAGTTGCTGGGAAGAACCTTACAGCGCTTGCAGCACCAAAGACACAGGTTCGATCCCAACTACAGGTGCCGTCTGTACGGAGTTTGTACGTTCTCCCCGTGACCTGCGTGGGTTTTCTCCGAGATCTTCGGTCTCCTCCCACACTCCAAAGACGTACAGGTTTGTAGGTTAATTGGCGTGGTGTATGTGTAAATTGTCCCTAGTGGGTGTAGGACAGTGTTGATGTGTGGGGGTTGGTGCGGACTCGGTGGGCCAAAGGGCCTGTTTCCGCGCTGTATCTCCAAGCTAAACTAAAAGCTGTTATCAGGCAACTGAACCACCCCCCCACCTGGTACTATGACAGCATTTAAAAGACATTTGGACAGGTACATGGATAGGAGAGGTTTAGAGGGATGTGGACCAAACACGGGCATAAAGTCACAGAGTCAAACAGAACTGAAACAAGCAGACATCAGTCTGAAGAAGGGTCTCGACCCGAAACGTCACCCATTCCTTCTCTCCAGAGACGCTGCCTGTCCCGCTGAGTTACTCCAGCATTTTGTGTCTACAATAGACAATAGACAATAGGTGCAGGAGTAGGCCATTCGGCCCTTCGAGCTAGCACCGCCATTCAATGTGATCATGGCTGATCATCCCCAATCAGTACCCCGTTCCTGCCTTCTCCCCATATCCCCTGACTCCGCTATTTTTTTTTTTTTTAATATTTTTATTTTATTAGAAGTAAGTACAATTGTATACAATCATATTTTCATAATACCTTTTATGTACAGCTTCTTATTTAATTTTTTTTTTTAAATAAACAAGAAAAAGAAAAAAGTTAGATAATGAAAAATAGAAAAATGTGAGATATATAGTGTGTGATCCCCATATCCCCTGACTCCGCTATTTTTAAAAGCCCTATCTAGCTCTCTCTTGAAAGCATCCAGAGAACCTGCCTCCACCGCCCTCTGAGGCAGAGAATTCCACAGACTCACCACTCTCTGTGAGAAAAAGTGTTTCCTCGTCTCCATTCTAAATGGCTTACCCCTTATTCTTAAACTGTGGCCCCTGGTTCTGGACTCCCCCAACATCGGGAACATGTTTCCTGCCTCTAGCGTGTCCAAGCCCTTAATAATCTTATATGTTTCAATATTAAGATTTGCCTTCGATTTAAACCAGCTTCTGCAGTTATTTCCCACTGAAACCAGCCCTGTTGCTGCAGTGTAAAAACAATGCTGTCACAGTACCAGCCTCTCGCAGCCCGGAGCACACAATCACCATTTCACAATTCTTGGTCAGGGATCTTAATTGGCTATTTTTCGTTTACGCAGCACTTATTTGGAGCATCTAAAAAGGAATACATTTAGTTGCTAGGCACGCATTCCTAGCAGAAAGTTGAAAGACACCTCAAGGTTCTTGTATCTTTTAAAATCATCTCAAGAGTAACCAGTCCGTTAATTAGTTTGAAAAATCACTGCAGTGCTGAGCGATCTGAAGCCAATATGCATAACATTCAAAATTTTAATTTTAGAAAGAAATGAATATGTTCCCGATGTTGGGGGAGTCCAGAACCAGGGGCAACAGTTTAAGAATAAGGAGTAAGCCATTTAGAACAGAGACGAGGAAACACTTTTTCTCACAGAGAGTGGTGAGTCTGTGGAATTCTCTGCCTCAGAGGGCGGTGGAGGCCTGTTCTCTGGATGCTCTCAAGAGAGAGCTAGATAGGGCTCTTAAAGATAGCGGAGTCAGGGGATTGGGGATGATCAGCCATGATCACATTGAATGGCGGTGCTGGCTCAAAGGGCCGAATGGCCTACTCCTGCACCTATTGTCTATTGTCCATTGTCTGTTGTCTATTGTCTAATATATAGAAAAATAATAATTCACTGCATCTTATATTCCCCAAAAGGTTATCTTAATCCTTTAAATTTTCAGAAGAACAAGTGACTAAGTGTATCTATACACTGTAAATGGATTGATTGTAATCATGTATTGTCTTTCCGCTGACTGGTTAGCACGCAACAAAAGCTTTTCACTGTACCACGTGACAATAAACTAAACTAACTAACTAACTAGCAATTTGTTTAGTTTAGTTTAGTTTAGAGATACAGCGCGGAAGCAGGCCCTTCGGCCCACCGGGTCCGCGCCGACCAGCGATCCCCGCACATTAACACTATCCTACACGCACTGGGGACAATTTTTACATTTACACCAAGCCAATTAACCTACAAACCTGTACGTCTTTGGAGTGTGGGGGGAAACCGAAGATCTCGGAGAAAACCCACGCAGGGGAGAAGGTACAAACTCCGTACAGACAGCGCCCGTAGCCGGGATCGAACCCGTGTCTCCGGCGCTGCATTCGCGGTAAGGCAGCAACCCAACCGCTGCGCCACCGTGTATAGTTTCACATTAGTATTTTAGGAGTGGCGCAACGGTAGAGTTGCTGCCTCACAGCGCCAGAGACCCGGGTTCGATCCTGACCTTGTGTGCTGTCTGTGTGGAGTTTGCACGTCCTCCCGGTGACCGCGTGGGTTTCCTCCAGGTGCTCTTCTCCCGTTATCTCCGTAACTCACTTGCCTTTCAAACTCCTGTACCTTCTTCCCGATGCCGGGAGTGAAATGAGAGCGTGGTCAGGGGTGGTGTGTGGGTCTCTGATGATGCTGGCTGCCTTTTTGAGGCAGCGACTCCTGTAGATCCCTTCGATGGTGGGGAGGGAGGTCAGTACCCGTGATGGACCGGGCAGTGTTCACCACCTTTTGCAAATATCCTTTCTCCCCACACAAAGTTTTAACAAACAACTCCAACTTCGAATACAACGCTAACCAACCTCAACCTAGGAGGAACTCAGCATTGAGCTAACAATAGACTTCAGTTCAGTTCAGTTTAGTTCAGTTTATTGTCACGTGTACAGAGGTACAGTGAAAAGCATTAGTTGCGTGCTAACCAGTCAGCGGAAAGACAATACATGATTACAATCGAGCCATTACAGTGAATAAATGCAAAGGTTTCAAAGGTCTTTTATTGTCACGTGTACCAATTAAGGTGCAGTGATATGCGAGTTAGCGTACAGCCGTACGGAAAAAAAGCAACAAGACACACAACTACATAAAAGTTAACATAAACATCCACCACAGTGGATTCCCCACATTCCCAACTGTGATGGAAGGCAAAAAGGTCCAATCTTATTCCTCTTTATTCTCCCTCGGTCGGGGCAATCGAAACTCCCGTGTCGGGGCGGTCGAAACTCCCGCGTTGGGGCGGTTCGAAACTCCCGCGGCTTGGAGTTCCCGAAGTCGGTCTCCGACCAGAGGCCGCGGGCTCCGTGATGTTAAGTCCGCAAGCACTCACGGTTGGAGCTCCGAGGTCGATCCCTGGCAAAGGGATCGTGAGTTCCGTGATGTTAAAGTTCCATAGGCTCCCCGCGGTGGAGCTCGCAGCGCGGATGGAGATAAGTTACGGGAAAAAATCGCATCTCCGTCGAGGTAAGAGATTAGAAAAAGATTCCCCCAATCCCACCCCCCACATAAAACAAGCTAAAGAAGACTAAAAACATACATTTAACACTTACAATTAAAACACAAAGAAGGAATGGACAGACAGACTGTTGGCGAGGCAGGTGCATAACGTTTAGTGCCAGGTAAAGCCAGCAAAGTCCGATCAAGGATAGTCCGAGGGTCACCCCAATGAGGTAGATAGTAGTTCAACACTGCTCTCTGGTTGTGGTAGGATGGTTCAGTTGCCTGATAACAGCTGGGAAGAAACTGGTCCTGAATCTGGAGGTGTGCGTTTTCACACGCCTACATCATTTGACTTTCATCACAAGAACTGAATGAGATTTAAATCCTTCTGCTGGAATCCAATTAATAGGCAAAGAAGGACCGGTTACAATTTTTGTTCTTGAATTCTAGCCATACTCATTAAAAGATTAAGATCCTGCAAAAGTGAGAGCAATTTAAATAGAGGTGAAAGGCATTATTTGCAGAGATTGGATTGCAATTCAGGAACGATGAAACCAAGGAGATACAACTTCATCTCTCAATGGTGGTGATAAATCACACACAACATCGGCGGCACGGTGGCACGGCGGTAGAGTTGCTGCCTCGCAGCGTCAGAGACCCGGGTTCGATCCCGACTACGGATCTGTATGGAGTTTGTACGTTCTCCCCGCGTCCTGCGCGGGATTTCTCCGAGATCATCGGATTCCTCCCACCCTCCAAAGACGTTCAGGGCCTGTCCCACTTGGCGATTTTTTTTTCGGCGACTGCCGGCGTCATTGTCTGACGTATCGGGTCGCCGAAAGATTTTGAACATTTCAAAATCCAGCGGCGACAAAAAAAATGTTGCGACACTTGAGGAAACCGCGCGTCAATACGTCATCACGCAGCGACTTTTTCGGTGACCTGATAGGTCAGTCAATGATGCCGGCAGTCGCCGAAAAAATCGGCAAGTGGGACAGGCCCTTAAAGCTTTGTAGGTTAATTGGCTTGGTATAAATGTACAAAATCGTCCCCAGTGGGTGTAGGATAGTGTTAGTGTGCGGGGATCGCTGGTCGGCGCGGACCCGGGGGGTCTGTTTCCACGCTGTATCTCTAAGCTAAACTAAACTAAACTAAGCTAAAACAACAACAAATAACAAGAGATGAAAGAGACTATTTACAGGATTGGTTTGCAACTCTGCTGAATGATGAAATGAAGGAGATATAACTTTATCTCTCAAATGTGGTGAGAGATCACACACACCTCAGCCACTCGCCAAATGGAGGTGATTCTAACCCGCTGAGTTACTCTAGCACCTGGTGTCTCTTTTCATTCCTAGCCACAGCAATTCATGACACAGGAATTGACCGGGATCTAAGAATATCTCTACAGTGTAGGTTAGGAAGTTGTTTACTTTAGTTTAGAGATACAGCATGGAAACAGGACCTTCGTCCCACCGAGTCCGCACCGACCAGCGCTCCCCGCACACTAGTTCTTTCCGACACACTAGGTACAATTTACCTAAGCCAATTTACATACAAACCTGAGATAGACACAATAGACAATAGACAACAGGTGCAGGAGTAGGCCATTCGTCCCTTCGAGCCAGCACCGCCATTCAATGTGATCATGGCTGATCATCCCCAATCAGTACCCTGTTCCTGCCTTCTCCCCATATCCCCTGACTCCGCTATCTTTAAGAGCCCTATCTAACTCTCTCTTGAAAGCATCCAGAGAACTGGCCTCCACCGCCCTCTGAGGCAGAGAATTCCACAGACTCACAACTCTCTGTGTGAAAAACAATGACATCTGTGACACAAAATGCTGGTCGGGCAGCATCTCTGGAGAAAGGGAATAGGTTCAGTTTCAGGCGTGGGACCCTGACCCATCATCCATCCATTTTCTGCAGAGATGCTGCCTGACCCGTTGAGTTACTCCAGTATTTTGTGTTTTTCTTTGGTATAAACCAGCATCTGCAGTTCATTTTTAGCGCTACCGGCAAACCTGCATGTCTTTGGGACGTGGGAGGAAACCGGAGTGCCCGGAGAAAACCCACATGGTCAATGTTTCAATGGACATTTATTGTCACGTGTACCATTTAAGGTACAGTGAAATTTGATTTGCCATATAGTCATACCAGAAAAAAGCAACAAGACACACAACTACACAAAGGTTAACATAAACATCCACCACAGCGGATTCCCCACATTCCCCACTGTGATGGAAGGCAATAACGTGTTATCTTTTCTCCTTTTCCCCCGCGGTCGGGACAGTCGAACCATCCGCAGTCGGGGTGATCGATGTTCCCGCAGCCGCTGATCGAAAATCCCGCGTCGGGGCGGTCGAAGCACCGGCGGCTTGGAGGGACGAACGGACCGCGAGCTCCACGATGTTAAGTCCGCAGACCCTCGCGGTCGAAGCTCCAGCGGCTTGGAGGGACCAAGGGACCCCGAGCTCCACGATGTTAAGTCCGCAGACCCTCGCGGTTGGAGCTCCCAAGGTCGATCCCCAGCAAGAGGCGGCCAGCTCCTCGATGTTAGGCCGCAGTGCGGACGGAGATACAACACGGAAAAAAATCGCATCTCCTTCGAGGAAAAAGTGAGTGGATATATTTAAGGCAGCGATAGATAGAATCTCAATTAGTACGGATGTCTGGGGTTATGGGGAGAAGGCAGAAGAATGGGGTGAGGAGGGAGAGATAGATCAGCCATGAATGAATGGTGGAGTAGACTGGATGGGCCAAATGGCCTAATTCTGCTCCTATCACTTTCTTATGATCTTATGAAAATCAACCATGAGCAGTTAGATTTTGTTTGCACGCTCTTAAGATAATCAAAGTGGACAAATGCCCGTACATGTTAAATCAGCGTTGAGGTGCACTGGCTGACATGAGATTAACACTACAAATAATGTGCTAAAAATTGCCTTCTCCTGAAGCGATGATGGCATTGGATTAACCCAGTGCATAGCCACTATCAAATCCCAAGTACAACCAACCCTAGTTAGAGGAATGAAAAATCTATAAGCGATGCATAAACAGTGGCAACAAAGGCCACCTTCCACTGCATTACAGTATATGCATCGCAGCGGTAGAGTTGCTACCTCACAGCGCCAGTGACCCGGGTTCGATCCTGACTGCGACTGCGGGCGCTGTCTGTTCAGAGTTTGAACGTTCTCCCCGTGACCTGCTTGGTTTTTCTTTGGGTGCTCCGGTTTCCTCCCACACTCCAAAGACGTGCAGGTTTGTAGGTTGATTGGCTTCGGTAAAATTGTAAATTGTCCCTAGTGTGTGTAGGATAGTGTAAGTGTGGTCAGCGCAGACTCGGTGGGCCGAAGGGCCTGTTTGCATGCTGTAACGTCTACAGTGCACAGATACAGCATAAAGGGAATAACGTTTAGATTTCACGATAGTTTATTGTCACGTGTACCGAGGTACAGTGAAAAGCCTTTAGACAATAGACAATAGGCAATAGGTGCAGGAGTAGGCCATTCGGCCCTTCGAGCCAGCACCGCCATTCAATGTGATCATGGCTGATCATCCCCAATCAGTACCCCGTTCCTGCCTTCTCCCCATATCCCCTGACTCCGCTATCTTTAAGAGCCCTATCTAGCTCTTTCTTGAAAGTATCCAGAGAACTGGCCTCCACCGCCCTCTGAGGCAGAGAATTCCACAGACTCACAACTCTCTGTGAGAAAAAGGGTTTCCTCGTCTCTGTTCTAAATGGCTTACCCCTTATTCTTAAACTGTGGCCCCTAGTTCTGGACTCCCCCAACATCGGGAACATGTTTCCTGCCTCTAGCGTGTCCAAACCCTTAATAATCTTATATGTTTCAATAAGATCCCCTCTCATCCTCCTAAACTCCAGAGTATACAAGCCCAGCCGCTCCATTCTCTCAGCGTATGACAGTCCCGCCATCCCGGGAATTAACCTTGTGAACCTACGCTGCACTCCCTCAATAGCAAGAATGTCCTTCCTCAAATTAGGGGAGCAAAACTGCACACAATACTCCAGGTGCGGTCTCACTAGGGCCCTGTACAACTCCAGAAGGACCCTCTTTGCTCCTATACTCAACTCCTCTTGTTATAAAGGCCAACATGCCATTCGCATTTTGTTGCGTGCTAACCAGTCAGCGGAAAGACAATGCATGATTACAATCCAGACGTCCACAGTGTACAGATACATGACAAAGGGAATAACGTTGAGTGCAAGTTAAAGCCCAGTGAAGTCCGATATGCAGCTAAGTGTGTTTAGCTGAAGTGAGAAGATTGTTTTACTGCTGACCTAATGAAGTTGAAGGAATCCATCCGAAACTATGGTATAAATTTCCGGATGAAACCCTTTGAGAGGCATTGATGGCAATTCCTTTTTCCGATACTAATAAATATGCATGTGGCTTCAGTTAGTTTTTGCTTTGATGTTGAATGGTGGTGCATTGGTAATCGCACTGATTCTCATCAGTCAGGAAATTAAAATTCAGACTTTGTTTTCCTTCAATTTCCCCAGACATACATACCTTGACGATCTAACGTACAGTAGATAAGAGGTGAGATTCTCAGCTAGCTGGTTCACTTCCTTGTTGGTGACAACTGCTCCCTCTAGTGCTCATGGTATGAATAACCAACGCATATCATGGCGGCAAGTTGGCGCAGCGGCAGAGTTGTTCCTTGCAGCGCCGGAGACCCGGGTTCGATCCCGGCCACGGGTGCCGTCTGTACGGGGAGTTCGTACGTTCTCCCCGTGACCTGTGTGGGTTTTTCTCCGATGTCTTCGGTTTCCTCCCACACTCCAAAGACGTACAGGTTTGAAGGTTAATTGGCTTGGTATAATTGTAAATTGTCCCCAGTGTGTGTAGGGTAGTGTTTAGCGTGCGGGGATCGCTGGTCGGCGCGGACTCGGTGGGCCGAATGGCCTGTTTCCGCGCTGTATCTCTAAACTAAATCATGATTTAGACAGGAAAGTACAAAGTGCTGGAGGAACTCAGCGGTCAAGCAGCATCTCTGGAGGACATTGATAGATGACGTTTCGGGTCGGGGCACTTCTTCAGATTGAGGGTAGGGGAGGGTGGCAGAAAGCTGCAAGAATGGGCGGCACGGTGGTGGCGTAGCGGTAGAGTTGCTCCCTCACAGCGCCAGAGACCCGTGTTCGATCCTGACTACGGGTGCTGTCTGTACGGAGTTTGTACGTTCTCCCCGCGACCTGCGTGGGTTTCTCCAGGCGCACCGGTTTCCTCCCACATCCCAAAGATATACAGGTTTGCAGGGTAATCGGCTTGATGCCATTGTAAATCGCCCCTAGTGTGTATAGTATAGTGTTAGTGTACGGGGATCGCTGATCTGTGTATAGCATAGTGTTAGTGTACGGGGATCGCTGATCTGTGTATAGTATAGTGTTAGTGTACGGGGATCGCTGATCTGTGTATAGTATAGTGTTAGTGTACGGGGATCGCTGATCTGTGTATAGTATAGTGTTAGTGTACGGGGATCGCTGATCTGTGTATAGTATAGTGTTAGTGTACGGGGATCGCTGATCTGTGTATAGTATAGTGTTAGTGTGTGGGGATCGCTGATCTGTGTATAGTATAGTGTTAGTGTACGGGGA
>CM075978.1:90181595-90196595 GCA_038087875.1 Malacoraja senta | reverse complement strand
AACGCCATCCTACACCCACTAGAGACCATTTTCACATTTACCAAGCCAATTAACCGACAAACCTGTACGTCTTTGGAATGTGGGAGGAAACCGAAGATCTCGGAGAAAACCCACGCGGGACACGGGGAGAAGGTACACACTCTGTACAGACAGCACCCGTAGTTGGGATCGAACCTGGGTCTCCGGCGCTGCATTCGCTGTAAGGCAGCAACTCTACCGCTGCGCCACCGTGACTCCAGCTTTTTGCGTCCATCTCCGGTTCAGTTCCTTCCCACACAGCTGACAGCATTTTGTTCAGTCCTGGGTGTGAAATATATATCAGATAAATTATATATACATTTAAAATGAAACCAAGGAGATCCTGGGGCGGTGCGATTACACACTCGAGCAACAACACAGGTTTGGACACGCTACAGGCAGGAAACATGTCCCCGATGTTGGGGGAGTCCAGAACCAGGGGCCACAGTTTAAGAATAAGGAGTAAAGCCATTTAGAACGGAGACGAGGAAAAACGTTTTCACCCAGAGAGTGGTGAATCTGTGGAATTCTCTGCCTCAGAAGGCGGTGGAGGCCAATTCTCTGGATGCTTTCAAGAGAGAGTTAGATAGAGCGCTTAAAGATAGCGGAGTCAGGGGATATGGGGAGAAGGCAGGAACGGGGTACTGATTGGGGATGATCAGCCACGATCTCAGTGAATGGCGGTGCTGGCTCGAAGGGCTGAATGGCCTCCTGCAAGATTAATGATTCCAGATTCAAGAGAGTTTATTGTCATGTGTCCCAGATAGGACAATGAAATTCTTGCTTTGCTTCAGCACAACAGAATATAGTAGGCATAAATACAGATCAGTGTGTCCATATACCAATGAATATATATATACACACACAAATAAATAAACAGATAAAGTGCAATGGGCTATTAATGTTCAGAGTTTTGTTTGAGTTGAGTTTAATAGTCTGATGGCTGTGGGGAAGTAGCTATTCCTGAACCTGGATGTTGCAGATTTCAGGCTCCTGTACCTTCTACCTGAAGGTAGCAGGGAGATGAGTGTGTGGCCAGGATGGTGTGGGTCCTTGATGATACTGCCAGCCTTTTTGAGGCAGCGACTGCGATAGATCCCCTCGATGGTAGGGAGGTCAGAGTCGATGATGGACTGGGCAGTGGTTACAACATTTTGCAGTCTTTTCCGCTCCTGGGCGCTCCTGCACCTGTTGTCTATTTTGTCTATAATGTGCAGTTTCTCCGAACAATGTCTCTGCACCAGTCTTGCTGGGGGTTAAGTGACAATGGGTTCAGTGTGTTACTCTGACAAGTGCAATGTGTTCAGGAGATAGGAGACAGGAATGTAACAGGACATCTAACGGGCAACGCCAAACAAATCTCCACCTGTCATCTTTAAAAACAAGACATGTTTGGGCCTTAATTACACTTAATCTGTGCTCTCTCACAGGAAGTGAACGGAGCAAAAATGATTTCCAGTCGCAAACTCGACTAATTTAGTTTGTTTTAGTTTAGTTGAGAGATGCAGCGTGTGAACAAGCCCTTCGGCCCACCAGGTCCGCGGCGACCAGCGATCACCCGCTCTCAGAGAATTGGGGCAGCACAGTGGCGCAGCGGGTAGAGTTGCTGCCTCACAGCGCCAGAGGCCCCGGTTCCATCCTGACCTCGGGCGCTGTCTGTACAGAGTTTGTACGTTCTCCCCGTGACCTGCGTGGGTTTTCCCCGGGAGCTATGGTTTCCTCCCACACTCCAAAGACGTACAGGTTTGTAGCCTATTTGGCTTTGGTAAAATTGTAAATTGTCGCTAGTGTGTGTGTTGGTGTGTTCTAGTGTATGGTGATCGCTGGACGGCATGGACTGGGTGGGCCGAAGGGCCTGTTTTCACGCAGTACCTCTAAAACTAAAACCAAAAACTAAAAACCCATGCGGGTCACGGGGAGAACGAACAAACTCCGTGCGGGCAGCACCCGAGGTCAGGATCGAACCGGGGTCTCTGGCGCTGTGAGGCAACAACTCTACCCGCTGCGCCACCGTGCGCCCCAATTCTCTGAGTGCTCTGCTTCCCATCCACACTCCAAAGACGTGCAGGTCTGTAGGTAAATTGGCTTCTGGTAATTGTCCCTAGTGTGTGTAGGATAGAACTAGTGTGAACGGGTGATAGCTGGTCGGCGCGGACATGGTGGGCCGAAGGACTCGTTTAGTAAGCGTGGTCACGAATCTAATAAATTCCAAAAAGGTGCAAATTTTCAGCAATCTGACTAATAATCAGGCTCACTAATTAGCGCTCCACAACACGAATTAGGACCATTTACATTCTCCACTCGACCACATTGGGGACATTCTCAAAATTAATTTAATAATTCAGTCTTCAGTTTGATTCTTTTACATTTTACCTTTCAGTCTGTTGACGTCCAGAAACCTAGTGACATTCACCCTGTTTAAACGCGTAGAGTCGGTGCAGTTTTGTTGCGCCAGGGTCTTGGGCCTGTCCCGCTTTGGCCGTCAGTTACGCGACAGGCCGGTGGCGGGCGAAGATTTCGTGCAGGACGAAGTCCACACTCCTCCACGCCGCTCCAATGCGCCCGTCCCCGCGCTACCCACGCGCCCGTCCCTGCGCTACCCACGCTACCCACACGCTACCCACACGCTACCCACACGCTAGCAGGTCGCGTAAATGGCGCGTGAAAGACAGCCAAGTGGGACAGGCCCTTACGGTTCACGTCAATTTCTCCCTGATGAGCTGACAATATTTATTCTTCATTTAGACAATAGACAATAGACAATAGGTGCAGGAGTAGGCCATTCGGCCCTTCGAGCCAGCACCGCCATTCAATGTGATCATGGCTGATCATCCCCAATCAGTATCCCATTCCTGCCTTCTCCCCATATCCCCTGACTCCACTATTTTTAAGAGCCCTATCTAGCTCTCTCTTGGAAGCATCCAGAGAACCGGCCTCCACCGCCCTCTAAGGCAGAGAATTCCACAGACTCACCACTCTCTGTGAGAAGAAGTGTTTCCTCGTCTCCGTTCTAAATGGCTTACTCCTTATTCTTAAACTGTGGCCCCTGGTTCTGGACTCCCCCAACATCGGGAAAATTTTCCTGCCTCTAGTGTGTCCAAGCCCTTAACAATCTTATATGTTTCAATGAGATTCCCTCTCATCCTTCTAAACTCCAGAGTGTTAATATCAGAAACTTGATAACTTGATCGCTGAGTTACTCCAGCACTTTGCGTCTTTTTTTCTTTGTAAACCAGCATCTGCAGTTCCTGGCGCCCGCATTTAAAAATGGTGCCTTCATCTTCACCCATTTGTGTTATTACAATGTGAAAGAGTGCGGCTCATTTTAACGAGGAGTTAAAGCATCATCTCACTCAGAAATAACCTTATGCTTGAAATCACCGTGGCCAAAGACAGGAGTGTTAATTAGACGCTGGGTCTACAATAAAGCACAGTCTAGGCCTGGAACCTGACAGTGCAACTCTCCCCAGAGGTATAAAGTATTTAATCTAAAAGAGATCTCTGCAAAGACAGAAGAGACTCTTCAAGCAGTTCAGTGTTCATAATGAGATGGTTTTAAACTCCGAGCAAAATCAATAGCAGTCTATAGCTACTGAGAACTGGCAGTCTAATGGTTTAATGGTTTATGCTGACGAAATCCTATCCGGGAAATAAAATCTACTTATCTCATACCCTATTGTCCGTACATCTCTGTTCCCGATGTTGGGGGAGTCCAGAACCAGGGGCCACCGTTTAAGAATAAGGGGTAAGCCATTTAGAACGGAGACGAGGAAACACTTTTTCTCACAGAGAGTGGTGAGTGTGTGAGGAATTCTCTGCCTCAGAGGGCGGTGGAGGCGGGTTCTCTGGATGCTTTCAAGAGAGAGCTAGATATGGCTCTTAAAGATAGCGGAGTCAGGGGGATATGGGGAGAAGGCAGGAACGGGGTGCTGATTGGGGATGATCAGCCATGATCACATTGAATGGCGGTGCTGGCTCGAGGGGCCAAATGGCCTACTCCTGCACCTATTGTCTATTGTCTGGCCTTTGTCCAACCATCTGCCCACCAAGCCTCCTCCCCCTCCCTTGTATCCACCTGGATGTGGAGAGGATGTTTCCACTAGTGGGAGAGTCTAGGACAAGAGGGCCCAGCCTCCGAATTAAAGGACGATCCTTTAGGATGGAGATGAGGAGGAATTTCATTAGTCAGCATGTGGTGAATCTGTGGAATTCATTGCCACAGAAGGCTGTGGAGGCCAAGTCAGTGGATATTTTAAAGGCGGGGATTTCAGAATCTTGATTAGTACGGTTGTCAGGAGAAGGCAGGAGAATGGGGTTGGGAGGGAGGGAGGGATAGATCAGCCATGATTGAATGGCAGAGTAGACTTGATGGGCCGGATGGCCTAATGCTGCTCGTATCACTTGTGAACTTATCACTTGCGAAATATTGAAAGGTAGATACATGGAACCGGTTACAGTCTGAAGAAGGGTCCCAAGCAGAAACATCACCGATCCACGCTCTCCAGAGATGCTGCCTCCTGACCCACTGAGGATTGAAGGATCAAGTGATATTGTAGATAGATGTGTAGCATGTTCCAAGGCCTTCAGAGGTCATACCATTGTTTAGGCGTATCCCGGTTTCCTTTTAAACCCCCGATATAAGCACAATAAGCCCCAAGTTCTTAGTGCAACCAAGAAAGTTCATAGTTTGTTAGTGTTGTGTCGTGTGGCTGCCTCGTCAACAGTTTGTCTGTCCTTTGTGTTTTAATAGTATGTGTTAAATGTACGTTTTTAGTCTTTAGCTTGTTTTATGTGGGGGGTGGGATTGGGGGAATCTTTTTCTAATCTCTTACCTCGACGGAGATGCGATTTTTTCCCGTAACGTATCTCCATCCGCAGTGTGGCCTCTAACATCGAGGAGTTGGCGGCCTTTGCTGGAGGCCGACTTTTGAGAGCTCCACCGCGGGGAGCCTACGGGACTTTAACATCGCGGAGCCCACGATCACTTCGCCAGGGATCGGCCTCGGAGCTCCAACCGTGAGTGCTTGCGGACTTATCATCACGGAG
Source organism: Malacoraja senta (assembly GCA_038087875.1). NCBI lineage: Eukaryota > Metazoa > Chordata > Chondrichthyes > Rajiformes > Rajidae > Malacoraja > Malacoraja senta. The sequence continues at coordinate 90,191,531 of CM075978.1, read as the reverse complement.
CCCGCGGCCTCTGGTCAGAGACCGACTTAGGGAACTCCAAGCCGCGGGAGTTTCGACCGGCCCGACGCGGGAGTTTCGATCGCCCCGACGCGGGGGCTTCGACCGCCGGCTGCGGGAGGTTCGATCGCCCCGACGCATGGTTCGATTCCCCCGACCACGGGAGAAATAATGAGGAAGAAGATTGGACTTTTTTGCCTTCCATCACAGTGGGGAATGTGGGGAATCCACTGTGGTGGATGTTTGTGTTAACTTTTATGTTGGTGTGTGTCTTGTTGCTTTTTTTTCCGGTAATTCGCATATCACTGTACCTTAATGGGCACATGTGACAATAAAAGACCTTTGAAACCTTTGAAAACCTTTGTTCAAGATCCTTCTGGTTGTTGGGAAGAAGCTGTTCTTGACCCTGTAAGTTGCCCCTAGTGTGTGGGGAGTGGATGAGAAAGTTCATAAGTGATAGGAGCAGAATTAGGCCATTCGACCCATCATGTCTACTCCGCCATTCAATCGTGGCTGATCTATCCTTCCCTCTCAAACCCATTCTCCTGCCTTCTCCCCATAACCCCTGACACCCGCACTAATCAAGAATCTGTCTATCTCTGCCTTAAAAATGGGATAACATAGAACAGGTAATCGCTGGTCGGCATGGGGTTGTTGGCCTCCGAATGCTGTTCCAGAAGAGGATTCGTGTTTAGGTTTAGGTTGATTATTGTCACGTGTACCGAGGTCCAGCAAAAATCTTTATTTTGCATGCTATCTGGTAATATTGTAGTTAATACAGTCAAGCCAAACTCACATACAATAGGTGGAGCAAAGGGGAAGATACAGAGTGCAGAATATAGTTCTCAGCATTGTAGTGCACCAGCTCCAGAGACAAAGTCCAATGTCCGCAATGGGGTAGAGGTGAATCGGACAGTACCCTAGCTTATGGAAGGACCGTTCAGAAGTGTTAATTGTACTTATGTTTAGTATGGTTTGACTGGATTAGATGCTGGACAACCTTTTCACCGACTAAATGGAACTAAACAAAGTTAAATTACTTCAACCAAGATTAACATAGGTATTCTGCTCATCATAGTGATGCAATTTGAAAATTGGTTTCCTTCATTACAAGTACTTCTGTGGTTGTCGAGTACTTCAGGGCATTTACAAAGTGCCAGAGAAATGGAAATCCATTTTAATAAACGTATTGTTTAAGAAGGAACTGCAGATGCTGGAAAAATCGAAGGAAGACAAAAGTGCTGGTGAAACTCAGCGGGTGCAGCAGCATCTATGGAGCGAAGGAAATAGGCAACGTTTCGGGCCGAAACCCTTCTTCAGACAACAGACGAATTATGATCATGTAGAAACAAGGAACTGCAGGTGCTGGTTAATACACAAAAAGGACACAGTGCCGGAGTAATTCAGCAGGTCAGGCAGCATCTCTGAAGCAAAAGGAATAGGTGACGTTTCGGCTCAAGAACCTTCTCAAGTCTGAAGAAGGATCCTGACCTGAAACATCACCTATCCATCTTCTCCAGAGATGCTGCCTGACCTGCTGAGTAAAGGGCCTGTCCCACTTGGGCGACCTCTACCGTGAGTTCTGGCGAGTTTGCCCTGGACTCATACTCGCAGCATGGTCGACACAAGGTCGTAGGAGGTCTTTGTAACTCTCCTTCATGCTCGAGAGTGGTCTCCGCGTACTCGAGGCCTCAGCTAGGTTGCGGCGTTTTTTTCAAAATGTTTTTTAAAATGCCCGCGAGTAAAAAAAGGTCGCCATGGAAAAAATCGATACTTTTTTTACTCGTAGGTTTAGTGGTAGTAGGCATGTTAGTCGTGGGTAATTGAGGGTAGTCGAAGGTAGTCGAAGGTAGTTGTAGATAGTCTTCAACATAATCGCAGGGAGGTCGAAGGAGATCGAAGGAGGTCGTCTTCACTCTCCACTATTCGGTGTCCAATTTTCCTGAAGTTAGTCGTAGCTAGTCGTAGCTAGTCTTCAACATAGTCGAAGGAGGTCTTCAACATGACAATTTTTCAAACTCTCCCAAACTCTTCTAAACTCGCCAATTAGGTCGCCCAAGTGGGACAGCCCCTTAACTCCGGCATTTTGTGGCCAGGCTGAAGGAGGGTCTTGACTGGAAATATCATTTATCAACGTATTTAACTTACAAAATTCTTAAGGGGTTGGACAGGCTAGATGCAGGAAGATTGCTCCCGATGTTGGGGAAGTCCAGGACAAGGGGTCACAGCTTATGGATAAGGGGGAAATCCTTTAAAACCGAGATGAGAAGAACTTTTTTCACACAGAGAGTGGTGAATCTCTGGAACTCTCTGCCACAGAGGGTAGTCGAGGCCAGTTCATTGGCTATATTTAAGAGGGAGTTAGATGTGGCCCTTGTGGCTAAAGGGATCAGAGGGTATGGAGAGAAGGCAGGTACGGGATACTGAGTTGGATGATCAGCCATGATCATATTGAATGGCGGTGCAGGCTCGAAGGGCCGAATGGCCTACTCCTGCACCTAATTTCTATGTTTCTATGTTTCTATGTTCTTCAGGGATAGTGCAGAATTAAGACCATGTGCAGCCAACTCTGTCCTTTGCACGCACTCCGCCCTTCGGTAGTGTTATGGTTGCCAACTCCTGCAAACAGGCCCTTCGGCCCACCGTGTCCGCACCGACCAGCGATCCCCGCACATTAACACTATCCGACACACACACCAGGGACAATGTTTACATTTACACCGAGCCAATTAACCTACAAACCTGCACGTCTTTGGAGTGTGGGAGGAAACCGAAGATCCCGGAGAAAAACCCACATGGGTCACGTGCAAACTCCATTCAGACAGCACCCGTAGTCGGGATCGAACCCGGGACTCTGGTGCTGCAAGAGGCAGCGACTCTACCGCTGCGCCACCCTGCAACACTTTTACTATTACTGTTGGCAATAGTGAGAGATGACTATTGATTCCGCATGAATATCTCTCAGGCACGCATTCCACATCACCGAAGCTAACTGTGCATAAATACTCCTCGTTCATCGTCTCCTTTCTGGGGCAACTATCACGGTTCTGTGCTTTTTTGTCGTGGAACCATACAGCACGGAAGCAGGCCCTTCGGCCCAACTCACCGAGCTAACCAAGATGCCCCATCTAAGATAGACACAAAAAACTAGAGTAACTCAGCAGGTGAAGCAGCATCTCTGGAGAAAAGAAATAGGTGACGTTTCGGGTCAAGACCCTTCTTCAGACCTCATTCCCCATCTAAGCTTGTCCGAATTATACCTGCATTAGCCCCTTATCGAAACTTACCGAATAGTGAAAGGCTTGGATAGAGTGGATGTGGAGAGGATGTTACCACGAGTGGGAGAGTCTAGGACTAGAGGTCGCAGCCTCAGAATTTAAGGACGTTTCTTTAGGAAGGAGACGAGGAGGGTGGTGAATCTGTGGAATTCTTTGCCACAGAAGGCTGTGGAGGCCAAGACAGTGGATATTGTTAAAGCGAAGATTGATAGATTCTTGATTAGTACGGGTGTCGGGGGTTATGGGGAGAAGGCAGGAGAATGGGGTTAGGAGGGAGAGATAGATCAGCCATGATTGAATGGCGGAGTAGACTTGATGGGCCGAATGGCCTAATTTTGCTCCTATCACTTTTGAACGTATGTTCCCCTTTATAGCCTCCATCATATATTTTGATATATCTCTGTCCTTTCTGTACAAGATTATAAATCGGATATAAATTAATCAGGGCCTGCTGTGATGAATGGATTTAAAATGTTATTAGAGTTAAAAAGCAAATGACTGTATCCATCCACCTTGTACAAGGGAAATTAATCTATACTGGAAATGAATCAGCCAACATCAGTTTAATCAGAAAACGAATCAGTTAGATTGCTGCCTGGAGATTTTATGATTTTTGGAGGAAGGCCATTTGAAAATTAGATTAATTGATTGACTGATTTCTTTTTTTCAAAAGACGTGGCTGCCTCGTATATCTAGACTCTCAATGAGTTGCCTTTTTCCATTCTACTCACTTTGAGGACAGCCTTGTGGAAGAGCTGCAGGATACCGTCATGGCGTTGAAGGGACTTCAACTCGACATTTCATTACTCGTGAAGATAGGCACGAAATGCTGGAGTAACTCAGCGGGACAGACAACGTCCCACCCCACCCCCCCCCCACCCCCCCACCCTCCCATTCCCACACTCACCTTCCTGTCCTGGGCCTCCTCCATTGTCAGAGTGAGGCCCAGCGTAAATTGGAGGAGCAGCACCTCATATTTCGCTTGGGTAGTTTACACCCCAGCGGTATGAACATTGACTTCTCTAACTTCAGGTAACCCTTGCTTTCCCTCTCTCTCCATCCCCTCCCCCTTCCCAGTTCTCCCACCAGTCTGACTGTGTGCGACTACATTCTACCTCTTTACCTTCTCCCAACTAACAATGAACTATTCTACATTTTCCTTGATCTCCTTTCCCTTTGTCCTGTTTTCACATCATACGCTTCCTTACCTATGTACCTTCTACTCCCCTGACATCCATCTGAAGAAGGGTCTCGACCCGAAACGTCACCCATTCCTTCTCTGCCTGTCCCGCTGAGTTACTGCAGCATTTTGTGTCTATCTGGGACAGACAGCATCTCTGGAGAGAAGGAAGGGGTGGCGTTTGGGGTCGAGACCCTTCTTCAGACTGGGAGTCGGGGAAAGGGAAACGAGAGATATAGACGGTGTAGAGAGATACAGAACAAATGAATTAAAGATATGCAAAAAAGTAACGATGATAAAGGAAACAGGCTTTTGCTAGGTGAGAACGAGAAGCTGGTGCGACGGGTGGGGGAGGGATGGAGAGAGAGGGAACGCACGGGATACTTGAAGTTGGAGAAATCAATATTCATACCACTGGGCTGTAAGCTGTGCACGCAAGATATGAGACGCAGTTCCTCCAATTTGCATTAACCTCACTCTGATCATTTATCGTGGTTTTATCAATGGATGGACTACATCATAATTAGAGTATGTTGCAATGGTGGATCACTATCCACCCTAAATGTTGTCCATTTCATAAGTTCGTAAGTTGATCAGTCATCGGAGCAGAATTAAGCCATTCGGCCCATCAAGTCTACTTCACCATTCAATCATGGCTGATCTATCTTTCCCTCTCAACCCCATTCTCCTGCCTTCTCCCCATAACCCCTGACTCCCGTATTAATCAAGAACCTATCAATCTCCACCTCAAAAATATCCCATTGACTTGGTCCCCACAGCCGTCTGTGGCGAAGAATTCCACAGATTCACAACCCTTCTGATTAAATAAATTCCTCATCACCTTCCTAAAGGAACATCCTTTAATTCTGAGGCTGTGCCCTCTGGTCCTAGACTCTCCCACTAGTGGAAACATCCTCTCCACATCCACTCTATCCAGGCCTTTCACTGTTCGGCTTTTCAGGTGATACCACAGTGGCGGGCAGCGTCTCGAACAAAGACGAGGAGGTGTAGAGATGGAGAACGTAGCAACACGGTGCCAGGATTAAAGATAGGATCATCTGGGCTTGTATTCACTGAGTTTAGAAGGACGAGAGGGGGTCTTATAGAGACATATAACATTCTTAAAGGGCCTGCCCCACTTGGGCGACCTAATCCGCGAGTTCTGGCGAGTTTGCCCTCGGCTCATACACGCAGCATGGTCGACACGAGGTGGTAGGAGGTCTTCGTAACTCTCCTTCATGCTCGAGAGTGGTCTCCGCGTACTCGAGGCCTCAGCTAGGTCGCGGCGTTTTTTTCAATGTGTTAAAAAATGCCCGCGAGTAAAAAAAGGTCGCCATGGAAAAAATCAATACTTTTGTTACTCGTAGGTTTAGTCGTAGTAGGTTGTAGTAGGTCGGCATGTTAGTCGTAGGTAATCGAGGGCAGTCGAAGGTAGTCGTAGATAGTCTTCATCATGGTCGAAGGGAGGTCGAAGGAGATCGAAGGAGGTCGCCTTCACTCTCCACTATTCGGTGTCCAATTTTCCCGAAGTTAGTCGTAGCTAGTTGAAGCTGGTCTTCAACATAGTCGAAGGAGGTCTTCAACATGTCATTTTTTCAAACTCTTCTAAACTCGCCAATTAGGTCGCCCAAGTGGGACAGCCCCTTTTGGGATTAGACAGGCTCGATGCAGGAACAATGTTCCCCATGTTGAGGGAGTCCAGAACCAGGGGTCACACAGTTTAAGAATAAGGGGAAGGCCATTTAGGACTGAGATGAGGAAACACTTTTTCACCCAGAGAGTTGTGAATCTGTGGAATTCTCTGCCGCAGAAGGCAGTGGAGGCCGATTCACTGGACGTTTTCAAGAGAGAGTTAGATTTAGCTCTTAGGGCTAACGGAATCAAGGGATATGGGGAAAAAGCAGGAACGGGGTACTGATTGTGGATGATCATCCACGATCACATTGAATGGTGGTGCTGGCTCGAAGGGCCCAAATGGCCTACTCCTGCACCTATTTTCTATGTTTTTATGTAAACAAAACTTTCCAAAAGGTGACCGACAATAAGGCACAAACCAACATTCCTAACTCCACTCAGGAAGTCTCATGAATCTTTCAAAGTTTCACAGCAAGGACTCTATCTGGGCCAAATGTTGATGGAGGGAAATGTCACACTCATTCTTTATTAGTTTCCTGTTCAGTCTTTGGCAGCTTTTATTTGGGTTTAGTTCAGTTCAGTTTAGTTCAGAGATACAGCGCAGAAACAGGCACTTCAGCCCACCGGGTCCGCGCCGACCAGCGATCCCCGCACACTAACACCATCCTACACACACTAGGGACAATTTACATTTCCACCAAGCCAATTAACCTACAAACCTGTACGTCTTCGGAGTGTGGGAGGAAACCGAAGATCTCAGAGAAAACCCACGCGGGTCACAGGGAGAACGTACAAACAGACAGCCCCCTTAATCAGGTTTGAACCCGGGTCTCTGGCACTGTGAGGCAGGAACTCTACCGCTAGTTGGCTCTGGTAAAATTGCAAATTGTCCCTAATGTGGTGGATAGTGTTAATGTGCGGGGCGATCGCTGGACAGCGGGGACTCCGTGGGCTGAAGAGCCTGTTGCTGCGCTGTATAGAGTCATAGAGTGATACTGCGTGGAAACAGGCCCTTCGGCCCAACTTGCCCACACCGCCCAACAGTGTCCCAGCTACACTAGTCCCACTTGCCTGTGTTTGGTCCATATCCTTCCAAACCTGTCCTATCCATGTAACTGTCCAACTGTTTCTTAAACGATGGGATAGTCCCAGCCTCAACCACTGTACCTCCTCCAGCAGCTCGTTCCATACACCCTCCACCCTTTGTGTGAAAAAGTTACCCCTCAGATCCCTATTAAATCTTTTCCCCTTCACCTTGAACCTATGTCCTCTGGTCCTCGATTCCCCTAATCTGGGCAAGAGATCCTGTACATCTACTGTCGTGACATTTAGGAATGGTTACAACCACAGGGTTAGCACGGGTGTCAGGAGCTATGGGGAGAAGGCAGGATAATGGGGTTGAATGGATGGCAGAGTAGACTTGATGGGCTGAATGGCCTACTTCTGCTCCAATCACATGAACAGCATGAACAGCAGGCGGAGATCAGAGAGATTCCACAACTAGTGGGTCCTATCACAGACAATAGACAATAGACAATAGACAATAGGTGCAGGAGTAGGCCATTTGGCCCTTCGAGCCAGCACCGCCATTCAATGTGATCATGGCTGATCATCCCTAATCAGTACCCCGTTCCTGCCTTCTCCCCATATCCCAACTCAGCTATTTTTAAGAGCCCTATCTAGTTCTCTCTTGAAAGCATCAAGATAACCGGCCTCCACCGCCCTCTGAGGCAGAGAATTACACAGACTCACAACTCTCTGTGAGAAAAAAGTGTTTCCTCGTCTCCGTTCTAAATGGCTTAGTCCTTATTCTTAAAAGCTTTGGAGTCCGAGGTTAAATTAAACACTTAATGGGAGAAGGTAGACAAAAATGTTGGAGAAACTCAGCAGGTGAGGCAGCATCTATGGAGCGAAGGAAATAGGCAACGTTTCGGGCCGAATCCCTCTGATTTTCCAGCATCTGCAGTTCCTTCTTAAACAACTTAATGGGAGAATATCCCCATCCAAAGAATTAAAATGTACAGAGTCCACAACTGTGTAGGATGTTATCAATAATAGATAAACTATAAAGCCAGAGCTCATAGAAACATAGAAACATAGACAACAGGTGCAGGAGGAGGCCATTCGGCCCTTCGAGCCAGCACCGCCATTCATTGTGATCATGGCTGATCGTCCCCTATCAATAACCCGTGCCTGCCTTCTCCCCATATCCCTTGACTCCACTAGCCCCTAGAGCTCTATCTAACTCTCTCTTAAATCCATCCAGTGATTTGGCCTCCACTGCCCTCTGTGGCAGGGAATTCCACAAATTCGCAACTCTCTGGGTGAAAACGTTTTTTCTCAGCTCAGTCCTAAATGGCCTCCCCGTTTATTCTAAGCCTGTGGCCTTCACAACTCACTGCATCTAAAACTAAACTAAAAACGAAACTTTCCAAAAGGTGAGCTGCAATAAGTCACAAAACAACATTCTCCATCCCCCTCAGAGGGGCTGATGAATTTTTCAAACTATCAAGGCATGGTCTCTTAAAGGGCAAAGTGTTGATGGAGGGAAATGTCGCATGTACTTCCTTTATTAGTTTCCTGTTCAGTCTTTGTCAGCTTTTTTTATTGCGGATTGTACAGAAGGCAGCAAAAATGTCCTTGCATCTTTGCAAGGGATACCCTTAAGTCTCTTGTGTCGGAAGGAACTGCAGATGCTGGTTTACACCCCAGCGGTATGAATATTGATTTCTCTAACTCCAAGTAACCCTTCCTTTCTCCCTCTCTCCGTCCCTCCCCCTTCCCAGTTCCCCGACCAGTCGGACTGTCCTCCTGATTACATTATATTTTTGCAGTGCTTCCTTATCCCCCCAGTGAACAATGATCCCATTCGACATTTTCCTTGGACTTCCTCCACTTTGATGTCTCTTTTTCACACCCCACCCTTCCCTATCTCTGTGTCTCCCTCTCCCCCTGACTCTCAGCCTGAAGAAGGGTGTCGACCCCGAAACGTCGCCCATTATCTTCCCTCCAGAGACGCTGCCTGAGTTACTCCAGCATTTTTAGTTTATTCTCAAGTCTCGATCGACAAAACCATCATGTCTGTCAGAGCTCAAAAACAAGGCACTTTTCATATTTCCCAAGATCAAACGTTGAGGCTTTAGACGTGACTGTGTTCACCGCTGAAGGCACAGGGCACTTTATTCCTCTAGCTCCTGGTAAGAAAAAAATAAGATTAATAGCAACAAAGCCAATTTTCTTTTTAAATGACATTTGAGATTTTTGCTCTGCCACCCTGCAGCAAAAATACACAGGCAGGACTTTATATCCAACTATAATGGAAAGGATTCAACCTGCTGGAGCTACACACTTGACCTGTGGCACCAGGTTCACTAGATTAATCTAAACCATTTAACATCAACAAGCCAGCTCCATGTAGTTCAAATTAGGTTTTTTAAAAGGTCTTTTTTTTTCAAATTACTCTCTTGAGTTTATCTGAAAGTGTGAAGAGCAGGTTTACGAGGATATTGCCTGGACTCCAGGGCCTGAGCTACAGGGGGGGAGTTGAGCAGGCTAGGACTATATTGAGTTCTTGTTTAGTCTCAGAGGTACAGCGCGGAAACTGTGTGCGAGATGATAACTTCACAGATGCTGGTTGACACCAAAGATAGACATAAAATGCTGGAGTAACTCAGCGGGACAGGCAGCTTCTCTGGATTAAAAGGAATAGGTGAAGGGGTCTCGACCTGAAACGTCACGTATTCCTTCTCTCCAGAGATGCTGCCTGAGTCGCTGAGTTACTCCAGCGTTTTGTGTCTACCAGCGCGGGAACAGGCTGTGTCCGCGCCAACCAGTGATCACCCATAC
>CM075978.1:90119095-90176595 GCA_038087875.1 Malacoraja senta | reverse complement strand
GCCTGCAAATGGTTGGTTGGGGGGTTTGGGTTGAGGTGAAAAGGCACTGCCTGCAAATAGTTGCTTGGGGGGGTTGGGTTGAAGTGAAAAGGCACTGCCTGCAAATGGTTGTTTGGGGTGTTTGGGTTGAAGTGAAAAGGCACTGCCTGCAAATGGTTGTTTGGGGGGGTTGGGTTGAAGTGAAAAGGCACTGCCTGCAAATGGTTGTTTGTCTAAACTTGACAAATTCCTGTTTGCACTATATTGATTTTAGATAAAATGCTACCACTTACGGCTGTGATTTTTGGCCATCTTACTCAGTTCCCCTCTGCTCATCAGGTGCAGAGGATTCTTTCCATCAATGAAAAACAAAAGTGTTTGTTTTTATTGTTGGAAAAATGAGAATCCTCTCCTGTCAATCACGCCATGAAGGCCACACCTTTTCTGGTGGGAGGGGGAGGGATTATAAAACCCGGAAGTGTGGGTGTGGCTCAGTCTCTGCATGATGGGGGAGGGAGAGGTCACGACTCTGTCTGAGCTGTGAATCAACTGAACACACTGAATGTCTACTTAACTGTGAGTGTGGTGTTTTGTGTGTTTTATGGTGGTTTTTATGGTGGTTTCACCCTGCTTGAAATAGTATGAAACTGCATTTGAATGTGTTGGCCTTGCACCCTGCATGAAATGGTATGAAACTGCATTTGAATGTGGTGTCGTTGCACCCTGCATGAAATGGTATGAAACTGCATTTGAATTTGGTGGCCTTGCACCCTCCTTGAAATGGTATGAAACTGCACTTGAATTCGGTGGCCTTGCACCCTGCTTGAAGTGGTTGGAAACTGAACCTGAATTTGGTGGCCTTGCACCCTGCTTGAAGAGGTATGAAACTGCACTTGAATTTTGTGGCCTTGCACCCTGCTTGAAGTGGTATGAAACTGCACTTGAATTTTGTGGCCTTGCACCCTGCTTGAAGTGGTAGGAAACTGCACTTGAATTTGGTGGCCTTGCGCCCTGCTTGAAGTGGTAGGAAACTGCACTTGAATTTGGTGGCCTTGCACCCTGCTTGAAATGGTAGGAAAATGGATTTGAATTTGGTGGCCTTGCACTCTGCTTGAAATGGAATTTCAAGGAATAGCCGTGAGTCAACTGCCAGCCCACCAGCCGTGAGTGAGCTGCCAGCAAATCAGGCTTGAGGGGCTGAGCTGCCACCCCAAGAATCCATTTGGCCCACAATGTCCATACTAGCCCTCTGGAGACCAATAGTCCCTGCAGCCAACAACAACCATACCAGCACTCCAGAAAGCCCCCCCCCCCCCCCCCCCCCCACTGGGTGGAGAGGTGAAATATTGCATCGGGGGACCAGCCCTCCCGTGTGAACATGGGACCCAACGGGTCCCACTTAGTCTAGTATATTTTGGATATATACACTCACGCACTCACACATATACATATGTATAGGAAAGAACTGTAGGTGCTGGTTTAAATCGATGGTAGACACAAAATGCTGGAGTAACTCAGCGGGACAGGCAGCATCTCTGGAGAGAAGGAATTGGTGACCCTTCTTCAGACTGGTCTCGACCCCAAACGTCACCCATTCCTTCTATCCAGAGATGTTGCCTGTCTGTCCCGCTGAATTACTCCTGCGTTTTGTACATATGTACATACACACATATGTACATACATATGTTGGGTATATATACGTACACACACACTCACACACATATTTCTGTGTGTGTGTATGCTTGCAAAAATATCCACACATTGGGTATATACTGTACGTATGTATATATCTACATACATGTACACACATACATTGGGTATACATTGAATGAATAGTATAAAACGGACCTACAATTAAAATAGCAACTAATATGTAAGAATTTACAGTACATACACATATGACAATATATTATTTAAGTTGCATTATTTTATTGTAAAATAATAATATATATACACACAGAAAATGTGACTTTTGCGTTGCGATCTAAGGAGATTATTAATGAAGGGGCTCCCATTTGCTGCATCAGAAATAGCCTCTGAAGTCAGGCATCATGTCCGTGGTATAATAGCATCAGATAACAAGAAAGAAACAGAGATTGATCACAACGTCCGAATTCCAGTTTGAAATGATTATTAATATCAACTCTGGCTCTGGCTGCTTCAACGCAGGCAAACGGTTCACTGGTTCCTTTATCGTCATGTGTGCAGAAACGCAGTGACGTGCTTGTTCTGCAATCCATCAAATCGTACCCTTCATCAACGCAGAGCAACTGCAGGTAGACACCAAATGCCAGAGTATCTCAGCGGGGAAAGACAGGCAGCATCTCCGGAGAGAACAAAGTGTTAAAGAAGGAACTGCAGATGCTGGAAAATCGAAGGTACACAAAAATGCTGGAGAAACTCAGCGGGTGCAGCAGCATCTATGGAGCGAAGGAAACAGGCAACATTTCGGGCCGAAACCCTTCTTCAGACTGGGGTTTCGGCCCGAAACGTTGCCTGTTTCCTTCGCTCCATAGATGCTGCTGCACCCGCTGAGTTTCTCCAGCATTTTTGTGTATCTCCGGAGAGAAGGTTGACGTTTTGGGTCGAGACCCTTTTCAATAGACAATAGACAATAGACAATAGGTGCAGGAGTAGGCCATTCGGCCCTTCGAGCCAGCACCGCCATTCAATGTGATCATGGCTGATCATCCCCAATCAGTACCCCGTTCCTGCCTTCTCCTCATATCCCCTGACTCCGCTATCTTTAAGAGCCCGATCTAGCTCTCTCTTGAAAGCATCCAGAGAACCTGCCTCCACCGCCCTCTGAGGCAGAGAATTCCACAGACTCACCACTCTCTGTGAGAAAAAGTGTTTCCTCGTCTCCGTTCTAAATGGCTTACTCCTTATTCTTAAACTGTGGCCCCTGGTTCTGGACTCCCCCAACATCGGGAACATGTTTCCTGCCTCTAGCGTGTCCAAACCCTTAATAATCTCATGTGTTTCAAGGGGCTTGTCCAATTTTTGCTTCTTTTTTAAAATCTTTTTTTTAGTTTTCGGGTCGAGTGTGAAGAACTGTCTCAACTTTTTCACCCAGAGAGTTGTGAATCTGTGGAATTCTCTGCCACAGAAGGCAGTGGAGGCCGATTCTCTGGATGCTTTCAAGAGAGAGTCAGACAGGCAACATCCCTGGAGAGAAGGAATGGGTTGACGTTTTGGCGTTAGAAACATAGAAACATAGAAAATAGGTGCAGGTGTAGGCCATTCGGCCACTCGAGCCAGCACCGCCATTCAATATGATCATGGCTGATCATCCACAATCAGTACCCCGTTCCTGCTTTCTCCCCATATCCCTTGATTCCGTTAGCCCTAAGATCTAAATTTAATTCTCTCGACTCGACCCAAAACTAAAATAAAGATTTAAAAAACAAGCAAATATTGGATAAGCCCTGAAGAAAGGTCTCGACCCGAAACGTCACCCATTCCTTCTCTCCAGAGATGCTGCCTGTCCCGCTGAGTTACTCCAGCACATTGTGTCTATCTTTGGTTTAAGCCAGCACCTGCAGTTCCTTCCTGCACAAGCAACTGCAGGTGCTGGAATCTTAAGCAAAACACAAAGTGCAGGAGGAAATCGGCGGGTCAGGCAGCATCTGTGGAGGGAGTGGACAGGTAACGATTTGAGTTGGGACTCTTTCTTCAGACTGATCAAGATGCCAGCATATGCAGTCCCTTGTGTCTCCACAGGGTGGTGCAGCGGGTAGAGCGACTGCCTCACTGCCAGAGACCCGGTTCAATCCTGACCTCGGGTGCTGTCTGTGTGGAGTTTGAACGTTCTCCCTGTGACTGTGTGGGTTTCCTCATGGTGCTCCGGTTTCCTCTCACATCCCACTATATACAACAAGTGATCCTCCGTCAGTTTCGCCACCTCCAACGTGACCCCACCACTCGCCACATCTTCCCATCTCCCCCTATGTCTGCCTTCCGCAAAGACCGCTCCCTCCGTAACTCCCTTGTCAATTCTTCCCTTCCCTCCCGTACCACCCCCTCCCCGGGTACTTTCCCTTGCAACCGCAAGAGATGCAACACTTGTCCCTTCACCTCCCCCCTCGACTCCATTCAGGGACCCAAGCAGTCGTTCCAGGTGCGACAGAGGTTCACCTGCATCTCCTCCAACCTCATCTATTGCATCCGCTGCTCTAGATGCCAGCTGATCTACATCGGTGAGACCAAGCGGAGGCTTGGCGATCGTTTCGCCGAACACCTCCGGTCGGTCCGCAATAACCAACCTGACCTCCCGGTGGCTCAGCACTTCAACTCCCCCTCCCATTCCGTATCTGACCTCTCTGTCGTGGGTCTCCTCCATGGCCACAGCGAGCAACACCGGAAATTGGAGGAAATGCACCTCATATTCCACTTGGGCAGTCTACATCCTGGGGGCTTGAACATTGAATTCTCCCAATTCTGCTAGCCCTTGCTGTCCCCTCCCCTTCCTCAGCCATCTGGTTGTCTCCTCCCCTCCCCCAGCCCTCGGGCTCCTCCTCCGCCTTTTTTCCTTTTTTCCTTTCTTCTCCCCACCCCCTATCAGTCTGAAGAAGGGTTTCGGCCCAAAAACGTTGCCTATTTCCTTCGCTCCATAGATGCTGCTGCACCCGCTGAGTTTCTCCAGCATTTTTGTGTGCCTACTATATACCTCGCTGGTGACTCTCATACTATCTTCGATCGGACTTTGCTGGCTTTAACTTGCACTAAACATGTATCTATACACCGTAAATGGCTCAGGCAGTATAGAAAGAATGGGTGACGTTTCGGGTCGAGACCCTTCTTCGGACCCGAAATGTTATCCATTCCTTCTCTCCAGAGATGCTGCCTGTCCCGCTGAGTTACTCCAGCACTTTGTGTCTGGCTTCGGTGTAAACCAGCATCTGCAGTTCCTTCCTACGCACATTAAAAAGGATCGATTGTAATCATGTATTGTCTTTCCGCTGACTGGTTAGCACGCAACAAAAGCTTTTCACTGTACCTCGCTACACGTGACAATAAACTAAGACTAACCTAAAATAAAGACGTGCGGGTTTGTAGGTTAATCAGCCCCCTGTAAATTGCTCCTGGGGTGTAGGGAGTGGATGAGAAAGTGGGATAACGTTCAACGAGAGCGAATGTCACTGCTTTTTGTCTAATCATCTCTGGCTTTTGTCCACCCATTAGCCGATCAAAACACCCCTCACCTGTATCACTCCTCAGTCTGAAGAAGGGTCTCGACCCGAAACGTCGCCTATTCCTTCTCTCCATTGATGCTGCCTCACCCGCTGAGTTACTCCAGCATCTTTTGTCTACTCCCCAGACATTGTCCAGATTATTTAGTTTAGTTTAGAGATACAGCGCAGAACCAGGCCCTTCGGCCCACCGGGTCCGCGCCGACCAGCGATCCCCGCACATTAACACCATCCTACACACACCAGGGACAATTTACACGGTTTTCCAAGCCAATTAACCTGCAAAAACATGTGTAGGAAGGAACTGCAGATGCTGGTTTAAATCGAAGATAGACACAAAATGCTGGAGTAACTCAGCGGGACAGACAGGCAGCATCTCCGGAGAGAAGGAATGGGTGACGTTTCGGGTCGAGATCCTTCTTCAGACTTAAGAACATGTTCAGTTCTTCAACCTACAAACCTGCACGTCTTTAGAGTGCGGGTGGAAACCGAAGATCTCGTAGAAAACCCACGCAGGTCACGGGGAGAACGTACAAACTCCGTACAGACACGGGTTCGTAGTCGGGATCGAACCCGGGTCTCTGGCGCTGCAAGCGCTGTAAGGCAGCAACTCTACCGCTGCACCGTGGTGAGAAAGACACAGAGTGCTGGAGCAACTCAGCGGGTCAGGCAGCATCCGTGGAGAACATGGATAGTCTGAAGAAGGGTTTCGGCCCGAAACGTTACCTATTTCCTTCACTCCATAGATGCTGCTGCACCCACTGAGTTTCTCCAGCATTTTTGTCTACCATGGATAGGACACATCTCTCCAGAGAGGCTGCCTGTCCCGCTGAGTTACTCCAGCACTTTTTTTTCTGTAAACCTGCATCTGCAGTTCCTTGTTTCCCTGGATTATTTTTTTTTTTGGACTGTCTCCCACCCCAGTGTATCCTTCGTTCAACAAGAGGACCTAGACTGTGGACTGTCCTCCAGGTGTGGCCTCCCTGATGTAACTAGTGTAACAATCCTTTGCTATTTTTTAACTCCTTTCCCCCAAGAAATAACCACTTTCCTAACCCCCTTACTGCTCCTGCCTTGTAACTCTTTTGTAACTCATGTGGAAGAACACCTAGATCTCTGTGCACTTCACTCATCTGCAATCTTGTTACAATCTTGTCTGCCTTTAGATTATTCTTAGAAAAATCTAAAACAACACCAAGAAACAACAACATGTTTTTACCCACATATCGAGCCTTCATCTTTTTTAAAAACTTTGACTAAAGTTTATTTTGAGTTCAAAAATATATTCCATTTGGTTTCGTTTAATTACGTTTCGTTTTTAATTTAACTTTGTTTAGTTTAGTTTTTAGTTTGCTTAAGGGGCTGCCCCACTGTACGAGCTAATTCAAAAGAGTTCTCCCGAGTTTGCCCTGATTCGAACTCGGAGAATTACGGTAATGGCCGCTCGTAGGTACTCGGGGCTCTCCTGGACATTTTTTCAACATGTTGAAAAATCTTCACGAGTCTTCCCGAGCTTACCGCGCGCGTTTCCCGAGTACCTGCCGTTAGCGTTACGAGCCGCTAAGAGACGTCCCCGAGCTCCGACGTACCCGCGACGTAGATTCTACGTGCTTACCACGAGTTTGATTTTTTTTTAAACTCGGGAGAGCTCTTGAATTACATCGTTCAGTGGGACAGGGCCCTTTAGTTTTTAGTTTAGTTTAGAGATACAGCGTGGAAACAGGCCCTTCGGCCCATCGAGTCGGCGCCAACCAGCGATCCCCCCATTCACAGCAGTTCCATGTTATCCCACTTTCTCATCCACTCCCTGCCACCAAGGGTTCCCAACCTGGGGTAAATTTAAATTTCGCCTACCCAGGGGGTAAATTTGTTGATTCTGGATTTGTACATATTTTTTCTCATTGACTGACTGTGTTCGGTTCTGGTATCTGTTCATCATTAGTTGTTCATAAATAAGTGAAATAACATTGTTATGTGCTCTTAAAGTTGCCGGGGGTAAACGGGACCAAAAAGGTTGGGAAACCCAGCCCTACACAAACCTAGAGTCAATTTACAGATGCCAATTAACCTACAAACCCGCACGTCTTTGGGATGTGGGGGGGGGGGGTGGGGAACCGGAGAACCCGGAGAAAAACCCCACGCGGTCACGGGGAGAACCGTGCAAACTCCACCCGCAGACAGCGCCTGAGGTCAGGATCGAACCCGGGTCTCTGGCGCTGTGAGGCAGCAGCACTACCTGCTGTACAACTGCGCTGCTTCTGAGGCTGGGAAAAACCCCGGTCTGAGTTTTTAAAGTGCCCACCCCTAAACTCAGGATGCTGCTCGAAAAACCAAAATAAATAAAATGGGCTTAGAGTAGGATTAGTTTAAATGGGTTCTTGATGGGCAGCAGGGACTCGATGGGCTGAAAGGCATGTTTCCATGCTGTATGACTCCATGTATTGTTTAACAAATGTTTAGACAGCTACATGATAGGACAGGTTTAGAGGGATATGGGCCAAACGCAGGCAGGTGGGACTAGCGTAGATGGGACATGTTGGTCGGTGTGGGCAAGTTGGGCCGAAGGGCCTGTTTCCACACTGTATCTATCTGTGACCCTCTATCCATTATATCATGGATTGACAGCAGAAGACACAGTAAATGAAGATTTGAACTCATGGATAGGTAATAGTTTATTTATTCATGTGTGTATACATTTATATAATGGTATATGGACACATTGATCTGTTCTGTAGTCAATGCCTACTATGTTCTGTTGTGCTGAAGCAAAGCAAGAATTTCATTGTCCTATCTGGAACACATGACAATAAACTCTCTTGAATCTTGAACCTTGAAATACTTAGCAAAGGAAATGAGCCTCTTGCCCAGAGTCAGTGAATCGAGGACCAGAGGACATAGGTTTAAGGTGAAGGGGAAAAGATTTAATAGGAATCTGAGGGGGTAACTTTCACACAAGGGGTGGCGGGTGTATGGAACGAGCTGCCAGAGGAGGTAGTTGAGGCTGGGACTACCCCAACGTTTATGATACAGTTAGACAGGTACATTGGATAGGACAGGTTTGGAGGGATATGAGCCAAACGCAGGCAGGTGGACTCGTGTAGCTGGGGCATGTTGGGCTGGAGGGCCTGTTTCAACGCTGCCTTACTCTGTGACTCTATGAACAGCTACAGAAAATCCTCGTGAGGTTTGCTTGAATCCGAGTAGACCTATATAAATATTTAATCGTCTTTGATGAAAACAGAGCAGGGAGTTGTGGCAATCACACAGCCCACTTCACAACATCGCAGAGGTGTAGTCAATCCAACAAGGTCAGTTTGATCGATTAAAATTGTGAAACAGTTCTGTCTATTAAGCCTGAGTTCTGAGCTCAGAGCTCTTCATTCAAAGCTCACAGTGTCACTGAATGCTCATGGAGTCTTGCGGATGCTTTCAAGAGAGAGCTAGATAGGGCTCTTAAAAATAGCGGAGTCAGGGGATATGGGAGAAGACAGGGGTACTGATTGGGGATGATCAGCCATGATCACATTGAATGGCGGTGCTGGCTCGAAGGGCCAAATGGCCTACTCCTGCACCTATTGTCTATTGTCTAATATTCAGTTGCCTGATAACAGCTGGGAAGAAACTGGTCCTGTATCTGGTGGAGGTGTGCGTATTGAAACTGGTCCTGTATCTGGTGGAGGTGTGCGTTTTACATATTGAACTGGTCCTGTATCTGGAGTGTGCGTATTGAAACTGGTCCTGTATCTGGTGGAGGTGTGCGTATTGAAACTGGTCCTGTATCTGGTGGAGGTGTGCGTATTGAAACTGGTCCTGTATCTGGTGGAGGTGTGCGTATTGAAACTGGTCCTGTATCTGGTGGAGGTGTGCCTATTGAAACTGGTCCTGTATCTGGTGGACGTGTGCGTATTGAAACTGGGTCCTGTATCTGGTGGAGGTGTGCGTTTTCACATATTGAAACTGGTCCTGTATCTGGAGGTGTGGCGTATTGAAACTGGTCCTGTATCTGGTGGAGGTGTGCGTTTTCACATATTGATGGGGCAGATAGTTACAAACTGCAGGAATAAGTGAAGCATCTCTGGAGAAAAAGGATAGGTGATGTTTCGGGTCGAGACCCTTCTTCAGAGCGAGAGATATGGGCAGGAGTTTAGAATTCAAACATAACAAGGATTCAACTGTAATCCAAACTAACTCAGAGAATGAAGCATATAATTCTCACTGCACAGAAGCTCATTTGGCCCACTGAGTCCATCTCAACTACTGATAGAGCAATCCATAAACATCTGTGTCATTCATAAGTTCATGTGAAAGGAGCAGAATTAGGCCATTCGCCCCATCAAATCTACTCCTGCCATTCAATCATGGCTGATCTATTTCTCCCTCCTAACCCCATTCTCCTGCCTTCTCCCCATAACCCCTGACATCTGTACTAATCAAGATCTATCTATCCCTAAAATATATCCACTGACTTGTCCACCACAGCCTTCTGTGGCAATTAATTCCACAGATTCACCACCTTCCGGCTATAGACAATAGAAATAGACAATAGGTGCAGGAGTAGGCCATTCGGCCCTTCGAGCCAGCACCGCCATTCAATGTGATCATGGCTGATCATCCCCAATCAGTACCCCGTTCCTGCCTTCTCCCATATCCCCTGACTCCGCTATTTTTAAGAGCCCTATCTACCTCTCTCTTGAAAGCATCCAGAGAACCTGCCTCCACCGCCCTCTGAGGCAGAGAATTCCACAGACTCACCACTCTCTGTGAGAAAAAGTGTTTCCTCGTCTCCGTTCTAAATGGCTTACTCCTTATTCTTAAACTGTGGCCCCTGGTTCTGGACACCCCCAACACTGGAACATGTTTCCTGCCTCTAGTGTGATATCTAGCGGCTAAAGATATTCCTCCTCATCTCCCTCCTAAAGAAACATCCTTTAATTCTGAAGCCATGATCTCTGGCCCTAGACTCTCCCACTAGTGGAAACATCCTCTCTAAGTCCACTCTGTCCTAGGCTTTAGTTTAGTGATACAGCGCGGAAACAGGCCCTTCGGCCCACCGAGTCCGCACCGACCAGCGATCCCTGTACATTAACATAGATACATAGAAACATAGAAAATAGGTGCAGGAGTAGGCCATTCGGCCCTTCGAGCCTGCACCGCCATTCAATATGATCATGGCTGATCATCCAACTCAGTATCCTGTACCTGCCTTCTCTCCATACCCCCTGATCCCTTTAGCCACAAGGGCCACATCTAACTCCCTCTAACATTTAACACTATCCAACAACACCTAGGGGGACAATTTTTTGCATTTGTACCAAAGCCAATTAACCTACAAACCTGCACGTCTTTGGAGTGAGGGAGAAACCGAAGATCTCAGAGAAAACCCACGGGGAGAATGTACAAACTCCGTACAGACAGCCACCCGTGGTCGGGATTGAACCCAGGTCTCTGGCGCTGTGAGGCAGCAACCTCTACCGCTGCGCCACCGTGCCACCCAGGCCTTTCGGAAACCGAAAGTATTTATCCTAATAAAGGGAAACAGATTCTTTGTCAGAAGGATTCAACGGTGGGTTCACGGAATGGAAGCAATAAGCCGACGTCTTAGAGAGAAATCTGTGTCACGACCTGGATTTACTCCACTAATTCATCCTGGGGACATCCCCCGAATCTGCCAGATATCCAATTCAGTTAAGGCTTAGATTGTATCATTTATTTCACACAAGCATTCAATGCATTGTGAAGGGTTTAACTGGCCTTTCAGCTGGGAGCTGTGAAGGCATGTGAAGCATTTTGACAGCCCGCTGCTAAACCTTCAATCTCCGATTCTCAGACCTTCCCATGTTTTCGAGAAGAAAATTCAAATGTTCTCAAAATAATTTTGCAGATGATAATTCTTAACGTTTCTTAACGTGTAGGAAGGAACTGCAGATGCTGGTTTACACCGAAGATAGACACAAAATGCTGGAGTAACTCAGCGGGACAGGCAGCATCTCTGGAGAGAAGGAATGGATAACGTTTTGTGTCGAGACCCTTCTTCAGGGCTTATCGAATATTGCTTATTTAAAAAAATCTTTTTTCTGTTTTGTTTAGTTTCGAGAAAACAGGCGGAAACAGGCCCTTCGGCCCACCGAGCCGTGCCGACCAGCTGTCTCCGCACATTAACACTATCCTACACACACACCAGGGACAATTTACACTTCTACCAAGCCAATTAACCTCCAAACGTGCACGACTTTAGAGTGATAGAGCGCAAATCAGGCCCTTCGGCCCACTGGGTCCATGCCGTCCAGTGATCCCCATACTCTAGCACCATCCTACACAATAGGAACCATTTACAATTTTACCAAAAGCCTATTAATATGCAAACCTGCATTTCTTAAAATCCCGGAGAAAGGCCAAAGCGGGTCACGGGGAGAACGTACAAACTCCGTACAGACAGCGCCCATAGTCAGGATCGAACCCGGGTCTCTGGCGCTGTGAGGCAGCAACTCCTCCGCTGCGCCACCGAGCCATATAGTGGATAAATGTGAGGTTATCCACGTTGTTGGCAGGAACAAGAAGGCAGCTTATTATCTGAATGGTGTCAGATTAGGAAAAGGGGAAGTGCAACGAGACCTGGGTGTCCTTGTACACCAGTCACTGAAAGTAAGCATGCAGGTACAGCAGGCAGTGAAGAAAGCGAATGGCATGTTGGCAACGAGAGGACTTGAGTTTAGGAGCAAAGAGGTCCTTCTGCAGTGAGACCACACCCGGAGTATTGTGTGCAGTTTTGGTCTAATTTGAGGAAGGACATTCTTGCTATTGAGGGAGTGCAGCATAGGTTCACCAGGTTAATTCCCGGGATGGCGGGACTATCATGTGCTGAAAGAATGCAGCGAGTAGGCTTGTATTCACTGGAATTTAGAGGGATGAGAGGGGATCTTATAGAAACATATTAATTTATTAAGAGATTGGACACGCTAGATGCAGGAAACATGTTCCTGATGTTGGGGGCGTTTAAGAATAAGGGGTAGGCCATTTAGAACTGAGATGAGGAAAAACATTTTCACCCAGAAAGTTGTGAATTTGTGGAATTCTCTGCCTCAGGAGGCCGATTCACTGGATGCATTGAAAAGAGAGTTAGATAGAGCTCTTCGGGCTAGCAGAATCAAGGGATATGGGGAGAAGGCAGGAATGGGGCACTGATTGTGGACGATCAGCCATGATCACATTGAATGGCGGTGCTGGCTCGAAGGGCCGAATGGCCTGCGCCTAATTTCCCTGGATCTGTGTATCTATGTAAAGTCAGGGTGAACGGCCCTGACCTTAGTGGGAGGTGTAAACTGAACGTCAGTAAAGCCCCTGTCCCACTTTCCCGAGTTACTCACGAATTCTCCCGAGTTTTCCCCTTGATTCAAACTCGGAGAATGTCCGTAGGAGTCCGTAGATATTTCGTAGAGCGGCTCGTAATGCCAGCCGTTGGTACTCGGGGCATCAGGTAAGTCGGGATAGCCCCGAGTACCTACAGCTGGCATCTCCGGGTTTGAATCAAGGGGAAAACTCGGGAGAATTCGTGAGTAACTCGGGAAAGTGGGACGGGGGCTTAAACCTTGCAGCCAATTTTACAACTCCAGCAGGCTTCATCTTGGTGGATTTCCATTCTTTGCATTAGATTCTGTGGCATGGCGCTCCAGCTCAAAGCATTTTCTGGTATATTTATGAAGAAAAGTCAAACAGCATAGATCCTTCAACCTGTTATAATACCTGTTAAAGGCTGGAACCACTTACTGTGCTGTCTAGCTCATTTTCCGCATGGGTTAGATTAAAGACGCGTGAATGTACAGGATACATTTTCATTAGTAATCCCCTACATCCTGTGTGATGTTAAAAGAAAATAAACTCATTGCCTTAAATAAGTAATGCGGAAAATCCAATCTCCGATCGTTTTGAAGCCGGAGCGGAATTTGTCAGTGGAATTTGAGAAGACCTTACTCACTTCGTGAGGCCAGGCGTGAAAAAGGGTAATTTGTCAAACTGCTCCACTAACTCAAGCTGCTCCGTTTAGTTTGGAGATACAGCGCGGAAATAGGCCATTCGGCCCACCGAGCCCATGCCGGCCAGCGATCCCCGCACACTGACGTTACCCTATACGCACTGGGGACAATGTACAACTTTACCAAAACCAATTGACCTACAAACCTGCACGTCTTTGGAGTGTGGGGGGAAACCGGAGCACCAGGAGGAAACCCACGTGGTCACGGGGAGGACGCACAAACTCTGTACGGACAGCGCCCGTAGCCAGGATCGAACCCGGGTCTCTGGCGCTGTGAGGCAGCTACTCTACCGCTGCGCCACCGTGACGTGCACTTAATGAAAGGCCCCTAATGTCTGCAGCAGGGTTGGAATCAGCCATTGTCTTTAACGTGACCTGTTTCAGTTACAGTTTAGTTTTATTGTCACCTGTACCGAGGTACAGTGAAAAGCTTTTGTTGCGTGCTAACCAGTCAGCAGAAAGACAATACATGATTACAATCGAGCCATTCACGGGTTAGAGATACATGATAAGGGAATAACGTTTAGTGCCAGGTAAAGCCCGCAAAGTCCGATTAAAGATAGTCCGAGGGTCTCCAAATAAGATAGTTGTTCAGGACTGCTCTCTGGTTGTCTTAGGTTGTGTTACAGGAGGGATGTGCAAGCTTTGGAGAGAATGGATGTGGGTAGAGTGGATCCACTTGGACAGAGTGGATGTGGAGAGGATGTTTCCACTAGTGGGACAGTCTAGGACTAGAGGCCGCAGCCTCAGAATTAAAGGACGTTCTTTTAAGAAGGAGATGAGGAGAATGGCCTTTAATCAGAGGGTGGGGAATGTGTGACATATTTAAGGCAGAGATGGATATATTCTTCTGAATATGTCTGAAGAAGGGTCTCAACCCGAAACGTCACCCATTCCTTCTCTCCATAGACGCTGCCTGTCCCGCTGAGTTACTCCAGCATTTTGTATCTACCTCTTGACTCAATCGACACTTCACGCTGCCTCGGCAAGGCCACCAGCATAATCAAGGACCAGTCACACCCCCGGTCACCTGCAGTCAGGATCAAACCCAGGTCTCTGACGCTGTAGACAATAGACAATAACCAATAGACAATAGGTGCAGGAGTAGGCCATTCGGCCCTTCGAGCCAGCACCGCCATTCAATGTGATCATGGCTGATCATCCCCAATCAGTACCCCGTTCCTGCCTTCTCCCCATATCCCCTGACTCCACTATCTTTAAGAGCCCTATCTAACTCTCTCTTGAAAGTATCCAGAGAACCAGCCTCCACCGCCCTCTGAGGCAGAGAATTCCACAGACTCACCACTCTCTGTGTGAAAAAGTGTTTCCTCATCTCCGTTCTAAATGGCTTACTCCTTATTCTTGAACTGTGCCCCTGGTTCTGGACTCCCCCAACATCAGGAACATGTTTTCCTGCCTCTAGTGTGTCCAAACCCTTAACAATCTTATATGTTTCAATAAGATCCCCTCTTATCCTTCTAAATTCCAGAGTGTACAAGCCCAGCCGCTCCATTCTCTCAGCATATGACAGTCCCGCCATCCCGGGAATTAACCTTGTAAACCTACGCTGCACTCCCTCAATAGCAAGAATGTCCTTCCTCAAATTAGGGGACCAAAACTGCACACAATACTGCAGGTGTGGTCTCACTAGGGCCCTGTACAACTGCAGAAGGACATCTTTGCTCCAATACCCAACTCCTACTATACTCAAAGCCAGCAACTCTACCGCAGCGCCATCACACCACCCTTAGATACCAAGTGGAGTCAAGAGTGTTTAGTTTTTATTAATTAATTTAGATTAGAGATACAGAGAGGAAACAGGCCCTTCGGCCCGCACTGACCAGCGATCACCTGGTACACTAGCACCATCCTACACACACTAGGGACAATTTACACACACACCAAGCCAATTAGCCTACACGTTGGAGCATCTTTGGAGTGCGGGAGGAAACCGAAGATCTCGGAGAAAACCCACGCAGGTCACGGGGAGAACGTACAAACACCGTACAGACAGCACCCGTGGTCAGGATCGAACCCGGGCCTCCGGCACTGTGAGGCAGCAACTCTACCGCTGCGCCACCGTGCCGCCCAGCTGTCCTATTTAGTTGACGTAAATACCAGCAACGGAACAATGAAGTTCTCAACTGCTGAAGCTTTACAGGCCCAATGACACTAGAGCTAAGATATTGGAACCAGCAGCAGTCTAAGCTTTTTATTGGACCTAATAGAGGCTTAAGATGTTTATTTGCAGACACCGATTCAAACCCAACCTTGGCAGCCAGGGAATTTCCGTTCAAGCATTGATTTGCAGCACGGTGGCGCAGCGGTAGAGTTGCTGCCTCACAGCGCCAGAGACCCGGGTGCGATCCTGACTACGGGTGCTAAGAAAGAACAGCAGATGCTGGAAAAATCGAAGGTAGACAAAAATGCTGGAGAAACTCAGCGGGAGAGGCAGCATCTACGGAGCGAAGGAAATAGGTGACGTTTCGGGTCGAGACCCTTCCTACGACCCTTCTTCTGACTACGGGTGCTGTCTGTGCGGAGTTTGTACGTTCTCCCCGTGACCGCGTGGGTTTTATCCGGGACTCTTTCCACATCCCAAAGACGTAGCTTTTGTAAATTGTCCCTAGCGTGTAGGATATAACTAGTGTACAGGTAATCACAGGTGGGCACGGACTCGGTGCGCCAAAGGATCTGTTTCCACGCTGTATCTAAAATACTAAAACTAAAAACTAAAACAGATTTTCTCCAACACATGTAGATAATGTTTAAGAAGGAACTGCAGATGCTGGAAAAATCAAAGGTAGACAAAAATGCTGGAGAAACTAAGCGGGTGAGGCAGCATCTATGGAGCGAAGGAATAGGTGACATTTTGGGTCGAGACCCTTTTTGAGATAGGGTGGTAAGGAAGGTGTGCGCTATGCTTGCTTTCATTGGTCGGGACATTGCGTTTAAGAGTAAAGAAGTCATGGTAAGTTCATAAGGTCATAAGTGATAGGAGCAGAATTAGGCCATTCAGCCCATCAAGTCTACTCCGCCATTCAATCATGGCCGATTTATCTCTCCCTCCTAACCCCATTCTCCTGCCTTCTCCCCAATAACCCCTGACACCCGTACTACTCAAGATGCAGCTCTATAGGACTTTGGTTAGGCTGCAGTTGTGGTCGCCCCCCATTACAGGAAGGATGTGGAGGCTTTGGAGAAGATGCATAGGAACATAGAAACATAGAAAATAGGTGATGGAGGAGGCCATTCGGCCCTTCGAGCCAGCACCGCCATTCATTGTGATCATGGCTGATCGTCCCCTATCAATAACCCGTGCCTGCCTTCTCCCCATATCCCTTGATTCCACTAGCCTCTAGAGCTCTATCTAACTCTCTCTTAAATCCATCCAGTGACTTGGCCTCCACTGCCCTCTGTGGCAGGGAATTCCAGCAATTCACAACTCTCTGGGTGAAAACGTTTTTTCTCACCTCAGTCATAAATGGCCTCCCCTTTATTCTAAGACTGTGGCCCCTGGTTCTGGACTCGCCCAACATTGGGAACATTTTTCCTGCATCTAGTTTGTCCAGTCCTTTTATAATTTTATCTGTTTCAATAAGATTCCCCCTCATCCTTCTAAACTCCAGTGAATGCAGAAATGGTTTACCGGATAGCTGCCTGGATGAAGGGGCATTAGTTATAAGGAGAGGTTGGGCAGACTTGCATTGTTTTTTTCTGGAGCATCAGAGGTTGAGTGGAGACCTGATAGATATTAATAAAATCATGGGAGGCCAAAATAAGGTAGTCAGTCAGAAGCTTTCTCCCATGGTGCAACTGACAAATTGTGTTGGAAGGAACTGCAGATGCTGATATGCACCAAGCATAGACACAAAATGCTGGAGTCTTCTTAAACATAGAAAATAGGTGCAGGAGTAGGCCATTCGGCCCTTCGAGCCTGCACCGCCATTCAATATGATCATGGCTGATCATCCAACTCAGTATCCTGTACCTGCTTTCTCTCCATACCCCCGATCCCTTTAGCCACAAGGGCCACGTCTAACCCTCTTAAATATAGCCAATGAACTGGCCTCAACTACCTTCTGTGGCAGAGAATTCCACAGATTCACCACTCTCTGTGTGAATTTTTTTTTTATCATCTTGGTCCTAAAAGACTTCCCCCTTATCCTTAAACTGTGACCCCTTGTTCTGGACTTCCCCAACATCGGGAACAATCTTCTTGCATCTAGCCTGTCCAACTCCTTAAGAATTTTGTACGTTTCTATAAGATCCCCCCTCAATCTTCTAAATTTCAGCGTGTACAAGCCGAGTCTATCCAGTCTTTCTTCATATGAAAGTCCTGCCATCCCAGGAATCAGTCTGGTGAACCTTCTCTGTACTCCCTCTATGGCAAGAATGTCTTTCCTCAGATTAGGAGACCAAAACTGTACGCAATACTCCAGGTGTGGTCTCACCAAGACCCTGTACAACTGCAGTAGAACCTCCCTGCTCCTATACTCAAATCCTTTTGCTATGAATGCTAACATACCATTCGCTTTGTTCACTGCCTGCTGCACCTGCATGCCTACTTTCAATGATTGTTGTACCATGACACCCAGGTCTCGTTGCATCTCCCCTTTTCCTAATCGGCCGCCATTCAGATAATAGTCTACTTTCCTGTTCTTGCCACCAAAGTGGATAACCTCACATTTATCCACATTATACTGCATCTGCCATGCATTTGCCCACTCACCCAACCTATCCAAGTCACCTTGCAGCCTCCTAGCATCCTCCTCACAGCTAACACTGCCTCCCCAGCTTTGTGTCATCCGCAAACTTGGAGATGTTGCATTCAATTCCCTCATCCAGATCATTAATATATATTGTAAATAGCTGGGGTCCCAGCACTGAGCCTTGCGGTACCCCACTAGTCACTGCCTGCCATTCTGAAAAGGACCCGTTTACTCCTACTCTTTGCTTCCTGTCTGCCAGCCAGTTCTCTATCCACATCAATACTGAACCCCCAATGCCATGTGCTTTAAGTTTGTATACTAATGTCTTATGTGGGACCTTGTCGAAAGCCTTCTGAAAGTCCAGATATAACACATCCACTGGTTCTCCCCTATCCACTCTACTAGTTACATCCTCGAAAAATTCTATAAGATTCGTCAGACATGATTTACCTTTCGTAAATCCATGCTGACTTTGTCCAATGATTTCACCACTTTCCAAATGTGCTGCTATCCCATCTTTAATAACTGACTCTAGCAGTTTCCCCACTACCGATGTTAGACTAACTGTAGGTATGTTACAAAACTTACCTTCAGTCGCGCTGTAATTCTGCCACTGGCCGTGTGCGCGATTTTGGCGCCTTTAAGGGGGGGGCGGGGTTAAAACGCGGTTTCTCCTCCCTTGTCCTGGAAATATTTCGTTGGAGTACAAAACTTCACTGACAAAATCGTTCCTACCGCCGTTTTGTGATTTTTTTTTTTTAAATTAAATCGTCAATGTCAGCGCCAGAGTAGTTTTAAAAGCAGCTCCTGAAGCGTCAATGCCGATAACGGGGATGGATTTCACACAATGGACAGGTAAACGAAAGTGCTTTCTTTAAATGTATAAAAGTGCTTCTTAAGAAGCCTTTAATTCACATTTTGTCATGCGACACGGTGATTTTATTCCCCGAATTAACGGCAGTATTTTTCATGCCAATACGGGGTTAAATTCACCGCAAATGAACGTTCCAAAAGATCGCGTTCCAGAAATTCGCACTCGCAAGATGAATTAAATGCCCATTCATTTACAGGTATTAAACATTCAATTCCTTCCATTTGGCCTGTAAATTCATGAAAATTAGATTTTAAAATTATGTTATATTGTGAATTATTGTGTGAATGTTATTTGGACACTTAGGCTATTTAAAAATGTTAATCTATTCTTAAGAAATTGATAGATGTTTAGATCTAGTAATTGAATTTTGTAATTAGCTACAATTAGGTAACTAACTAATTATATGCTTTACTTTCATGTGTTCGAAGTAAGATTGTTTCATATTTGTTTCAGAATGCTTCAATCTATAATACCTGAAAATTTCTTTCAGTTACCACAATTTTTAAGAAAGTTATGGGCTTTTAACTGTCCTCGATCACAGCTTTTGTGTTAAGTCAATGGAAAAGCAATAGGGAACTAGATGCTAATTTCTGAGTATGATAATGGCCATAACTTTTTTAATACTGAAGATATGAAAGTGAATTAAGTGTCAAATTAAACTTCTTTTTATGCTTTATCTGATGGGATAAATTGCAGACTTTATTTTTTAAATCTCAAAATTTTGTAACATTGCTACTAACTGGTCTGTAATTCCCCGTTTTCTCTCTCCCTCCCTTTTTAAAAAGTGGGGTTACGTTTGCTACCCTCCAATCCTCAGGAACTACTCCAGAATCTAAAGAGTTTTGAAAAATTAACACTAATGCATCCACTATTTCTGCGGCTACTTCCTTAAGTACTCTGGGATGCAACTTATCCGGCCCTGGGGATTTATCGGCCTTTAATCCATTCAATTTACCTAACACCACTTCCCGGCTAACCTGGATTTCACTCAGTTCCTCCATCCCATTTGACCCCCGGTCCCCTGCTATTTCCGGCAGATTCTTCTTCTTCTCCTACTTCTTCTTCTTCTTCTTGCGTATGACGTGCACAGCCTAAAGTTGTAGGACAACTTGTTCTATCTGATCTTATTTGATTGTGCACGCCGGGTTGATTGCATTCGTCGAAACAGGGCGGACCACATGAAGGTTGCAATCTCCCACCCCAATGCTGGAGTAACTCAGCGGGACAGGCAGCATCTCTGGAGAGAAGGAATGGGTGACGGTTCGGGTCTGAAGAAGGGTCTCGACCCGAAACGTCACCCATTCCTTCTCTCCAGAGATGCTGCCTGTCCCGCTGCGTTACTCCAGCTTTGTGTGTCTATCTTCTGACTTTACACTAAAATTGCAGCTGAACAAAAAAAATGGGGGCACTGATATTGACCCAGGTTGGAGGAGTTACCTTAGTCTCGTGGTCAGCACAGACATTGTGGGCCGAAGAGCCTGTTCCTATGCTGTACTGAAAATAAAATATGTACATATACATATATCCAATTTTCTCATCAAAGTCGTGAATAATGAAAAGATAGATAGAAAATGTTTCCTTATTTTCGTGCAGCGGTAGAGTTGCTGCCTCACAGCGCCACAGACCCGGGTTCGCTGTCTGTACGGAGTTTGTACGTTCTCTCCGTGACCTGCGTGGGTTTTCACCAGGGGGCTCTGGTTTCCTCCCACACTCCAAAGTCGTGCAGGTTTGTTGGTTAATTGGCTTGGTATGAATGTAAATTGTCCCCAGGGTGTGTAGGATAGTGTTAGTGTGCGGGGATCGCTGGTCGGCGCGGACTCGGGTCGCCGAAGGGCCTGTTCCGCGCTGCTTCTCTAAATTAAACTAAACGAAACTAAACAACAAAAAAAACGAAACTAAATGAGCATGACAAGTATTTGACACAGGCAGGATGAAGATGACAGCAGTAAAGACAAACGACTGCTTCGAACTGTTTCAACATCTCCTTACGTCAGAGAATAAAGCAATTTACCATACCAAGTCTGAAGAAGGGTCTCGACCCGAAACATCACCTATTCCTATTCTCCACAGATGCTGCCTGACCCGCTGAGTTACTCCAGCACTCTGTGAAACGTCACCTATCCATGTTCCGGCAGCATCTATGGAGCGAAGGAAATAGGCAACGTTTCGGCCCGAAACCCTTCCGGGTTTCGGCCCGAAACGTTGCCTATTTCCTTCAGGGTTTCGGCCCGAAAGGTTGCCCATTTCCTTCGCTCCACAGATGCTGCCTGACCCGCTGAGTTACTCCAGCACTCTGCGAAACGTCACCTATCCATGTTCTCCGCAGATGCTGCCTGACCCGCTGAGTTACTCCAGCTCTCTGTGAAACGTCACCTATCCATGTTCTCCACAGATGCTGCCTGACCCCCACCAAAACTGATCACCACCATGAAACCTACTACCTGCCCCCTCGACACTGTCCCCTCTGCCCTCCTAAAGGACGTCATTACAACAGCTGGTCCCAGCATCCTCGCCATCTTCAACAGCTCTCTGGCCACTGACACTGTACCTACCTGCTTCAAGCATGCGGTGGTCCAACCACTCCTGAAAAAACCTAACCTCGACCCCACCTTGCCAAGCAACTACAGACCCATTTCTAAACTGCCCTCTCAAAAGCTTTGAAAAGGTAATTTAAGTCAACTTATACCTTACCTTCACCAAAACACTATCTTGGAAACTTTCCAATCAGGTTTCAGGGCTCACCATAGCACAGAGTCTGCCTTGTTGAAGGTACACAATGACCTACTGCTCACCGTTGACTCCGGCGACTGTGCAATCCTGCTCCTTCTTGACCTCAGCGCAGCATTTGATACTGTCGACCACACCATCCTAATTGACCGTCTCCGGTATGGGGTTGGTATTGATGACACTGCCCTGAGCTGGTTCATCTCCTACCTCAAAGGTAGGAGTTTCTCGACTAACATAGGCAACTCTTTCTCCTCCCCAGCTAATCTCTGCTGTGGGGTTCCACAAGGTTCCATCCTTGGCCCCATTCTCTTCTCCCTGTATATGCTCCCCTTAGCCAAGTCATTGAAAGGCACGGCATTTCCTTCCATTGCTACGCAGACGATACACAACTCTATCTGCCCCTGAAGCCCAAAAACAATCAAATCTGTTTAACCTTACCCACTGCCTCGAGGATATAAAGTGTTGGATGGCCCAGAACTTCCTCCAACTAAACGAGAGTAAGTCTGAGGTCATCCTTCTCGGCCCCTCGGACTCAATCAAAATGATAGCAGGCAGCCTTGGAAGCCTTACCCCACTACTCAAACCTCATGTCAAAAACCTTGGCGTGATATTTGACTCAGCACTGAAATTTGACAAACAAGTCAATGCCGTGGTAAAAGCTAGCTTCTTTCAGCTTCGGACGATAGCTAAAATAAAACAATTCCTCCAGTTTGATGACCTCGAAAAGATCATCCACACATTCATCTCCTCCCGCCTAGATTAATGCAACTCCCTTTACACTGGCATCAGCCAATCTTCCCTGTCCCGCCTGCAACTGGTCCAAAACGCCGCAGCGAGACTCTTGACGGGCACCCGAAAAGGACCACATCACCCCGATCCTGGCCTCTCTCCAGTGGCTCCCTGTGCGGTTCCGTATAAACTTCAAGATCCTCCTCCATGTCTACAAAGCCCTCAATGGGCTTGCCCCCACCTACATTGAAAGTCTTCTCACCCACCACTCCACCTCCAGTCCCTCAGATCGGCCGACTTGGGGGTTGCTGAATATCCCACGGTCTAGGCATAAGCTCAGGGCGACCGCACCTTTGCGGTTGCAGCCCCTAGACTGTGGAACAGCATCCCCTTCCCATCAGAACTGCCCCCTCCATCGACTCTTTTAAATCAAGACTAAAGACTTATCTATACTCCCAAGCCTTTCCTGACGTCCTCTGAGTGAGGGCTACATGTATATATGTATGTAGTTTGTTTTGTTTACGCTATTCTTATAACAAATGTAAAGCACTTTGGCCAACGAGAGTTGTTTTTTAAATGTGCTATATAAATAAATGTGACTTGACTTGACTTGACCCGCTGAGTTACTCCAGCACTCTGTGAAACGTCACCCATCCATGTTCTCCACTGATGCTGCCTGACCCGCTGAGTTACTCCACCACTCTGTGTTTCTCTGCAGTTCCTTGTGTCTCTATTTGATTTCTTACCTAGCCCAATGCTGTTGCAAATGTCACAGTGTATCACTTCCTAGGCAATCCAGCAGAGGGCTCCTGGATCAAAGAATGTGACCAGCATTAATCTAAAAACCTATTGACAGAGTTAAATGTGTTTTATTGACATATGTACCGTAATGGTACACTGAAATCTTACTTGCAGAGACGCAACAGGTTTGTAAACTCATTACTCAATAGATAATATAATAACCAACAGAAAAGAAGTCCAAGAAATAAAATAACTCAATATAGTACAAATCAGAGTCTATAGTCCCTAATGCAATCAAGGAATGAATATTGATTTCTCTAACTTCAAGTAACCCTTGCTTTCCCTCTCTTCTCCATCCCTCACCCATCCTAGTTCTCCGACCAGTTTCACTGTCCTCCAGATTAACTTGCACTGATTGCATTGGTGAATCCCTGGAACTCTCTGCCACAGAGGGTAGTTGAGGCCAGTTCATTGGCTATATTTAAGAGGGGTGTTAGATGTGGCCCTTGTGGCTAAAGGGATCAGGGGGTATGGAGAGAAGGCAGGTACGGGATACTGAGTTGGATGATCAGCCATGATCATATTGAATGGCGGTGCAGGCTCGAAGGGCCGAATGGCCTACTCCTGCACCTATTTTCTATGTTTTCTATGTATCTATGTCACCTTCATTGTCACCTTCCCCTCATCTAACAATGAGCCCATTCTACATTTTCCTTGGGCTTCATCCTTTTGATCTCTCGTTTCTCTCTCTGTCTCCCTCTCCCTTGACTCTCGGTCTGAAGAAGGGTCTCGACCCGAACATCACCCATTCCTTTCATTCAGAGATGCTGCCTGTGCTCCTGAGATACTCCAGCGTTTTGTGTCTATCCTCAAGGTAGTTCACAGTTTGGAGTTCAGTTTTAGGTTTAGTTTTAGAGATATAGTGCGGAAACAGGCCCTTCGGCCCACCGGGTCCGCCCTGACCGGCGATCCCGTACATTAACACTATCCTACACACACAGGGACAATTATTACATTTACACCAAGCCAATTAACCTACAAACCTGCACGTCTTTGGAGTGTTGGGAGGAAACCGAAAATCTCGGAGAAAACCCACGCGGGTCACGGGGAGAACGTACAAACTCCGTACAGACAGCACCCGTAGTCGGGATCGAAACCTCAAACGCTACAAATGCTGTAGAGACATAGAAACATAGAAAATAGGTGCAGGAGGAGGCCATTCGGCCGTTCGAGCCAACACCGCCATTCATTGCGATCATGGCTGATCGTCCCAATCAATAACCCGTGCCTGCCTTCTCCCCATATCCCTTGACTCCACTAGCCCCTAGAGCTCTATCTAACTCTCTCTTAAATCCACCCAGTGATTTGGCCTCCACTTCCCTCTGTGGCAGGGAATTCCACAAATTAAGGAAGGAAGCAACTCTACCGCTGTGCCACTGTGCCACCAGTTGGAGTTGTGTAGTGTTCAAGTGCCTGATGGTTGTTGCGAAGAAGCTGTTCCTGAACCTGGACGTTACAGTTTTCGGGCTCCTGTACCTTATTCCCGATGGCAGGGGTGAAATGAGTGCGTGGCCAGGGTGGTGTGGATCTCTGATGATGCTGGCTGCCTTTTTAAGGCAGAGAATCCTGTAGATCCCTTCGATGGTGGGGAGTTCCGACCCGAGATGGACTGGGCTGCCAAGGGTGGTGGTGGAGGCAGATATGATAGTGGTGTTTAAGAGATCATTTGAATAAGCACATGGATAATCATAATCATACTTTATTAGCCAAGTATGTTTTGCAATATACAAGGAATTTCATTTGCCATACAGTCATACCAACAAAACACATTTTAACATAAACATCCACCACAGTGACTCCTCCACATTCCTCACTGTGATGGAAGGCGAAAAAAGTTCAATCTCTTCCCTTCTTTGTTCTCCAGCAGTCGGTGGCTTCTAACCTTCGAACCTCGTGCGGTTTTGGAGCTTCCCGACGTCGGTCCTTAATGTTAATGTCCGCAGGTTGGAGCGTCGATCCCAGGCAAGGAATGGAGGGATATGGATCACATGCAGGCAGAGAAGATTAGTTTAAATTGGCATCATGTTCGGCACGGGCATTGAGGGCCGAAGGGCCTATTCCTGTGTTGTACTGTTCTGTTTTATTATTGACAGTCATTAGCAATTCGCAATTTGTTAAAATATTACACATAAAGTTTGAAGAAGGGTCTTGACCTGAAACTTCACCCATTCCTTCTCTCCAGAGATGCTGCCTGTCCCGCTGAGTTACTCCAGCGTTTCTGTGTCTATCTTCGGTGTAAACCAGCATCTGCAGTTCCTTCCTACACATATTCCATGTTAGTGTTCGTCTGGCCAGTATAGATAGCCATATATTTTCCAACATTACAGTCTGTCTGCGTATTTTTTTTAATCAAATTTTTTTCTCTTCCACGTCATAGCCATTAGAGGTAAAGCCATCAATAAGGAGAGACTTTTTCATTGGCAAATATTAATGGCTGCTCTTTTGTTGTTCTTCTTTACCAGAGTTCCCAGAACCAGAGTAGATGCATAATCAGACTCCGGAGATTAATTTAACACCAGCACTCAGTTCTGCTTCGTTGCAGCGGTAGTTAGCTGATATCACCTCGGCCTTGCCTGTCCCAGCTTATGGAAACACCACTCCCTGTGGATCACAGCACCACTGCTCAAAGTACAACTCCACAATAAATGCTTCATACACAAATCATCTTACAGGAATAGGTGACGTTTTGGGTCGAGACACTTCTTCAGACCCAAGGGGACTCAGTGGATTAGTTTTTATCTTAGCACTATATCGTTCCTTTTAGTTTAGTTTAGTTTAGAGATACAGCGCGGAAATAGGCCCTTCGGCCCACCGAGTCCGCTCCGACCAGTGATCACCCCATCTACTAGCTCTATCCTACACACACCAAATTTACCAAAGCCAAATTAACCTACAAACCTGCACGTCTTTGGAGTGTGGGGGGAACCGAAGCACCCGGAGGAAACCCACGCAGTAACGGGGAGAACGTGCAAACTCCGTACAGACAGCACCCATAGTCGGGATCGAACACGGGTCTCCGGGGTTGCATTCGCTGTAAGGCAGCAACTCTACCGCTGCGCCACCGTGCCGCTGTGTGACTCTATTTAAACTGGCCAATGGCGCAAGTGAATAATGAATTTCTGGTGTGATTATTCCTCACTGAAAATTAAGGGGCCTGTCCCACTTGGCGATTTCTTCGGCGACTGCCGGCGTCATATCAGTGTCGCCAAAAGATTTTGAACATTTCAAAATCCAGCGGCGACAAAAAAGATGTTGCGACACTTGAAAAAACACCGCGCGTCATACGTCATCACGCCGTGATGTCGTACGTCATCATGCCGGCAGTCGGCAAAAAAATCGGCACGTAGGACAGGCCCTTTACTCAATAAATCTGATCATTAATCCAGGATCGTTTGTGGTCGCCCGCTGAGTCCAACTTGACCCTGGCAATTCCTACATTACAACAGTAACATTATTCTGATTGACTGAAAATTGCTTTGGGATGTGAGTCATAGAGCCATACAGGATCGAAGCAGTCCCTTCGGCCCAACTCATCCATGCTGACCCACATCCACACTCGTCCCATTTGTCTGCATTTGGCCCAAATCCCTCTGCCCTCTCCATGTACGGGGGTTATGGGGAGAAGGCAGGCTCCTATACTCAAATCCTCTTGCTATGAAGGCCAACATACCATTCGCTTTCTTCACTGCCTGCATGCAGGTGCAGCAGGCAGTGAAGAAAGCGAATGGTATGTTGGCCTTCATAGCAAGAGGATTTGAGTATAGGAGCAGGGAGGTTCTACTGCAGTTGTACAGGGTCTTGGTGAGACCACACCTGGAGTATTGCATACAGTTTTGGTCTCCTAATCTGAGGAAGGACATTATAGCCATAGAGGGAGTGCAGAGAAGGTTCACCAGACTGATTCCTGGGATGTCAGGACTTTCATATGAAGAAAGACTGGATAGACTTGGCTTATACTCGCTAGAATTTAGGAGATTGAGGGGGGATCTTATAGAAACGTACAAAATTCTTATGGGGTTGGACAGGCTAGATGCAGGAAGATTGTTCCCGATGTTGGGGAAGTCCAGGACAAGGGGTCACAGCTTAAGGATAAGGGGGAAATCCTTTAAGACCGAGATGAGGAAAAACTTTTTCACACAGAGAGTGGTGAATCTCTGGAACTCTCTGCCACAGAGGGTAGTTGAGGCCAGTTCATTGGCTATATTTAAGAGGGAGATAGATGTGGCCCTTGTGGCTAAGGGGATCAGAGGGTATGGAGAGAAGGCAGGTACGGGATACTGAGTTGGATGATCAGCCATGATCATATTGAATGGCGGTGCAGGCTCGAATGGCCAAATGGCCTACTCCTGCACCTATTTTCTATGTATCTATGTATCTATGAATGGGGTTAGGAGGGAGAGATAGATCGATTGAATGGCGGAGTAGACTTGATGGGCCAAATGGCCTAATTCTGCTCCTGTATGGCCAACATGCCCTATCTAAGAGAGACACAATATGCTGGAGTAACCCAGGCAGCATCGCTGGAGAGAAGGAATGGGTGACGTTTCGAGGCGAGACTCTTATTCAAACCATCGACAGAACTACTGTCCACCAAAGAGCCAGAGCCTGGAGACGAGGAAGAGAAGTTCGTGCGAGCTGGCAAGCTAGAAACATACCGTAATTACGGAAAATAAGAAGTAAATGGACTGTGAAGCAATAACTCAATGATGTAAAACAGGGGCAGAGTTCAGTGCAGTCGCTCAATGGTTGGGTGGTTCATCAACCAGAGATGTTTATGGAGTTAATGGAGGAGCAAGTCAAACCTCAGACAGTCATATGTGGATCAAGGGATGTTGAGATAAGTCACTTTTCCACACAGAGAGTTGTGAGTCTGTGGAATTCTCTGCCTCAGAGGGCGGTGGAGGCAGGTTCTCTGGATACTTTCAAGAGAGAGCTAGATGGAGCTCTTAAAGATAGCGGAGTCAGGGGATATGGGGAGAAGGCAGGAACGGGGTACTGATTGGGGATGATCAGCCATGATCACATTGAATGGCGGTGCTGGCTCGAAGGGCCGAAAGGCCTACTCCTGCACCTATTGTTGATTGTCTATTAATCATGGTTGATCTATCTCTCCCTCCTAACACCATTCTCCTGCCTTGTCCCCATAAGAATCTATCTATCTCTGCCTTAAAAATGTCCACTGACTTGGCTTCCACAGCCTTCTGTGGCAAAGAATCCCACAGATTCACTACCCTCTGATTAAAGAAATTTCTCCTCATCTCCGTCCTAAAAGAACGTCCTTTAATTCTGAGGCTACGACCTCTAGTCCTAGACTCTCCCACTAGTGGAAACATCCTGTCTATTGTCTATTGCCATAGAGTGATACAGTGTGGAAACAGGCCCTTCGGCCTAACTTGCCCACACCAGCCAACATGCCCCATCTGAGATAGACACAAAATGCTGGAGTAACCCAGCGGGGCAGGCAGCATCGCTGGATAGGTGGAATGGGTGTCGTTTTGGGTCGAGACCCTTCTTCAGACTTAATGTGGAGAGTCAGGGGAGAGGGAGACAAGAGATAAGGAAGGGTAAGTTGTAAAAACGAAACATCAAAGGAGACTAAGTTCAAGGAAAATGTAGAATAGATGATAGTTAGCTAGGGGAAGGTGACAACAAGATACACAAGGTGAAATTGAATCAGGAGGACAGTCAGACTGGTCAGAGAACTAGGATGGGGGAGGGATGGAGAGAGAGGGAACGCAAGGGTTACTTGAAGTTGGAGAAATCAACATTCATACCACTGGGTCGTAAGCTGCCCAAGCGAAATCTACACCAGTCCCACCTGCCTGTGTTTGGCCCATATCCCTCTAAACCTGTCCTATCCATGTACCTGTCTAACTGTTTCTTAAAAGTTGGGATAGACCCCGACTCAACTACCTCCTCTAGCAGCTCGTTCCATGCACCCACCACCCTTTGCGTGAAAAAGTTACTCCTCAGATTCTTATTAAATCTTTACCCCCCGCACCTTAAACCTGTGTCCTCTGGGTGGGCATAGTTTGATAACAGCGGAACTCAGGATAATGGGACAGCTATCCGACGGGCTGTTACAGTGACAAGGTGCAGCACGAAAGACTCAAACGTTAAAAGATTGAATTAAAATACAGGTCCACCACCGAATTCCCGGCAACTGGTGGTCCTTTTATCCAGACAGCGGGCTTCAACCACCACCCCCCCACCCCACTAAGTCCCCCCGATAATGTGCCCCCCTAGGCCGGGTGAGGCGGCCGATCTCGACCTCATCGGGACTTCCACGGCCGATCGGCGGGTGGTATTTGCCCCCTGCGGCCTGGGGCTCTGGAACTCCCACCCGGCCAGAGCCGGCAGATCCGCTCACAAGGCCGACTTCCGTTGGAGAGGGAACACGCGGTGTCCACGGGGACTCTGGAGGCCTTCCGTGAACGCTGGTCACCGCGGGAGGTTGAATATATTATAGATAAAAATGTTAATATTTTAATTTGATAATTTAGTTTGTAAACTGCCAATATAGGCATTCTTTGATCATGTTACTACTCTATATTTTTGTTTGTTCCAAATAAAAGCATTTTGTATTGTGTAAAAAAAAAAGCCGACTTCCTTGGCCAACAATGGACCATTGTGGGCTCCGCCTTTCCTTGATCATCGTTACTTTTTTGCATAAAATGTCATTCATTTGTTCTGTAGCCCCTCTATATCACCGTCTATATCTCTCATTTCAATTCCCCCCCCGACTCTCAGGCTGAAGAAGGGTCTCGACCCGAAATGTCACCTATTCCTTCTCTCCAGAGATGCTGCCTGTCCCGCTGAGTTACTGCAGCTTGCTGTGTCTAAATAACCATCGCCTAGCATGGTAGGGCCATAAATCTCATCACAACATGGCTCCGTATGTTGTTACACACCCGCATTAAATTGCCGTAACAAGTTCATTTGGAAACTAATCTACAAATCCATTCATCATTGAAAACTCAAAGAGACGTTGAAGATGAGATGATTAGACAGGTAGACAAAAATGCTGGAGAAACTCAGCGGGTGAGGCAGCATCTATGGAGCGAAGGTAATAGGCAACGTTTTGGGTCGAGACCCTTCTTCAGACTGATGTGGGGGTGGGGGGGGGCTGGAAGAAGAAAGGAAGAGGCGGAGACAGTGGGCTGTGAGCGGAAAGAAGGAGACAGCAGGGACTACCCAAAATTGGAGAAGTCAATGTTCATACCGCTGGGGTGTAAACTACCCGAGCGAAATATGAGGTGCTGCTCCTCCAATTTGTCACTCTGGCCATGGAGGAGGCCCAGGACAGAAAGGTCAGATTGGGAATGGGAGGGGGAGTTGAAGTGCTGAGCCACCGGGAGATAAGAGGAGATTAGAGGCGGGACAACAGAAGATTACCCAGGTTCGTGATTCATTGAGAACGTCTACACTGCAGTTACAGCAGTTATTTGATGATGTGTGTATTTTTAATACGAGCACCATTAAACCCGCTGTTGCTTTGGTGGCCAATGCTGCCTGCAGCCAGCTTGGTACAATGAATGATCAACAGGATAATAAAGATTTACAATTGGATTGAATATACATTTTTGCCAGGATAGACACAAAAATGCCGGAGTAACTCGGCGGTTCAGGCAGCATCTCTGGAGAAAATGGACTTAGTTTAGTTTAGTTTAGTTTGGAGATACAGCGTGGAAACAGGCCCTTCGGCCCACCGAGTCCGCGCCGACCAGCGATCTCCGCACACTAACACGACCCTACACGCACTACAGACAAGTTTACATTTGTACCAAGCCTATTAACCAACAAACCAGTACGTC
Source organism: Malacoraja senta (assembly GCA_038087875.1). NCBI lineage: Eukaryota > Metazoa > Chordata > Chondrichthyes > Rajiformes > Rajidae > Malacoraja > Malacoraja senta. The sequence continues at coordinate 90,145,738 of CM075978.1, read as the reverse complement.
TTTGGAGTGTGGGGGGAACTCTCAGAGAAAACCCACGCAGGTCACGGGGAGAAAGTACAGACTCCGTACAGACAGCGCCCGTAGTCGGGATCGAACCCGGGTCTCCGGCGCTGCATTCGCTGTAAGGCAGCAACTCTACCGCTGCGCCACCGTTATTTTCCCCTTCCTTCCCTGCAATCAGTGTGAAGACAGGCGGCACGGTGGCGCGGCGGTAGAGTTGCTGCCTTACAGCGAATGCAGCGCCGGAGACCCGGGTTCGATCCCGACTACGGGTGCTGTCTGTACGGAGTTTGTACGTTCTCCCCGTGACTTGCGTGGGTTTTCTCCGAGATCTTCGGTTTCCTCCCACATTCCAAAGACGTACAGGTATGTAGGTTAATTGGCTTGGTAAATGTAAAAAAATGTCCCTAGTGGGTGTAGGATAGTGTTAATGTGCGGGGATTGCTGGTCGGCACGGACACGGTGGGCCGAAGGGCCTGTTTCCTTGCTGTATCTTGAAACTAAAACTGGAAGTGGGAAATGGGGGGATGGATAAATCGCGGCTGGACGGTGGAGAGGAAAACTAGAGGTATGAAAAGGCTGGCTCTGATTTGTTCTACACCTTTTGATACCTCTAGTGTCCCTCTCCCCTGACTCTCAGTCTGAAGAAGGGTCTCGATCTGGAAGGTCACCTATTCCTTTTCTCCAGAGATGCTGCCTGACCCGCTGAGTTACTACAGCACTTACTCACTCCTTCCCCTCCCTCTTCCCAGCTCTCCGACATAGCCAACAAAAGGAAAAGGTTCAGTATTGATGTGGATAGAGAATTGGCTGGCAGACAGGAAGCAAAGAGTAGGAGTAAACGGGTCCTTTTCACAATGGCAGGCAGTGACTATGGGGGTACCGCAAGGCTCAGTGCTGGGACCCCAGCTATTTACAATATACTATATATTAATGATTTGGACGAGGGAATTGAAAGCAACATCTCCAAGTTTGCGGATGACACGAAGCTGGGGGGCAGGATGCTAGGAGGCTGCAAGGTCACTTGGATAGGCTGGGTGAGTGGGCAAATGCATGGCAGATGCAGTATAATGTGGATAAATGTGAGGTTATCCACTTTGGGGGCAAAAACAGGAAAGTAGACTATTATCTAAATGGTGGCCGATTAGGAAAAGGGGAGATGCAACGAGACCTGGATGTCATGGTACACCAGTCATTGAAAGTAGGCATACAGGTGCAGCAGGCAGTGAAGAAAGCGAATGGTATGTTAGCATTCATTGCAAAAGGATTTGAGTATAGGAGCAGGGAGGTCTACTGCAGTTGTACAGGGTCTTGGTGAGACCACACCTTGAGTATTGCGTACAGTTTTGGTCTCCAAATCTGAGGAAAGACATTCTTGCCATAGAGGGAGTACAGAGAAGGTTCACCAGACTGATTCCTGGGATGTCAGGACTTTCATATGAAGAAAGGCTGGATAGACTTGGCTTGTACTCGCTAGAATTTAGAAGATTGAGGGGGGATCTTATAGAAACTTACAAAATTCTTAAGGGGTTGGACAGGCTAGATGCAGGAAGATTGTTCCTGATGTTGGGGAAGTCCAGAACAAGGGGTCACAGTTTAAGGATAAGGGGGAAATCTTTTAGGACCAAGATGAGAAAAACATTTTTCACACAGAGAGTGGTGAATCTCTGGAACTGTCTGCCACAGAAGGTAGTTGAGGCCAGTTCATTGTCTATATTTAAGAGGGCGTTAGATGTGGCCCTTGTGGCTAAAGGGATCAGGGGGTATGGAGAGAAGGCTGGTACAGGATACTGAGTTGGATGATCAGCCATGATCATATTGAATGGCGGTGCTGGCTCGAAGGGCCGAATGGCCTACTCCTGCACCTATTGTCTATGTTTCTATGTTTCTACTGTCACCGCCTCTTCCTTTCCTTTTTCCACCCCTCCCCCCGACATCACTCTGAAGAAGGGTCTTGACCCGAAACGTCACCTTTTCTCCATAGATGCTGCCTGACCCGCTGAGTTACTCCAGCACCTTATGTCTATCTGCACTCTATAATCTAATGTTATCCCATTTTCTCACCCACTCCCTACACACTAGGGGCAATTTACAGAGGGCCAATTAACCTACAAACCCGCACGTCTTCGGAGTGTGGGAGGAATCCGGAGCACCCGGATGAATCCCATGCGGTCAAAGGGAGAACGTCCAAACTCCACACACAGACAGCACCCGAGGTCAGGATCGAACCGGGGTCTCTGGCACAGTGAGGCAGTGGCTCGACCAGCTGTGCCACTGTGCCGTCTGGTCTTTTACGAGCTTCTGCTCACCCTTCCTGACAGAAGCTTCTGTGTTCAGTGTCATGATTCATTTCATGCTGCTCCCCAGAAGATCATGAAAGAAAACAAAGAAAGTTTTCCATTTCTATACCAATTACACACCTCAGGACATTTCAAAGCACAACATAGAAACAGAGAAAATAAGTGCAGGAGTAGGCCAGTCGGCCCTTCGGGCCAACACCGCCAATCAATATGATCATGGCTGATCATCCAAAATCACTACCCCGTTCCTGTTTTCTCCCCATATCCCTAGAATCCGTTAGCCCTAAGAGCTCTATCTAACTCTCTCTTGAAAACATCCAGTGAATTGGCCTCCACTGGCTTCTGTGGCAGAGAATTCCACAGATTCACAACCCTCTGGGTGAAAAGGTTTTTCCTCATCTCAGTCTTAAGTGGCCTACCCCTCATTCTTAAACTGTGACCCCTGATTCTGGACTTCCCCAACATCGAGAATATTTTCCTGCATCTAGCCTGTCCAATCTCTTAAGAATGTTATATGTTTCAATAAGATTCCCTCATCCTTCTAAACTCCAGTGAATGGACCATTGCAGTCGATCCATTCTTTCATCATTAGACAATAGACAATAGACAATAGGTGCAGGAGTAGGACACACTCAGCCCTTCGAGCCAGCACCACCATACAATGTGATCATGGCTGATCATCCACAATCAGTACCCCGTTCCTGCCTTCTCCCCATATCCCCTGACTCCGCTATCTTTAAGAGCACTATTCTACCTCTCTCTTGTAAGTATCCAGAGAACCAGCGTCCACCGCCCTCTGAGGCAGAGAATTCCACAGACTCACAACTCTCTGTGTGAAAAAGTGTTTCCTCATCTCCGTTCATATGTTAGTCCCGCCATTCCGGGAATTAACCTGGTGAACCTACGCTGCACTTCCTCAATAGCAAGAATATAAGAAGGGTCTCAAACCAAAACGTCACCCATTCCTTCTATCTATAGATGCTGCCCGTCCCGCTGAGTTACTCCAGCATTTTGTATCCATTTTCTATGTAAACCTGCATCTGCTGTTCCTTCCTACACAGACCAAGGGATTTGTCTGAAGTCCGGCCACTATTCAACATGGGTAAAAGATAGACACAAAGTGCAGGAGTAACTCAGCGGGTCAGGCAGCATCTCTGGAGAACATGGATGGGTGACGTTTCACAGAGTGCTGGAGTAACTCAGCGGGTCAGGCAGCATCTCTGGAGAACATGGATGGGTGACGTTTCGGGTGGGGACCCTTCTTCAGTCGTCTTCTTCTGGCGGGTCCCGACCCGAAACTTCACCCATCCTTTTTCTCCAGTGGCGACAATTTTTGCTGTCGTAGGTTGTCACCAGGTGTCGTAGGTGAATTCCATTAAAGCTAGCCCCTGGCAGCCGCCTAAAGAGTCGCCTAAGTGGGACAGGCCCATTACACTCAATGCCTTGACCTATGAAAGCAAGCATAGCATATGCCGCGTTTACCATTCTATTTACTCATGTTGGCATTTTCTGAGAGTTAAACCCCTGTCTCACGGTGCGAGCTGACCCACGAGGTACCCCGAGCTTAAAACAAATTTAACTCGTGGTAATCACGTACGATTAACGTAGCGGGAACGTTGGAACTCGTGGACGCAACTAAGCGACTCTTGGCGCTAACGGCAGGTACCCGTGAAACTTGTTAACTCTTGGAAAAATTCAAACATGTTTAAACTTTTCCACGAGTAAAATGTACTCTTGAGGTTAAAATTGGAAACATTTCAACACGTTGTAAGAACGCAGTGGCCCGTGCGTTTACCTTAGTGACTCGTGAGTCTACCGTGGGAACTCTTTAACTCAGCGGGCAGGCAGCATCTCTGGAGAGAAGGAATGGGTGATGGGATGACATTTCCAAATTGGGGGGGGGGGGGTGGTGGGAGGAGGGAGGGGGGGGTGGAGGAGAGAGGGTGGAGAGTGGAGGGAGAGGAGGGGGAGACAGATGGGGGTGTCTTCATTCACTGGCGGAGGGTGCCTGTCACTGAAACAGGCAGGTGAGATTTAACATCCACCTTGTGTGTGTGTGTGTGTGTGCGCCTCTGTCTCTCCCTATCACAGTCAGAGTGAGGTACTCCCCCCACAGTCTCTCCGCGGCCTCTCCCCGGGCAGGGTGCATCTGCCTCCCTCAGGCTGCCCAGGCAGTCAGACACGACTCCGGTGGCGGGCTCCATGCACAGCTCCTGCCGGCCGGCTGGGAGCGGCGACGGAAGACAGGGGGAAGTTGGCCACCAGCGGGGCAGTCTCGGCTCTCCATGCAGTCCGAGTCTCGCTGGATCCTCGTAATCCTCTGCCTCTGTCAAATGGGTGGGTTTAACTTGACCCCCTCCCCCCCCCCAACCTCCCTCCACCTCAACTCACGCCTGGGCACCAAAGCAGCTCAGGAGGCGAACCCTGAGCTCCGTCTCCCAACAATCTGATGTGCGCATCCGTGCACATTCAAAGATTTCATCTCCAATCTCCCCGCAGTGTGTAGACCTGGCAGTAAATTCAATTAAAATATAGCAAACCTCCGCCTGCTGGTCTTCTAACTACGTGATGTGTGTTTCAAACAAATCATCAGTATAACTGCTCTGGCACTGGACGGTGCGCATTTTCCCTTTGTAGGTCACATCAATAGATGCGGCCTTCAAAGCCGCAGGATGGAGATGTTGCTTATTAAAACAGACCTTCATTGAAGGTTGGCTAAAGAGTAACTCGGGAAAGGAACTTGTTAACTCGGGAGACGAACTTGGAACATCGCAGATATGACAGTTAACGGCAAACTGGAGTCATACCCGTGGGAACTCGGTTAAACTCTTGATCATACACTTGGAATCACGTGCACAACCACGAGTCTTTCGCTCGGGGTACATCGTGGGTCAACTCGCGCCGTGAGACAGGGCTTTTATGGACCTGGACTCCAAGTTCCCCCCTGTACATCAATCTTGTTAAGATGATATATTTTCCTCTTACATGTAACCTCCGAAAATGCAACACCTCGCGTTTGCTCAGATTACCAAAACAGATTAGGATGTAACTTCCCATCATTTAATGGGTATTTCACAACATCTAGCACCCGCTGAGTTATTCTAGCACGCAGGAGTCAATATGCACACAGCACCCCCCCACCCCCCCACCCCCCCCCCCCCCCCGCCACACACCCCTTCCCCGAACAGCATCTGGAGAAACTACTCCTCCATATATTCTGCTTGGGTATCTTACAACCCAATAGCATGAACATTAAATTCCCCAATTATCAGCCCTCCCCTTCTCCCATTCCTATGACTTCTGTAAATTGTCTCTGGTGTGTAGGACAGAACTAGTGGCACTGTGTCGCAGAGGCAGAGTTGCTGCCTCACAGCACCGGAGACCTGGGTTCGATCCTGACCACGGGTGCTGTCTGTACGGAGTTTGTACGTTCTCCCCGTGACCTGCGTGGATTTTCTCCGGGTGCTCCGATTTCCTCCTGCACTCCAAATAAAGGCGTACAGGTTTGTAGGTTAAATGTCTTGGGTACAAGTGGAAACTGTCCCCAGTGTGTGTAGGATAGTGTTCGTGTGCGGGGGGTCGCTGGTCAGCTGGGACTCGGTGGGCCGAAGGGGCCCGTTTCCGCGCTGTATCTCTGAAGCTAAATCTATTGTGCGAGTGATCGATGGCCGGCACGGACTCGGTGGGCCGAAGGGCCTGTTTCCGCGCTGCATCTCCTAAACTAAAACTAAAAAAATGAAAACAATAAGGGCAGAGATAATGAAATAAAGGTGCTCTCCATAAAGTGGGTCATCAATCAATGGCAGAACAGATTGTAGTCCCAGAGATTTGCCAAATTGTATTTTCCATTTCCAAATCACTAACAAGACAGCTGATTAATCATAGATTTAGTGCTTAATTGCAAACTAAAGCTCGTAAGTCAAACTACTAGTTCGGAGCCATTGACTCCACTTTGATCTAATATATATTTGTGCAATAATCTATAATGAAATAGCACATCTGGTGTCGTGTAGCTATGTTGCAGAATAATAACAGTGCTTCTCATGATGATGTTCATTATTATCTATCTGTATAAGAGGCTGTTTAAGATGGTGTGCCAGAGGTGGCATTAATTTGTACTTGCGCTGTGCGGAGAGACCAAATGTTTATGATGGGTGGAGTTTAGTTTAGACATACAGCGCGGAAACAGGCCCTTCGGCCCACCGGGTCCGCGCCGACCAGCGATCACCCGCACATTAACACCATCCTACACCCACTAGGGACAATTTTTACATTTACACCAAGCCAATTAACCTACAAACCCGCACGTCTGAGGAAACCGAAGATCTCGGAGAAAACGCACGCGGGTCACGGTGAGAACGTACAAACTCCGTACAGACAGCACCCGTAGTCGGGATCGAACCTGCATCTCCGGCGCTGCATTCGCTGTAAGGCAGCAAATCTACCGCTGCGCCACCGTGACCGCCCCTGGAGTGGGGAGGGAAGAACGCTTTTAATAATTTCATGGAAATGAAGAGGCCCTTCGGCCCACAATGTCTGTGCTGAACATGATGCCAAGACCAACTCTTATCTGCCTGCACGTGATCCATATCCTCCATTCCCTGCATATCCATATGCCTGTCCAAATGTTTCTTAAACGCCACTATCGTATCTGCCATACTCCGAAGACGTACTGGTCTGTAGGAGTAAGCTGTAGGAGTAAGCTGGAGTAACTCAGCGGGACAGGCAGCATCTCTGGAGAGAAGTAATGGGCGACGTTTCGGGTGGAGACCCTTCTTCAGACTGATGTCAGGGGAGTGGGCGGGACAGAGATAGAATGTAGTTGGAGACAGTAAGACTGGTGGGAGAACTGGGAAGGGGAAGGGGACGTAGAGAAAGGGAAAGCAAGGGCTATCTGAAGTTAGAGAAGTTAATGTTCATACCGCTGGGATGTAAACTACCCAAGCAAAATATGAGGTGCTGTTCCTCCAATTTGCGCTGGGCCTCAATCTGACAATGGAGGAGGCCCAGGACAGAAAGGTCAGATTGGGAATGGGAGGGGGAGTTGAAGTGCTGGGCAACTGGGAGATCAGGTTGGTTAAGACGGACTGAGCCAAGGTGTTCAGTGAGAACATCTCCTCATGTTTTACCACAGCCTGGTCTGTAGGTTAATTGTTTTTGGTAATAATAGTAAATTGTCATTACTGTATCTGCCTCCACCACCACCCCTGGCAGCGCACTCCAGGCACCCACAACCCTGTGTAAGAAACTAGCCACGCACATTTCAATAGACAATAGACAATAGGTGCAGGAGTAGGCCATTCGGCCCTTTGAGCCAGCACCGCCATTCAATGTGATCATGGCTGATCATCCACAATCAGTACCCCGTATCTCCCCGTATCCCCTGACTCCGCTATTTTTAAGATGCTCTTGAAAGTATCCAGAGAACCTGCCTCCACCTCCCTCTGAGGCAGAGAATTCCACAGACCCACCACTCTCTGTGAAAAAAAGTGTTTCCTCGTCTCCGTTCTAAATGGCTTACTCCTTATTCTTAAACTGTGGCCCCTGGTTCTGGACTCCCCCAACATCGGGAACATGTTTCCTGCCTCCAATGTGTCCAAGCCCTTAACAATCTTATATGTTTCAATGAGATATCCTCTCATCCTTCCAAACTCCAGAGTGTACAAGACCAGCTGCTCCATTCTCTCAGCATATGACAGTCCCGCCATCCCGGGAATTAATCTCCTTTAAACATTGCCCCTCTCACCTTAACGCTATGCCCTCTTGTATTTGATTTTTCCATCCTGGGAAAAAGGTTCTGTCTGTCTACCCTATCTGTGCCTCTCATAATTTTATATCCTACTATCTGGTCCCCCCTCAACCTCCGACGTTCCACAGAAAACAATCCAAGTCTGTCCACCTTCTCCCTGTAGCCAATACCCCCTGATCCAGGCATCGTTTTGGTTTATCTCCCCTGCGCCCTTTCCCAAAGCCTCCACATCCTTCCTGTAATGGGGTGACCAGAACTGCACGCAATACTCCAAATGCATAGGAAGGAACTGCAGATGCTGGTTTAAACCGGAGGTAGACACATAACTCACTGGGTCAGCCAGCATCCCTGGACAAAAGGAATATGTGACGTTTCAGTCGAGACCCTTCTTCAATGGTGGCTGATTAGGAAAAGGGAGATGCAACGAGACCTGGGTGTCATGGTACACCAGTCATTGAAAGTAGGCATGCAGGTGCAGCAGGCAGTGAAGAAAGCGAATGGTATGTTAGCATTCATAGCAAAAGGATTTGAGTATAGGAGCAGGGAGGTTCTACTGCAGTTGTACAGGGTCTTGGTGAGACCACACCTGGAGTATTGCGTACAGTTTTGGTCTCCTAATCTGAGGAAAGACATTCTTGCCATAGAGGGAGTACAGAGAAGGTTCACCAGACTGATTCCTGGGATGTCAGGACTTTCATATGAGGAAAGACTGGATAGACTCGGCTTGTACTCGCTAGAATTTAGAAGATTGAGGGGGGATCTTATAGAAACTTACAAAATTCTTAAGGGGTTGGACAGGTTAGATGCAGGAAGATTATTCCCGATGTTGGGGAAGTCCAGAACTAGGGGTCACAGTTTAAGGATAAGAGGGAAGTCTTTTAGGACCGAGATGAGAAAATCATTTTTTACACAGAGAGTGCTGAATCTCTGGAATTCTCTGCCACAGAAGGTAGTTGAGGCCAGTTCATTGGCTATATTTAAGAGGGAGTTAGATGTGGCCCTTATGGCTAAAGGGATCAGGGGGTATGGAGAGAAAGCAGGGATGGGATATTGAGTTGGATGATCAGCCATGATCATATCGAATGGCGGTGCAGGCTCGAAGGGCCGAATGGCCTACTCCTGCACCTATTTTCTATGTTTCTATGTTTCTATGTTTCAGACCTTTTCTCCAGCTTTTTGTGGCTATCTTCGCAATAGTCCAAATGTGGCCGGACCAAAGTCCTGTAGAGCTGCATCATGACTTCCTGACTCTTCTGGCCCTGTCCCACTTAGTCGATTTTTTGGGCGACTGCCGCAAAACTTTCAACATGTTGACAATTTTTCAGCGGAAGTGGCGGCAATTTTTGCTGTCGTAGGTTGCCGTAGGTGCTGTCGTAGGATGTCGCCAGGTGTCGTAGGTGAATTCCATTAAAACTAGTCACTGGCAGTCGCCTAAAGAGTCGCCTAAGTGGACAGGCCCATTACACTCAATGCCTTGACCTATGAAAGCAAGCATAGCATATGCCTCCTTTAAAGCCCTGTTCCACTGTACGAGTTCATTCAAGAGCTCTCCCGAGTTAAAAAAAAAAATCAAACTCATGGTAAGCACGTAGAATGTACGTAGCGGGTATTTCGGAGCTCGGGGACGTCTCTTAGCGCCTCCTAACGCTAACGGCAGGTACTCGTGAAACGCGGTGAGCTCGGGAAGACTCGTGAAGATTTTTCAACATGTTGAAAAATGTCCACTAGAGACCCGAGTACCGACGAACGGCCATTACCGTAAATCTCCGAGTTCGAATCAGGGCAAACTCGGGAGAACTCTTGAATGAACTCGTACAGTGGGACAGGGCTTTTACCATTCTATTTACTCATGTTGACATTTTCTGAGAGTTAAAGCCCTGTCCCACTGTACGAGTTCATTCCAAGAGCTCTCCCGAGTTTAAAAAAAAATCAAACTCGTGGTAAGCACGGAGAATGAACGTAGCGGGTACGTCGGAGCTCGGGAACGTCTCTTAGCGCTAACGGCAGGTACTCGGGAAGACTCGCTAACGGCAGGTAAGCACGGGAAGACTCATGAAGATTTTTCAACATGATGAAAAATGTCCACGAGAGCCCCGAGTACCGACGAGTGGTCATTACCATAAATCTCCGAGTTCGAATCAGGGCAAACTCGGGAGAACTCTTGGAATGAACTCGTACCGTGGGACAGGGCTTATATGGTCCTGGACTCCAAGTTCCCCCTGTACATCAATCTTGTTAAGATTATATATTTTCCTCTTACATGTAACCTCGCGTTTGCTCAGATTACCAAAACAGATTAGGATGTCCCATCATTTATTGGGTATTTCACCACAACATCTGTCTCCACCGCAACTACAGGCAGGTAGGATTAGTGTAGACATGTTGGATGGCGTGGATGAGTTGGGCCAAAGGGCCTGTTTCCAAGGTGTATGACTCTGACTCAATGAACTAGCATATGATAGTCCCGGGATGGCGGGACTGTCATACGCTGAGAGAATGGAGCGGCTGGGCTTGTACACTCTGGAATTTAGAAGGATGAGAGTGAATCTTATTGAAACATATAAGTTTATTAAGGGTTTGGATACGCTAGAGGCAGGAAACATGTTCCCGATGTTGGGGGAGTCCAGAACCAGGGGCCACAGTTTAAGAATAAGGGGTAGGCCATTTAGAACGGAGATGATGAAACACTTTTTCACACAGGGAGTTGTGAATCTGTGGAGTTCTCTGCCTCAGAGGGGGGTGGAGGCTGGTTCTCTGGATACATTCAAGAGAGAGCTTGATAGGGCTCTTGAAGATAACGGATACTGGGAGAAGGCAGGAACGGGGTACTGATTGGGGATGATCAGCAATGATCACATTGAATGGCGGTGCTGGCTCGAAGGGCCGAATGGCCTACTCCTGCACCTATTGTCTATTGCATGGGTGATTGATAGTCGGCATGGACTCGGTGGGCCGAGGGGCCTGTATTCCACGCTGTATCTCTAAACTAAACTCAACTAGTCATAGCGTCATAGAGTTGTATAACGTTGAAACAGATCCTTCTGCCCAACTTGCCCACACTGGCCAACATGTCCCCGCTACACTGGTCCCACCTGCCTTTTGTTTGGCTAACTAACTAAAGTACTTTAAAATATTCATATCAATTTAATGAAAAGAAGTAAAATCAACTCACAATAGACAATGGACAATAGGTGCAGGAGTAGGCCATTCGGCCCTTTGAGTCACTGTGATCATGGCTGATCAGTACTCCATTCCTGCCTTCTCCCCATATCCCTTGACTCCGCTATCTTTAAGACCTCTATCTAACTCTCTCTTGAAAGCATCCAGAGAATTGGCCTCCACTGCCTCCTCATCTCCGTTCTAAGTGGCCCTACCCCTTATTCTTAAACTGTGGTTCTGGACTCCCCCAACATCGGGAACCTGTTTCCTGCCTCTAGCCTGTCCAAACACTTAATAATCTTATAAATTCATGTATCTTTTATTTTTTCCTGCGGGTCGCTAATTCCATTTGAATGAATGAGGTATGGCAACAGGTGAAGGGTCAGCCAACACGTGAAGTCACATCTGTAACTCGTGTAAAATCACATTCCAGATGTACTCAGTATGGGATCCAGGAGCGGAGAGATGAAGGAGATCCGTGTGCCACCATTTGGTTTCCAGCATACCTTGCCAAACACGCCACAGTATACAGCCACGTAAATCTGGCACCTACAGGTATGCCTTGGTTGCTCACGGGACGATGGGTGGACACAAAAAGCTGCACTAACTCAGCTGATCAGGCACCATCTCTGGAGAAAAGGAATAGGTTGAGACTGTCTGAACAAGGGATTCAGACAAGGTCTCAACCTATTCCTTTTCTCCAGAGATGCTGCCTGACCTGCTGAGTTACTCCAGCACTTTGTGTCAACCTTATTGTTAATTCTGATCCACTAAACCTCCGCATCACAACCGCAACTCACTAGAGTCATGGAGTGATACGGTGTGGAAACAAGCCCTTTGGCCCAACTCGCCCACACCGGCCAACAATGTCCCAGCTACACTAGTCCCACTTGCCTGCATTTGGCCCATATCCCTCCAAACCTTTCCTATCCATGTACCTGTCTAACTGTTTCTTAAACGTTGTGATAGTCCCAGCCTCAACCATCTCCTCTGGCAGCTTGTTCCATACACTAGTGGATACATCCTTCCAACGTATTTCATTTGTTTATTGATGGAAGTAATATTATTTTGACAGCCTGGGTGAAAACCATGTAATGAGATGAATAGGACTCACGACAACAGAATTCACCCACGACAATTATTGTGGGTGAATAGTGAATGGCTTGGATAGAGTGGATGTGGAGAGGATGTTTCCACTAGTGAGAGAGTCTAGGACTAGAGGTCATAACCTCAGAATTAAAGGACGTTATTTTGGGAAGGAGTTGAGGAGAAATTTCTTTTGTCAGAGGGTGGTGAATCTGTGGAATTCTTTGCCACAGAAGGCTGTGGACATTTTTAAGGCAGAGAGTTAGATTCTTGATTAGTACGGGTGTCAGAGGTTATGGGGAGGGGTGGAAGATTGCAACCTTCACGTGGTAGATAGATAGATAGATAGATAGATAGATAGATATGCCTTTATTGTCATTCAGACCGAAGTCTGGACGAAATTGCAGCAGTCATACATATAATACAATAAAAACAACAATAAACACATATTAACATCCACCACAGTGAGTCCACCCAGCATCTCCTCACTGTGATGGAGGCAAAAGTCTTAGGTCAGCAGTCTCTTCCCTCCTCTTCTCCCTCTGCGCTGAGGCGATACCCCCCGGGCGATGTTAAATCAGTCCCGCGGATCAAACACCGCGCGGCCCGGGGTGGTCGAAGCTGCCGCCCAGCAGCCGCGGCCGAACCCCGGACTCAGGCCACCACCGCCAGAACACCGTCCCAGCCACCCTCACGTGAGCGCCGTGCCGTCTTCAGCCTCGGGCCGGGCCGCCCCGACATGGGCGTCGCTTCTTCCCCGGGCCGGGCCGCTCCGACATGGGCGCCGAACCTCCCCCCGGGCCGAACAGGTCTGCCCTGTTTCGACTAATGCAATCAACTCGACGTGCACAAACGGAAGATGAAATAGGACAAGTTGTCCAACAACTTTAGGCTGTGCATGCCATACGCAAGAAGAAGAAGGTTATGGGGAGAAGGCAGGAGAATGGGGTTAGGAGGGAGCGATAGATCAACCATGATTGAATGGCAAAGTAGACTTGATGGGCCGAATGGCCTAATTCTACTCCTATCACATGACCTTATGACTCGTCCTATTTGCTACTGAGAGACGCGCCTGTCTGTCTGTCTGTCTGTCAGTATTTGCACAACTGCTTGTGATTGTGCATGTGCCTGTTCTGTGTTACAAGTCAAAGGCACCTCTAATAGACTGTGCAACGGCTGACACCTATCCAATTTCACCAGCCAGCAAAATTAAATTTAGCACTGAGAGCAAAGCATAAATTTATCTCTATCAGGATACATCTAAATTGGCAATGACTTAGCATTTAATCCTTGCTTGTCATAGAGTCAGAGTCAAACAGTGTGGGAACAGGCCCTTCGGCCCAACCTTCCCATGTCGAACAACATGTCCCATCTATACTCGTCTCACCTGCCTGCATTTGGTCCGTATATACCCCTCTAAACCTGTCCCACCCAAGTACCTGTCGAATTACCTCTACTGCTGCACCGCTGCACCACTGTGCACTTTTTTTGTAAACCAGCATCTGCAGTTCCTTGTGTCTAAAGGACAATGCTGCTCCTCATGTTGCTCTCAGCATTGTGCGTGGTGAAGTTCATACCTATGAGAGTCATAGAGTGATACAGGGTGGAAACAGGCCCTACGGCCCAACTTGCACACACCGACCAACATGTGGGACCCACTAGTCCCACCTGCCTGAGAGGGTCCATATCCCTCTAAACCCTGTCCTATCCGTGTGCCTGTCTAATTGCTTCTTAAACGTTGTGATAGCCAAAAGACAATAGACAATAGGTGCAGGAGTAGGACATTCGTCCCTTCAAGCCAGCACCGCCATTCAATGTGATCATAGCTGATCATCCACAATCAGTACCCAGTTCCTGCCTTCTCCCCATATCCCCTGCCTCAACTACCTCCTCTGGCAACTCGTTCCATACACCCACCACCCTTTGTGTGAAACAGTTACCCCTCAGATTCCTATTAAATCTTAACCCCCCCCCCCCCCCCCCCCCCCCTCACCATAAACCTATGTCCTCTGGTCCTCGATTCCCCTACTCTGGGCAAGAGACTCTGTGCGTCTATCCGATCTATTCCTCTCAAGATTTTATACACCCCTATAAGAACACCCCTCATCCTCCAGCGCTCCAAGGAATAGAGTCCCAGCCTATTCAACCTCTCCCTTTAGCTCAGACCCTCGAGTCCTGGCAACATCCTCGCAAATCTTCTCTGCACCCTTTCCAGCTTGACAACATCTTTCCTATAACATGGTGCCCGGAGCTGAACACAATATTCTAAATGCGGCCTCAATGACGTCTCATGCAACTGCAACATGACCTCCATGTCTCTTCTGCAATTAATTCTGCACAATCAGCCTGTATTTTAGGATCTAACACAAACAGTCTCAATAACCACTGACTAATCCCAATTGATTCGGAAGCTTTACACTTGATTCGATGTATCTGTAAATTGCAGACAAAATATTTTGCTCCCTGGACAATAATTCTCCACTTGATTTCTTAATCTTAACGAACATAACAATGGGAAACTCTAAACAAAGGCTTTTACTTTGCATCAGTGTGATTATCTGTCATCTGTGATTAGAGCATTTACAATAATTTTTATTTCCATTTTAGTTTAGTTTAGATTAGTTTGGTTTAGTTTAGAGATGCAGCGCGGAAACAGGCCCAATCGGCCCACCGAGCCAGCGCCGACCAGCGATCCCCGCGCACTAATGGGCCTGTCCCACTTACGCGACTTTTACGGCGACTGTCGGCACCCGTCATAGGTCGTTGCAGGTCGCCGAAAATGTTCAACACGTTGAAAATCCAGCGTCGACCAGAACAAGGTACGACTGAAAAAGGGATTCGGCCCGAAACGTTGCCTATCGAGTCTGAAGAAGGGTTTCGGCCCGAAACGTTGCCTATCTCCTTCGCTCCATAGATGCTGCTGCACTACGCTGAGTTTCTCCAGCATTTCTGTCTACCTTCGATTTTCCAGCATCTGCAATTCCTTCTTTAACACAAGGTACGACTCTTTGGGCGAATGAGGAGACTACTCACGACCGTACAGGCGACAGACACCCTGGTGACACGTCGCGGGGTGAAGCCTGTATGGTCGTGAGTAGTCACCCAAAGAGTCGTACCTTGTTCTGGTCCCCGCTGGATTTTCAACATGTTGAACATTTTCTGCGACATGCAAGAAGAACCTATGACGGGTGCCGGCAGTCACCGAAAAAGTCGGGTAAATGGGACAGGCCCATTACAATATCCTGCACACACTAGGGACAATTTCCAAATTTTACTGAAGCCAATTAACCTACAAACCTGTACGTCTTTGGAGTGTGGGAGGAAACCTGAGCACCCGGAGAAAACCCACGCAGGTCACGGGGAGAACGTACAAACTCCGTACAGACAGCAGCCGAGGTCAGGATCGAACCCGGGTCTCCGGCGTCGTGCCTTATCTTTAGAAACACCTATCTCTACACTAAACTAAAACTATATATAAGGGATGGGTGATATACACTGGCATTGCCAGTGACTACGACATGCTGAAAAAACAATACGTAAATAAAAACGGGGTTGAAATGAAAATTACAGAATATTTACTTTAGAGATACAGCATGGAACCAGGCCCTTCGGCCCATTGAGTCCATGCCGACCGTCGATCACCCATTCACATTAGTTCTATGTTATTCCATTTTCTCATCCACTCCCTGCACACGACCGGCAATGTACAGAGGGCCAATTAACCAACAAACCTGCACGTCTTTGTAGTGTGGGATGAAACCGGAGCACCTGGAGGAAACCCACGTGGTCACAAGGAAAACGTGCAAAGTCCGTCAAGACAGCACCCGAGGTCAGGATCGAACCCGGGTCTCTTGCGCTGTGAGGCAGCAACTCTACCAGTGTTTAAACTACATAGGGAAGTCCCAAATTGCCCTCTAACCCTGATAGCAACCTGTGTGGTCAAAGGGAAATTGTACTCCAATCGAGGCCAGTCCCCGACCTGAGTTGCAATGGGAAACCTGTTGACCTTCCTTGGTGATTTATCCTCACAGATCCGCCGTCAGGGGCAGCACGGTGGCGCAGCGGCAGAATTGCTGCCTCACAGCGCCAGGGACCCGGGTTCAATCCTGACTATGGCCGCTGTCGGTACGGAGTTTGTACGCTCTCCACGTGCCCGCGTGGGTTTTCTCCGGGTGCTCCGGTTTCCTCCCGCACTCCAAAGACGTGCAGGTTTGTAGGTTAATTGGCTTTGGTAAAGATTGTAAAACTGTCCCTAGTGTGTGCAGGACAGTGTTAGTGTAAAGGGCGATCGCTGGTTGGCGCGGACACTGTGGGCTGAAGGAACCGTTTCCGCGCTGTATCCCTAAAACAGACTAAACACCCGGAGAAAACCAACGCGGTCACGGGAAAAATGTTTACTTCAGTTTAGCTAAGCTGTTCAGTCGTGCACAAGCAAATTTGAGTTTAATTTATTATTGTCACTTGTACCGAGGTACAGTGAAAAGCTTTTTTCGTTATGTGCTATCCAGTCAGCGGAAAGACAATTCATGATTACAATCAAGCCATCCACAGTTTTATTTAGTGCAAGATATAGACCGGAGACGTAGCGCAAAAGTTGGGTCTCGACCCGAAACGTCACCCATTCCTTCCCCTCCAGAGATGCTGCCTGTCCTGCTGAGTTAATCGGGCATTTGGTGTCTACCAGATTTTCACAGGCTGGGAAACAATCTGTCACCATCTAGTGGATGTTTCACACCTCCAGAAGGTTTTTTAAAAATCTCTGATGGTGTGCAGATTAATTTAGTTCAGAGATACAGCGTGGAAACAGGCCCTTCGGCCCACCTAGTCCGTACTGACCAGCGATCACCCTGTGGTGGAGGCCCCGTCGGTAACGACGATGGCGGGTTGCGCAGTCTCAATTCTGGTGAGTTCTGACACCGCCCACGAGTCCAATTCGTGAAGCGCACACTCGAGGGCAGTGGGCTCAGGTGAAGGTCGTCGCTGGCGGGTTCTGGGCGGCAACCTTCCACCTGTCCCTGGCCTTTGGTAAGTCGCTCTACGCGGCGCTCCTCGAAGCTGCCGGCTGCTGTTTGCACTGCTGCGCGCCAGTGTGTTCTGTCGCCGGCCCAGGCTTCCAGTCGCTTGGCCGCAAGACCACAATAGTGGAGATGGCCCTTGACGCAATCTTTGTACCGCTCCCTGGGCGCGCCCACGGTTGCTTTAACCCTGGGTGAGCACGTGGTAGAAGACCTATCGAGGCATGCGGGTTTCATCCATCCTGATGACGTGCTCAGTCCATCGGAGCTGTGCTTTTTGTATTGTATCGTATTCAATTTATTGTCATTATCTCATAAGAGACAACGAAATGGATTTTCCTTACAGTCATGTATCATAAAAATAAATAATAAATCAATAAAAAAATAAAAAATAAAAAAGCACAACACACAGAAGTCCACGACACAACATAACCCCACAGCGGCACCAAAGTTAAGGAAGGTACCATAGTCCAGCCAGCCTCCCCGCCAATCTTCCCAGATGTTCAACCCGTAGTCGGGGCCTCCCGAGCACCCGCAGTCGCTCAGGCCCTCTCGCCGGGAACGGTGGAACCCCGACGGAGAACATCCTCAGTGGCCCGCACCTCCAAATCAGCCACCTCCCACCGGAGTCCACGGCTCCCCGAAGTCCACAGGCCGAGCCGGGCGGAGTGGCAGGACTCCGCGATGTTGGTCAGCGCCGCCCGCGTTGGGAGCTCCGCGAACCACAGCTCCGCGATGTCGGTGCAGCAGGCCCAGCACTCCGGAGCTCCAAACGGCGATCCCCGGTAAGGCATCGCCCGCCCCGCGATGTATCCAACGCTGCGCCGCCGCTGCTGGAGCTCTGGTCGGTCTCGAGCTTTGATGATCATTGCCTCCGATGCTGGTGAAGCTGGATCTGTCATGCCATCATGGAGGAGGCGGATGAACTTTCTTTGGCAGCCCTGCTTGTGAAGTATCAGCCACAGAGCCTCCCGATTGACCGTGTCAAAGGCCTTTGTCCAGTCGACGAAGACTGCGCAGAGGTCCATCATCTGCTGGACAGTAGCACTATCCTACACCTTAGGGGCAATTTGCAGAAGCCAATTAACCTACAAACCCGGAACTCTTTTGTTCCATTCTCATGGATCTATTTTAGACTTTACTTTAGAAATCAGCGTGGAAACAGGACCTTCGGCCCGCCGAATCCGCGCTGACCAGCGATCACCCCGTTACACTAGCATTATCCTACGCGCCAGGAACAAATTACAACCTACAATCTACGTCTTTGGCGTGTGCAGGAAACCGGAGCACCTGGAGGAAACCCACGCAGTCACAGGGAGAATGTACTTGTGGTCAGGATCTAACCCAGGTCTCTGGCGCCGTGAGGCAGCATCTCTACCGCTGCGCCACCCTTGTTTGAACCATTTATCCAATATATCTCTAACATTTTTGAGTCCTTCACAAACAGGTCACAGAGTTTCCCACTGCACAGCTGCTATCTGACCTGCCAAATGATATCAGCGTTGTGTGTTTATACTTAAACACGCTGGAAAGGGCAGGCATATGTACCTACGTGGAGTTTAAATGCGGGCAATAGGGATGATCTTCACGATGCAGACTGCTGAGGAGCAATGGCGGGACTGTCATATGCTGAGAGAATGGAGCGGCTGGGCTTGTACACTCTGGAGTTTAGAAGGATGAGAGGGAATCTTGTTGAAACATGTAAGATTATTAAGGGCTTGGACCCGCTAGAGGCAGAAAACATGTTCCCGATGTTGGGGGAGTCCAGAAGCAGGGGCCACAGTTTAAGAATAAGGGGTAAGCCATTTAGAACGGAGACGAGGAAACACTTTTTCTCACAGAGAGTTGTGAGTCTGTGGAATTCTCTGCCTCGGAGGGCGGTGGAGGCCGGTTCTCTGGATACTTTCAAGAGAGAGCTAGATAGGGCTCTTAAAGATAGCGGAGTCAGGTGATATGGGGAGAAGGCAGGAACGGGGTACTGATTGGGGATGATCAAGCCATGATCACATTGAATGGCGGTGCTTGCTCGAAGGGCCGAATGGCCTACTCCTGCACCTATTGTCTATTGTCCTAATGTCTAATGCGGGGAGCAGCATTAACCATTATACATTAGACGCAAGGAGCTGCAGATGACATGCTGCGGCATAGTGGCGCTGCCTTGCCGTGCCAGAGACGCAGGTTCGATCCAGACCTCGGGTGCTGTTTGTACGGAGTTTGCACAGAGTTTTCCCCTGTGACCGCAAGGGTTTTTCTCCGGGTGTTTAGTTTAGTTTGGAGATGCAGCGCGGAAACAGGCCCTTCTGCCCACCGAGTCCGTACCGACCAGCGATCCACGCACACTAACACTACCCTATACACACACACACACACACAAGGGACAATTTACATTTATACCAAACCAATTAAACCTACAAACCTGTACGTCTTTGGAGTGTGGGGGGAAACCGGAGCATTCGGAGAAAACCCACACGGTCACGGGGAGGATGTACAAACTCCGTACAGACAGCACCCGTAGTCAGGATCGAACCCGGGCATCTGGTGGTGTGAGACAACAACTCTACCGCTGCGCCACCCAGCAGGCTGTGCTGCGGTTTCCTCCCACGCTCCAAGGACGTGGAGGTTTGTAGGCTAATTGGCTTCTGTAAAATGTCCCTAGTGTGCATGATGGACTCAGTGGGACGAATGGCCTGTTTCCATTGAACTAAATTAAACTAACAGGCCATGTGTGACGCAAGTGGACTTTGAGTAGCCTTCGCTGAAGTGGAATAGTCATCCCAGACTTTGAAACCATTGATTGTTCGATTGCCAAAACGCCAGTAGGATTCTGAGAATCAGCAGTTATGTAGAAACAAGGAAATGCAGTGCTGATTTACAAAATAGGAAACTAAGTGCTGGAGTAACTCAGCAAGTCAGGCAGCATCTCTGGAAAACAAGGATAGGTGATGTTTTAGAAACATAGAAACATAGAAAATATGTGCAGGAAGAGGCCATTCGGCCCTTGGAGCCAGCACCGCCATTCATTGTGATCATGGCTGATCGTCCCCTATCAATAACCCGTGCCTGCCTTCTCCCCATATCGCTTGATTCCACTAGCCCCTAGAGCTCTATCTAACTCTCTCTTAAATGGATCAGGACCCTTCTTCAGACTCAATTGTGAATTTTGTGCTGTATTTTTTAGTAAAATAAATCACTGGTTTAATTGAATAGTTTGATTGCTTGAAAGATACAGCTTGGAAACAGGCCCTTTGGCCCACCGGGTCCACGCTGACCATCGATCACCCGTTCACACCAGACCGGGTTCGATCCCGACTACGGGTGCTGTCTGTATGGAGTTTGTACGTTCTCCCCGTGATCTGCGTGGGTTTTCTCCGAGATCTTCGGTTTCCTCCCACACTAGTTTAATGAAAACAGGCCATTCGGCCACCGAGTCCGCGCCGACCAGCGATCATACACTAATTCTATCACGCACACTAGGGACAATTTACAGAAGCCAATTAGCCTACAAACCTCCACGTCCTTGGAGTGTGGGAGGAAACCGGAGCACCGGCTGCTGGGTGGCGCAGCGGTAGAGTTGCTGTCTCACACCACCAGATGCCCGGGTTCGATCCTGACCACGGAGTTTGTACGTTCTCCCCGTGGGTTTTCTCCGAGAACTTCGATTTCCTCCCACACTCCAAAGATGTGCAGGTTTGTAGGTTAATTGGCTTGATAAAATGTTAAATTGTCCAAGTTGGCGATATGCAGAGTACTGCCCTGCCGACTACAAAATTCAGAAGGTCCAGAAGTTCTAGGTTATCCCACTTTCTTGTCCACTCCTTATGCACTAGGGGCAATTTACTGAGGCCAATTAACCTACAAACCCGCGCGTGTTCGGATTGTGGGAGGAAACCGTAACACCCGGAGGAAAGGTAGACCCAAAATGCCGGAGTAACTCAGCAGGACAGGCAGCATCTCTGGAGAGAAGGAACGGGTGACGTTTTGGGTCGAGGCCCTTCTTCAGACCCAGAGGAAACCCACGCGGTCACAGGGAGAACGTGCAAACACCACACACAGACAACACCCAAGGTCAGGATTGAACCCAGGTCTCTGACGCCGTGAGGCAACGGTTCTATCGCTGTGCCGCCTTAATTCCAATCTCCGTATCTTGGGTTAACCAAATGTATATTAATATGAGAAGTTTGCATTCATTCACATCCTATCAGACCAAGGCAAGACCTTCCATCACAGAGATTCACCGGGGTGTTTTACGTGGGTGAGGGTTACAGAGTACCCTTGTTATCATGAACCTGTTTATGACGGATATAGTAAGAAAGAACTGCAGATGCTGGTAAAATCGAAGGTAGATTACACAATGCCGGAGTAACTCAGCGGGTGAGGCAGCATCTCTGGAGAGAAGGAATGGGTGACGTTTCAGGTCTAGACCCTTCTTCAGCTTTTTCCTGTGATGGAGACGGTGAGATGTATAAATGGTAGGGAGATGCGGAGATGGTCCAGGTGAATTTAAGTGCCGGATGGAGATTAGTGGTGAAGTTGATGAAGTTAGTGAGTTCTGCATGGGTGCAGGGGGTAGCATCGATGCAGTCGTCAATGTAGCGGAGGTAGAGTGCGGGGATAGGGCCCAGTGTGCACCTGGAACAGGGGATTGTTCGACGTACCCTACAAAGAGGCAGGCATAGCTGGGGCCCATGCGAATGCCCATAGCTACGCCTTGGACTTGGAGGAAGTCGGAGTCAAAGGAGAAGTTGTTGAGGGTAAGGACCAGCTCTGCTAGGCGGAGGAGAGTATTGCTAGACGGAAATTGGCTGGTTCAGCAGTCGAGGAAGAAACAAAGGGCTTTAAGACCCTTCTGGTGGGGGATGGAGGTGTAGAGTGACTGGACATCCATGGTAAAGATGAGGGAGTGGGGGCCTGGAAAACGGAAGTCATTGAGGAGACGAAGATCGTGTGAGGTGTGTTGGACATAGGTGGGGAGTGATTGGACCAGGGGGGATAGGATGTTTATTACGCATTTTTGGGTATTAGTGGTTATAGTTCCCACAGTAATCAAATGGAATCATCCTACCACAACTAGAGAGCAGTCCTGAACTACAATCTATCTATCTCATTGGAGACCCTGGGACTACCTTTGATCGGACATTGCTGGCTTTACCTGGTTATTCACGTTAGACACAAGAAGCTGGAGTAACTCAGCGGGTCAGGCAGCATCTTTGGAGAAAAGGAATAGGTGACCTTTCGGGTCGAGTCAGGGGAGAGGGATTGGTTAACACACAACAAATGCTTTTCTCTGTACTTGTGACAATGAACTAAACTCGACTCAATCTCTGTGCAGCAAGGAACTGCAGATGCTGGTTTAAACCGAAGATAGACACACAAGGCTGGCGTAACTCAGCGGGTCAGGCTGTATCTCTGGAGAGAAGGAATGGGTGATGTTTCGGGTCAAAACCCTTCCTCAGACTGATGTCAGGGGAGAGGGAGAGACATAGATAAGAGTCAAGAGTGTTTTATTGTCATGTGTCCCAGATAGCACAATGAAATTCTTACTTGCTTCAGCACAACAGAATATGTAAATATAATAAATAATATAACAAAAACTCAGAAAAAAAAGAACAAACAATAACAGTGCAACAACAATAATAATAATAGTGTATTGTAGTTCATTGCTTATGAGGTTGTCATGTTTAATAGCCTGATGGTTGTAGAGAAGAAGCTGTTCCTGAACCTGGACGTTACAGTTTTCAGGCTCCTGTACCTTCTTCCCGATGGCAGTGGTGAGATGAGTGTGTGGCCAGGATGGTGTGGGTCTCTGATGAGGTGGGCTGCCTTTTTGAGGCAGCAACTACGATAAGGATTGTGAGGTGTGAAAACAGGGCAAAGGGGATGGAGATCAACTCAATCACTGTCTCTTTAAGAACACAGGCTGCTAGTTGCACTGCAGGAGGCCATAGTAATTGACAAACATTGCTTCATTTGACACTTGTGTAATGATACTCTATAACATAATGTAACGAACCAGCCTTTAGCTGTAACAATTTTTAGCTTGCAGCAACAAAAATAATTTTTTAGCTGTTACAAGGAACTTTGTATTTGAAAAAAAACTTGTGGTTCTACACTGCTGTTACTCAGTGGTAGTGGACAATCAGCAATAATGGACATCACCCCCCTCCCCCCCATTGTCTGTTATAATGAGGGTATCTGTACAGGGAGAGGTTGGCTGGGCTGTGACTCTTTTCCTTGGAGCGTAGGAAGCGGAGGGGTCATCTTACTGAGGAGTACAAGGTGTCTGGAGTCACCTACAAACCTGTACGTCTTTGGAGTGGGGAGGAAACCGAAGATCTCGGAGAAATCCCACGCAGGTCACGGGGAGAACGTACAAACTCCTGACACACGGCACCCGTGGTCAGGATCGAACCCGGGTCTCTGGTGTGTGAGGCAGCAGTTTACCGCTGCGCCACAAGACTTCATTTTCTTTCTAATTAAATCCTTTCTAATCGTTTCAATCGAAGCCCCACTAGGAGCTGCCTATTCCATTTCTCCAGAGATGCTGCCTGACATACTCAGTTACTCCAGCATTTTGTGTCTATCTTCAGTGTAAACCAGCATCTCCAAACACATCTGTCTCTGGGGCGGCACGGTGGAGCAGCGGTAGAGTTGCTGCCTCACAGAGCCAGAGACCCAGGTTCGATCCTTACTACGGGTGCTGCCTGCACAGAGTTTGTACATTCTCCATGTGACCGCGTGGGTTTCCTCCGGGTGCTCTGGTTTCCTCCCACACTCCAAAGACATACAGATTTATAAAATCATAACTGTGACAGGAGCAGAATTGGGCCATTCGGCCCATCAAGTCTACTCCGCCATTGAATCATGGCTGCTCTATTGTTCCCTCCTAACCCCATTCTCCTGTTTTCTCCACATAACCCCTGACACCTGTACTAATCAATAATCTATCTATCTCTGTAGGTTAATTGGCTTTGGTAAAAATAGTAAATTGTCCCGAATGTGCAGGATAGTGTTAATGTGCGGGGATCGCTGGTCGCTGGGGACTAGAAGGGGCGAAGGGCCTGTTTCTGCACTGTATCTCTAAACTAAACTACAGTAAATCTCCCTGGTATAATTGCACCGGAAGAAATGTCCATGTTCATATGTACATGCCTACTGCTTCTCTTTGTGGTTGAGGTTGGCTCTTCCGCCTGTGAAACAAGACACATTAATGATTTTATTGAGTGCTGTTAAACCTCAAGAGTTGTAGACCATCCTGCCCAGTAATGGGTAAGTTCCCAACGAGAGAATTTATCTATACATTGCATTAGCAATTGAGGATAAATCATGCTGAAAGACACAAAGTGCTGGAGTAACTCAGTGGGTCAGGCAAGATCTCTGGAAAACATGGATAGATTACGTTTCTGGTAGGGACCCTTCTTCAGGCTGACCATGCCGACCATCTTCTTCTTCTTCTTTCGTGTGGCGTGCACAGCCTAAAGTTGTAGGACAACTTGTTCTATTTGATCTTCCGTTTGTGCACGTCGAGTCGATTGCATTAGTCGAAACAGGGCGGACCACGTGAAGGTTGCAATCTTCCACCCCATGCCGACCATCGATCACCTGTCAACACTAGTTCTATGTCATCCCACTTTCTCATTCACTCCTTACACATTCAGAGGTAGACAAAAATGCTGAAGAAACTCAGCGGGTGAGGCAGCATCTATGGAGGATCATTTTACAGAGGGCCAGAAACCCACATGTTTTTGGGATGTTGAGAGGAAACCGGAGGAAACCCACACGGTCACAGGGAGAACGTACAAACTCCACACACACAGCACCCGAGGCCGGGATTGAACCGGGTCTCCGGCGCCATGAGGCAGCAGCTCTACTGCTGTGCCACCAGTTGCTGGCAAGATCAGCACTTATTTCCCCAACCTAACCTTCCTGATAGAAAGGATGTGAGATGATTGCTCCTATTGCAGTGTTCAGACTGTTTCAACTGAGCGGACGTTTCAAATGAAATTTGAATACGCAACAAAGGCACTGCGAAAGTTGTGTTTTAATGGAGCGTCTTTGACCTGAACTATTATCTGTTTCTCCTTCTACCGAAGCTATCTGACCAGGGACAGTTTCTTCCCAGCTGTTATCAGGCAAATGAACCATCCTACCACAACTAGAGAGCAGTGCTGAACTACTGTCCAAAGAAGGGTCTCGACCTGAAACGTCACCCATTCCTTCAATCCAGAGATGCTGCCTGTCCCGCTGAGTTACGCCAGCATTTTGTGTCTATCTTCGGTTAAAACCAGCATCTGCCACCTATCCACCTGCATACTATCCACCTCATTGGTGACTCTCGGACTATCTTTGATGAGACTTTGCTGGCTTTACATTGCACTAAACGTTATTCCCTCATCATGTATCTGTACACTGTAAATGGCTCGAATGTAATCTTTAGAGCCAGGGTGTTTAGGCAGTAAAAACTCTGAAATAGGCAGGCAAAAAGGCATAATAAAATTACAAAAAAGGCACGAAAGGCATTTATTGACCAAAAAAAGGCATGAAAAGGCATGTATTTCCACCACCAAAATATGATAATATAAAGGTATACTACATTAAATGACCAAAGTTGCCTGGTTGCACATAATTACTAGCATTTTTTTCAAATTATCTGGTGTTAAACTATGCCGTCTGTCAGACAGAATATGCTTCAGTTGTGAAAAACTTCTTTCTACTTCAGCTGAGGTCACTGGTGCATACCTGAAACAAGCTACAGACTCTATATTCATGTCGATATCTTGTGCATTACAACTACCTTTGAGAACTTTAGCTAAGTTTTGCATTTCTTCAAGATCTTTGTTCGCTAAAATCACTCTCTCACAATTTCCTTCTATGTCTTTACCTACATCGCCAGGAACTTTACAAATATTTTCAGTTACTTGGTTGAAAACCTGCAAGTTATTCACTAATGTTTGCCACATTTCTCAAGGGAAGTGGTAGCTTGTGGGAAGTTTGCAAAATTGGAAGCAATAAATAGATGTTGGAGAAGATTGAACCAGCGGGCAGCGGCACGAACGAATGAACGACCGACGGTGGCGTCCCCGGTTTCTCCCCGGTGGTGGAAATCTTCTTGTAATTTATACTATGTTAACACGTTAATAATAACATTAATATTAACATGTTAACATAGAAAACGTCATTGTAATCACGGTACAACTAGGGAAAATAGCACGACCTTTTAGCAAAATGACAAAAAAAAAGGCTGATTAAGGCACTTGATCGTGAATAAGGCATTATCCTGGTGAAATCATCAAAAATGGCATGAAAAGGCATATGGCATTTATGGCAAAAATCCTGG
>CM075978.1:90068201-90118895 GCA_038087875.1 Malacoraja senta | reverse complement strand
GTAGCCCATTCTGAAAGGCAGCCAGTGGATGCTTGCCACAAACGTTAGAACGTTTGCCAGCTAATTTAATAATTATAGATGAACGTTGCAGATGATGGGTCTTTCGAACCTGCCTCCCTCAATCATGTCACATTTGTCAGTTCATGGGCCAGCCTGGTCTTGATGCTGCTCCACATAACAGCAAGGCCGTTTCAGTACAGTTTAGTTAATTGTCACGTGTACCGAGGTAAGGTGAAAAGCTTTTCTTACGCCCTGACCAGTCAGCGGAAAGACATCACACGATTACAATCGCGCCATTTACAGTGTACGGATACATGATACGGGAACAACGTTTAGGTGCAAGGTCAAGGGCCTGTCCCACTTGGCCGTCATTTGCGGATAGTTTACGCGACTTCATTTACGCGTCACGAAGCACGACGCGCGTTTCGTGACACGCACGAGATGCGCGCATGGTGCGTGGTGACGTAGGCCGTGACGCGGGGTCGCGCGTGACGCCGCAGGGTTTTGGGATGTACAAAATCTTCGTGCGCCACCTGCGTGATGCGCGAATGACGGCCAAGTGGGACGGGCCCTTACAGCTAAAAGATGAATTCACGTTGGGTTAGTTCGGTTGTGCTTTGCGCTGTGTTGAGAAGGAATAGACAATAGACAATAGGTGCAGGAGTAGGCCATTCGGCCCTTCGAGCCAGCACCGCCATTCAATGTGATCATGGCTGATCATCCCCAATCAGTACCCCGTTCCTGCCTTCTCCCCATATCCCCTGACTCCACTATCTTTAAGAGTCCTATGTAGTTCTCCCTTGAAAGTATCCAGAGAACTGGCCTCCACCGCCCTCTGAGGCAGAGAATTCCACAGACTCACAACTCTCTGTGAGAAAAAGTGTTTCCTCGTCTCCGTTCTAAATGGCTTACTCCTTATTCTTAAACTGTGGCCCCTGGTTCTGGACTCCCCCAACATCGGGAACATGTTTCCTGCCTCAAGCGTGTCCAAACCCTTAATAATCTTATATGTTTCAATAAGATATAAGATATAAGTCCAATCAGAAATAATCCGAGAGTCTCCAGTGAGGTAGATAGTAGTTCAGGACCGCTCTCTGGTTGTGGTAGGATGGTTCAGTTGCCTGATAACAGCTGGGAAGAAACTGTCTCTGAATCTGGAGGTGTGCGTTTTCACACTTTTGTACCT
This sequence comes from Malacoraja senta, assembly GCA_038087875.1. NCBI lineage: Eukaryota > Metazoa > Chordata > Chondrichthyes > Rajiformes > Rajidae > Malacoraja > Malacoraja senta. Next base: position 90,117,709 of record CM075978.1, on the reverse strand, counting down.
CTTGCCCGATGGGGGAGGGTGAGACTGGTCCTTGATTATGCTGCTGGCCTTGCCCAGGCAGCGTGAGGTATAAATGGAGTCAATGGAAGAGAGGTTGGTTTGTGTGATGGTCTGGGCTGCGTCCACAATTCGCTGCAGTTAGCTCACGAAGAGAGAAAGCGGACATCATCTCGACGAAACATATGGCGATAATGTTTCCTGACCGGTGATCGGAGCACGGTAAGCACTCTGATAGACAACGTCCCCTTCGTTACATCTCCTTCCTGATGACTGGTCAGTCCGCAAGGAGCCAGTGAAACTAAATACCAATAAAATATCGATTCGTGAAGTGTGTGTGGGAAGGAACTGCAGATGCTGGTTTAAACCGAAGATCCGCACAACAAGCTGGAGTAACTCAGCGGGACAGGCAGCATCTCCGGAGAGAAGGAATAGGTGACGATTCGGGTCGAGGCCTTTCTTCAGACTGAGAGTCAGGGGAAAGGGAAGCGAGAGATATAGACGGAGATGTGGAGAGATACAGAACTAATGATTGAAAGATATGCAAAAAAGTAATGCCTGAAGAGGGTCTTGACCCGAAAGTCACCGATACCTTCTCTCCAGAGATGCTGCCTGACCCGCTGAGTTCTCTCTGTGTAAAAGAACTGTCGCTCCTCATCTTTGTTCAACCTTCCCCCTCTCACCTTATGGCCAAGCCCACTTAGTGTTGGATATTTCCACCCTGAGAATTAGGTTCTCGCTGTCTACTCCATCAAAGCCCCTCATAATTTTATATACTTCAGTCTCCCCTCAAACTTCAGCACCGATCCAATCTCCAATTGCAGCTGAAACCCTCTAAACCGGGCACAATTCTGGTAAACTTGTGAAGGAAGAAACTGCAGATGTTGGTTTGTATCGAAGATAGGCACGAAAAGGCTGGAGTAACTCAGCGGGACGGGCAGCATTCTCTGGAGAGAAGGAATGGGTGACGTTTCGGCTCGAGACCCTTCTTCAGACTGATGTCAGGGGAGTGGGCGGTACAGAGGGTGTGCACCCTCTCCGAAACCAACATCTTGTGAACCTGTGGAATTCATTGCCACAGAAGGGTGCGGAGGCCAAGTCAATGGATATTTTTTAAGGCAAGAGTTAGATAGATTCTTGCTTAGTACGGGTGTCAGGGATTGTGGGGAGAAGGCAGGAGAATGGGGTTGAGTGGGAAAGATAGTTCCCCTCCAAAACACCTTCTATGTTCAGTTCTGGACAGAGTAGATGTGGGCAGGATGTTTCCACTAGTGGGGAGAGTCTAGACCAGATGTCACGGCCTCAGAATTAAAGGACGTTCCTTTAGGAAGGAGATGAGGAGGGATTTCTTTAGTCAGAGGGCGGTGAATCTGTGGAATGAAATCTCAATCTATATTTCGTTACAACAGTCAATGCCAATGTGAAATTGTAACAAAGGATGAAATAATTCACGTGGTGCTGTCATCGTTTCATTAGCAAGAAACTGCACCTCCATAACTTACATAAGGCTTGGAGAGAGCGGATGTGGAGAGGATGTTTCCACTGGTGGGAGAGTCTAGGACTAGAGGTCACAGCCTCAGAATTAAAGGACGTTCTTTTAAGAAGGAGATGAGGAGGAATTTCTTTAGTCAGAGGATGATTAGTCAGAGGATGGAATTCTTTGCTACAGGCGGCTGTGGAGGCCAAGTCAGTGGATATATTTTAGGCAGAGATCGATAGAATCTTGATTAGTACGGGTGTCAGGGGTTATGGGGAAAAGGCAGGAGAATGGGGTTAGGAGAGAGATAGATCAGCCATGATTGAATGGCGTAGACTTGATGGGCCGAATGGCTGTAATCACTTAAGACTTACATAAAGCCAGCATAAGGCATTGACAATACATTCCTACAGGGAGGGAATGTTAAGAACATGGAATATGTAATAGAGACCCAATCAGTCTGTTTTTTAATATCACATATTAAATGGGTGGCATTTGGGCGGCACGGTGGCGCAGCGGTAGAGTTGCTGCCTTACAGCGCTTACAGCGCCGGGGACCCGGGTTCAATGGGCGCTGTCTGTACGGAGTTTGATATTTTAGGCAGAGATAGATAGATTCTTGATTAGTACGGGCGTCAGGGGTTGTGGGGAGTAGGCAGGAGAATGGGGTTAGGAGGGAAAGATGGATCGGCCATGATTAAATGGCGGAGTAGACTTGATGGGCCGAATGGCCCGATTCTGCTCCGCTCACTTATGAACTTATGAATCCTTCCCGTAATGGGGCGACCAGAAGCCTTCAGATGAGGCCTGACCAAAGTCCGAGAGAGCTGCCATCATGACTTTTCCAGCAAGAGTCTCGATGCCAGACACTTGGAGCCTATCCATGAATAAGACTTCGACTAAAAAGAACGAGAGCCTCTAACGTTACATGGCCCAATTCACAATGGTACATACTGAAATGCTCAAAGTGCATATAGTGTTACATAATGACATCTAAGGAATGCACCTTATTACATACTTTGTCATAAGTCTGTATCACTGCTTAATCTCAGGGGAATGCCCAATATAGAATGCCAATTTGTAGCTGTTTCTGTGTACTAAAACAAATATCGTGGAATGCCAAAATGAAAAGAGTTGAGTCTCTTGAGCACGAAGGAAGGATCGCAGTGCCAGAATATTTAAGATATATGTTGCCGTTGAGACAATATTTCTTCATGAAAGAATCATATTTATATTATTGGCTACGGGTTGGTTTTATGGTGCTTTGGGGCGGGGGGGAGGGGGGATATGTCCCAGGCTAGCGTTCAGTGTCTTTGAAGCCACATGTGCAGTTGGACTATTTTTTTTGTTATTTATTACATGCAAACCCCTGAAGTGGGAAGAAACCCCCGTGAGATTTTCAGTCTCCTGAACTCCATGCATCATGTCGTGGCGTTTGTGGCCTGGTTTAGTTGAGTTTAGTTTCGAGATGCAGCGCAGAAATGGGCCCTTCGGCCCACCGAGTCCACGCCGACCAGCGACCCGCGCACAGGGCGGTCACGGTGGCGCAGCCTTGCAGCGAACGTTCAGCGCCGGAGATCCGGGTTCGATCCCGACTACGGGTGTGGAGTTTTTACGTTCTCCCCGCGACCCGCGTGGGGTTTTCTCCGAGATCTTCGGATTCCAGCCACACTCCAAAGACGTACAGGTTTGTAGGTCAATTGGCTTGGTATAAGTGTAAAAATTGTCCCTAGTGGGTGTAGGATAGCGTTAGTGCGCGGGGATCGCTGGACGGCGCAGACCCGGTGGGCCGAAGGGCCTGTTTCCGCACTGTATCTCTAAACTAAACTAAACTGCTTAATCAATGGTGTTTTATCATTAATGTTTTATTATTATTAATGTTTAGTGTTTTCTGAGTCATTCGTAACTGTCACTGTATGTCATGTTGTTACTTGTGGGTGGAGCACCAAGGCAAATTCCTTGTATGTGAATACTTGGCCAATAAACTTACTTACTTACTTACTTAAACTAACACTATCCTACACTCACGAGGGACAACTTACAATTTACAATTTTTACCGAAGCCAATTAGCCTACAAGCCTTTACGTCTTTGGAGTGTGGGAGGAAACCGGAGCACCCAGAGAAAACTCCATACAAAAACGTGCAAACTCCGCACAGGCAGCACCCATAGTCAGGATCGAACCCGGGACTCTGGCTCTGCAAGGCAGCAACATTTCATGGGGGAATTGGCCAAATTGTAATATATGTACAAAGGTAATACTGATAGATGCTTTTAATGGCCTGGCAGTGTTGAATCATTATTCCATGTTGTTTTTCTTGCCGTTTCCTAACCTTTGAGGGGAATAGTGCGGTAATTGTACAAAAACAATGTGCCGAATGCTGGAAATTGTTTGTATATTTTTTCGTTCCACTGTTGCACCGACCACTTCGATAGCCACTGTTTTTCCCTCTGTAACTATCCCCCTCCATCCCTGTATCAGTTTATATGCCAAATCCCTAATCTACTCTGGGACTGGGAGTTTAGAAGAATGAGAGAGGATCTCATTGAAACATATAAGATTGTTAAGGGCTTGGACACGCTAGAGGCAGGAAACATGTTCCCGATGTTGGGGGAGTCTAGAACCAGGGGCCACAGTTTAAGAATAAGGAGTAAGCCATTTAGAACGGAGACGAGGAAACACTTTTTCTCACAGAGAGTGGTGAGTCTGTGGAATTCTCTGCCTCAGAGGGCGGTGGAGGCAGGTTCTCTGGATGCTTTCAAGAGAGAGCTAGATAGGGCTCTTAAAAATAGTGGAGTCAGGGGATATGGGGAGAAGGCAGGAACGGGGTACTGATTGTGGATGATCAGCCATGATCACATTGAATGGCGGTGCTGGCTCGAAGGGCCGAATGGCCTACTCCTGCACCTATTGTCTATTGTCTATTGACAATTAAACACACCTTGACTACTGGAAACTGCAGATGCTGGTTTACCAAAAAAAAAAGACACAAAATGCCGGAGTAACTCAACGGGTCAGGCAGCATCTCTGGAGAACGTGTGTAGAAACGTCACCTATCCATGTTCTCTGGAGATGCCGGCTGACCAGCGGAGTTACTCCAGCACAGTTCTCCCCGTGACCTGCGTGGGTTTTCCCCGGGTGTTCTGGTTTCCTCCCACACTCCAAAGACGTGCAGGTTTGTAGGTTGATTTGGTTAAAAATGGTAAATTGTCCCGTGTGTGTGTGTGTGTGTGTGTGTGTGTGTGTGTGTGTGTGTGTGTGTGTGTGTGTGTGTGTGTGTGTGTGTGTGTGTGTGTGTGTGTGTGTGTGTGTGTGTGTGTGTGTGTGTGTGTGTGTGTGCGCGTGTGCGTGTGTGCGTGTGTGCGTGTGTGCGTGTGTGCGTGTGTGCGTGTGCGCGTGTGCGCGTGTGCGCGTGTGCGTGCGTGTGTGTGTGTGTGTAGGATCAGGTTAGCGTGCGGGGATCGCTGGTCGGCGCGGACTCAGTGGGCCGAAGGGCTGGTTTCCGCGTTGTATCCCGAAACTAAGCTAAACGAATCACTTTGTGGGTTGGTTTTTTTCACGCCAATACATTCCTGGCTGGCTTTCTTTTCTGCAGACCGCGTCCCACTTCCACTTACTGACCCCAAATAAGTTCCTGACCCTTAAGTTAAAAACAATTAAAATATTTTTCAAATTGTTTTCAAATCCTCGCACAACTGTAATTATATAACTCCCTCCGGCCATTTTTCACACCAAGATTTCTGCCCAACAGGATATCATCCTTAAATTCTGGCCCCCTGCTGACAGCAGAAAATTACTCGCATTATGAGCATGGAAATCATGGAACATTGTGACAGGTTTAAGAAGTATTTAGTTGAGTGCCTGAAACACCACGTTATAGATAGTTGTAACCGGCAAGAGATTTAACTTTTTCACACAGAGGGTTGTGGATCTGTGGAGTTCTCCGCCTCAGAAGGCAGTGGAGGCCAATTCTCCTGATGCTTTCAAAAGAGAGTTCAATAGAGCTCAAAGATAGCGGAGTCAGCGGATTTGGGGAGAAGTACTGATTGTGGATGATCAGCCATGATCACAGTGAATGGCGGGTGCTGGCTCGAAGGGCCGAATGGCCTGCTCCTGGACCTATTGTCTATTGTCTTTAAACAATGCGACTAGTATAGATAGATACAAAATGCTGGAGTAACTCAGCGGGACAGGCAGCATCTCTGGAGAGAAGTAATGGGTGACGTTTCGGGTCGAGACCCTTCTTCAGACTGATGTCAGGGGAGTGGGCGGGACAGAGATAGAATGTAGTCGGAGAGACAGTAAGACTGGTGGGAGAACTGGGAAGGGGGGAGGGGATGGAGAGAGAGGGAAAGCCAGGGCTACTTGAAGTGAGAGAAGCCAATGTTCATACCGCTGGGGTGTAAACTGCCCAAGCGAAATATGAAGGGGCTTTTCCACCAAGTTACGCTGGGCCTCACTTTGACAGTGGAGGAGGCCCAGGACAGAATGGTCAGTGTGGGAATGGGAGGGGGAGTTAAAGTGTTGAGCAACCAGGAGATCAGGTAGGTTTAGGCGGGCTGAGCGGAGGTGTTCAACGTAACGATCTCCGAGCCTGCGCTTGGTCTCGCCGATATAAAGGAGTCCACACTATTTAAACCAGCATCTGCAGTTCTTTCCCACACATTGTATAGATAGACTTTGTAGAAAGGAACTGCAGATGTTGGTTTACACTGAATATACTGTAGACACAAGGTGCTGGAGTAACTCTGTACCTTTTGCCCGATGGGAGCGGATTGACACCAATAATTTGCCCACCACAAAAGTTGGCACAGGGGTCGAGTTGCTGCCCAACAGCGCCAGAGACCCAGGTTATCAGGCAACTGAACCATCCTACCACAACCAGAGAGCAGTCCTGAACTACTATCTACCTCGTTGGTGACCCTCAGACTATCCTTGATCGGACTTTGCTGGCACTGAACATGGTTCCCTTATCATGTATCTGTACACAGTAAATGGCTCGATTGTAATCATGTATTGTCTTTCTGCTGACTGGTTAGCATGCAACAAATTTTTGAATCTTATTGAAACGTACAAGATTATTAAGGGTTTGGACACGCTAGAGGCAGGAAACATGTTCCCGATGTATAAGAATAAGGGGTAGGTAGGCCATTTAGAATGGAGATGAGGATACACTTTTTCACACAGAGAGTGGTGAGTTTGTGGAATTCTTTGCCTCAGAGGGCGGTGGAGGCCGGTTCTCTGGATACTTTCAAGAGAGAGCTAGATAGGTCTCTTAAAGATAGCGGAGTCAAGTCAAGTCAAGTTTATTCATCACATACGCATACGAGATGTGCAGTGAAATGAAAAGTGGCAAATGCTTGAGGATTGTGCAAATAAAACCTACAAAACAGAATGGAACAGAATCAGTAATTACATATTGGTGAGAAAAAAACGGCAATTTAAAAAAGACACCACACCACAGTAAATTGGTTCAGTAACGTTAGTCCCTGGTGAGATAGGGGTTTACAGTCCGAATGGCCTCTGGGAAGAAACTCCTTCTCAACCTCTGTGTTTTCACAGCGTGACAGCGGAGGCGTTTGCCTGACCGTAGCAGCTGGAACAGTCCGTTGCGGAGGGGTGGAAGGGGTCCCCCATAATGTTGCTGGCTCTGGATCTGCACCTCCTGATGTCTAGTTCTTGCAGAAGGGGGAGTGAAGAAGGCAGAGGGCGGTGGAGGCAGGTTCTCTGGATGCTTTCAAGAGAGAGCAAGATAGGGCTCTTAAAAATAGCAGAGTCAGGGGATATGGGGAGAAGGCAGGAACGGGGTACTGATTGTGGATGATCAGCCATGATCACATTGAATGGCGGTGCTGGCTCAAAGGGCCGAATGGCCTACTCCTGCACCTATTGTCTATTGTCTAAAAGGCTTATCACGGAACACGTGACAATAAACTAAACTGAACCAAACTAAGATCTTGAGGTGCACGCAAATCAGCGAGGAAACTTTATACATACTAACGTTAATAGGTCCCTTGCTTGGGCTTATAGACGTGGCCCCCTTAGAAACTGATCTGGGTTGCAGTAAAAAATAAATTGGCACATGGGCCAATGGAATTAAAACTGGAGGATACTTTTCGAAATTGTTTCTCTTTTCATAAACTTTTCAAACACACGTAGAAGATGAAACTCATCTCTGTTGCCATGAACTGATTGCTCCACTTGCTTACAAGATTTATAATATCCGCAAGGCAGCAATTCCCTCTTTCAAATACATTCCACGAGCGATTATTCCGAGGGGTTTCTGCGTTCGGTTCCAACCCCTCACTGTGCGGTGACCTTGAAATCCGCCAGTCTGCGAAACAGTGGAAGGAACGGATTATCATCTGTGCCTCGGGGCAGGGCTGGTTTGGGGAAAGGAAGGAAAGGAAAAGTTTATGCTTGGTTCTGCAGGTTTTTCTCGCAAAGGAGCTTTGGCTCACAGAGAGGCACAGGGGTAACAATTCCCAAGTTATTCCACGCCAGGAATTACACATTGTTAACCCTGTTCGCCAAAGTGGGACATTCCTGCAAAGCTTTCCTCCCCCCCCCCCCCCCCCCCCCCAGAAACTGAGCAAGTAAGTTATGGCCCTGTCCCACGGTACGAATTCGTTCCAAGAGTTCTCCCCGAGTTTGGCCCTGCTTCGAACTCGGAGATTTACAGTAATGGCCACTCGTCGGTACTCGGGGCTCTCGTGGACATTTTTCAACATGTTGAAAAATCTTCACGCGTCTTCCCGTGCTTACCTGCCGTTAGCGAGTCTTCCCGAATACCTGCCGTTAGCGTTACGAGCCGCTAAGAGACGTCCCCGAGCTCCGACGTACCCGCTACGTTCATTCTCCGTGCTTGCCACGAGTTAGATTTTTTTTAAAACTCAGGAGAGCTCTTGGAATGAACTCGTACCGTGTGACAGGGCCATCAGTAAGTAAGTAAGTAAGTTTATTGGCCAAGTATTCATATACAAGGAATTTGCCTTGGTGCTCCGCCCACAAGTAAAAACATGACATACAGTGACTGTTACGAATGACTCAGAAAACACTAAACATTAATAATAATAAAACATTAATGATAAAACACCATTGATACCGTATGTCCGATCTCTCTCGCGAAAGTAATCTTTGTAGGGTACAGGTTTGTAGGTTAATTGGCTTGGTAAATGGAAAAATTGTCCCTAGTGCGTGTAGGATAGTGTTAATGTGCGGGGATCGCTGGTCGGCGCGGACACGATGGGCCGAAGGGCCTGTTTCCGCGCTGTATCTCTAAACTAAGCGAAAGTTATACCGTGTGGAGACAGGCCATTCGGCCCCAATTGCCCACACCGACCAACATGTCCCATCTACACTAGTCCCACCTGCCTAAATGATTTTTAAACATTGCAATAGTATGATAAGATCAAACTTTATGCATCCCAGGAGGGAAATTAGTGTGCCAACAGTCATAACACACAACACGATTCATGAACCATGGAATTAAAGTGATGAGTGGAAAGTCCAGGATTGGGGATGTGCAAAGATTGGGGGAGGGGGGGGAGTCAGTCTACCCCACGACAGAAGGGGGGATGAGTTAGACAATAGACAATAGGTGCAGGTGTAGGCCATTCGGCCCTTCGAGCCAGCATCGCCATTCACTGTGATCCTGGCTGATCATCCCCCAATCAGTACAGTTTGTACAGTTTGATAGCCACAGGGGAATAAAGGATCTCCTGCCACAATCTGTGCTGCCTCCCTCGACAATCTCTTGTCTAGCAGCTTGTTCCATACACCCCAAAGCCCTTTGTGTAAAGAAATTGCCCCCTCAGGTTCCCGATAAATTCCACCCACATCTCACCTGAACCCAACGTCCCCTGGTTCTTGATACCCCAACTCTGGGCAAAAGACCCCGTGCGTCTACCCGATCTATTCCTCGCTCGATTTTGTAAACACGTCTATCAGATCACCCCTCATCCTCCTGCCCTCCAAGGGACAGAGTCCCAGCCTACTCAACTTCTCCCCACAGCTCTGACCCTCGAGTCCTGGCAACATCCTCGTAAATCTTCTACCAACAACTAGAGAGCAAACCTGAGCTACCATCCCTATTTCCTTCGCTCCATAGATGCTGCTTGCACCCGCTGAGTTTCTCCAGCACTTTTGTCTACCTACCATCTACTTCATTGGACTATCTTTGATCAGTCTTTACTGGACTTTATCTTGCACTTATCATTATCTATGTTGTTAAAGAAGGAACTGCAGATGCTGGAAAATCGAAGGTACACAAAAATGCTGGAGAAACTCAGCGGGTGCAGCAGCATCTATGTAGCAATGTTACAAAATTTTGAGATTTTAAAAATAAAGTCTGTAATGTATCCCATCAGATAAAGCATAAAAAGAAGTTTAATTTGACACCTAATTCACTTTCATATCTTCAGTATTAAAAAAGTTATGGCCATTTTCATACTCGGAAATTAGCATCTTGTTCCCTATTGCTTTTTCCATTGACTTAACACAAAAGCTGTGATCGAGGACAGTCAAAAGCCCATAACTTTCTTAAAAAGTAAGAGACGTCCCCGAGCTCCGACGTACCCGCTACGTACATTCTACGTACTTACCACGAGTTAGATTTTTTTTTAAACTCGGGAGAGCCCTTGAATTACCTCGTACAGTGGGACAGCCCCTTTAGCACGCAACAAATGCTTTTCACTGTATTCGGTACACGCGACGATAATCTAAACTAACTAACTAACTGAACCCTTTTAAGGTTGACAACATCTTTTCAATAGATAGACACAAAAATCTGGAGTAACTCAGCGGAACAGGCAACATCTCTGGATAAAAGGAATGGGTGACGTTTCGGGTCGAGACCCTTCTTCAGACCCGAAACATCACCCCATTCCTTCTCTCCAGAGACGCTGCCTGTCTCGCTGAGTTACTCCAGCTTTTTGTGTCTATCTTCGGTTTAAATCAGCATCTGCAGTTCCTTCTTAAACATCTTTGCAGCAACATGGTGACACAAACTGAATACAACACACTAAATGTGTCCCCACCAATGTCTTACACAACTGCAACATGAGCTCCCAACTTCCATGGTTAGTATCTGTAGGGAGGAACTGCAGATGCCGGTTTAAACCAAAGACAGACACACAAAGGCTGGGTAACTCAGCGGGTCAGGCAGCATCTCTGGAGAAAAGGAATAGGTGACATTTCGGGTTGAAACATTTCAATAGAGAATAGGTGCAGGAGTAGGCCATATGGCCCTTCAAGCCAGCACCATTCAATGTGATCATGGCTGATCATCCCCAATCAGTCCCCGTTCCTGCCTTCTCCCCATATCCCCTGACTCTGCTATCTTTAAGAGCCCTATCTAGCTCTCTCTTGAAAGTATCCAGAGAACCTGCCTCCACCGCCCTCTGAGGCAGAGAATTCCACAGATTCACAACTCTCTGTGAGAAAAAGTGTTTCTCCGTCTCCGTTCTAAATGGCTTACCCCTTATTCTTAAACTGTGCCCCTGGTTCTGGACTCCCCCAACATCGGGAATATGTTTCCTGCCTCTAGCGTGTCCAAACCCTTAATAATCTTATATGTTTCAATAAGATTCCCTCTCATCCTTCTAAATTCCAGAGTGTACAAGCCCGGCCGCTCCATTCTCTCAGCATATGACAGTCCCGATATCCTGGGAATTAACCTTATAAACCTACGCTGCACTCCCTCAACAGCAAGAATGTCCTTCCTCAAATTGTGGGACTAAAACTGCACACAATACTCCAGGTGTGGTCTCACTAGGGCTCTGTGCAACTGCAGAAGGACCCCTTTGCTCCTATACTCAACTCCTCTTGTTATAAAGGCCAACATGCCATTCGCTTTCTTCACTGCCTGCTGTACCTGCATGCTTACTTTCATAGACTGATGAACAAGGACCCCCAGATCCCGTTGTACTTCCCTTTTCCCAACGACGCCATTTAGATAGTAATCAGCCTACCTGGTTTTGCTACCAAAGTGGATAACCTCACATTTATCCGCATTAAACTTCATCTGCCATGCATATTCCCACTCCCCCCAACCTGTCCAAGTCACCCTGCATTCTCATAGCATCCTCCTCACAGTTCACACTGCCACCCAGCTTTGCGATCACCATCTCCTTTGTCTTGCGGACATTGAGAGAAAGGTTGTTGTCTCGACAACGGGACACGAGGTTCTCCATCTCTGTCCTGTACTCCGTCTCATCATTATTTGATATCCGGCCCACAATGGAGGTGTCATCTGCGAATTTGTAAATTGGTACTCCACCTTTTTATGTCTGTCTTCTATAGTTTGGTGTAGTTTAGAGTTATAGTGCGGAAACAGGCCCTTCGGCCCACCGAGTCCGCACTGACCAGCGATCCCCAGCACGTTAATGCTATCCGTCACGCACTAGGGACAATTGCTAATATGTATACCAAGCCAATTAACCTACAAACCTTCTGAACCTTCTGAATTTTGTAGTCGGCAGGGCAGTACTCTGCATATCGCCAACTTGGACAATTTGACATTTTTATCAAGCCAATTAACCTACAAACCTGCACGTCTTTGGAGTGTGGGAGGAAACCGGAGCACCCGGAGAAAACCCACGCGGTCACGGGGAGAACGTACAAACTCTGCTACAGACAGCACCGTTGGTCAGGATCGAACCCGGGTCTCTGGCGCTGTAAGCGCTGCGGAGGCAGCAACTGATGCAGGGTTTATTCCTTGAGTCCTGATTCAGTGACGGTCTGGCGTGGAGATGGGAGAACCAGGCACTGGCTCGGTGATCCCCGACCAACAGGTGGCTGGCAGAGTCTCCCCGTCACACTTCTCCCGTCCCAAGTTTGCGATCTGTTCAGGCATTTCGCGGGAACAAAGGGCGTTTATGATTCCACTTGTACTTTAGTTCAGCTTTTGTGGTTTTCAAAGGGAGCCGTGTCGGTGCGGGGCGGTGGGAATCCGATCACTCTTGATGCCCGATACTTGCGCTTGGTGCCATCCGGGGCGGCACGGTGGCGCAGCGGTGGAGTTGCTGCCTCACAGCGCCAAAGACCCCGGTTCGATCCTGATCACGGGTGCTGTCTGTACGGAGTTCGTACATTCTCCCCGTGACCCGTGTGGGTTTTCTCCGGGATCTTGGTGTAAATGTAAATAGTTTTATGGACTCAGGGTGAGAACGTGCAAACTCCACGCAGACAGCATAAGAGGTCGGATCGCATTTACACTTCACGCTGCCTCGGCCATGTAAATGTAGGATAGCATTAGCGTGCGGGGAAATACATTTCACTGTACTTTATTGTGAATATGATGAATGATTCTGATTTATTGAATGGGATCGCTGGTCGGCGCGGACCCGGTGGGCCGAAGGGCCTGTTTGCGCGCTGTATCTCTAAACTAAACTAAATTCTAAACCTCGAGCAAAAAGACCAATGGGTTTTGGGAAAACTGAAGCTCCTTGTTCACTGCCTCCAAAAATATGTCTCACTTGAAGCTCAAATCAGTGTGGATAATTCCGATTTTCATCCCGAGTGAAATCACAAATATGTGCCAAATTGTTTGTAGTTTTGTGTTTCACCCAGAACAATCGGCACCAGCTGAAACAGGTCACAGTCAACCTCGCCAGTCAGCAGAGAGAGAAGATATTCATTCCCTCAGCCTTGATTGGACCCACTGCGGACCATCTGTTACTCTCTATAATACCTGACTTGTCGGGTCTGTCATTCAGCTTCAAGGGAAGAAACTGCTCTTCAGGTTGCAATAGACAATAGACAATAGGTGCAGGTAGGAGGCCATTCGGCCCCTTCGAGCCAGCACCATTCGCTGAGATCATGGCTGATCATCCCCAATCAGTACCCTGTTCCTGCCTTCCCCCCATATTCCCTTGACTCCACTATCTTTAAGAGCCCTATATCAAATAGCCCTGTCCCACGGTGCGAGTTCATTCCAAGAGCTCTCCCGAGTTTAAAAAAAAATCAAACTCGTGGTAAGCACGGAGAATGAACGTAGCGGGTACGTCGGAGCTCGGGGACGTCTCTTAGCGCTAACGGCAGCTACTCGGGAAGACTCGCTAAGTGCAGGTAAGCACGGGAAGACTCGTGAAGATTTTTCAACATGTTGAAAAATGTCCACGAGAGCCCCGAGTACCGACGAGCGGCCATTACCGTAAATCTCCGAGTTCGAATCAGGGCAAACTCGGGAGAACTCGTGGAATGAACTCGTACCGTGCGACTGGGGTTTAACTCTCTCTTTTGAAAGCATCCAGAGAATGGCCCTCCACTGCCTTCTGAGGCAGAGAATTCCACAGATTCGCAACTCTCCTGGGTGAAAAACGTTTCATTCCCGTTCTAAATGGCCTACCCCTTATTCTGAAACTGTGGCCCCTGGTTCTGGACTACCCCAACATCGGGAACATGTTTACTGCCTCTAGCATGTCCACACTTCAAGTGGTGTGTAACTTGGGGGAGATGTTAGGACTTGGCACGGGGATATTTTGTAACTTTGTCAATGCCCTTTTTGTGGCGACTCTTTGCATACCTTGAGGAGGCAAAACAAAGAATATCACTGTGACTTGTCACATGTAACATTAAAGTATTCATTCATTCATTCATTCACTCATCCACTCATAGTGTTTTCTTGCATGTAAATCACTGCACAGTGGAACACTGGTAGAGGTGCTGCCACAGAGCACCAGAGACCCGGGTAGTTTAGTTTAGAGATACAGCGCGGAAACAGGCCCTTCGGCCCACCGGTTCCGCGCCGACCAGCGATCCCCGCACACTAACACTATCCTACACCCATCAGGGACAATGTTTACATTTACCAAACCAATTAACCTACAAACCTGCACGTCTTTGGAGTGTGGGAGGAAGCAGAAGATCTCGGTGAAAACCCACGCTGGTCACGGGGAGAACGTACAAACTCCGTACAGACAGCACCTGTAATCGGGATCGAGCCCGGGTCTCCGGCGCTGCCTTCGCTGTAAGGCAGCAACTCTACCGCTGCGCCGCCGTGACCGCCCTTAATGGGAGGATATGGATCATGTGCAGGCAGATATGAGTTGGTCTTGGCATTATGTTCAGCACAGACATTGTGGACCGAATGGCCTGTTCCTGCGCTGTACTGTTCTATGCAGAAAGAAGGAACTGCAGATGCTGGGTTACGCAAAAAAACACAACAAAGTGCTGGTGTAACTCAGCGGGTTGGGCAGCATCTCTGGAGAACGTGGATAGGTGACGTTTTGGGCCGGGACCCTTCTTCAGACTGTTCTCTGTTCTAATGAAAATAAAAAATATTAGAAGTTTGAACATTCTCCCTGTGACCGCGTGAGTTTTCTCCGGTTTCCTCCCACACTCCCAACGGCGTACGGGTTGGTAGGTTAGTTGGTTTTGGTAAAATTGTAAATTGTCCCTTGTGAGTGTATGACAGCGCTAGTGTATGCGGGGTGATCGCTGGTCGGCGCGGACTCGGTGGGCCGGAGGGCCTGTTTCCGCACTGTATCTCTTAAGTCGAAAGTCTAAAGGGCCTGTCCCACTTACGCGATTTATTTTTTTCCGCGACTGCCGGCACCCGTCATAATCGCAGCAGCAAGTGGCCGAAATGTTCCACATGTTGAAAATCCCAGCGGCAACCAGAAAACGGTACGACGACTCTTTTGGGCGATTACTATGTCGCGAGGTGAAGCCTGTACGGTCGTGAGTAGTCGCCCAAAGAGTCGTACCTTGTTCTGGTCTCCACTGGATTTTCAAACATGTTGCCGAAAAAAATCGCATAAGTGGGACAGGCCCTTGAATGTGTGAGATGGGAGGAATTGTACAGAGCCCCAGTGAGCACCACCTGGAGTATTGTGTGCAGTTTTGGTCCCCTAATTTGAGGAAGGACATTCTTGCTATTGAGGGAGTGCAGCGTAGGTTTACAAGGTTAATTCCCAGGATGGCGGGACTGTCATACGCTGAGAGAATGGAGCGGCTGGGCTTGTACACTCTGGAGCTTAGAAGGATGAGAGGGGATCTCATTGAAACATATAAGATTGTTAAGGGCTTCGACACGCTTGAGGCAGGAAACATGTTCCCGATGTTGGGGGAGTCCAGAACCAGGGGCCACAGTTTGGGAATAAGGAGTAAGCCATTTAGAACGGAGACGAGGAAACACTTTTTCTCACAGAGAGTGGTGAGTCTGTGGAATTCTCTACCCCAGAGGGCGGTGATGGCCGGTTCTCTGGATGCTTTCAAGAGAGAGCTAGATAGGGCTCTTAAAGATAGCGGGAGTCAGGGGATATGGGGAGAAGGCAGGAACGGGGTACTGATTGGGGATGATCAGCCATGATCACATTGAATGGCGGTGCTGGCTCGAAGGGCCGATCGGCCTTCTCCTGCACCTATTGTCTATTGTCTATTGTCTATTGAATTCTCTCTTCAGTCAGATGGAGTGGAGCATGAGTGATGTGCTGCAAATTCGTGAGGGACTACAGGGGTGCAATGCTTCTGCGGTTGTTGCATTATGTGGCTTGGGTCACTGGATGTTAACATTCCTACTTCCCTTTGCCGCTGTTACACTGTGGCAACATTGGTGAAAGGATTATGCGTCAGTTGCAGATGTGCGATCCTCACTATCGGCACAGACTGTGGAAAGTCTTGTAATATCAATGTCCAAGTAACCCCCCCCCACCCCTGCATCCCCTCTCTCCCCACCCCTCCTCCACCCAAGTCACGCCAGCCGCCAAAGTCGTCTTGTTGCGTCTCAGTGTGTAGTTTAGTTGAGAGATACGGCGCGGAAACAGGACCTTCGGCCCACCGAGTCCGCGCCGACCAGCGATCCCCGCACGCTAGCGCCGTCCCACACGCACTAGGGACGATTTACATTTACACCAAGCCAATTCACCTGCAAACATGCACGTCTTTGAGTGTGGGAGGAAAACGACAATCTCGGAGTAAACCCACGCAGGTCAGGCGTGCAAACTTGTACAGACAAGCACGCATAGCCGGGATCGAACCCGGGTCTCTGGCGCTGTAAGGCAGCAACTCTACCGCTGCGCCACCGTGCTGCTTAATCTGTAACTCGATTTCACCTCGTCCCCGATTAACAATGGCCTGTTTCCTTTAACAGCATTACTTTGCTGCATATATTCCGTTCCTTTGTTCCGTATCTCTCCACATCTCTCGTTTCCCTTTCCCGTGACCCCCAGTCTGAAGGAGGGTCTCCGCCCGAAACGTCGCCTATTCCTTCTCTCCAGAGATGCCGCCTGATCCGCTGAGTTACCCCAGCTTTTTGTATCTATATTCGGTTGAAACCAGCGTCTGCAGCTCCTTCCGACGCAAAGAGAAAAGTTGACTTGATACAAGTGTCTGCTGAACAAAGCATCTGAATGCAGTGTGCCCACTCTGCTGAAATAAATCAGGGAGCAATCTCTCCCATTGACAACCTCTAAGGGTTCAAAAGAAAGATATAAAGGTCACTGAAGATCTAGGAAAGGGCATGCGGACAAAGTGTGACTTCAAACAGTTGTGTGTTACGTTGGTCTTCAAAAACCACGGCTGGAATGTGTTTAGATCTGTCACACTGAGTAACAGACGGCGTTGAGGGTATTTTTTAAAAGGCTGTGGCTACAATGAGGGATAGTTAGCCTGATTATGATTCGGGTTCCAATCCCTGCACCTCAAATGCCACAAAAGCCAAGTTACATTATAGTCCAGCTTATAGTCCATTTGTAAACCACCATCTGCTATTCCTTATTTCCATTGATGTTTAATTCAGTTCAGTTTATTGTCATGTGGACCGAGGTACAGTGAAAAGCCTTTTGTTGCGTGCTCTCCAGTCAGGGGAAAGACAATACACGATTACAATCGACAGTGTACAGATATATGATAAGGGAATGGTGGACAAAATTGCTGGAGAGACTCAGCGGGTGCGGCAGCATCCATGGAGCGAAGGAAGTAGGCAACGTTTCGGCACGAAACATGATAAGGGAATAACGTTTAGTGCAATGTAAAGCCAGTTAAGTCCGATCAAATGTGTAGGAAGGAACTGCAGATTTGCCTGGTTTGAACCGAAGATAGACACAAAAAGCTGGGGTAACTCAGCGGGACAGGCAGCATCTTTGGAGAGAAGGAATGGGTGGCGTTTCGGGTCGAGACCCTTCTTCAGTGGGTTCCCCCCCCCGATGAGGTGGATAGTAATTCAGGACTACTGTGTGGTTACGGTAGGGTGGTTTTTAAAGTTTGCACGAAAGAAAAATATAGAATCTTCCTAATATCCAACTGAGACGACCAAACAATAGATGGCCCAGTAAAAGGCTATCCGATCCTAAGAAACATAAGGACTTGGGCTGTGGTCCAGCCTGCTTTAATGACCGAACAGCTGCAACAGAATTTTTTGTAACTTTCCTGACAAGCTTTTTGTAATTTTGAGAGAATTGTGGTTTTCATTAAAGAGGAATGTGTAGAGCTCAACATGTATGTGAGTCCTCCCCCCCTCTTAAGTGCTCAGCTAATTTACCAAAACCATACAGACTGACAATGAATCCCGGCTGGCACTTGTGAGGTGGAAAAAAAAAGTTTCGTTTAGCTTAGCTCAGAGATACAGCGCAGAAAGAAGCAGGCCCTGGTCCCACCGAGTCCGCACCGACCCGCGATCCCCCACACACTAACATTATCTTTACACACACGCTAGGGACAATTCACATTTATACTACGTCAATTAACCGACAAACCCGCACGTCCTTGGAGTGCGGGAGGAAACCGGCGCTCCAGGGAGTTGTGAATCTGTGGAATTCTCTGCCACAGAAGGCAGTGGAGGCCAATTCGCTGGATGTTTTTCAAGAGAGAGTTAGATAGAGCTCTTGGGCTAACGGAATCAAGGGATATGGGGAGAAAGCAGGAACGGGGTACTGATTGTGGATGATCAGCCGTGATCATATCGAATGGCGGTGCTGGCTCGAAGGCCGAATGGCACCTATTTTCTATGTTTCTATCCCGGAGAAAACCTACGCAGGTCACGGGGAGAACGTACAAACTCTGTAGAGACAGCACCCGTAGTCGGGATCGAACACAGGTCTCTGGCGCTGTGAGGCAGCAGCTCCACCCACTTTGTATTTTTTTTTCTCCTCTCTGGCCATCTCCTGCCTTTGAACACAATGTAATTCCATTAAATTGAAGGGCCGAGAAATGTGTAGCTCCAATATAATCCCAGCTTCAATAGTAATTCGATCCCTGATAAATATTATCACAGCATGGAATCAGGCCCTTCGGCCCAACATGTCCCATCCACACTAGTCCCACCTGCCTGCATTTGGTCCATATCCCTCTAAACTTATCCTATCCATGCACCTTTCTAAATGTTTCTTCTAAGAAGGTTCTTGATCCAAAATGTCACCTCTCCAGAGATGCTGCCTGACCCGTTGAGTTACTCCAGCACTTTGTGTCCTTCTAAGTTCTTAAGCTCTGCTTGTCGGATGGTTGATTGATCTGAGCTGTCGTTGCGGCAGGCACCACGATTGTCCTCAATTGGACAAGTGCAATCATCCTCCAGAGATCTCCAGGTTTGGGATGACACGTGATGGCTCCTACTGGAGCTTGTGAAAGTTCTCCTCTGCCTTCTCTAGAACTGGGGCGGTCACGGTGGCGCAGCGGTAGAGTTGCTGCCTCACAGCGAATGCAGCGCCGGAGACCCGGGTTCGATCCCGACTGCGGGTGCTGTCTGTACGGAGTTTGTACGTTCTCCCCGTGACCCGCGAGGGTTTTTTTTCCGAGATCTTCGGTTTCATCCCACACTCCAAAGACATACAGGTATGTAGGTTAATTGGCTTGGTAAAATGTAAAAATTGTCCCTAGTGGATGTAGGATAGTGTGAATGTGCGGGGATCGCTGGTTGGCGCGGACCCGATGGGCCAAAAGGGCCTGTTTCCGTGCTGTATCTCTAAACTAATCTACACTAAACTAACGAAGGTAGACAAAAATGCTGGAGAAACTCAGCGGGTGAGGCAGCATCTATGGAGCGAAGGAATAGGTGACGTTTCTGGTCGAGACCCTTCTTCAGACTGATGCACTAAACTAACCATGAGTCTGTGTTGTCTACACTGCTAGACACCGGTCAAGGTAGCTCTTAATGGTCATGTTTCAGAAGGAACTGCAGATGCTGGAAAATCGAAGGTAGACAAAAATGCTGGAGAAACTCAGCGGGTGAGGCAGCATCTATGGAGCAAGAATTGGGTCGGCCCAGTGGTGCAGCTGGTAGTGCTGCTGCCAGAGACACGGGTTCGATCCTGACCTCGGGTGCTGTCTGTACGGAGTTTGTACCTTCTCCGTGTGATCGCGTGGGTTTTCTCCGGGTGCTCCGGTTTCCTCCCACATCCCACAGGCACGTGGGTTTTTGAAGATAATCGGCCTACTGTAAATTGACTTCTGTGTGCAGGGTGTGGATGAGAAACTGGGGTGAAGGGTGATTGATGGTCAGCACGGACCCGGTGGGCAGAAGGGCCTGTTTCCATGCTGTATCTCTAAAACTAAACTAAAACTGTACGGCAAACCAAATTCCTCGTATGTTGCAAGACGTACTTGGCCAGTATATTACGATTATGATTATGATCTTTATTGCACTTTATCTGTTTTATTTATTCATGTGTGTATATATTTATGCAATGGTATATGGACACACTGGTCTGTTCTGTATTTATGCCTGCAATATTCTGTTGTGCTGAAGCAAAGCAAGAAGTTCATTGTCCTATCTGGGACACATGACAATAAACGCTCTTGAATCTGGAATCTTGATTATGAAAACCAGCAGAATGACCCGAAATGTCACCTTCTCTCCAGGGATGCTGCCCGTTCCGTTGAACTATTCCAGCTTTTTGTGTCTATCTTCGGTTTAAACCAGCATCTGGAATGTAGCAGTCCTTCCCACACACTTAGTTCAGAATGCAAATCTATAGACAATAGACAATAGGTGCAGGAGTTGGCCATTCGACCCTTCGAGCCAGCACCGCCATTCAATGTGATCATGGCTGATCATCCCCAATATGGGAAAAGAAAAGTACTTGTTAAAAGAACGGAAAGAATGAAGAAAGGAATGGAATATTCATTGAAATACATTTAGCAGCATTTAGTTTAGTTTAGTTTAGAGATATAGTATGGAAACAGGCCCTTCGGCCCACTAAACAGGCCCTTCGGCCCACTAAACAGGCCCTTCGGCCCACCAAGTCTGTGCCGACCAGTGATCCCCATCACACTAGCACACATTTTACACTAGTGACAATCCACTGAAGTCAATTAACCTACAAACCTGCACGTCTTTAGAGTACGGGAGGAAACCGGAGCATCCGGAGAAAACCCACGCAGGTCAGGGGGAGAACGTACAAACTCCGTACAGACGGCACCCGTAGTCAGGTTCGAACCCGGGTCTCTGGCGCTGTGAGGCAGCAACTCTACCGCTGCGTCACCGTGCCGACCCCATTTGATGTATCAGTGCCTTGTTATCATCAGTCCCTTTTAGACTGCTGGGCCTGTGTGAAAATCTCGCTCCATGTTATCACCATGTACATTCTGCCTACTTAATCTCAACAGCCGGCCGGTGTCTTAATGGGATTAACTGTTAGTGTCTCTTCTATACCTTCCATCGTTCAAACCCATTGACTGTCGTCCATTGATAGAGGTCATAAGGTCACAAGGTATAGGAGTAGAATCAGGCCATTTGGCCCATCAAGTCTACTCCGTCATTCAATCATGGCTGATCTATCTCTCCCTCCTAACCCCATTCTCCTGCCGTCTCCCCATAACCTTTGACACCCGTGCGAATCGATTGTAATTATTATCGTCCTTCCGCTGACTGGTTAGCACGCAACAAAAGCTTTTCACTGTACCTCGGTACACGTGACAATAAACTAAGCTGAATTAAACATCAATGGAAATAAGGAACTGCAGATGCTGTTTTACAAAAGAAGACACAAAATGCTGGAGTAATGTGGTGACACGGTGGTGCAGCGGCAGAGTTGCGGCCTCACAGCGCCAGAGACCCGGGTTCGATCCTAACTATGGGTGCTGCCTGTACGGAGTTTGTACGTTCTCCCTGTGACCGCGTGGGTTTCCTCCGGGTGCTCCGGTTTCCTCCCACACTCCAAAGACGTGCAGGTTTGTAGGTTAATTGGCTTCGGTAAAAATTATAAATTGTTGCTAGATGGACACAAGAAGCTGAAGTAACTCAGCGGGACTGGCAGCATCTGTGGAGGGTAGGAAAATGGGTGACGTTTCGGGTCGTCAGACTGAAGAAGCGTCTCGACCCGAAACGTCACCCATTCCTTCTCTCCAGAGACGCTGCCTGTCCCGCTGAGTTACTCCAGCATTTTGTGTCTATCTTCGGTTTAAACCAGCATCTGCAGTTCCTTCCCACACATTTTGTAAATTGTCCCTGATGTGCAGGAAAGTGCTAGTGTGTAGGGTGATTGCTTAATGAAACTAAACTAAGTATCCGGATGGTCTAATGGACTGCAATCTCTGCTGCCTTCCTGTCAAAACTGGCACCCCGAGAAGACTCACTCGGTGAGAACGTGCAAACTCCGTACAGGCAGCACCCGCACACTAACACTATCCTACACACACACACACACTAGGGACAAATTGCAATTTACAGAAGCCAATTAGCCTACAAACGTGTCCGTCTTTGGAGTGTGGGAGGAAACCAGAGCACCTGTAGAAAACCCACGCAGGTCACGGGGAGAAGGTACAAACTCCGTACAGACAGCGCCCGTGGTGGTTGGCCCCATAGCAGAAGCGTCCTCGTTGCGGGGCTGGAAACTGGAAGTATCCTGAACTAATTCTGCTACCACCATCTCTATTGCGACAAGCGATGGCTTCCACTGATTGTCGCCGGAAGCTTGCGTCCTTTTCAGGACGGACGATGACAGCGAGGTCAACATTTTTTTAACAAGATGGACATGAAAAGAAGAAGAAGCAGAAGAAGAAGCGCCCGTGGTCAGCATCGAACCCGGGGTCTCTGGCGCTGTAAGGTAGCAACTCTACCGCGGCGCCACCGTGCCGCCCAATCTGTAACTCGTTTCCATCTAGTCCCCAATTAACGATGGCCTGTTCCCTTTATCTTTCATTATTTTTTTGCATATATTTAATTCATTTGCTCCATATCTCTCCGTATCTCTCGTTTCCCTTTCCTCTGAGTCTCAGTCTGAAGAAGGGTGTCGACCCGAAACGTCACCCGTTCCTTCCCTCCAGAGATGCTGCCTGTGCCGCTGAGTTACTCCAGCATTTCACGTCTATCTTTGGTGTAAACCAGCATCTGCAGTTCCTGGCCACGCAGTCAGCAATTCCAGTTTCATCTCCTGAAAAGACGACAAAAATATGACCTACTCATTTCAGTGAATGACATGTTTCAAAAGGCGGTCACGTTGGCGCAGCGGTAGAATTGCTGCCTTACATCCAATGCAGCGCCGGCTGCTGTCTGTGCGGAGTCTGTACGTTCTCCCCGCGACCTGCGTGGGTTTTCTCCAAGATCTTCGGTTTCCTCCCACACTCCAAAGACGTGCAGGTTTGTAGGTTAATTGGCTTGGTGAATGTAAAAATTTGTCCCTAGTGGGTGTAGGATAGTGTTAATGTGCGGGGATCGCTGGTTGGCGCGGACCCGGTGGGCCGAAGGGCCTGTTTCCGTGCTGTATCTCTAAACTAAAAAGGCCAGAGAGAGTTCTCCTGGTTGAAAGACCTAATTCTGCTCCTAAAACTTGTAAAACCTAGGAACCGAGTCCGCGCCGACCAGCAATCCCCGGCAATATCCTACACACCATTTTACCGAAGCCAATTAACCTACGAACCTGTAGGTCTTTGGAGTGTGGGAGGAAACCGGAGCACCCGGAGAAAACCCACACAGTCACGGGAGAACATACAAACTAATAGAATCGAGGGACATGGGGAAAAAGCAGGAACGGGGAACTGATTTTGGATGACCAGCCATGATCATATTGAATGGTTCGAAGGGCCAAATGGCCTACTCCTGCTTTCTAACTCTGTACAGACAGCATCCGCAGTCAGGATTGAACCTGGGTCTCTGGTGCTGTAAGGCAGTAGCTCTACCTTTGTGCCACCGAGCCGCCCCTAAACATATGATGTAATAATGTGACATGTTAGTTCCAAATTGCCAAACTGCATTTTGTTTTATTTTGTGCATGTTCTCCTTTGGACAAGAGATATAGAGTCATGGAGCTATGACAGGCCAGTCGGCCATTTTGTCCATGCCAACCTAGCAGGTTGTTCCAACCTATTCCAACCTATTCAACCATGCCAACCCATTGAATGGGCAAGTACAATTTGGCTGCACTTGGCAAATTGTACTTAGACTTTAAACTTTAGAGATACAGTGCGGAAACAGGCCCTTCGGCCCACTGAGTGCGCGCTGGCCAGCGATCCCCATGTCACCCGCGCTATCATGCACACTAGGGACAATTTACAATTTCTACCTAAGCCTATCAAGCCTACGAACCTGTACGTTTTTGGAACATGAGAGGAAACTGGAGAGGACTACGGGCGCTGTGTGTACGGAGTTTGTACGTTCTCCCCGTGACCGGCGTGGGTTTTCTCCAGGTGCTCCCGTTTCCTCTCACACTAAAAATGGCTTTGGTAAAATTGTAAATTTCCCCTAGTGTGTGGGATAGCGCTAGAGTACGGGGCGATCGCTGGTCGGCACGGACCCGTCGGGCCGAAAGGCCTAGTTTCCGCGCTGTATATCTCTAAACTAACCTGAACCGAACTGAACGCCCTTCCCTGCATCTCTCTCACATGGTCAAAACTGACCTCCAGCTGAGGTGACTGTCAACTTTCAAGTGGAGATGTGAGACGTATATTTTTTTATGCGATGCATAAAGTTAAAGGATAATCTAATTTACCAAACTGTCGTCAAAAACCAATGACCCTTTACTAACGGGTTTCTTTGCAATGTTACACTTGAGTAAGAGCAAACCTCTTGTTTTGAAACAGCAAATAGTCGGCTATGAACCTGCAATGCAGAAATTCCTAGTCCTCGCACTGAAAACTCGGAGAGCTGTACCACAACGCAAAAATCCCATCTCTCCCATGCCTTTTATTGTCATTCAAACAGCATGGTTTGAACGAAATTGCATTTCTACAGTCTTAACATTACACAAAAAAACAAGACCCACACTTAACACAATTTACACAAACATCCATCACAGTGAATCTCCAACACCTCCTCACTGCGATGGAAGGCAAAAGTCTTATCTCTTCCCTTTGTTCTTCTCCCGTGGTCCAGCAGTCCAACTGCAGCGTCGAGGCGACTGGGGCTCCCGATGTTAAAGCCCCCGGCGGGCGATGATAAGTAAGTCCCGCGGCCGTTTAAGCCGCGCGGGGCGATGTTAGGCCTCGCTCCATGTCCTTTAAACAAAGCGATTCCAGCGGGAGAAGTTGCCGTTGCGGGAGCTCCGAAAAGCGGTCTCCCACCAGGGACCTGCGAGCTCCCGATGTGCCTGTCCACAGGGCCTGCGGCCGGAGCCTCCGAAGCTCCGATGTCGGGTCGCAGCCGCACGCCACCACAGCTCTCCCCGCTCCGAAGTCAGCCAGCTCCGCGATGGCGAATCCGCATGCTCCACGACTGGAACCCCCAGGTTGGTCCCGGTTGGAGGCTGCCACCGGCTCCACAATGTTAGGCCCAACGACACCGGAGACCCGACAGGAAAAAGTCGGGTCCCCCGTACAGGGAACAGATTAACGGTTTCTCCCTACCCCCCACAACCCCCCACATATACACCGCTAAAAAAAACAAAAACCTAGAATCAAAACACACATTTAACAAGGCAAAAATAAAAATAGACAAACGGACTGCAGTCGTGCCGCCGCCGTTAGGCGCCACCACGCCAGAGGGGAATTGCGGTTTAGCTGCGTTGGAGGATCAGGGGGCTTCAGTGATCTGTCTGTAAATGACACCAGGGGGATCGTGCGCATGTGGGAAAGGGGACAAGGAATGTAGCACCTCATTATTTGTCTTAGACGGACGGATGGCCCACATCTGCTCCCTGCACAGCTTGGGAAACATGCCTTAGTTTAATTTAGCGATACAGCACGGAAACAGGCCGACCAGCGATCCCCGCACACTAACGTTATCCTACACACACACACACACACTAGGGACAATTTTACATTTACACCAAGCCAATTAACCTACAAACCTGAATGAATGAATGAATGAATAAGTTTATTGGCCAAGTATGTTCACATACAAGGAATTTGCCTTGGTGCTCCGCCCGCAAGTGACAACATGACATACAGTGACGGTTACGAATGACACATAAAACATTGAATAATAAAACATTATCGATTAAACATGTGAATTAAATAAAATACCAGAGCAAAAGGAGGCTACAGATTTTTGGTTATTGAGTAGAGCTGCTACCCGTGGAAAAAAAGCTGTTTTTATGTCTGGCTGTGGCCGCTTTGACAGTCCGGAGTCGCCTTCCAGAGGGAAGTGATTCAAAGAGTTTGTGGCCAGGGTGAGAGGGGTCAGAGATGATCTTGCCCGCTCGCTTCCTGGCCCTTGCAGTGTATAGTCCGTCAATGGAGGGAAGGTTGCAGCCAATAACCTTCTCAGCTGATCGGACGATTCGCTGCAGCCTCCGGGTGTCGTGCTTGGTGGCTGAGCCAAACCAGACCATGATGGAGAAGGTGAGGACAGACTCTACGATGGCCGTACAGATGTATGTCTTTGGGAGCGTAGGAGGAAACCGGAGATCTCAGAGAAAACCCACACAGGTCACGGGGAGAACGTACAAACTCAGTACAGACAACACCTGTAGTCAGGATCGAACCCATGTCTCTGGCGCTGTGAGACAGCAACGCTACCGCTGCGCCACCGTGCCGCAACTTACTCCAGCATTTTATGTCTTTTTTTGTAAAACAGCATCTGCAGTTCCTTATTTCCATTGATGTCACTTGGTGTTGAGTTTAGTTTCAGTTTAGTTTATTGTCACGTGTACGGAGGTACGGTGAAAAGCTTTTGTTGCGTGCTAACCAGTCAGCGGAAAGACAATACATGATTACAATTGAACCATTTACAGAGTACAGATACAGGATAAGGAAATAATGGTCAGTGCAAGGTAAAGCCGGCAAAGTCCGATCAAGGATAGTCCGAGGATTTGTGAGTTCACAAGTTCCCAAGTTACAGGAGTAGAATTAAGCCATTCGAGCCCACTCCGCCATTCAATCATGGCTGATCTCTGCCTCCTAATCCCATTTTCCTGCCTTCTCCCCGTAACCCTCGACACCCGTTCTAATCAAGAATTTGTCTATCTCTGCCTTAAAAATATCCACTGACTTGGCCTCCACAGCCCTCTGTGGCAATGAGTTTCACAGCTTAACTACCCTCTGACTAAAGAAGTTCCTCCTCACCTCCATTCTGCAAGAGGGCCCTTTAATTCCGAGGCTGTGACCTCTGGTCATGGACTAGCGTTGCCAACTGTCCTGCACTATGCTTCTTGCTCCGTACAGACAGCATCCGTGGTCAGGATTGGTGTTGCCAACTTTCCCGTATTAGCCGGGACATCCCGTATTTTGGGCTAAATTAGTTTGTCCCGTATGGGACCGCCCTTGTCCCCGTATTTGACTGCTACTACACGGGTCGAGGGGACTGTCGGGTCGGAGCGCCGCGTCCGGCCCCGCCTCACCCGTCGCGACGTAGTGCAGCCCGTGGAGTGCAGCAGCAGCAGCAGCAGCGCCTCGCCCGTAGCCCCGTCGGTCGGTCGGCAGCCCGGCCAGCTGTCCGACCTTCGGACCTTCGCTTACCGCCGACACCACCACCACCACCACCGCCCCTCCTTCTCATGGCCGATCATCGGTTCATGATTTGGACGGGGTCTCGGACTTTGCACGCGACGTCGCCTGGTCCAAAACTCCTCAGCTGGCCCGCCGGCTGGGCTTTGTGTGGAGTCCAGCATCCGGGGCCGACTCATCATTCACCCAGCCACGGTCGAGTCGGTCAACGAATTGCCGTCGGGAATTTGTCCCGTGTTTTGACCTTTTGTCCCTCATTTGGGAGTGAGAAAGTTGGCAACCCTATCCTGGACTCTCCCACCAGTGGAAACATCCTCTCCACATCCACACTATCTATGCCTTTCATTATTTTGTACATTTCAATGAGGTCCCCCCTCAACCTTCTAAACTCCAGCGAGTACAGGCCCAGCGTGGTCAAACGCTCAACGTATGCTAACCCACTCGATGTTGGTTATGTGTCTAAGTTTCCATGTATTATTTAAGTGGAGACATTGAAGATTGATAACTTACAATAGACTGCTGGCAATTCTTAAGGCAATGGCAAAACTCCGAGTGGGCAGGAGAAAATCTCTCTGGATCTATATTACAAGTCCCAAAGCACGCAAAACAATAAGAAGAGCTTGAACCACTGACCTCTATCTGTTGAAAATCCAACTTATGTTTAGAAACACGTGAAAATTGTATCCCAGGGGAACGCGGTGAAGGTGTGAGGAGACTGGTGTTAGGCTGAGAAAATGCAGAGTTTTTGTTCAGTTTTTAACTCCATAATCGCAGAAATAAAAGGTTTTATTCTTCCACTAGCTTTAGAACCCGACTTCTAAGCTGTTGATTTTCTGCAAACCTCAACCCCATTGTCGAGAAAATGTCCGCTCTGTCACCAATTGGTAGGTAGAATTCGACGTTAAAAAGTATATTTCACTGAAGCCCCTGTCCCACTGTACGAGGTAATTCACGAGTTCTCCCGAGTTTCCCCCTGATTCGAACTCGGAGAATAATAATAATAATAATAATAATAATAGATTTTATTTATATAGCACTTTTCAGGACTCAAAGTCGCTTTACATTGAGAGTCAAGAATAAACAAAACAAAATAGAGCAGTAAGACAGAGATGCAAAGGGGAGGGGGACATGGGACTAAGGGTATGCAGAGGTGAAGAGATGGGTCTTGAGGCGGGACTGGAAGATGGTGAGGGACTCAGAATTTCGGGTCAGTTGTGGGAGGGAATTCCAGAGCCTGGGAGCTGCCCTGGAGAAGGCTCTGCCTCCAAAAGTGTAGAGGTTTGATTTCGGAGTGGAGAGGAGACCAGCTGATGTGGATCTGAGGGACCGTGAGGGTTGGTAGGGGGGAGAGGAGGTCAGTGAGATAAGGGGGGGGGGGCAAGTTGTTGAGGGCTTTGTAGGTGAGGACCAGGATTTTGTAGATGATCCGGTGGGAAATGGGAAGCCATTGAAGTTCTTTGAGAATGTCCGTAGCGGCTCGTAATGCTCGTGACGTTTTTTCATCCCTGTAAAAAATGTCCACGAGTAAAAAAATACTCGTGATGAAAAAAATGGTTACTTTTTACTCGTGCGAGCCGCTACGGGACATCCACGAACTCCTACGGACCCGCTACGGACATTCTCCGAGTTCGAATCAGGGGAAAACTCGCGAATTACCTCGTACAGTGGGACAGGGGCTGGATTTCACAACCTAATTATGTACACCAGGGAACTGGGGGGCGGCACGGTGGCGCAGCGGTAGAGTTGCTGCCTTACAGAGCTCACAGCGCCGGAGACCCGGGTTCGATCCCGACTACGGGTTCTGTCTGTACGGAGTTTGTACGCTCTCCCCGTGAACCGCGTGGGTTTTCTCCGAGATCTCCGGTTTCCTCCCACACTCCAAAGCCGTACAGGTTTCTAGGTTAATTGGCTTGGTAATATTGTAAATTGTCCCTAGTGTGTGTGTAGGTTAGTGTTAATGTGCGGTCGGGGCGGACTCGGTGGGCCGAAGGGCCTGTTTCTGCATTGCATCTCGAAATCTTAACTAAACTAAAAAAAAATGTTTCCCTGACAGTTTTACCACATAATTATATATCATAGAACTTCTCTGTTGCAGATTATAACATGCTGACCAGATTATATATAATACGGGAGCCAAAAGCAATATAGCACCACAAGTATGTAACTTGTGGTCCGAATTAGAGAAAAGACACAAAGAGCTGGAGTAACTCAGCGGGTCAGGCAGCATCTGTGGAGAACATGGATAGGTGACGTTTCACAGAGTGCTGGAGTAACTCAGCGGGTCAGGCAGCATCTGTGGAGAACATGGATAGGTGACGTTTCACAGAGTGCTGGAGTAACTCAGCGGGTCAGGCAGCATCTGTGGAGCGAAGGAAATGGGCAACCTTTCGGGCCGAAACCCTGAAGGAAATAGGCAACGTTTCGGGCCGAAACCCGGAAGGGTTTCGGGCCGAAACGTTGCCTATTTCCTTCGCTCCATAGATGCTGCCGGAACATGGATAGGTGACGTTTCACAGAGTGCTGGAGTAACTCAGCGGGTCAGGCAGCATCTGTGGAGAACATGGATAGGTGACGTTTCGGGTCGGGAGACAGCTGGAGGAGAGGCAGGGGCAGGACAAAGCCTGGCGAGTGATAGGTGGATACAGGTGAGGGGGTGGGCGGGGAGGGGGGGGGGAGGGTTGATTGGCAGATTCTTGGACAAGAGCCAGAGATGAAAAAACAAAAGCCAGTGTGATACGGAGATAAGGAGAGAAGAGGCGTGAAAGGGAAGCCAGAGGAGGGATAAATGTGGAAGGGGAGGAGGGGGAAGGGGAAAGAAGAAAATGGTTGCAGAAGGTACAGTGAAAAGGTTTTATTTGCGTGCTATCGAAACAGATAATACGGTACATGAATACAATCAAGCCATGGTCATAGGTGATAGGAGTAGAATTAGGCCATTCGGCCCACCAAGTCTATCCACCATTCAAACATGGCTGATCTATCTCTCCCTCCCAACTCAAGTACAGTAGGTAGAGCAAAGGGGGAAGATACAAAGTGCAGAATATAGTTCTCAGCATTAGACAATAGACAATAGACAATAGGTGCAGGAGTAGACCATTCGGCCCTTCGAGCCAGCACCGGCATTCAATGTGATCATGGCTCATCATCCCCAATCAGTACCCCGTTCCTGCCTTCTCCCCATATCCCCCGACTCCGCTAATATTAAGAGCCCTATCTAGCTCTCTCTTGAAAGCATCCAGAGAACCTGCCTCCACCGCCCTCTGAGGCTGAGAATTCCACAGACTCACCACTCTCTGTGAGAAAAAGTGTTTCCTCGTCTCCGTTCTAAATGGCTTACTCCTTATTCTTAAACTGTGGCCCCTGCTTCTGCAGCGCACCAGTTCCAGAGACAAAGTCCAATGTCCGCAACGGGGTAGAGGTGAATCGGACAGGATCCTAGCTTATGGAAGGACCGTTCAGAAGCCTGATAACAGAGGGGAAGAAGCTGTTCCTGTATCTTGTGCCTCTTCAGCGGAGACACTGGCTCAATGGATATTCTCATTATTCAGTGTTCTGCTGACGAGACTGATTCCCTGCAATCCAAGCTCTGCGTTCAGAAAATTGTCACTTACATATATGATGTTGATTTACGAGGATGTTGCCAGGACTCGAGGGTGTGAGCTATAGGGAGAGGTTGAGTAGGATGGGACTTGGTGCGCAGGAGGATGAGGGGTGACTTTGTAGAGGTGTATGAAATCATGAGAGGAATAGATCGGGTAGATGCTCAGAGTCTTTCACCCAGAGTAGGTGACTCGAGGACCAGAGGACATAGGTTCAAGGTGAAGGGGAAAAGATTTAATAGAAATCCATGGGGTAACTTTTTCACACAAAGGGTGGTGGGTGTATGGAACGAGCTGCCAGAGGAGGTAGTTAAGGCTGGGACTATCCTAACATTTAAGAAGCAGTTAGACAGGTACATGGATAGGACAGGTTTGGAGGGATATGGACCAAATGCTGACAGGTAGCTGGGACATGTTGGCCGGTGTGGGCAAGTTGGGTTGAAGGGCCTGTTTCCATGCTGTATCACTCTATGACTCTCGATGATCTCGGACTTTGTATCATCATTCATTTATGAGATATAGGGAAATTGGCATAACGTCGACAGGTATTTTCAAATGCCCACTGCCCTTGAGTAGGTGGTAGGTGGAGTCTTACAGCATGAAAACAGGCCCTTCGGCCCAACTTGCCCATGCCGACCAAGATGTCCCATCTACACTAGTCCCATCTGCCTGCATTTGGCCCATATCCCTCTAAACCCTCTATGCACCTGTCTGAATGTTTCTTAAACATTGGGATAGTCCCAGCCTCATCTACCTCCTCTGGCAGCTTGTTCCATACACCCACCACCCTTTGTGTGAAAATGTTGCCCCTCAGGTTCCTATTGAATCTTTTCCCCCTCACCTTAAACCTATGCCCTACTTTAGACTTTAGAGACATAGCTTGGAAATATGCTCTATGGCCCACCAAGTCCACACCGACCAGCGATCACCCCGTCCACGAGCATTATCCTTCCCACTAGGGACAATTGTACAATTTTACCGAAACCAATTAACCTACAAACCTGCATATCGTTGCTCCCCGTTGGATTGCAACCTTGTCGTGGTCGGAGAGCTTGTGTGTCTCAGTGACCCCTAGAGCTATGCCAGCGGGAGATTCGTCTCCTGTTAGGGTCTCCCATGCTGGACAGGTCGAAGGGTGGAGGCGAGACGAAGAGCCATCCACTGGTCCTCCAGGTTATTTTTGGTTTTTTTATTCAAAAAATTTATTCAATTATTAAAAAAATAATATTACACTACAATAAAACAAGCCAGAGCCCACCACCATACTACAATACAAACATATATCCATAATAACATACTATACAACTATGATACAATCCTTGTCAAGGATACATTCAACACCCTCCGGAGCCCAGCGTTCCCGGAACTCCCCCAGGGTTTCCCGTATTCCCTTTCTAACACCACCTGGGCACCGACGTAACCCCGGAAAAGGGGCAGGCAGCCGGCTCGGGTAAAGCCCTCCACCGCCTGGCGCCGTGACTCGTGGATGGCCAGCTTGGCCAGGCCCAGGAGCAACCCAACCAGGACATCTTCAGCCCTACCCTCTCCCCTACGCAGAGGGTGTCCAAAGATGAGGATGGTGGGTGTGAAATGCAGCCAGAAGGCGAGGAGCAGCCCCTTTAGATAATGGAACAGTGGCTGCAGCCCTCACGCACTCCATGTACACATGGTACACAGACTCTTCCAGCCCGCAAAAGTGGCAGGCGGCTGGCGAGTCTGTGAACCGCGAGGGAACTGGTCCTCCAGGTTGGAGGTTGACCACAGGGCTAACAACCCTGTCTCGTAAAACACATATGTTACTGAAGCAGCAACTGAAGGAATCAACACTACTGGGCGTGATGGAATTCCAGGGCTATCGACAGATGCTGGGATGAACGTCAATGGTGAAAGCCGAAAGGAAGCCACTGGCAGGAAGGTGGAAGTTCGAAATGCCAAACATAAGACTAGGATAGGTTTTTGGAATGTACGCCTTAGAATATTTTGTCCAAACACCATATCCAACCAAGATCTCCTTGCTCAATGCCAACAAGGGAGTATGGACACCATCATCATGAGAAGGCGCTGGAACTGAATTGGCCATATACTGGGAAGAGAACCGGACAGCATCCCAAGAATAGCCCTGCACTGGACACCGGAAGGGAAAAGGAAAAGAGGGAGACCCAAAACCACCTGGCGTCGAACTGTAGAGGAGGAAATGAAAACAATGGACCTGACCTGGGGTTGTGTCCAGAAGCTGGCCCTGAACAGACAGGAGTGGAGGACCTTCCTTGCTGCCCTACATGCCAGGAGATATAATCGGCAGTAAGTAAGTACTGCATATCTTTGGAGTGTGGGAGGAAACCAGAGCACCCGGAGAAAACCCACGCAGTCACACTCACCCATAGTCAGGAGCGAACCCGTGTCTCTGGCGATGTGAGGCAGCAACTCTACCGCTGCGCCACCCTGCCGCCCCATTCTGCTGCCCGAAGTTTCTTATGAACTACAGGGGCCGATGCTGAGAAGGTGGTTCTTCAGGCTGGAAGTCTTCTTCTTCTTTCGTGTCCATGTTTCAAATGTTGACCTCGCTGTCATCGTCCGTCCTGAAAAGGACGCAAGCTTCCGGCGACAATCAGTGGGGGCCGCCACTTGTCGCAATAGATGATGGTGGTAGTAGAATTAGCTCGGGATACCACCAGCTTCCAGCCCCGCGACGTGGACGCTTCTGCTATGGGGTCGGGCTGAAAGTACCACCAGGCAAAGGGTCAGTCATTGAGTCAGTCTGGAGAAGGGTCTCGACCCGAAACGTCACCCATTCCTTCTCCCCAGAGATGCTGCCTGAGTTACTCCAGCATTTTTGTGTCTCCTTTCGATTTAAACCAGCCTCTGCAGTTCTTTCTGACACAGTCAATCATTGAGGACTGCAATGAAAATAATCCACTCTACTCCAAAGGCAAGAACAATTGGAGCGGCTGGGCTTGTACACTCTGGAGTTTAGAAGGATGAGAGGATATCTTATTGAAACATATAAGATTGTTAAGGGTTTGGACACGCTAGAGGCAGGAAACATGTTCCCGATGTTGGAGGGAGTCCAGAACCAGGGGCTACAGTTTAAGAATAAGGGGTTAGCCATTTAGAACGGAGACGAGGAAACACTTTTTCACACAGAGAGTGGTGAGTCTGTGGAATTCTCTGCCTCAGAGGGCGGTGGAGGCAGGTTCTCTGGATACTTTCAAGAGAGAGCTAGATAGGGCTCTTAAACATAGCGGAGTCAGGGGATATGGGGAGAAGGCAGGAACGGTTGGGGGTACTGATTGGGGATGATCAGCCATGATCACATTGAATGGCGGTGCTGGTTCGAAGGGCTGAATGGCCTACTCCTGCACCTATTGTCTATAAGTATGGACCTTCTCACCTGTACCTGTCCAAAATCATCTCCAACACCTGCCTCCACAGCCATCACTGGCATTGCCTCCCGGGCACCCACCACCAACCACTGTGCAAAAAAATAACTTGTCCCACACACCCCCCCCCCCCCCCCCCTTTAAGCCCCTGTCCCACTTAGGGAACCTGAACGGAAACCTCTGGTGACCTTGCGCCCCACCCAAGGTTTCCGTGAGGATCCCGGAGGTTTTGGTCACTCTCCCTAATGGTCGAAAGTGGTTTCCGTTTAGTCGAGGCTTCTTCGATGTTCCTGCGATTATTTCAACATAATCAAAAACCGGCCTCGGCTAAAAATAGGTTGCCGTTTGGTCGAAGCCAGTGGAGTGGGGTCGCTATTTACTCACAGGCAGTCGAAGGCAATCTCCTTCGCTGACCGGCCATTTTGATTGGCTCATTGGAATTCACCTTAAACCTATGACCTCTAGTCTTTGATATTTCCACCCTGGGAAATAAGTTCCCACCGCCTACTCCATCTCTGCCTGCCATAATCTTCTTGCACTAAACGTTATTCACGTTCTCCCCTTCATCATGTATCGACTGTTTCGATCGTCTTCTCTTTCCGTTGACTGGTTAGCATGCAACAAAAAGCTTTTCACTGTGGGATTCTCTGCCGCGGGAGGCAGTGGAGGCCAATTCACTGGATGTTTTCGAGAGAGAGTAAAGGGCCTGCCCCACTTTGCGATTTTTTCGGCGACTGCCAGCGTCATTGACCGACGTATCAGGGTTGCCGAAAGATTTTGAACATTTCTAGAATCCAGCGGCATCCCCAAAAAAACTTGAGGAGACACCGCACGCCAATACAGCGAGACCTGGGCGTCCTTGTACACCAGTCACTGAAAGTTGGCGTGCAGGTACAGCGAGACCTGGGCGTCCTTGTACACTAGTCACTGAAAGTTGGCGTGCAGGTACAGCGAGACCTGGGCGTCCTTGTACACCAGTCACTGAAAGTTGGCGTGCAGGTGCAGCAGGCAGTGAAGAAAGCTAATGGAATGTTGGCCTTCATAACAAGAGGATTTCAGTATAGGAGTAAAGAGGTTCTTCTGCAGGTGTATAGGGCTCTGGTGAGACCACATCTGGAGTATTGCGTACAGTTTCCCCTAATTTGAGGAAGGACATCCTTGTGATTGAGGCAGTGCGGCGTAGGTTCACGAGATTGATCCCTGGGATGGCGGGACT
This sequence comes from Malacoraja senta, assembly GCA_038087875.1. NCBI lineage: Eukaryota > Metazoa > Chordata > Chondrichthyes > Rajiformes > Rajidae > Malacoraja > Malacoraja senta. The sequence goes on along the minus strand of CM075978.1, from coordinate 90,082,283 downwards.
GTCATATGAGGAAAGATTGAAAAGACTAGGCTTGTATTCACTGGAGTTTAGAAGGATGAGGGGGGATCTTATAGAAACATATAAAATTATAAAAGGACTGGGCAAGCTAGATGCAGGAAAAATGTTCCCAATGTTGGGCGAGTCCAGAACCAGGGGGCCACAGTCTTAGAATAAAGGGGAGGCCATTTAAGACTGAGGTGAGAAAAAACTTTTCCCCCCAGAGAGTTGTGAATTTGTGGAATTCCCTGCCACAGAGGGCAGTGGAGGCCAAACCACTGGATGGATTTAAGAGAGAGTTAGATAGAGCTCTAGGGGCTAGTGGAGTCAAGGGATATAGGGAGAAGGCAGGCACGGGTTATTGATTGGGGATGATCAGCCATGATCACAATGAATGGCGGTGCTGGCTCGAAGGGCCGAATGGCCTCCTCCTGCCCCTATTTTCTATGTTTCTATGTTTCTTTGCATCTATGTCATCACGCCGCGAATTTTTCGGTGACCTGATATGTCAGTCAATGATCCTGGCAGTTGTCGAAAAAATCAGCAAGTGGGACAGGCCCTTTAGATTTAGCTCTTAGGGCTAACGGAATCAAGGGATATGGGGGAAAAGCAGGAACGGGGTATTGATTCTGGATGATCAGCCAGACAGTCTCCTCTGTCAAGTTTCTCAAGTTTGCGGACGACACAACCCTGATTGGACTGATCCAGGATGGGGAAGAATCTGCCTACAGACAGGAAGTGACACAGCTGGCGTCCTGGTGCCATCGCAACAACCTGGAGCTCAATGCTCTTAAGACAGTGGAATTGATTGTTGACTTTAGGAGAGCTCCCCCTCCCCTTTCACCACTCACCATCAACAACATCACAGTCACATCTGTGGAGTCTTTTAACTTCCTGGGAACCATCATCTCCAGGGACCTTAAGTGGGGGGGGCTACCATCGACTCCACAGTCAAAAAGGCCCAACAGAGGATGTACTTCCTGCGGCAGCTGAGGAAGCACAATCTGCCACAGGCAATGATGGTCCAATTCTACACGGCCATCGTAGAGTCTGTCCTCACCTTCTCCAACATGGTCTGGTTTGGCTCAGCCACCAAGCACGACACCCGGAGGCTGCAGCGAATCGTCCGATCAGCAGAGAAGGTTATTGGCTGCAACCTTCCCTCCATTGATGAACTGTACACTGCAAGGGCCAGGAAGCGAGCGGGCGAATCGTCCGATCAGCAGAGAAGGTTATTGGCTGCAACCTTCCCTCCATTGATGAACTGTACACTGCAAGGGCCAGGAAGCGAGCGGGCAAGATCATCTCTGACCCCTCTCACCCTGGCCACAAACTCTTTGAATCACTTCCCTCTGGAAGGCGACTCCGGACTGTCAAAGCTGCCACAGCCAGACGTAAAAACAGCTTTTATCCACGAGTAGTTGCTCTACTCAACAACCTCCTTTTGCTCTGGTATTTTATTTAATTCACATCTTTAATCAATAATGTTTTATTATTGATGTTTAATGTTTTATGTGTCATTCCTAACTGTCACTGTATGTCATGTTGTCACTTGTGGGCGGAGCACCAAGGCAAATTCCTTGTATGTGAATACTTGGCCAATAAACCTATTCATTCATTCAAGATCACATTGAATGGCGGTGCTGGCTCGAAGGGCCGAATGGCCTGCTCCTGCACCTATTTTATATGTTTCTATTTTTTTCTATATACTATTTTTCTATGTTTCTATTTTTTTCTATATACTATAATAAACTAAACTATACTGAACTGGATAGGACAGGTTTGGAGTGATATGGACCAAGCGCAGGCAAGTGGGACCAGCGTAGCTGGGCCAATGTTGGCCGGAGTGGGCAAGTTGGGCCAAAGGGCCTGTTTCCACACTGTATCACTCTATGACTCAAAACTGCACTGGTAACAGGTCTGCTCTCAATCTCGGGCAGCCCAGGGAAAACATAACAGTGGCTTTCACTGACTGACGATGTTCAAAATGTGTGCAAAATAGACTTAAAAGCATTAAAAAATCCTTTTTAAAGAAGCTGGACTATAAATCATAACTTTTTGGCAGTGAGTGTAAGGCAGTAATTGAATCGTGAGTTTGCAGTGGTTTGCCTGATTTTCAGAAAGCTTTGATCAGGTATATTTGATGTCATAAAAAAAGTTGTGATTAAACTATTGGCTCGTGACCCTGCCAGACATCTGTTAATATCATGGAGACACAAGGAACTGCAGATGCTGGAAACTTGCTTTGAACACAAAGTGCTGGAGTAACTCAGCGGGTCAGGCAGCATCTCTGGAGGACATGGGTAGGTGACGTTTCAGGTCGAGACCCATCTTCAGACCGATTGTTTAAGAAGGAACTGCAGGTGCTGGAACAATCGAAGGTAGACAAAAGTGCTGGAGAAACTCAGCGGGTGAGGCAGCATCTATGGAGCGAAGGAATAGGTGACATTTCGGGATGAGAACCTTCTTCAGACTGATGTGGAGGTGGGGGGAGAGAAAGCTGGTGAGGAGAGGTGGGGGGGGGGAGAGAAAGCTGGTGAGGAGAGGTGGGGGGGGGGGGGCGTCTATCACAAGCCAGGCAAGTGATAGACGCAAAATGCTGGAGTAACTCAGCGGAACAGGCAGCATCTCTGGATGGAAGGAACGGGTGACGTTTCAGGTTGAGACCCTTCTTCGGTCTCGACCCGAAACGTCACCCATTCCTTCTATCCTGAGATGCTGCCTGTTCCGCTGAGTTAATCGGGCATTTTGCGTCTATCTTCGGTGTGAACCAGCATCTGCAGTCACTTCCCACACACCTGGTAAGTGATAGGTGGATGCAAGTGCAGGGAAGGGGGTTTGATGGGCAGATGGTTGAACAAATGCTAGTGATGAAAATGATGACAAAAGAGGACTAAAGGGTGTTGATAAAGAGAAGGGTGACATAGCGTAATACAGTGTGGAAAACAGGCCCTTCGGCCCATCCTTTTGGGCCGATCAAAGTCAAATGGACAATAGACAATAGGTGCAGGAGTAGGCCATTCGGCCCATCGAGCCAGCACCGCCATTCAATGTGATCATGGCTGATCATCCCCAATCAGTACCCCGTTCCTGCCTTCTCCCCATATCCCCTGACTCCGCTATTTTTTAGAGCCCTATCTAGCTCTCTCTTGAAAGCATCCAGAGAACCTGCCTCCACCGCCCTCTGAGCCAGAGAATTCCACAGACTCACCACTCTCTGTGTGAAAAAGTGTTTCCTCGTCTCCGTTCCAAATGGCTTACTCCTTATTCTTAAACTGTGGCCCCTGGTTCTGGACTCCCCCAACATCGGGAACATGTTTCCTGCCTCTAGCGTGTCCAAGCCCTTAACAATCTTATATGTTTCAAGTCCGTTCAAGGATAGTCCGTGGGTCACCAATGAGGTAGATAGTAGTTCAGGGAGCAGTCCTGAACTGCTATCTACCTCATTGGTGACCCTCGGACTCTCCTTTGATCGGACTTTGCTGGCTTTAACTTGCACTAAACGCGATTCCCTTATCATTTGTCTGTACACTGTAAATGGCTCGATTGTAATCATGTATTGTCTTTCCGCTGACTGGTTAGCAGCAACAAAAGCTTTTCACTGTACCTCGGTACAGGTGACAATAAAACTAAACTCAACAGGTGAGGGAAAGAGGATTTGATGGGCAAATGGTTGAACGATGGCTAGTGATGAAAATTATGTCAAAAGGGTGACAAAAGAGGACAAAAGGAGACAAGTGAAAGAGGAATCAAGGGATATGGGGAGAAAGCAGGAATGGGGTACTAATTTTGGATGATCAGCCATGATCATATTGAATGGCCATGCTGGCTCGAAGGGCCGAATGGCCTACTCCTGCACCTGTTGTCTACGTTTCTATGTTTCTAGGAGTTATAGAGATACACAGCATGGAAAACAAGCCCTTCGGCCCAACTTGCCCACACAGGCCAACATCTCCCAGTGTCCCTTGTGTAGATGGGTGCGATAGTGCTAATGTCCGGGGGTCGCTGGTCGGCCTGGACTCGGTGGGCCGAGGGGCCTGTTGCCACGCTGTATCTCTAAAGTCTAAAGTCAAGTCATTGAGTTTATACACTCCACTGGACAGTGGATGTTTCTACTCATTTGTAACAATCCAGTTGAGGAATTACAAGGTTAATTCCCGGGATGGCGGGACTGTCATACGCTGAGAGAATGGAGCAGCTGGGCTTGTACACTCTGGAGTTTAGAAGGATGAGAGGGCATCTCATTGAAACATATAAGATTGGAGAGGGGATCTCATTGAAACATATAAGATTTTTAAGGGCTTGGACACACTAGAGGCAGGAAACATGTTCCCGATGTTGGGGGAGTCCAGAACCAGGGGCCACACAGTTTAAGAATAAGGAGTAAGCCATTTAGAACGGAGACGAGGAAACACTTTTTCACACAGAGAGTGGTGAGTCTGTGGAATTCTCTGCCTCAGAGGGCGGTGGAGGCAGGTTCTCTGGATGCTTTCAAGAGAGAGCTAGATAGGCCTCTTAAAAATAGCGGAGTCAGGGGATATGGGGAGAAGGCAGGAACGGGGTACTGATTGGGGATGATCAGCCATGATCACATTGAATGGCGGTGCTGGCTCGAAGGGCCGAATGGCCTACTCCTGCACCTATTGCCTCTTGTCTATTGTCTATTGTCAGCCAGGATCACATTGAATGGCGGTGCTGGCTCGAAGGGCCGAATGGCCTCCTCCTGCACCTATTGTCTATTGTCTATTGTCTATTGTGTTGATTTGTCCCGATTGTTCTTGGTTTTGCAGAAAAACGTCAAGAATGAAAAGTCGTCCTTTTCCAATCTCGCCCGGACGGCCGGGTCGGAGCGAGAGTCCAACGGAAGGGCCGATTCTGCCCGCTACCAGAACGACGGGCGAACCTTGGGCAAGGCCCAGACTCAGCAAGACGACGTACACGCTCCCCTTCAGAGAGACAGTCCACGCACATTCCTCTTGGATCTGGAGAACTTCCCCGACCTGTCCAAAGCCGACATCAATGGACAAAACCCAAACATACAGGTACAGTGCCAAATGACTTGAATCTTTCCACACCCGTTGTAACATAGGATGTAGATGGTGGAACAAAACAGCACAAGAACAGGCCTTTATGCCCGCCATGTTGGTGCCATACATGATCTTATTTTTTTATTTTAATTTTTTTAATTTATTACAAGCAAATGTACAAGAGTAGAACAAACGGCATGTAAAATTACACAGTCATAGTGTACAGCTTCAATTTTGACTTTTTAGCTGTGAATTAGAAGAAAAGGGAGAGAAAAAGTGAGATGTGCAAAGATAGGACCCGTAGTGTAGCCAAAGAGTGGGTAAAAGAAAGAGCGAAGAGAGGAATAGAAGGAAAAAAAGAACAAAAAGAAAAAGAGAGATAAAAGTGGTGATATGCCTGCCTCTCGTCCCTCCCCACCCACCTCACCCAACCCATAGTTGGATTTAAATCCAAAGTTGTGTTGCAAGAAATCGGTAAAGGGTGTCCATGTACACACATGATGCCAAGACTTCCTCCAGTTTGTCTTTTTGCTGATCTCCAACATACCATGGCAGTGCTGGCTCGAAGGGCCGAATGGCCTACTCCTGCGCCTATCGTCCATTGTCTATTCCTTCTCAACACAAAAGCGCACAGCACAACCGAACTAACCCACCGTGAATTCATCTCTGCTCTCGTTGTACGGACAAAGAAAATGCACGTTTTACATCTCAGCGGATAATAATAGTCGCTGTTTTTAGTGAGCCGCTTAATATGCTAAAGTTCACATTCCTGCATGCTCCGATTTAACAAAGCAGTCGACTTGGTTTAAAATAAACCAATTCAGTCAACAAGCGTGCATAGACAGTGAGCCAAAATAGCAGAGGGCAGGACGTTAACCAAACCCATACTTAGAAATTAGGGCGGCACGCTGGCGCAGCGGTAGAGTTGCCGCCTCGCCGCGCCACAGGCCCAATTTACATCCCGACTACGGGCGCTGTCTGTACGGAGTTTGTACGTTCTCCCCGTGACCTGCGTGGCTTTTCTCCGGGTGCACTGGTTTTCTCACACGCTCCAAAGACGGACGGCTTTGTAGGTTAATTTGGCTTTGGTAAAATTGTAAATTGCCCCTGGTGTGTGTAGGATAGCGTTAATGTGCGGGGATCGCTGGTCGGCGCGGACCCGGTGGGCCGAAGGGCCTGTTTCTGCGCTGCACCTCTAAACTAAAACTAAAAACCTAAACGTAAAAATACACTGATATTCGTCTGTCGTCAGTCTGAAGAAGGGTCTCGGCCCCAAACGTCACCTATTTCCTTCTCTCCAGAGATGCTGCCTCACCCGCTGAGGTTCTCCAGCATATTTGTCTACCTTTGTCTGTTGAAGTGTCACACTGCAGATGCGTTGCCCATTCGACCATCTTTGCATTTCTTCATGAAAAATGCTGCCTTAGATAACTTAGAAAACAATCCAATGGTTTAAGTTGATCTTGTATTTAGCTTATTTAAAGAATTTATATAGGCTTTAAATGATAAACAGTTGCTTGCTTGTCGACTTGGTTGTCGGCCAGGCCTAGAATGTACTGGCTGCTGTGCAGACTAAATTACGATGCACGGCTACACTCGATTTAACTTCCTTCACTCTTACTGTTTTACAGTTTCCAGTTCAGTTTAGTGTCACGTGTACCGAGGTGCTGTGAAAAGCTTTTTGCCGCGCGCTATCCAGGCAGCAGAAAGATAATGCATGATTACAATTGAGCCATTTACAGTGTACAGATCCTTCTGGACCTTCTGAATTTTGTAGTCGGCAGGGCAGTACTCTACATATCGCCAACTTGGACAATTTAACATTTTTATCAAGCCAATTAATCAAGCCAATTAACCTACAAACCTGCACGTCTTTGGAGTGTGGGAGGAAACCGAAGGTCTCGGAGAAAACCCACGCAGGTCACGGGGAGAACGTACAAACTCCGTACAGACAGCACCCGTAGTCGGGATCGAACCCGGGTCTCTGGCGCTGCATTTTGCTGTAAGGCAGCAACTCTACCGCTGCGCCACCGTGACTGCCCCCATGATGAGAGAATAAAAGGACGATGAGGAGAAGGGAGAGTTTAAGAAGGAACTGCAGATGCTGGAAAAATCGAAGGTAGACAAAAATGCTGGAGGAACTCAGCGGGTGAGGCGGCATCTATGGAGAGAAGGAATAGGCGACGTTTGGGGTCGAGACCCTTCTTCAGACTGATGGTGGGGGGGGGCGGGAAAAACTAAGGAAGAGGTGGAGACAGTAGGCTTGTGGGAGAGCTGGGAAGGGGAGGGGAAGGAGGGAGAAAGCAAGGACTACCTGAAATTAGAGAAGTCAATGTTCATACCGCTGGGGTGTAAACTAACCAAGCGAAATGTGAGGTGCTGCTCCTCCAATTTGCAGTGGGCCTCACTCTGGCCTTGGAGGAGGCCCAAGACAGATTGGGAATGGGAGGGGGAGTTGAAGTGCTGAGCCACCAGGTGATCAGGCTGGTTAGTGCGAACTGAGCGGAGGTGTTGGGCGAAGCGATCGCCAAGCCTGTACTTGGGTCTCACTGATGTAGAGAAGTTGACACCTGGAACAGCAGATGTTTGCTCTAGTGGGAGAGAGGATGTTTCCAATAGTGGGAGAGTCTAGGACCAGAGGTCATAGCCTCAGAATTAAAGAACATTCTTTTAGGAAGGAGATGAGGAGGAATATTTTTAGTCAGGGGGTGGTGAATCTGTGGAATGCTTTGCCACAGAAGGCTTATGGGGTTATGGGGAGAAGGCAGGAGAGAGAGATAGATCAGCCACGATTGAATGGTGGGCCGAATGGCCTAATTCTGCTCCTATCACATATGACCTTATGATCTTCTAACAGGTCTCACAGCAATCTTCAGCATTCCAAGTGCCTTCAACCTTTCTTTCGACTTTGCGTTAGACTTTAGAGATAATGCATGGGGACAGGCCCTTCGGCCCTTCGAGTCCACGTCGACCATCGATCACCCCGTACACAACCTCTATCCCGCACACTGGGGACAACTTGCAGAGGCCATTCAACCTATAAACCCGCACATCTTTGGGATGCGTATCACCCTTCTCCGAGGGAGAACGTGCAAACTCCGTACAGCCAGCACCCGTCGTCAGGATCGAACCCGGGTCCCTGGCGCCGTGAGTCAGCAACTCTACCGCTGCGCCACCGTGCCGCCCTTTCCTCGTAGCGAACAGCAGCTAATCCAGGCGTCATTCGGGTAAACCTCCTCTGCACCCTCTCCAGAGCCTCCGCATGCTTCCTGCAATGGGGGCGACCGGAACTCAACGCAATACTCCAAACACTGGATGTAGACGACTGGTTTCATAAGATGGCTGCCTGCCCCAGCTCACTGGTGAAGCTTTCAATTAATCACGGTTCTTTGTTCTTTCTTTGCAACTCTGCAGGATTTTCCCCTCGGAGATATAGCTGGCCTTTTGAACATTTCTATTAGATCTACTGCCTTTGTCCCCTTCCAGATGACAATCCAATGTTGGAAGAGAAACTGATTTGATGGCAGGCAGCGACTAGTGGGGTACCGCAAGGCTCGGTGCTGGGACCGCAGCTATTTACAAAATACGTCAATGATTTAGATGAAGGGATTGAAAGTAACATTAGCAAATTTGCAGATGACACAAAGCTGGGTGGCAGTGCGAACTATGAGGAGGATGCTATGAAGATGCAGGGTGACTTGGACAGGTCGGGTGAGTGGGCGGATGCATGGCAGATGCAGTTTAATGTGGATAAATGTGAGGCTATCCACTTTGGTAGCAAAATCAGGACGGCAGATTATTATCCAAATGGTGTCAAGTTGGGAAAAGGGGAAGTACAACGGGATCTGGGGGTCCTTGTTCATCAGTCACTGAAAGTGAGCATGCAGGTACAGCAGGCAGTGAAGAAAGCGAATGGCATGTTGGCCTTCATAACAAGAGGAGTTGAGTATAGGAACAAAGAGGTCCTTCAGCAGTTGTATAGGGCCCTAGTGAGACCACATCTGGAGTATTGTGTGCAGTTTTGGTCACCAAATTTGAGGAAGGACATTCTTGCTATTGAGGGAGTGCAGCGTAGGTTCACGAGGTTAATTCCCGCGATGGCGGGACTATCATATGTTGATGGAATGGGGCGGCTGGGCTTGTACACTCTGGAGTTTAGAACGATGAGAGGGGATCTTATTGAATCATATAAGATTATTAAGGGATTGGACACGCTAGAGGCAGGAAACATGTTCCCGATGTTGGGGGAGTCCAGAACCATGGGCCACAGTTTAAGAATTAGGCCATTTAGAACGGAGATGAGGAAACACTTTTTCACCCAGAGAGTTGTGAATCTGTGGAATTCTCTGCCTCAGAGGGCGGTGGAGGCCAATTCTCTGGAGGCTTTCAAGAGAGAGTTAGATAGAGCTCTTAAAGATAGCGGAATCAAGGGATATGGGGAGAAGGCAGGAACGGGGTACTGATTGTGGATGATCAGCCATGATCACCGTGAATGGCGGTGCTGTCTCGAAGGCCTACCCCTGCACCTATTGTCTGTGGTCTATCCGGACACTGGTTATATTCCCAATCATCATAAATCTGTGCCGCTGGATTAATAAGCTTAGTGACACTGGGAACATTTATTCTTCAGAGCGTTCGTGACTTTAAATACCTTCTCTTAAGTTTCTTGGATCTGAGAACAGGTTCTAGTTTGTTGACATGGGCAGCTGATAGAAGTATATACAATTATGGGAGGCAATGACAGTCAGTACCTAGGATGGAAATGTCAAACACATGGATGGTTTAAGGTGAGAGGGGAAAAGTTGAAGGGAGATGTGCGGGTCACATTTTATTACACAGAGGGGGGTGGGTGCCTGGAACGCGCTGCCAGGGGTGGTGGTGGAGGCAGATACGATAGTGGCGTTTAAGAGGCTTTTAGATAGGCTCATGGATATGCAGGGAACGGCAGGATTGTGGATTTAGTTTTAGTTTAGTTTAGAGATACAGTGCGGAAACAGGCCCTTCGGCCCACCGTGTCCGCACTAACCAGCGATCCCCGCACATTAACACTATCCTACACACACAAGTCAAGTCAAGTCAAGTCACATTTATTTATATAGCACATTTAAAAAAACAACTCTCGTTGGCCAAAGTGCTTTGCATTTGTTATAAGAATAGCACAAACAAAAACAAACTACATACATATATACATGTAGCCCTCACTCAGAGGACGTCAAGAAAGGCTTGGGAGTATAGATAAGTCTTTAGTCTTGACTTAAAGGAGTCGATGGAGGGGGCAGTTCTGATGGGAAGGGGGATGCTGTTCCACAGTCTAGGGGCTGCAACCGCAAAGGCGCGGTCGCCCCTGAGCTTATGCCTAGACCGTGGGATATTCAGCAACCCCAAGTCGGACGATCTGAGGGGCCTGGAGGTGGAGTGGTGGGTGAGAATACTTTTTATGTAGGTGGGGGCAAGCCCATTGAGGGCTTTGTAGACATGGAGGAGGATCTTGAAGTTTATACGGAACCGCACAGGGAGCCAGTGGAGAGAGGCCAGGATCGGGGTGATGTGGTCCCTTTTTCGGGTGCCCGTCAGGAGTCTCGCTGCGGCATTTTGGACCAGTTGCAGGCGGGACAGGGAAGATTGGCTGATGCCAGTGTAAAGGGAGTTGCAGTAATCTAGGCGGGAGGAGATAAATGTGTGGATGATCTTTTCGAGGTCATCAAAGTGGAGGAATTGTTTTATTTTAGCTATCGTCCGAAGCTGAAAGAAGCTAGCTTTTACCACGGCATTGACTTGTTTGTCAAATTTCAGTGCTGAGTCAAATATCACGACAAGGTTTTTGACTTGAAGGACACTAGGGACAATTTACACCAAGCTAATTAGACTACTGTACATACCTGTAGAAACATAGAAAATAGGTGCAGGAGGAGGCCATTCGGCCCTTTGAGCCAGCACTGCCATTCATTGCGATCATGGCTGATCGTCCCCAATCAATAACCCGTGCCTGCCTTCTCCCGATATCCCTTGATTCCACTAGCCCCTGGAGCTCTATCTAACTCTCTCTTAAATCCATCCAGTGATTTGGCCTCCACTGCCCTCTGTGGCAGGGAATTCCACAAATTCACAACTCTCTGGGTGAAAACGTTTTTTTCTCACCTCAGTCTTAAATGGCCTCCCCTTTATTCCAAGACTGTGGCCCCTGGTTCTGGACTCACCCAACATTGCCCAGTCCTTACTGGAGTACTTACTAAACACTTCTTTGGAGTGTGGGAGGAAGCCGAAGATCTCGGAGAAAAACGGGCGCAGGTCACGGGGAGAACGTACAGACAGCACCCGTAGTCAGGATGGAACCCGGGTCTCCCGTGCTGCAAGCGCTGTAAGGCAGCAACTCTACCGCTGCGCCACCGTGCCGCCCATTATGTGCAGTATGTCTTGGCATCCGTCTGAATAAGGGTCCCGACCCGAAACGTCGCCTATCCACGTCCTCCAGAGATGCTGCCTGACCCGCTGAGTTGCTCCAGCACTCTGTGTTGGATGCAACACTATGCCAGGTGTTCTATGCAAGGTTCAAGCACCTGCAACTCCTTCTGTCTTCAGTCTAACTGTTGCTTTGTTAGAGGACTGTTTCATCGACAAAGTCAGTAACTGAGATCTGCATGTCATTAATAAAAGGCATCTGTTGCAGCAGGGATAAAGGCATAGAGTATACAGCACAGAAGCAGGCCCTTTGGCCCATCTAGACCAAGATGCCCCATCTAAAGCCTATTCCATTCCATGTACCTGTCCAAATGTGTTTTAATTACTGCTATAGTACCTGCCTCAACTGGCAGCTCGTTCCATACACCCACCACCCTATGTGTGAAAAATCTGTCCCTCAGGTTCCTATTAAATATTTCTCCTCTCACCTGAAACCTATGTGGCCGTCCAGCGATCCCCGCACACTGACGCTATCCTACACACACTAGGGACAATTTTACTATTTTACCAAAGCCAATTAACCTACAAGCCTGTACGTCTTTGGAGTGTGGGAGGAAACCGGAGCACCCGGATGAAAACCCACGCAGGTCACGGGGAGAACGTACAAATTCTGTACAGACAGCACCCGAGGCCAGGATCGAACCCGGGTCTCTGGCGCTGTGAGGCAGCAACTCTACCGCTGCGCCACCGTGCCGCCCTCTGTTAGCTCGTTCCATACACCCACCACCCTCTGTGTAAAGAAGTTGCCCCTCAGGTTCCTATTAAATCTTTTCCCCTCTCACCTTAAACCTGTGTCCTCTGGATTGTAGAGAGTCATAGAGTGGTGCAGTGTGGAAACAGGCCCTACGGCCCAACTCGCCCACACCGGCCAACAATGTCCCAGCTACACTAGTCCCACCTGCCTGCGTTTGGTCCATATCCCTCCAAACCTGTCCTATCCATGTACCTGTCTAACTGTTTCTTAAACGTTGTGATAGTCCCAGCCTCAACTACCTCCTCTGGCAGCTCGTTCCAAACACCCGCCGCCCTCTGTGTGGAAAAGTTACCCCTCGGATTCCTATTAAATCTTTTCCTCTTCACCTTAAACCCTATGTCCTCTGGTCCTCGATTACCCTACCAGAGTATGGGAATCGAGGACCAGAGGACATAGGTTTAAGGCAAGAGATGTGTTTAAGGAGGAACTGCAGATGCTGGAAAATCGAAGGTAGACAAAAGTGCTGGAGAAACTCAGCGGGTGCGGCAGCATCTATGGAGCGAAGGAAATAGGCAACGTTTCGGCCCGAAACCCTACTTCAGACTGATGCTAACCATAATCCTAACCCTAACGACCCTAACCCTAAGAAGGGTTTCGGCCCGAAACGTTGCCTATTTCCTTCGCTCCACAGGTGCTGCTGCACCCGCTGAGTTTCTCCAGCACTTTTGTCTACCTCTGGGCAAGAGACTCTGTGCATCTACATGACCTATTCCTCGATTCCCCCCTTTAAGGCGTTTGAAAGGCTTTTCCTGCTCTTTAAATGAACCATGATGTTGCTGGAGAGAGAAAAAAAACGCTCTCTGCAGATGCTGGAAGTATGAAATAAAACAGGAAATGGTGTAAATACTCAGCAGGTGAGTTAAGATCTCCAGAGAGAGAGGAACTGAATTATCATTTCGAGTCAGTGACCTTTCACGCCTGTGCTCTGTGCTTCAATGCTGCGGTTTTGTGCCTCGGCAGATGAATTAGCATTAAGACATACCAGACGCGGTGTCAGGGGACTGCTTTCACTGGGAGAAAGGGCTTGGGAGTGCTGGAAACACTCAGCTGGTCAGGAAGTATTAATGGTAAGCAAAACAGATGGCCCGACATCAGAGGGGGTGCAGTTGGTGATGCAACACATAGTGGTCGTAAAGGCAGAGCAAAAGGGAAGAGGGTGGATAGCAGCAGTCCAATGGTCAGTCTGATGAAGGGTCTCGACCCGAAACGTCACCTATCCATGTTCGCCAAAGATGCTGCCGTCCCGCTGAGTTAAGGGGCTGTCCCACTGTACGAGCTAATTCAAGAGTTCTCCCGATTCGAACTCGGAGAATTACGGTAAAGGCCGCTCGTGGGTACTCGGGGCTCTCGTTGACATTTTTTCAACATGCTGAAATATCTTCACGCGTCTTCCCGAGCTTACCGCGGTTTCCCGAGTACCTGCCGTTAGCGTTACGAGCCGCTAAGAGACATCCCCGAGCTCCCACGTACCCGCTACGTACATTCTAAGTGCTTACCACGAGTTTGATTTTTTTTTTTTAACTCGGGAGAGCTCTTGAATTACAGCGTACTGTGGGACAGCCCCTTTACGCCAGCATTTTGTTCTATCAATGGTTTAGTTGAGGAAGGGTCTGCAGATGCGGGTTTATACGCCGAAGATAGACACAAAATGCTGGAGTAACTCAGCGGGACGGGCAGCAGCTCTGGATGGAAGGTTGAGTAGAGATTTGTTTATTTTGGAGATACAGTGCGGAAACAGGCCCTTCGGCCCACCGAGTACACGCCAACCACCGATCACCCCAGACACCAGCACTATCCGACACACGCTCGGGACAGTTTACAATTCTTACCGAAACCAGTTAACCT
>CM075978.1:89988989-90063989 GCA_038087875.1 Malacoraja senta | reverse complement strand
ATGTTAAAGGTACATGCACATATCATCTACATCCTTCCCCTTGGAAATAATAAGCAATACCGAAGTGACAGGGCGACCACGTCTCATACGCTACGAGCAGGTGAGCAAACAGTTAAACAAAATCACCATAACGGATAGGCGGCCTGACCACCCGCCCGTACCGGGTACGCATTTCGCCATCCCCCCTTCTGCAGGCGGAGCATGAGCAGGAGCCGGCGGGGGGGAGAGAACCGGGGAACCGGGAGGAGAACGAGAAAACGGAGAAGGAGCAGGGGAAGCAGGAGCAGTAGCGGGAAGACGGGCAGGCGAGGGAGGAATGGCCGGAGGGGCAGGCAGCGTTGTCGACAATGGGGGGGAGAAGGGATCCGCAGGCGGCGGTGGTGGCTCGTTAACAAGCCTCAGATGCTGCCGGGACCGGCGGTAAATGGTACCTTCATGGTCGACAAGGTAGGACCGCGGCGAACCAGCAGTACCGACGACGATGGCAAGCCTGGGGTGACCGGAGGGGGATTGCATTCGGACGACTTGGCCTGAGAGCAGAGGCGGGAGAGGACGACAAGATTTGTCGTGGGAGCGCCGTTGGATTTCTTGTTTGAGGGCAATGCGCTCCTGGACGGCAGCGGGACGGAGGACAGAGGGAACGAGGGACCGCTGGGTCACCGGGATCGGAGGTCTCGTAGTGCGAGACATCAGCTGTTGAGCTGGAGAGCCCAAGGCAGTGTCGCGGCAAATGTTTCGGAGATTGAGGAGGGCCAAGTAAAAATAAGAATGGGACAGTCTACAATGTTCCAACAAGTCCTTAGCACTGCGGACAGCGCGCTCTGCCAACCCGTTGCTTTGAGGGTACTCCGGGCTGCTGGTGTAGTGTCGGAAGTTCCAACTGGCAGCGAAACTCCGAAATTCTGCGCTCGAGAACTGGCTGCCATTGTCCGGTTGAAGACTTGCCGGGGTGCCATGAGTTCCGAAGTGGCGGCGCAGCTTGCCGATAACGGCCGAAGAGGTTAGGGAGTGCAGCTGGTCCACCTTGAACCAGCTGGAGTATGAGTCCGACTGGAGGCGTGGGTTCGAATCCCACTTCTGACACCATGTAAAGATACATAGATACATAGAAACTCTATGTATCTATGTATCTATCTAATTATAACGCATTGTTTCTTTACTTCTGTTTATTCATACTACACATTATACACATAGGTTTCTGCCCTAGCTGTCCGTGGTCTGTCACCGGAACCAGAGAGAGAGAACTGGGTGGGAAGGTTGTAATTATACTGATGATGTGGGGTGTGGTTAGTAGTGGTGAGGTCACTATGTTAAAGGTACATGCACATATCATCTACAAACTGGCTCTGGTATAATTGTCCCTAGTGTGTAGGATAGTCCTAGTGTACAGGGTGATTGCTGTCGGCGTTGACTCAGTGGGCCGAAGTGCCTGTTTCCGCTCTGTATCTCTAAAGTAAACTTAATTATCCTCCACAACTGATCAGAGTTTAGTTCAGTTTAGAGATACAGCGCGGAAACAGGCCCTTCGGCCCACCGAGTCTGCGCCGACCAGCGATCCCCGCACATTAACACTATCCTACACACACTGGGGACAATTTATATTTATTTATACCAAAGCCAATTAACCTACACACCTGCACGTCTTTGGAGTGTGGGAGGAAACCGACGATCTCGGAGAAAACCCAGGCACTCCGACCTGACAGTCCCTTCGACCCGAGTAGTAGCAGTCAAATACGGGACAACGTCAGCCCCATATGGAACAAAGCAATTTAACCCAATATACGGGATGTTCCGGCTAATACGGGACAATTGGCAATCCTATGTACAGCTGTGGTCAGCGTACCGCTGACACCACCACCACCCCCTCCTTCTCATGGTGCCATGGTGTTTCTCCATAGTCCAAGGCAGTTTACAACCCAGTGGTATGAAATGTTGATTTCTCGAACATCAAGTATGCCTTGCATCCCCTTCTCTCCCCAACCCATCTTCAAAGTTACCTTGTTGAGTCTCGTTGTCTGTAACTCATTTTCACCTAGCCCACCCCCAACAATGGCCTGTTTCCTTGATCATCGTTACTGTTTTGCAAATCTTTCATTTCATTTCTTCTAAACCTCTCTACATCACCGTCTATATCTCTCCTTTCCCTTTCCCTTAGACTCTCAGTCTAAGGAAGGGTCTCGACCCGAAACGTCACCTATTCCTTTTCTCCAATGACCCGCTGAGTTCACATTCACAAGTTATAGCAGTAAAATTAGGCCATTCGGCCCATCGAGTCTACTCCACCATTCAATCATGGCTGATCTCTGCTTCCTAACCCCGTTTTCCTGCCTTCTCCCCATAACTTTTGACACCCGTTGTAATCAATAATTTGTCTATCTCTGCCTTAAAAATATCCACTGACTTGGCCTCCACAGCCCTCTGTGGCAATGAGTTCCACAGATTAACTACCCTCTGACTAAAGAAGTTCCTCCTCACCTCCTTTCTGAAAGAGCCCCTTTAATTCTGAGGCTGTGACCTCTGGTCTTGGACTCTCCCACCGGTGGAAACATCCTCTCCACATCCACTCTATCTATGCCTTTCATTATTCTGTAAGTTTCAAGTTACTGTAGTCTATCCATAGTCTTTGTCTTCTGGGTTCTAACCATGACAGAAGAAGTTAGTTGACGTATGTGGCTCCGTTCAGTCAGTATTTGCCCCAAGGGATAAACATAGAGACATAGAAACATAGAAAATAGGTGCAGGAGTAGGCCATTCGGCCCTTCGAGTCAGCACCGCCATTCAATATGATCATGGCTGATCATCCAGACTCAGTAAGTAAGTAAGTAAGTTTATTGGCCAAGTATTCACATACAAGGAATTTGCCTTGGTGCTCCGCCCACAAGTTACAACATGACATACAGTGACAGTTACGAATGACTCAGAAAACACTAAACATTAATAATAATAAAACATTAATGATAAAACACCATTGATCAAGCATGCGAACCAACAAAAGACCAGATCAAAGGGAGGCTGCAGATTTTTGGCTGTTGAGTAGAGCAACTACTCGTGGATAAAAACTGTTTTTATGTCTGGCTGTGGCAGCTTTGACAGTCCGGAGTCGCCTTCCAGAGGGAAGTGATTCAAAGAGTTTGTGGCCAGGGTGAGAGGGGTCAGAGATGATCTTGCCCGCTCGCTTCCTGGCCCTTGCAGTGTACAGTTCATCAATGGGGGGAAGGTTGCAGCCAATAACCTTCTCTGCTGATCAGTACCCCGTTCCTGCTTTCTCCCCATATCCCTTGATTCCGAAGAGCTCTATCTACAGTAACTCTCTTTTGAATACATAAAGGGAAGTGCATTTAAAGTGCATCATAACCCAACGATGTAGAGTTGAGCCAAATATTGACAATGAGCTTGGCCGGGTTGCAGGACCCAGCTGCTTCCAGCCCCAAACCACAGGTTAATCATTCTTCCTTTCATCAGCCCTGTCCGCACCTCTCCTTGTTCGAATGGGGCCCCACGTTCCACAAACAACCACACTTCTCCGCAGACGTCCACATCGATGTCACGCATCAGCGGTAGAGCTGCTGCCTCACAGCACCAGGAGACCCACGTTCCATCCCGACCACGGGTGCTGCCTGTACGGAGTCTGTACGTTCTCCCCGTGACCCGCGTGGGTTTTTCCCGGGTGCTCCGGTTTCCTTCCACACATCCAAAGACGTACAGGTTTGTAGGTTAATTGGCGTGCTAAAATTGTAAATTGTCCCAAGTGTGTGTAGGATGGTTTTAGTGTACGGGATAGATTTATAGAACAGTACAGCACAGGAACAGGCCCTTCGGCCCATAATGTCTGTGCTTAACAAGATGCCAAGTTGGATTAATCTCCTCTGCCTGCATATGATCCATATCCCTCCATTCCCTGCATATCCACGTGCCTATCCGACAACCTCCCTTGTGCTGAACCTTTCTGAGCCAGTGACAGGCTCTGGATGTAATAAAAACGAACTGCAGATGCTGGTTTAAATCGAAGGTAGACGCAAAATGCCGGAGTAACTCAGCGGGTGAGGCGGCATCTCTGGAGAGAAGGAAAGGGCGACATTTTGGGTCGAGACCCTCCTTCAGACTGAAGAAGGGTCTCGAACCAAAACGCCGCCCATCCCTTCTCTCCGGAGATGCTGCCTCGCCCGCTGAGTTACTCCGGCATTTTGTGTCTGCCTGCAGATGCTGGTTTACACCAAAGGTTGAGACAAAATGAGTTCATAAATTATAGGAGCAGAATTAGGCCATTCGGCCCATCATGTCTACTCCGCCATTCAATCATGGCTGATCTATCTCTCCCTCTCAACCCTATTTCCCAATGACTTGTCCTCCACCGCCATCTATGGCAATGAATTCCACTGATTCACCACCCGTGACTAAAGAAATTCCTCCTCATCCCCTTTCTAAAGGTACAGTATGTCCTTTAATTCTGAGGCGGTGGTCCTCTGGTCCTCGACTCTCCCACTAGTGGGAACATCCTCTCCACATCCACTCTATCCAAGCATATAGTACTTTGATTTTACACATCGACATAACATTGCTGCATGCAAAATTCTTAGTAGCTTGCAACCTCGTAACATTTATCATTTATATTATAGAGTGAAGAAAACATGGACAAAATATCTGATATTTACATTACTTATTCACATTTTTTTTTAATTATCCATGCAGGAGATGACCAGAACAAGTCCAATGTTTGTAGATTCCATCATCAGATGTGCTTCCATTTTGCACGCCTCAGACCCAGTAACTTCACTCTAGTTCCCTTTTAGGGACTTTATAACTAGTTTTAATTTAGTGTAGAGAAACAGGCCCTTCGGCCCACAGAGTCCGCGCCGACCAGCGATCCCCGTACACTAGCACAATCCTACACAGTACACAATTTACAATTTTTTACTGAAGCCTTAAGGGCCTGTCCCACTTGGCGATTTTTTCGGCGACTGCCGGCATCATTGACTAACATATCAGGTCACCGAAAAATACGCGGCGTGATGACGTATGACGTGGCGGTGATGCAACGTGATGACGTATTGACGCGCGGTGTTTTTTCAAGTGTCGCAACATATTTTTTGTCGCCGCTGGATTTTGAAATGTTCAAAATCTTTTGGCGACACTGATATGATGCCGGCAGTCGCCCGAAAAAATCGCCAAGTGGGACAGGCCCTTTAATTCTATGAAGCCTGAAAATTTTACTGTTAAACGGAGCTCTTAAAGGTATATGGGATATGGGGAGAAGGCAGGAACGGGGTACTGATTGTGAATGATCAGCCGTGATCACATTGAATGGCGGTGCTGGCTCGAAGGGCCGAATGGCCTACTCCTGCACCTATTGTCTATCGTCTATTGAAGCCAATTAACCGACAAATCCTGCACGTCTTTGGAGTGTGGGAGGAAACCAGAACACCCGGAGAAAACCCACGCAGGTCACAGGGAGAAGGTCCAAACTCCGTACAGACAGCACCCATAGTCAGGATCGAACCCGGGTCCCTGGCGCTGTGAGGCAGTAGCTCTCTATCACTGTAACCATTGTGCTGCCTGGCACCGTTACTTATTAGAATTTTTTTAAATAGCTACGTTGGAGATGACCAGAACAAGTCCAATTTCTGTAGTTTTCTTTGTCAGATGTGCAGCCATTTCACACACCCCAGAGCCAGTAATTTCCAGCTAGTTCCTTTTTTATGGACTTTCTTACTAATTACTCAGTAACTTCTCTTGTACTCTTACCAATTAAGGTTTCTGCAAAAAAAAACGGTTCCGAGTGAAACTGTGGTGGCCAGGGCATTATTGCGACTTTGAAAATACGCTCGAGTTACTAATTTTCTTCTGATAGAACCCAAGAGAGCGTTTAAGCCTTTCATGGTTGGAATGGTAAATTATAGTCAAGTTGATGCAGTTGTTACATCCAGCATTAGGCTCTGCTTTTGAAGGCAGCTGTTCTCCGAGCTGTTCCCGATCCAAGCCTTAAACCCAGTGCAGGCCTCGATTCCCATCATTTGACACGATTTACGAGGATGTTGCCAGGAATCGAGTGCCTAAGCTTAGTTTAGTTTAGTTTAGAGATACAGCGCGGAAACAGGCCCTTCGGCACACCGGGTCCGCGCCGACCAGCGATCCCCGCACACCTACTCTATCCCGCACACACTAGGGACAATTTACATTTAATCCAAGCCAATCAACCGGCAAACCTGTACGTCTTTGAAGTGCGGGAGGAAACCGAAGATCTCGGATAAAACCCACGCAGGTCACGGGGAGAACGTACAAACTCCGTACAGACGGCACCCGTAGTCGGGATCGAACCCGGGTCCCTGGCGCTGTGAGGCAGTTAAAGCCCCTGTCCCACTTTCACGACCTAATTGGCGACCTCTGCCGAGTTTGCCCTTGACTCATACTCGCAGCATGGTCGCCACGAGGTCGTAGGAGGTCTTCGTAACTCTTCCTCATGCTCGTGAGTAGTCTCCGC
The DNA here is from genome assembly GCA_038087875.1 of Malacoraja senta. Taxonomy (NCBI): domain Eukaryota; kingdom Metazoa; phylum Chordata; class Chondrichthyes; order Rajiformes; family Rajidae; genus Malacoraja; species Malacoraja senta. The sequence goes on along the minus strand of CM075978.1, from coordinate 90,057,511 downwards.
GTACTCGTGGCCTCAAGTAGGTCGCGGCGTTTTTTCCAGCCTGATAAAAAATGTCCACGAATTTAAAAAAAGGTCGGCATGGAAAAAATTGATACTTTTTACTCGTAGATTGGTCGTAGGTAAGTCGTAGTAGGTCGTGATGGTAGTCGTAGGTAGTCGTAGTTGGTCTTAGGTGTGGAAGACTGAGGTCGAGGGGGGGTCGTAGGAGGTCGTAGACGTAGTCGTTGGAGGTCGTAGACATAGTCGTAGGAGGTCGTAGACATAGTCGTAGGAGGTCGTAGACATAGTCGTAGGAGGTCGTAGACATAGTCGTAGGAGGTCGTAGACATAGTCGTAGGAGGTCGTAGACATAGTCGTAGGAGGTCGTAGACATAGTCGTAGGAGGTCGTAGACATAGTCATAGGAGGTCGTAGACATAGTCGTAAGAGGTCGTAGACATAGTCGTAGGAGGTCGTAGACATAGTCGTAGGAGGTCTTTTACTTCGGCGAGTCAACACGACCTTGACATTTTTTTCAACTCGTCTCGGGTCTTCTAAACTCGTGGATTAGGTCGTCCAAGTGGGACAGGCCCTTTACTCTACCGCTGCGCCACCATGCTGCCCTTAAAGCCCTGCACTACAGGAAGAGGTAGAGCAGCCCTAGGACTTGAAGTGCAGAAGAATGAGGGATGATCTTGTCGGGGATTGCGGGGATTAGACATGGCACAGAGTCCTTTACCCAGCCTCGGAGGAATCAAGAACCATAGGACATAGGTTTAAAGCGAGATGGGAAAGATTCAAAAGGAACCCTAGGGGCAACTTTTTCCACTCTGAGGGCTTAGATGAATTATTGTCACATTTACTGAGGTTTGCACGCTGCCCAAACAGATCAGATGATGCTGTAAATAAATAAAATCATGTCCAACTCAAGTACAATAGGTAGAGCCACGGGAAAGATACAGAATGCAGAATATAGTTCTCAACATTGATGCGCAGCGGTAGAGTTGCTGCCTTACAGCACCAGAGATCCGGGTTCGATCCTGACTCCGGGTGCTGTCCGTGCGGAGTTTGTACCTTCCCCCCGTGACCCGTGTGGGTTTTCTCCGAGATCTTCGGTTTCTTCCCAGACTCCAAAGACGTGCAGGTTTGTAGGTTCGTTGACTTGGGGTATACCTGTAAATGGTCCCTGGTGTGTGTGTAGGATAGTGTTAATGTGCGGGTGATCACTGGTCGGTGGGCCGAAGGGCCTGTTTCCGCGATGTATCTCTAAACTAAACTAAACTAAACTGTCGTACAGTGATGCAAATGAATAAATGTTTATTGGCCAAGTATATTCACATACAAGGAATTTGCCTTGGTGCTCCTCCCGCAAGAGACAACATGACATACAGTGACAGTTAGGAATGACACATAAAACATTAAACATTAATAATAAAACATGATCGATTAAACATGTTAATTAAATAAAATACCAGAGCAAAATGAGGCTACAGATTTTTGGTTATTGAGTAGAGCTACCACTCGTGGAATAAAAACCTGTTTTTATGTCTGGCTGTGGCGGCTTTGACAGTCCGGAGTCGCCTTCCGGAGGGAAGTGATTCAAAGATTTCAAGTGATCAGGAGTTTGTTGGTTGCAAAGTACTTTAATAATCCAGGCGTTATCTAGCCTCAGAAAAGCAGGTTTTGCTTCAAGCTCCTTCTCCTTATGTATTTTAATTAATGATTAAAACTCTTTCTCTGTTTAACCCCACCCCCCCACCCCCTTGCCTCTCAAGGAATTGAAGACACGTTCAAGACGGCTGCTACGGAAATGAGTCTAATGGCCGGAGGTGAAGACATAAATGCCACCGAGTTATTTGGGATAGGTAAGATGTTGGTTTTGCCTGAATATAGAAACCAAAACATATAAATGTTGATCAATTGATTGATCGATCGATTGGTCAATAGATTGATCGATTTATTTATTGATTGATTGATTGAAAGGTAGAGCATGGAAACAGGCCCTTCGGCCCACCGAATCCAGGCACTCACCACTCTCTGTGTCAAAAGAAAATTGCCCAACACCTCTCCTTTAAACATTTGCCCCTCTCACCTTAAAGCCATGTCCACTAGTCTTTCTTCTTGCGTTCGAGGCAGCAGAAGTTATGTAACGCTGTAGCCAGTTAGGCCTTCCGCATTCAGCTGCAGCACGCTGATGCCATCCGGTTCGACATCCGTAGGGGCCCGCCCTAAAAAGGTTAGCGCCAAGCTGCAGGGACTGAGGTTGCATTAGAGCTGCAAGCTGCAGGGACTGAGGTTGCATTAGAGCTGCAAGCTGCAGGGACTGAGGTTGCGTTTGGGCTGCAAGCTACGGTGACTGAGGTTGCATTATCTCTGCTTTGTTGCCGTTCGCCTGTCTGAGGTCAGTTGACAGGGATCACCACGGGGCGGTCGACAACATGAGCCCCTTCTAGTCGTTGACCTTTCCACACTGGCAAGAGGCCCTGGCTGTCTACCCGATCTATGCCTCGATGCTCGATACACTTCTAAAAGATCTCCCCTCAGCCTCCAACCCTCCTGAGAAAACAATCCAAGCTTTTCCAACCTCTCCTTCGATGTGATAACATCTAAACCAGGCAGGCTTCTGGTAAACCTCTTCAAAGCTTCACACCCTTTGTTTAATGGGGCGACCAGAACTGCACGCAATACTCTAACTGATCAGACTTTTACAAGATGGGGCATAATTATGACAAATGGACTTTAATGTGGAGGAGCATAATGACATCCAATATCAACTATTGCTTGCAGTAGAGTCACAGAATCATAGATTGATACATCATGGAAACAGGCCCAACTTGCCCACACCGGCCAACATGTCCCAGCAACACTATTCCCACTTGCCTGCATTTGGTCCATATCCCTCCAAACCTGTCCTATCCATGTACTTGTCTAACTGTTTCTTAAACGTTGGGATAGTCCCGGCCTCAACTACCTTCTCTGGCAGCTCGTTCCATACACCCGCCACCCTTTGTGTGAAAAAGTTACCTGTTAAATCTTTTCCCCTTCACCTTGAACCTATGTCCTGTGGTCCTCGATTCCCCAATTCTGTGCGTCCACCCGATCTATTCCTCTCATGAATTTATACACCTCTATTTGGTGTATTGCGGGCAGTTCTGGTCGCCCCTTCACAGAAAGGTCACAAAGGCTTCGGAGAGGGTGCAGGGGAGGCTCACTAAAATGATGTCTGGATTATTTAGGTGCAGTTTGTGCAGTTTCTGCATTGTGTGCAGTTTTGGTCCCCTAATTTGAGGAAGGACATTCTTGCTATTGAGGGAGTGCAGCGTAGGTTTACAAGGTTAATTCCCGGGATGGCAGGACTGTCATATGCTGAGTGAATGGAGCAGCTGGGCTTGTACACTCTGGAGTTTAGAAGGATGAGAGGACATCTCATTGAAACAAATAAGATTGTTAAGGGCTTGGACACGCTAGAGGCAGGAAACATGTTCCCGACGTTGGGGGAGTCCAGAACCAGGGGCCACAGTTTAAGAATAAGGAGTAAGCCATTTAGAACGGAGACGAGGAAACACTTTTTCTCACAGAGAGTGGTGAGTCTGTGGAATTCTCTGCCTCAGAGGGCGGTGGAGGCGGGTCATCAACTTTGGCCAGCTCCTCCCTCAGGCCACCATAGTTCCCTTTGTTCAACTGTAACACTGACACTTCCGATATACCCTTCTCCCTCTCCAATTGTAGATTAAAACTTGCCATATTATGGTCACCACCTCCTAATGGCTCCTTTACCTTGAGTCCCCTTATCAAATCCGGGTCAGTTGCCTGATAACAGCTGGGAAGAAACTGTCCCTGAATCTGGAGGTGTTCGTTTTCACACTTCTGTACCTTTTGCCCGATGGGAGAGGGGAGAAGAGGGAGTGAGAGGGTTACCCCTTACAAGGTTAATCCAGCAAAGTCCAATCAAAGGATAGTCCGAGGGTCATCAACGAGGTAGATAGTAGTTCAGCACTGCTCTCTGCTTGTGGTTGGATGGTTCAGCTGCCTGATAACAGATCATAGAAACATAGAAACGTAGAAAAAAAAGTGCAAGAGTAGGCCATTTGGCCCTTCGAGCCAGCACCGCCATTCAATATGATCATGGCTGATCATCCAGAATCAGTACCCCGTTCCTGCCTTCTCCCCATATCCCTAGATTCCCGTTAGCCCAAAGAGCAAAATCTAACTCTCTCTTGAAAACATCCTGACATGTGCGATGTAGATGAAGGAAGTTTTTGCAAGGATCAGGAGATGGGTTGGTTGCTGCAGGGTACCTGGCCTCTGATGCACTCTTGCATCCCTGGTATTTATGCAGCTGGTCCGGTTAACACTCTTGCCATTAGTGAGCGGCCCCACACTGTAGAGAATGCTGCTGAATGTCAAAGGGTGGTGGGAATCAACTGCAGTTCATAGCGCGGAGAGGCGCGATGTCTCTCATCTCCGTGCCTCGCAAGAGCAGCGCGATAAATATTTGTGCAGCCTTCCACGAGATGAAACAAGAATTGCCGACCGTGTAGGAAGGAACTGCAGATGCTGGTGTGCACCGCAGATAGGCACAAAATGCTGGAGTAACTCAGCGGGACCGGCAGCGTCGCTGGAGAGAAGGAACGGATGACGTTTAGTGTCGGGATAGTTCTTCAGACGGAGAACCCTGAGCAGTTCTACCGATCCTCCTGACTTGGCCTTTGTCCCACCGAGCCCCCACAATGACCATCGATCACCCGTCCACACCGGTTCTGTGTTATCCCACCTTCACGTTACACGTTGGAGGCGATTTACAGAGGCCAATTAACGTACAAACCTTCAGGATGTGGGAGGGGACCAGAGCAGCCGGAGGAAACCCACGCGGTCACAGGGAGAACGTGCAAACTCCGCGCTGACAGCACTCGAGGTCAGGATTGAACCCGGGCCTCCGGCGCTCTGAGGCAGTGGCTCTACCAGCTGCACCACTGTGCCATCCTAAAGAACATCTGGACAGATGTATGGATCGGAAGGGTTTCGAGGGATACGGGCCAAATGGCAACAAATGGGACGAGCCCAGTATGTCATCTTGGTCTGCGTGGACAAATTGGGCCGAAGGGCCTGTTTCCATGCTGTACACCTCTATGACTACGATCCACTCTAGAGTCATAGAGTGATACAGTGTGGAAACAGGCCCTTCGGCCCAAATCACCCACACCGGCCAACAATGTCCCAGCTACACTAGTCCCACCAGCCTGCACTTGGTCCATATCCCTCCAAACTTGTCCTATCTATGTACCTGTCCAATTGTTTATTAAACGTTGGGATAGTCCCAGCCTCAACTACCTCCTCTGGCAGCTTGTTCCATAAACCCACCACACTCTGTGTGAAAATTTTACCCCTCGGATTCCTATTAAATCTTTTCCCCTTCACCTTGAACCTATGTTCTCTGGTCCTCGATTCCTCTACTCTGGGCAAAAGACTCTGTACATCTACCCGATCTATTCCTCTAATGATTTTGTACACCTCTATAAGATCACCCCTCATCCCCCTGCGCTCCAAGGAATAGAGACCCAGCCTACTCAACCTCTCCCTATAGCTCACACCCTCTAGTGCTGGCAACATCCTCGTAAATCTTTTCTGAACCCTTTCAAGCTAGATAATATCTTTCCTATAACATGGTGCCCAGAACTGAACACAATATTCTAAATGCGGTCTCACCAACGTCTTATACAACTGCAACATGACCTCCCAACTTCTATACTCAATACTCTGACTGATGAAGGCCAAAGTGCCAAAAGCCTTTTTGACCACCTTATCTACCTGCGACTCGACCTTCAAGGAACCATGCACCTGTACTCCTAGATCCCTCTGCTCTACAACACTACCCAGAGGTCTACCATTCACTGTGTAGGTCCTGCCCTTGTTCGACGTCCCAAAATGCAACACCTCACACTTCCCTGTATTAAATTCCATCAACCATTCCTCCGCCCACCTGGCCAATCGATCCAGATCCTGCTGCAATCTTTCACAACCATCTTCACGATCTACAAAACCACTCACTTTTGTATCATCAACAAACTTGCTAACCTTGCCCTGTTTGTTCTCATCCAAATCATTGATGTAGATGACAAACAGTAACGGGCCCAGCACCGAACCCTGAGGCACACCACTAGTCACAGGCCTCCAGTCTGTGAAGCAACCTTCCACCATCACCCTCTGCTTCCTTCCATGGAGCCAGTTTGCTATCCATCCAGCTATCTCTCCTTGGATCCCGTGCAATCTAACCTTCCAGAGCAGCCTACCATGCGGAACCTTGTCGAACACCTTACTGAAGTCCATGTACATCTACAGCTCTGCCTTCATCAACATTTTTGCTCACGCCTTCAAAAAAATCAATCAGATTTGTGAGACACGACCTCCCACGTACAAAACCATGCTGGCTGTCCCTAATCAGCCCTTGCCCATTCAAATGTCTGTATATCCTATCCCTCAGAATACTCTCCAGTAACTTACCAATGACAGATGTTAAGCTCACCAGCCGAAAGTTCCCAGCATTTTCTTTGCGCGTCTCTGCGGGGAAAGATTTTTCAAGAAGAGTCTCGACCCGAAATGTCACCTATTCCTTCTATCCAGAGATGCTGCCTGACTAATGGATCCACTGGGCTTATATTCACTGGAATTCAGAATTTAGAGGGGATTTTACAGAAACATATACAATTCTTAAGAGTCTGGACAGGCTAGATGCAGGAAAAATGTTCCCCATGTTGGGGGAGTCCAGAACCAGGGGGTCACAGTTTAAGAATAATGGGTAGGCCAAGAATAAGGGGTAGATGAGGAAAAAACTTTTTCACCCAGAGAGTTGTGAATCTGTGGAATTCTCTGCCTCAGAAGGCAGTGGAGGCCAATTCACTGGATGTTTTCAAGAGAGAGAGAGATTTAGCTCTTGGGGCTAACGGGATCAAGGGATATGGGGACAATAGACGATACACAATAGGTGCAGGAGTAGGCCATTCGGCCCTTCGAGCCAGCACCGCCATTCAATGTGATCATGGCTGGTCATCCCCAATCAGTACCCCGTTCCTGCCTTCTCCCCATATCCCTTGACTCTGCTATCTCCAAGAGCCCTATCAAGCTCTCTGTTGAAAGCATCCAGAGAACCCACTTCCACCGCCCTCTGAGGCAGAGAATTCCACAGACTCACAACTCTCTGTGTGAAAAAGTGTTTCATTATCTCCGTTCTAAATGGCTTACCCTTATTCTTAAACTGTGGCCCCTGGTTCTGGACTCTCCCAACATCGTAAACATGTTTCCTGCCTCCAGTGTGTCCAAACCCTTAATAATCTTATATGTTTCAATAAGATATCCTCTCATCCTTCTAAACTCCAGAGTGTACAAGCCCAGCCTCTCCATTCTATCAACATATGACAGTCCCGCCATCCCGGGAATTAACCTTGTAAACCTACGCTGCACTCCCTCAATAGCAAGAATGTCCTTCCTCAAATTAGGGGACCAAAACTGCACACAATACTCCAGCTGTGGTCTCACTAGGGCCCTATACAACTGCAGAAGGACCTCTTTGCTCCTATACTCAACTCCTCTTGTTATGAAGGCCAACATGCAGGAACGGGGTACTGATTCTGGATGATCAGCCATGATCATATAGAATGGTGGTGCTGGCTTGAAGGGCTGAATGGCCTACTCCTGCACCTATTTTCTATGTTTCTATGACCCGCTGAGTTACTCCACCTTTTTGTGCCTATCTTCGGTGTAAACCTTCATCTGCAGTTCCTTCCAACAACATTTTTCACTTCTTCACGGTGGTCGACAAATGGAGCGGATGTTTTGTTAATTCATCACCAGTCTGGCAATAGTCGCTCTTTATTTTGCAATGCAAAGATGTGGAATGATCTGAAGCCAAGCTGAGCGGATGGAGTGGGGACACAAATCATCTTTAACCTCATTCAATGCTGCAAATGTCGAGAGTCAAGAGTGTTATATTGTCATATGTTCCCCGATAGAACAATGAAATACTTAAGGGCCTGTCCCACTTGGGCGACCTAATCCGCGAGTTCTGGCGAGTTTGCCCTCGACTCATACTCGCAGCATGGTCGACACGAGGTCGTGGGAGGTCTTCGTAACTCTCCTTCATGCTCGAGAGTGGTCTCCGCGTACTCGAGGCCTCAGTTTTTACTCGCGGCGTTTTTTTCAACATGTTAAAAAATGACCGCGAGTAAAAAAAGGTCGCCATGGAAAAAATCTATACTTTTTTTACTCGTAGGTTTAGACGTAGTGGGTCGTAGTAGGTCGGCATGTTAGTCGTAGGTAATCGAGGGTGGCCGAAGGTAGTCGAAGGTAGTCGTAGATAGTCTTCATCATAGTCGAAGGGAGGTCGAAGGGAGATCGAAGGAGGTCGTCTTCACTCTCCACTATTCGGTGTCCATTTTTCCCGAAGTTAGCCGAAGGTCTCGACCCGAAACGTCACCTATTTCCTTCGCTCCATAGATGCTGCCTCACCCGCTGAGTTTCTCCAGCATTTTTGTCTACCTTAGAATGGTTCTCCGACTAGTTCTACTGACCTCCTGATTAAGTATTACTGACTGTACGCCGCGTTGTCACCTTCCCCTCAGCTAACAATGGACCATTCTACATTTCCTGATCACCATCCGCTTTGATCTGTCATTTTCACACCTCACCCTTCCATATCTCTAGACTCCCTCTCCCCTGACTCTCAGTCCAGAGAAGGATCTCGACCCGAAACGTCGCCCATTCCTTCTCTCCAGAGATGCTGCCTCTCCCGAGTTACAAGAATGATCCCAGGAATGAGTTGGTTAACCTATGATGAGCGTTTGATGGCGCTGGGCCTGTACTCGCTGGGGTTTAGAAGAATGAGGGGAGATCTCATTGAAACATACAGAATAGTGAAATTCTTGGATAGAGTGAATGTGGAGAGGATGTTTTCACTAGTGAGAGAATCTAGGACTAGAGGTCATATCCTGAAGAAAAGTCTCGACCCGAAACGTCACCCATTCCTTCTCTCCAGAGATGCTGCCTATCCCGCTGAGTTACTCCAGCTTTTTGTGTCTATCCTCAGAATCAAAGGACATTCTTTTAGGAACTAAATTTCTTTACTCAGAAGGTGGTGAATCTGTGGAATTCTTTGCTGCAGAAGGCTGTGGAGACCAAATCAATGGATATTTTTAAGACAGAGATAGATAGATTCTTGATTAGTCCGGGTGTCAGAGGTTATAGGGAGAATGCAGGAGAATGGGGTGAGGAGGGAGAGATAGATCAGCCATGATTGAATGGCGGAGTAGACTTGATGGGCCGAATGGCCTAATTCTGCTCCTATCACTTGTGACCTTATGAGTTACTCCAGCATATGGTGTCTGTCCCTGGGATGATTCCACAACTTTGGAACAATGGCCGTTTCCAAGTGGATTGGACAGGGTAGATGCAGGAAAAATGTTCCCGGTGTTGGGGGAGTCCAGAACCAGGGGCCACAGTTTTAGAATAAGGAGTAGGCCATTTAGGACTGAGATGAGGAAATATTATTTCACCCAGAGAGTTGTGAATCTGTTGAATTCTCTGCCACAGAAGGCAGTGGAGGCCAATTCACTGGACGTTTTCAAGTGAGAGTTAGGTTTAGCTCTTAGGGCTAACGGAATCAAGGGATATGGGGAGAAAGCAGGAATGGGGTACTGATTGTAGATGATCAGCCATGATCATATTGAATGGCGGTGCCGGCTCGAAGGGCCGAATGGCCTACACCTGCACCTATTTTTCTATGTTTCTAAGAAAGAACTGCAGGTGCTGGAAAAATCCAAGGTAGCCAAAAATGCTGGAGAAACTCTGGATACTTTCAAGAGAGAGCTAGATAGGGCTTTTAAAGATAGCGGAGTCAGGGGATATGGGGAGAAGGCAGGAACGGGGTACTGATTGTGGATGATCAGCCATGATCACATTGAAGGGCGGTGCTGGCTCGAAGGGCCAAATGGCCTACTCCTGCACCTATTGTCTATTGTCTATAATAATAATAATAATAATAATCATTTTATTTACTGGCGCCTTTCTAAAACCCAAGGACACCTTACAATGCATAGAATCACAAAGGAAATACAAAACACATAATCGGAATAAATTAAATATAAAAACACCACAGTACACAAATCAAGGACTGAATTCAATTTCAAGAGCACCAAAAGAAAATAAGAAACACAATTTGAATGGTTCGAAGGACCGAATGGCCTACTCCTGCACCTATTGTCTATTGTCTATTGTCTATGATCACATTGAATGGTTCGAAGGACCGAATGGCCTACTCCTGCACCTATTGTCTATTGTCTAGTGTGAGGCAGCATCTATGGAGCGAAGGAATAGGTGACGTTTTGGGGTCTCGACCCGAAACGTCATCTATTCCTTTGCTCCATTAGATAATAGACAATAGGTGCAGGAGTAGGCCATTCGGCCCTTCGCTCCATAGATGCTGCCTCACTCGCTGAGTCTCTCTCCAGCATTTGTGTGTCCACTTTCTATGTTTCCACGTTTCAATGACGGTCTCCCTCCTTTCCCCCCCCCCCCCCTCCGTGGGCCCAGACACGGACAGCTGCGAGCGGTGGATGAACTGCAAGAGCGAGTTCCTGAAGAAGTACATGCACAAGGTGGCGACCGACCTGCCCAGCTGCCCCTGCTCCTACCCAACCGAGATCGCCTACAGCACCAGCGACATCCACGACCGGGCCAAGCGCCGCCACTTCCGCTGGAAGGACGCCAGCGGGCCGAAGGAGAGCCTGGAGATCTACAAGCCCACCGCCCGATACTGCATCCGCTCCATGCTGTCCCTGGACAGCACCACCCTGGCGGCCCAGCACTGCTGCTACGACCAGAGCATGCGGCTCGTCACCCGGGGCAAGGGAGGCGGCACGCCCAACCTCATCAGCGTCGAGTTCTCCGCCGAGCTGCACTACAAGGTGGACATCCTGCCCTGGATCGTCTGCAAAGGCGACTGGAGCCGGTACAACCAGGTCAGGCCCCCCAACAACGGCCTGAAGTGCACAGAAAACCCCGCGGACGAGGTGTACAAAAAACAGATCCAGGAGGCACGGGAGTATTAAAGGCTGAGACTCTCTCCCTCACTCACTCACTCACTCACTCACTCCTCCTTCCCTCTCTTTCTCCCTCACTCACTCTCTCCCCCTCCCCCTTTCTCTTTCTCCCTCAATCACTCTCTCTTTCTCCCTCCATCCCTTTCTCACTCTCCCCCTCTTTCTCTCTCCCTCCTTCCCTCTCTCTCCCTCCTTCCCTTTCTCCCTCTCCCTCTTTCTCTCACCCTCCTTCCCTCTCTCTCCCCCTCCCTCTCTCTTTCTCCCTCTCTCTCTCTCCCTCCTTCCCTTTCTCCCTCTCCCTCTTTGTCTCACCCTCCTTCCCTCTCTCTCCCCCTCCCTCTCTATTTCTCCCTCTCTCTCTCTCCCTCCTTCCCTTTCTCACTCTCCCTCTTTCTCTCACCTTCCCTCTCTCTCCCCCTCCCTATCTCTTTCTCCCTCTCTCTCTCTCTCCCTCCTTCCCTTTCTCACTCTCCCTCTTTCTCTCACCTTCCCTCTCTCTCCCCCTCCCTATCTCTTTCTCCCTCTCTCTCTCTCTCCCTCCTTCCCTTTCTCACTCTCCCTCCCTCTCTCTCTCACCTTCCCACCTTTCCCCCCCCTCTCTCTCTCTCTCTCTCTCTCTCCCTTCCCTTTCTCACTCTCCCTCCCTCTCTCTCTCACCTTCCCTCCTTTCCTCTCGCCCCCCTCTCTCTCTCTCTCTCTCTTTCTCCCTCACGCACTCTCTCTCCATCCCTCTCTCTGTCATTCTCTCCCGCGCTCTCTCTGTCCATCTCTCTCTCCCTATCTCTCTCCCTCCCCCCTCCTCTCTGGCTCACTCCCTTATTCCCTCCCTCCCTCCCTCCGTCCCTCCCTCCCTCTCTCCCTTCTTTCTTCCCCCGTCTTTCTCCCTTCTCTTTCCCCCTCTCCCTCCCTCCCTCTCCCATTTCTCTCTTCTCCTCTCTCCCCTTCTCCCTCTCTACTCTAGCTCTCCCCTTCTCCCTCTCCTTTCCTCCCTCCCCCCTCTCTCCCTCCCCCCTCTCCCTCTCTCCCTTCCCTCTCTCCCTTCGTCTCACTCCTGGGCACCGATTCATGGGCTGAATATCCGCAGTCACTTTCTGGAGAACCTGTTAGATTCCCGCCAGCCGACAGACAAGCATTGCGTTGGGATGAGTGCAGGCAAGGAGCAGGAACACCAGAGACTTCAGTCACTTGGCACCTTTTTCCAAGCTTTCCGTCCACTTGCTCCAAGCGTTCGAGGACCGTTTTGTGTTAGGCAGGGCTGGGCTCGCAGTTCAAAGGGAGAGTCTCTGTCTCTTTTTTGTTTCCCCCGGGTCCAGGCAATGAAAGGGAAGCACATTTGTTTAATCTAATCCAGTGGGAGGGGGTGGGGGTGGGGGTGGGGGATAATTGCTGCAGTGTGCCCATGGCATTCAAAGCATTCTCTGGGCTGGAGTCACTTTCAGTGAATCAAACCATTAACAAAGGAAGTGCCACTTTTAAGAGTTTCGGCCCCTTTTTATTCCACCATGGTTTTCCTTTGGTCTCCAGACCCCCCCTCCCCCCCCTTCTAATTTGTTTATACGTTTTTTTTAGCTTGTACAATACAAAAATGTTACCGAAGATCTCTGCTTTGTAAAGGTTGTGTCATAGAGAATTTTCTTATTGAAACCTCTTTTAAACAATGTCCTTAAGATTGTTAAAGTCTGCATTATTTTTGTACAGTATTTATTGAGCCACAGACACACACACGCTCTCACACGCGCACACACACACGCGCACACACATGCTCTCACACGCACTCTCACATACGCAGACACACACTCTCACACACACACACACACACGCGCTCTCACACGCACACACGCGCACGCTCTCACACACGCACACGATCTCTCACACCCGCACACACACGTACACACACACACACACATGCGCTCTCACATGCACACACACGCTCTCTCACACGCACACACACTCACACGCACACACACTCTCTCACGCGCGCACACACACACACACACGTGCTCACACACACACGCACGCTCACACACGCATGCTCACACACGCATGCTCACACACACACTCTCACACACACACACGTGCTCACACACACACACACACACACGCACGCTCACACACACACTCACACACACACACGCATGCTCACACACACACTCTCACACACACACACCCGTGCTCACACACACACGCACGCTCACACACACACACACACACGTGCTCACACTCAGGCACGCTCACATACACACACACGCTCACACAAACACACACACGCGTTCTCACACACATGTGCTCCCACACACACACACACACACACGCTCTCACACACACACACACACAATACTTCATGTGGGTTGCTTATTTTAAATGCCATCTGGAACGTGAGCCAGTTGAGGCAAAGAAAAGAATAAGCAAAGAGAATATTCATACACTTTTATGAAAAGCAAATCTTAAAATAAATCTATATCTGAATTTCACGTCTAAGCTGGAGGAGTTCCTTCCCCTGTCCCCCCCCGTTCCCCGTCCATTATTTCATGTTTAGTTTACTTTTAAAGGTACAGCATGGAAACAGGCCCTTCGGCCCACTGACCATTGGTCACACTAGTTTAGCTCAGTTTCGTCAGGTGTGACGTGTATCTGTCTTAAAGCAGCCGATCGTATGATAAATATCGGCCAGGATTTGGGGTGAACTCCACTGCTTTTCATCCAGGTTTGGTTTAGTTTATTGTCACGTCCCCCGAGGTACAGTGAAAAGCTTTCATTGCGTGCTTTTCCAGTCAGCGGAAAGACTATACATGTTTACAATCGATCCGTACATGATAAAAGGTTGAGTAGGCTGGGTCTCTATTCCATGGAGCGAAGGAGGATGAGGGGAGATCTTATAGAGGTGTACAAAATCATGAGAGGAATAGATCGGGTAGATGCACAGAGTCTTTTACCCAGAGTAGGGGAATCGAGGAGCAGAGGACACGGGTTCAAGGTGAAGGGGGAAAGATTTAATAGGAATCCGAGGGGTAACTTTTTCACACAGAGGGTGGTGGGTGTATGGAACCAGCTGCCAGAGGAGGTAGTTGAGGCTGGGACTATCCCATCGTTTAAAGAAACAGTTGGACAGGTACATGGATAGGACAGGTTTGGAGGGATATGGACCAAGCGCAGGCAGGTGGGACTAGGGTAGCTGGGGCATTGTTGGCTGGTTTGGGCGAGTTGGGCCGAATGGCCTGTTTCCACACTGTATCACTCTTTGACTCTGAAGGGAATAATGGCAATAACGTTTAGTGCAAGACAATGTTCAGTAAAGTCCGATCAAAGATAGTCCGAGGGTCTCCAATCAGGGAGAAAGTAGCTGAGGACTGCTCTACGCTATCCCACATTCTCATCCACTCCCAGCACACGTGGCTTATTTTCTCTGGAGCTGAAGGGAGACCATATAAAATGATGAGAGGCATAGATAGGGTAGACAGGCAAAACCTTTTCCCGAGGATAGAAATGTCAAAGACTTAAGGGCCTGTCCCACTTAGGCGATTTTGTAGGTGACTGCCGGCGACTGGACCCCCCCCCCCCCCCCCCCCACGGCAGTGTCTACGACAACCTACCACCTAGTCGACGTCAAGCTACCGACAACCGGCGACCCATTAGGACGTCCACTTATGGCCGCATCCAGAGAACCTGCCTCCACCGCCCTCTGAGGCAGAGAATTCCACAGACTCACCACTCTCTGTGAGAAAAAGTGTTTCCTCGTCTCCGTTCTAAATGGCTTACTCCTTATTCTTAAACTGTGGCCCCTGGTTCTGGACTCCCCCAACATCGGGAACATGTTTCCTGCCTCTAGCGTGTCCAAGCCCTTAACAATCTTATATGTTTCAATGAGATGCCCTCTCATCCTTCTAACCTCCAGAGTGTACAAGCCCAGCTGCTCCATTCTCTCAGCATTGTCTGTAACTCGGTCTCACCTCGCCCACAGCTAACAATGGCCTGTTTCCTTTATCATCATTACTTTTTTTGCATATCTTTCATTCATCTCTCGACATCACCGTCTATATCTCTCGTTTCCCTTTCCCCTGACTCTCAGTCCGAAGAAGGGTCTCGACCCGAAACGTCACCTATTCCTTCTCTCCAGAGATGCTGCCGCTTTTTGTGCCCACTTGCATTTAGTTAACTACTGTGTCAAGTTAAAAACTGTTCAGTGGTAGACATACGATTTGCCCAAGCACTGATTCCTTTCTCAAAGCCGTTGCCCGTCTTATGGCCCTGTCCCACGGTACGAGTTCATTCCAAGAGCTCTCCCGAGTTTAACAAAAATCAAACTCGTGGTAAGCACGGAGAATGAACGTAGCGGGTACGTCGGAGCTCGGAGACGTCTCTTAGCGGCCCGTAACGCTAACGGCAGGTACTCGGGAAGACTCGCTAATGGCAGGTAAGCACGGGAAGACTCGTGAAGATTTTTCAACATGTTGAAAAATGTCCACGAGAGCCCCGAGTACCGACGATCGGCCATTACCGTAAATCTCCGAGTTCGAATCAGGGCAAACTCGGGAGAGCTCTTGGAATGAACTCGTACCGTCGGACAGGGCCATTAGTCACTCAGCTATTCCCACAACTCATTCCCAGCAGCTCACTGATAAAATCTGGCGACTCCAACCCCACAAATAAAATTCCTCATGAAATATGTACCACAGATAAGACACAAAATGATGGAGTAACTCAGCGGGACAGGCAGCATCTCTGGAGAAAAATGAATATCTTATTGAATCTTATAGTATCTCATTGAAACATGTGAGATTATTAAGGGTTTGGACATGCTAGAGGCAGGAAACATGTTCCCGATGTTGGGGGAGTCCAGAACCAGGGGCCACAGTTTAAGAATAAGGAGTAAGCCATTTAGAACGGAGAAGAGGAAACACTTTTTCTCACAGAGAGTGGTGAGTCTGTGGAATTCTCTGCCTCAGAGGGCGGTGGAGGCAGGTTCTCTGGATACTTGGAGCTAGCCAGGTTGTTGAGAGCTAGATAGGGCTCTTAAAGATTGCGGAGTCAGGGGATATGGGGAGAAGACAGGAACGGGGTACTGATTGGGGATGATCAGCCATGATCACGGTGAATGAGCCCAAAGAGCCACATCCAACTCTCGCTTGAAAACATCCAGTGAATCGGCCTCCACTGCCTTCTGTGGCAGAGAATTCCACAGATTCACAACTGTCTGGGTGAAAATGTTTTTTCCTTATCTCAGTCCTATATGGCCGACCCCTTATTCTTAAACTGAGACTCCGCCA
This sequence comes from Malacoraja senta, assembly GCA_038087875.1. Lineage (NCBI taxonomy): Eukaryota > Metazoa > Chordata > Chondrichthyes > Rajiformes > Rajidae > Malacoraja > Malacoraja senta. The sequence goes on along the minus strand of CM075978.1, from coordinate 90,041,179 downwards.
GAGTCCAGCCTGTGAATGCGGAGCAGAACAACAGACAGCCAACCATGTCATCTCTGGGTGCCCGCTCTACCACCCACCAAATGGAGCTCCGTCAGGGCCTGGCAGACATTGACGCCAACAGAGACAACAACCTGGCTGCTCAACACCCGGCTTGAGATCTAACTATTCCTTTGGTTTATTTATGTTTCATTCACAAAAAGAAGAAGAGTTCAGTTGTCCAGTTTATTGTCACGTGTACAAAACAATATTGTCACGGGTACAGTGAAAACCTTCTTTGTTGTGTCCAATCAGTGGAAAGACCATACAAGATTACAATCAGGGCATCCACAGTGTATGTAGAAGAAGCATGGCAAATGAACCAAATTGGGAGATATTAATAAACAATAGACAATAGGTGCAGGAGTAGGCCATTTGGCCCTTTGAGCCAGCACCGCCATTCAATGTGATCACGGCTGATCATCCACAATCAGTACCCCGTTCCTGCCTTCTCCCCATATCCCCTGACTCCCCTATTTTTAAGAGCCCTATCCAGCTCTCTCTTGAAAGCATCCAGAGAACCTGCCTCCACCGCCCTCTGAGGCAGAGAATTCCACAGACTCACCACTCTCTGTGAGAAAAAGTGTTTCCTCATCTCCGTTCTAAATGGCTTACTCCTTATTCTTAAACTGTGGCCCCTGGTTCTGGACTCCCCCAACATCGGGAACATGTTTCCTGCCTCTAGCGTGTCCAAGCCCTTAACAATCTTATATGTTTCAATGAGATCACCTCTCATCCTTCTAAACTCCAGAGTGTACAAGCCCAGCTGCTCCATTCTCTCAGCATATGACAGTCCCGCCATCCCGGGAATTAACCTTGTAAACCTACGCTGCACTCCCTCAATAGCAAGAATGTCCTTCCTCAAATTTGGAGACCAAAACTGCACACATACTCCAGGGATGGTCTCACTAGGGCCCTGTACAACTGCAGAAGGATCTCTTTGCTCCTATACTCAACTCCTCTTGTTATGAAGGCCAACATGCCATTTGCTTTCTTCACTGCCTGATGTACCTGCATGCTTACTTTCATTGACTGATGAACAAGGACCCCCCAGATCCCGTTGTACTTCCCCATTTTCCCAACTTGACACCATTTAGATAATATTATCCCTTCCTCTTTTTGCTACCAAGGTGGATAACCTCACATTTATCCGCATTAAACTGCATCTGCCAAGCATCTGCCCACTCCCCCAACCTGTCCAAGTCACCCTGCATTCTCATAGCATCCTCCTCACAGTTCACACTGCCACCCAGCTTTGTGTCATCTGCAAATTTGCTAATGTTACTTTGCAATCCTTTCATCTGGTATTGGGCAGGATTGTGGGCGCAGTGGTAGAGTTGCTGCCTCACAGCACCAGAGACCCGGGTTCGATCCTGACCTCGGGTGCTGTCTCTATGGAGTTTGCACGTTCTCCCTGTGACTGTGTGGGTTTTCTCCGGGTGCTCCAGTTTTCTCCACACACTCCAAAGGTTTATGGATTCATTTCAGTTTAGTTTAGAGATACAGCGCAGAAACGGGCCCTTCGGCCCACCGAGTCCGTACCGACCAGCGATCCCCGCACAATAACACTACCCTACACCCACTGGGGAAAATTTACATTTACACCAAGCCAACTAACCTACAAACCTGCACGTCTTTGGATTGTGGGAGGAAACCGGAGATCTCGGAGAAAACCCACGCGGGTCACGGGGAGAACGTACAAACTCCGTACAGGCAGCACCCGTAGTCAGGATCGAACACGGGTCTCTAGCGCTGTAAGGCAGCAAATTTGATATGGGTGTGCAGGTAAGTCAACTGACTTCAGTATCGAGGTCTGTTTTGGAACTAGGCTATGAGAAACAGGAGACAAAGATGGCAAATGTCCAAGTGAAATGCCGGAAGTGAATTTACAGACCGTTCTGTTTAAGAAAGACCTGCAGATGCTGGAAAAATCGAAGGTAGACAAAAATGCTGGAGAAAGTCAGCGGGTGAGGCAGCATCAAGACCCGAAACGTCACCTATTTCCTTCGCTCCATAGATGCTGCCTCACCCGCTGAGTTTCTCCAGCATTTTTGTCTACCTTACAGATAGTTATGATAACTTCAAATAACACTGACTTAATTCCCTTCGCTTTGGCCAAAACCTCCGCTGCATTCATAGAATAAATGTTCATCGGAATGATGTCATATGCGAACATTTTGCTGGACAAGGAATAAATGAGCCATGTTCAGTTTGTGAAACTGTTAATGAAATAAACAATAGACAATAGGTGCAGGAGTAGGCCATTCAGACCTTCGAGCCAGCACCGCCATTCAATGTGATCATGGCTGATCATCCCCAATCAGTACCCCGTTCCTGCCTTCTCCCAATATCCCCTGACTCCGCTATTTTTAAGAGCCCTATCTAGCTCTCTCTTGAAAGCATCCAGAGAACCGGCCTCCACCGCTCTCTGAGGCGGAGAATTCCACAGACTCACAACTCTCTGTGAGAAAAAGTGTTTCCTCGTCTCCGCTCTAAATGGCTTACTCCTTATTCTTAATCGGTGGCCCCTGGTTCTGGTCTCCCCAACATCGGCAGCATAGTATTACATTTACAGGTGTAAATTTTAGTCATGGCTTCCGTGACTGTGTGTTTCATAGTTGGGTACTTTTGAAGTCACTGTTGTGATGTTGGACAAAACCGCAGCCAATTTGTACAGCAATCTCTCTCAAACTACGATCTAACAAATAATTGGACCATCTGTGTTATAGCAGCTGATTGAGTGATAAATATTGGCCAGGATTTGGGGGGAACTCCTCTGCCCTTTATCCAAGTTTAGTTTAGTTTATTGTCACGTGTGTCGAGGTAAAGCGAAAAGCTTTTAGTTTAGTTTAGTTTAGAGATACAGCTCGGAAGCCGAGTCCGCGCCGACCCGCGATCCCCGCACACTAACGCTATCCTACACACACAAGGGGGACAATTTACATTGATACCAAGCCTATTAACCTACAAACCTGTGCGTCTTTGGAGTGTGGGAGGAAAGCGGAGATCTCGGAGGAAACCCATGCAGTCACGGGGAGAACGTGCAAACTCCGTACAGACAGCAGATGCAGTCAGGATTGAACCCGGGTCTCTGGAGCTGCGAGCGCTGTAAGGCAGCAACTCTACCCCTGTGCCACTGTGCCACCCTTTTGTTGCATGCTAACCAGTTACCAGAAAGACAATACATGATTACAATCGAGCCATCCACAGTGGACGGATAAGTGATAAAGGGAATTACGTGAATAAGATTAAAATCCAGTGAAGTCCGATCAGAGATATTCTGATGGTCTCCAATGAGGTAGATGGTAGCTCAAGACTGCTCTCTAGTTGTTGGTAGGATGGTTCAGGCAACAACTAAATGCAACGCCAAAGAATCACTTTTTATTGCGTAGAACGCAAAACAAGGAACTGCAGATGCTGGTTTACAGAAAAGAACATGAAGTGCTGGAGTATCTCAGCGGGTCAGGCAGCAACTCTGAAGAACATGGATAGATGATAATAGACAATAGACAATAGACAATAGGTGCAGGGGTAGGCCATTCGGCCCTTCGAGCCAGCACCGCCATTCAATGTGATCACGGCTGATCATCCCTAATCAGTACCCCGTTCCTGCCTTCTCCCCATATCCCCTGCCTCCGCTATTTTTAAGAGCCCTATCTAGCTCTCTCTTGAAAGTATCCAGAGAACCAGCCTCCACCGCCCTCTGAGGCAGAGAATTCCACAGACTCACAACTCTCTGTGAGAAAAAGTTTTTCCTCATCTCCGTTCTAAATGGCTTACCCCTTATTCTTAAACTGTGGCCCCTGTTTTCTGGACTCCCCGTTTCAGGTCGGGACCCTTCTTCACACAGGTTAATTCTCGGGATGGCGGGACTGTCACATGTTGTTAGAATGGAGCGGCTAGGCTAGTATACTCTGGAATTATAAGGATGAGAGGGGATCTTATTGAAACATATAAGATTATTAAGGGATTGGACACGCTAGAGGCAGGAAACATGCTTCTGATGTTAGAGGAATCCAGAACCAGGGGCCACAGTTTAAGAATAAGGGGTAAGCCATTAGGACGGAGATGAGGAAAAACCTTTTCACCCAGAGAGTTGTGAATCTGTGGAATTCTCTGCCTCAGAAGGCAGTGGAGGCCAATTCTCTGGATGCTTTCAAGAGAGAATTAGATAGAGCTCTTAAAGATAGCGGAGTCAGGGGATATGGGGAGAAGGCAGGAACGGGGTACTGATTGGGGATGATCAGCCATGATCACTGTGAATGGCGGTGCTGGCTCGAAGGGCCGAATGGCCTACTCCTGCACTTATTGTCTATTGATTGTTGTGAGAGGGTGGGGGGGTGTGGGGGGAAGAGAAAGCTGGAAAAGAGATGAGGAAGGGACCAAGTCTGGCGAGTGATAGGTGGATACAGGTGAGTAGATAAAATGTTCGAGAAGGAACTGCAGATGCTGGAAAATCGAAGGCAGACAAAGGTGCTGGAGAAACTCAGTGGGTGCGGCAGCATCTATGGAGCGAAGGAAATAGGCGACGTTTCGGGCCGAAACCATTCTTCAGACCCAAAGGAAATAGGCAACGTTGCCTATTTCCTTCGCTCCATAGATGCTGCTGCATCCGCTGAGTTTCTCCAGCACTTTTGTCTAAGGTGGATACAGGTGAGGTGGGGGGGGGGGGGGGGGGAGGTGATTGATCGGCAAATGGTTGGACAAAGGCCTGAGATGAAAAGGAGACGGAAAGGGTGACAAGAGGGGACTAAAGGAGACAAGAAGACGAAAGGGTGTTGGTGAGGAGAGGAGAGGAGTGAGATCCTGATGGAGGGACAGAGGTGGAAGGTGAGGGAGGGTGGGGGGGGGAGAGGGGAAGGGGGATAGTAGGAACATGGATCAGGAAAGAAGGGGGAACGGGAGAAAAATTAATGGGATCGGGTGTTACCTGATATAGAACATTGAATTCACCTTCTAATTGAGGTACGCTCTGATGAGCAATGGGATGGAGTCGACTTGATGGGCCGATTGGCCAAATTCTGCTCCGATAACTTCTTAAGTAGATTTGCCCACCCTCTGATGTAAATCATTACACCACTGTCGCCTGTATGTTCAGCTGTCCTGAGTATTGGCCATAAACCTTTCAGCCTCTCTCTTCTTTTTGAAAATGCCTCAAAAACATGTGTCTTTCACCAAACGTTTTTGGCCCTCCGCCCTGTGGCCTGTTTGCGTTACTTTGTACTACATTCTGTTTGATAAATGGTTTAGCTGAAGCACATTTGGCCTGTCCTTGCTGCTAATAGATGCTACATGGGTACGTCGATGTTGTTTATGATGTTTCCATGGGATGCTTCCCAAAAAAAGAACAACCGTACAGATCGTACAAGAGATGCAAGTGGTCAGAAACTTGCGTTAGGTTGTCACAAAAGTAGAACTTGAGGTCAAATCCACAAACGTTTACAAGCTTATAAGATAAGACGGCCGGAGCAGAATTAGGCCATTCGGCCCATCGAGGCTGTTTTGGCATTCAATCATGGCCGAACTGGAATGTGGAATTCTCTGCCTCAGAGGGCGGTGGAGGCCGGTTCTCTGGATACTTTCAAGAGAGAGCTAGATAGAGCTCTTAAAAATAGCGGAGTCAGGGGATATGGGGAGAAGGCAGGAACGGGGTACTGATTGGGGATGATCAGCCCTGATCACATTGAATGGCGGTGCTGGTTCGAAGGGCCAAATGGCCTACTCCTGCACCTATTGTCTATTGTCTATCTATCTTTACCTCTCAACCCCATTTTCCTGCCTTTTCCCTGATACTTTGACACTCTTACTAATCAATAATCTGTTAATCTCTGCCTTAAAAATACCCAAATGACTTGGCCTCCACAGCCGTCTGTGGCAATGAATTCCACACATTCACCACCCTCTTTCTAAAGATATTCCTCCTTGTCTGCCTAAAGGATCGTCCTTTAATTCTGAGGCTATGGCCTCTAATCCGACACTCTCCCACTAGTGGAAACATCCTCTCCACATCCACTCCATCCAAGCCCTTCACTATTCTGTACGTTTCAATGAGGTCCCAATAAACGCTCATCATATGTTAACCCACTCATTCTTGTAAACCTCCATCTGGACCCTCTCCAGAGCCAGCACATCCTTCCTCAGATATGGGGCCCAAAATTGCTCACAATATTCCAAATGCGGCCCTGACCAGCTCCTCATAGAGCCTCAGCGTTACATCCCAGTTTTCTTATTCTAGCCCGCATGAAACAAATGCCAGTCGACGCCCTTCTTCCGGCTGAGAGTCAGTGGAAAGGGAAACGAGAGATATAGACGGTGATGTTGAGAGATATCAATTCAATTCAATTCAATTTTTAATTGTCATTGCACAGATACAACGAAATGCAGTTTAGCATCTGTTCGTAGTAATATTGCAATATAGAAATAAAATACAGAATAAGAATACTATACAGAATAAAAATACAGAATAAGCAAACAATGTGGACGGAGAGACTGGAGAAATCTATCGGGCGGGGACTCCGAGTTCAGCAATGTGATAGTGTTGTTGAAGAAGCTGTTCCTCATCCTACTTGTACGAGACCTGAGGCTTCTGTACCGCCTCCCTGATGGGAGGAGGACAAACAGTCCATGGTTAGGGTGGGAGGAGTCCTTGATGATCTTCCCGGCCCGTCTCAGACACCGTTTTCGGTGGAGGGCATCCATTGCAGGGAGCGGGGGCACCGATGATGTACTGAGCGGTCGGTCTTCACCACCCGTTGTAGTGCCTTCCTGTCAGCTACCGTGCAACTGCTGTACCATACCGTGATGCAGGTGGTCAGGGTGCTTTCGATGGTACAGCGGTAAAAGTTGGTCAGGATCTGGGGGGACAGGTGAGCTTTCTTGAGCCTCCTCAGGAAGTAAAGGCGCTGCTGCGTCTTCTTGGTCAGTTTGGAGGTATTGAGGGACCAGGACAAATCCTCCGAGATGTGTACCCCGAGGAATTTGTAGTTGGAGACGCGCTCCACCTCAGTCCCGTTTATATGGATGGGGGTATGTCGAACAAATGAATGAAAGATATGAAAAAATGTAACGATGATAAAGGAAACAGGCCGTTGTTAGCTGCGTGCAGGAAGGAACTGCAGATGTTGGTTTAAACCACAGATATGAGAGCGGAGCAAGATACAGAATAAGAATAAGACACCCAACAAGACCTGGGTGTCATGGTACACCAGTCATTGAAAGTAGGCATGCAGGTGCAGCAGGCAGTGAAGAAAGCGAATGGTTTGTTAGCTTTCATAGCAAAAGGATTTGAGTATAGGAGCAGGGAGGTTCTACTGCAGTTGTACAGGGTCTTGGTGAGACCACACCTGGAGTATTGCGTACAATTTTGGTCTCCAAATCTGAGGAAGGACATTATAGCCATAGAGGGAGTACAGAGAAGGTTCACCAGACTGATTCCTGGGATGTCAGGACTTTCATATGAAGAAAGACTGGATAGACTTGGCTTATACTCGCTAGAATTTAGGAGATTGAGAGGGGATCTTATAGAAACGTACAAAATTCTTATGGGGTTGGACAGGCTAGATGCAGGAAGATTGTTCCCGATGTTGGGGAAGTCCAGGACAAGGGGTCACAGCTTAAGGATAAGGGGGAAATCCTTTAAGACCGAGATGAGGAAAAACTTTTTCACGCAGAGAGTGGTGAATCTCTGGAACTCTCTGCCACAGAGGGTAGTTGAGGCCAGTTCATTGGCTATATTTAAGAGGGAGTTAGATGTGGGCCTTGTGGCTAAAGGGATCAGGGGGTATGGAGAGAAGGCAGGTACGGGATACTGAGTTGGATGATCAGCCATGATCATATTGAATGGCGGTGCAGGCTCGAAGGGCCGAATGGCCTACTCCTGCACCTATTGTCTATGTATCTATGTATCTAAGATAGAACACTCCAATGGACTGACATGTAGTGCACAACTGAGCGTAACGTCCGCCATTTCAGTAAATCTGACCCAACTTAATTTAAGTAAGGTTTCGGGACGAGCCTTCCCACCAGACTGAAGAAGGGTCTCGACCCGAAACGTCACCCTTTCCTTCTCTCCAGAGATGCTGCCTGTCCCGCTGAGTTACTCCAGCATTTTGTGTCCACCTTCGATTTAAACCAGCATCTGCAGTTCCTTCCTACACGCTGAAGTAGGAGATGTTGTTTCTCTTCGAGGTTTGCTTGGCGAGACTGTAAAAGTGATTTACCCAAAGGGGAAACAGCTGATTGAAGGTGACTGGATCTCTGTGACACAGGAAGCATTTGAGAGGAAGGTTCTGTGGGTTCAAGGTAGGTTTGTTCACACGATGAAAAGGGATCAGTCGGCCAAAGCTGGAGCTGTGGAAAGACAAGATGCACAAAGACTAAAATAGAAAAACCTATGCTGAATACAGCCAAAAATGTAGAAGCAAAAAAGATTTGCGGGGCGGCATGGTGGCCCCGCGTTAGAGTTGCTGCCGCACAGCGGGCAGAGACCCGGGTTCGATCCTGACTGCGGGTGCTGTCTGTACGAAGTTTGTACCTTCTCCCCGTGACCATGTGGGTTTTCCCCCGGGTGCTCCGGTTTCCTCCCACACTCCAAAAGCATACATGTTTGTAGGTTAATTGGCTTCGATAAATTGTCCCCAGTGTGTGTAGGATAGTGCTCGCGATCGCTGGTCGGCGCGGACTTGGCGGGCCGCAGGGCCTCTTTCCACGCTGTATCTCTAAAGTAAAATATAAAGTAAAAGAAATTTTAAATATAATTAAGAAAAAAACTGGTGAAAAAAACTCAAAGAAAATTTAAGGATGCTTCTTAACTATACAAAGAGTAAGAAGATAACTAAGACCATAGGGACTTGAAGGTATCTGTCTGTATGTGGAGAGATACAATATGATTCAGGGTCTTAGAGACTTTTTATCAGATGTCTTCGCAAAAGACAATAGACAATAGACAATAGGTGCAGGAGTAGGCCATTTGGCCCTTCGAGCCAGCATCGCCATTCAATGTGATCATGGCTGATCATTCCCAATCAGCACCCCCGTTCCTGCCTTCTCCCCATATCCCCTGACTCCGCTATTTTTAAGAGCCCTATCTAGCTCTCTCTTGAAAGCATCCAGAGAACCGACCTCCACCGCCCTCTGAGGCAGAGAATTCCACAGACTCACCACTCTCTGTGAGAAAAAGTGTTTCCTCGTCTCCGTTCTAAATGGCTTACTCCCTATTCTTAAACTGTGGCCCCTGGTTCTGGACTCCCCAACATCGGGAATAATGTTTCCTGCCTCTAGCGTGTCCAAGCCCTTAACAATCTTATTTGTTGTACTAGTGAGTTTGAAGGATACTGATGTTGCAGTCAAAGAGAGAATCTGAACTTTATTCATAGAAACATAGAAAATAGGTGCAGAAGGAGGCCATTCGGCCCTTTGAGCCATTCATTGTGATCATGGCTGATTGTCCCCTATCAATAACCCGTGCCTGCCTTCTCCCCATATCCCTTGACTCCACTAGCCCTAGAGCTCTATCTAACTCTCTCTTAAATCCCCAGGGTTGAAATGTCAATGACTAGAGTGTGCAGCTTTCAGATGAAAAGTAGCAAAGAGATGTGCTGGGCAACTTTTTTACAGTGAGAGATCATTCCTCAGTGATGCAGGAATATCACGCTGAATTTCTGCACTCGGGTATCTTGTGCAGGAAGGATCTGCAGATGCTGGTTTAAACTGAAAATAGGCACAAAATGCTGGAGGAACGTAGCAGGACTGGCAACATCTCTGGAGAAAAGGAATGGGTGACGTTTTGGGTCGAAAGGAAGGGTCTCGATCCAAAACGCCACCCATTCCTTCTCTCCAGAGATGCTGCCTGTCCCGCTGAGTTTCTGCAGCATTATGTGTCTGCCAAATCTTAGCAACTTATTACTTTCTCTAAATTTATAGATTGTGATACAGGAACATAACTGTTCTTTCAATAGACAATAGGTGCAGGAGTAGGCCATTCGGCCCTTCGAGCCAGCACCGCCATTCCATGTGATCATGGCTGATCATTCACAATCACTACCCCGTTCCTGCCTTCTCCCAATATCCCCTGACTCCGCTATCTTTAACAGCCCCATCTAGCTCTCTCTGTTCCTTCTGTAATCTGGCTTCTAAAAGGTCCTGTTTCCGCGCTGTATCTCTAAACTAAAATCCTACCATAATCTGGGGTTCCCTCCGATTCACCTCTACCCCATTTCGGACATTGGACTTTGTCCAATGAACAGGTTGTGAACAGGTTCACCCACTTAGAAGCTGTCGGGACAAAAGACGTTATTACACTGAGCGGCGGACTGGCTTGCGAAGCAAAAAGGGCTGTTGAGCCAAAACCAAAGAGGCCAACGTCAGCCAACGCCATTGCAGTTGGAGACTCCATTGTGAGAGGTACGGACAGGGGTTTCTGCGGCAACAGATGGGATTCGAGGATGGTGTGCTGCCTTCCTGGTGCCAGGATCCAGGATGTCACGGACAGAGTGCAGAAAATCCTCAAGGGCGAAGGTGAACAGCCGGAAGTGGTAGTGCATGTCGGCACAAACGATGTCGGAAAGAAGGGGATGAATATTCTGCAGCGTGACTTTAGAGAGCTCGGAAAAATGCTGATAAGCAGGACCTCCAGGGTTGTTATCTCCGGTTTGCTTCCAGTTCCTCGTGCTGGCGAGAGCAGGAACAGGGAGATACGGGACCTGAATGTGTGGCTGAGGAACTGGTGCACGGGGCAGGGATTTAGATTCTTAGATCACTGGGATCTGTTTCGGAGTAAGGGGGAACTGTACAAAAGGGACGGATTGCATCTTAACAGGTGGGGGACCAGCATTCTGGCAGGCAGGTTTGCCACTGCTACACGGGTGGTTTTAAACTGAATAAGGGGGGTGGGGTGTCAAATGGGATAGTCGAGGATGGAGTTAAAGGGAAAGGGTTTCTTAAATGTGTGAGCAGAGAGAGGTGTAAAATGAGGGTAGAAGCAATAGGTAGCAAGGTGAAAAGTAAAAGTGGCAGGCAGACAAATCCAGGGCAAAAATCAAAAAGGGCCACTTTTCAACATAATTGTATAAGGGGTAAGAGTGTTGTAAAAACAAGCCTGAAGACTTTGTGTCTCAATGCAAGCAGCATTCGTAATAACGTGGATGAGTTGAATGTGCAGATAGCTATTAATGACTATGATATAGTTGGGATCACGGATACATGGCTACAGGGTGATCAAGGCTGGGAGCTGAACATCCATGGATATTCAATATTCAGGAGGGATAGACAGAAAGGAAAAGGATGTAGGGTAGCGTTGCTGGTTAGAGAGGAGATTAACGCAATAGAAAGGAAGGACATTAGCTTGGAGGATGTGGAATTGATATGGGTAGAGCTGCGAAACACTAAGGGGCAGAAAACGCTAGTGGGAGTTGTGTACAGGCCACCTAACAGTAGTTGTGTAGTTGGGGATGGCATCAAACAGGAAATTAGAAATGCGTGCAACAAAGGTAAAACAGTTATAATGGGTGACTTCAATCTACATATAGATTGGGTGAATCAAATTGGCAAGGGTGCTGAGGAAGAGAATTTCATGGAATGTATGCGGGATAGTTTTCGATACCAACATGTAGAGGAACCAACGAGAGAGCAGGCTATTCTAGACTGGGTATTGAGTAATGAGGAAGGGTTAGTTAGCAGTCTTTTTATGCGTGGCCCCTTGGGCAAGTGTGACCATAATATGGTTGAGTTCTTCATTAGGATGGAGTGACATAATTAATTCAGAAACAAGAGTTCTGAACTTAAAGAAAGGTAACTTTGAGGGTATGAGACGTGAATTGGCCAAGATAGACTGGCAATTGATTCTTAAAGGGTTGACGATGGATATGCAAGGGAAGGCATTTAAAGGCTGCATGGATGAACTACAACAATTGTTCATCCCAGTTTGGCAAAAGAATAAATCAAGGAAGGTAGTGCATCCGTGGATAACAAGGGTAATCAGGGATAGTATCAAATCAAAAGATGAAGCATACAAATTAGCCAGAAAAAGCTGCCTACCAGAGGACTGGGAAAAATTCAGAGTCCAGCAGAGGAGGACAAAAGGCTTAATTAGGAAAGGGAAAATAGATTATGAAAGAAAACTGGCAGGGAACATAAAAACTGACTGCAAAAGGTTATATAGACATGTGAAGAGAAAAAGATTAGTTAAAACAAATGTAGGTCCCTTGCAGCCAGAAACAGGTGAATTGATCATGGGGAACAAGGACATGGCAGACCAATTGAATAACTACTTTGGTTCTGTCTTCACTAAGGAAGACATAAATAATCTGCCGGAAATAGCAGGGGACCAGGGGTCAAATGAGATGGAGGAACTGAGTGAAATCCGGGTTAGCCGGGAAGTGGTGTTAGGTAAATTGAATGGATTAAAGGACGATAAATCTCCAGGGCCAGATAGGCTGCATCCCAGAGTACTTAAGGAAGTAGCTCCAGAAATAGTGGATGCATCAGTGATAATTTTTCAAAACTCTTTAGATTCTGGAGTAGTTCCTGAGGATTGGAGGGTAGCTAATGTAACCCCACTTTTTAAAAAGGGAGCGAGAGAGAAAACAGGGAATTACAGACCAGTTAGTCTAACATCGGTAGTGGGGAAACTGCTAGAGTCAGTTATTAAAGATGGGATAGCAGCACTTTTGGAAAGTGGTGAAATCATTGGACAAAGTCAGCATGTATTTATGAAAGGTAAATCATGTCTGACGAATCTTATAGAATTTTTCGAGGATGTAACTAGTAGAGTGGATAAGGGAGAACCAGTGGATGTGTTATATCTGGACTTTCAGAAGGCTTTCGACAAGGTCCCACATAAGAGATTAGTATACAAACTTAAAGCACACGGTATTGGGGGTTCAGTATTGATGTGGATAGAGAACTGACTGGCAGACAGGAAGCAAACAGAAGGAGTAAACGGGTCATTTTCACAATGGCAGGCAGTGACTAGTGGGGTACCGCAAGGCTCAGTGCTTGGACCCCAGCTATTTACAATATATATTAATGATTTGGACGAGGGAATTGAATGCAACATCTCCAAGTTTGCGGATGACACGAAGCTGGGGGGCAGTGTTAGCTGTGAGGACGGATGCTAGGAGGCTGCAAGGTGACTTGGATAGGCTGGGTGAGTGGGCAAAAGCATGGCAGATGCAGTATAATGTGGATAAATGTGAGGTTATCCACTTTGGTGCAAAAACAGGAAAGCAGACTATTATCTGAATGGTGGCCGATTAGGAAAAGGGGAGATGCAATGAGACCTGGGTGTCATGGTACACCAGTCATTGAAAGTAGGCATGCAGGTGCAGCAGGCAGTGAAGAAAGCGAATGGTATGTTAGCATTCATAGCAAAAGGGTTTGAGTATAAGAGCAGGGAGGTTCTACTGCAGTTGTACAGGGTCTTGGTGAGACCACACCTGGAGTATTGCGTACAGTTTTGGTCTCCAAATCTGAGGAAAGACATTCTTGCCATAGAGGGAGTACAGAGAAGGTTCACCAGACTGATTCCTGGGATGTCAGGACTTTCTTATGAAGAAAGACTGGATAGACTTGGCTTGTACTCGCTAGAATTTAGAAGATTGAGGGGGGATCTTATAGAAACTTACAAAATTCTTAAGGGTTGGACAGGCTAGATGCAGGAAGATTGTTCCCGATGTTGGGGAAGTCCAGAACAAGGGGTTACAGTTTAAGGATAAAGGGGAAATCTTTTAGGACCGAGATGAGAAAAACATTTTTCACACAGAGAGTGGTGAATCTCTGGAATTCTCTGCCACAGAAGGTAGTTGAGGCCAGTTCATTGGCTATATTTAAGAGGGAGTTAGATGTGGCCCTTGTGGCTAAAGGTATCAGGGGGTATGGAGAGACGGCAGGTACAGGATACTGAGTTGGATGATCAGCCATGATCATATTGAATGTCGGTGCAGGCTCGAAGGGTCTAATGGCCTACACCTGCACCTATTTTCTATGTTTCTATGTTTCTATGTCTCTGGAACTGGTGCGCTACAATGCTGAGAACTAAATTCTGAACTCCGATTCTTCCCCTTTGCTCTACCTATTGTACTTAAGTTCGACTTGAATGTATTTACTTGATGCTTGATCAATGGTGTTTTATCATTAATGTTTTATTATTATTAATGTTTAGTGTTTTCTGAGTCATTCGTAACTGTCACTGTAGGTCACGTTGTTACTTGTGGGCGGAGCACCAAGGCAAATTCCTTGTATGTGAATACTTGGCCAATAAACCTACTTACTTACTTGCTTAAACCATTTCTTTCTTGATCCTTTCTCTATCTATTATAATTGTTAAGTCTCCCGATGATGGGTGTATGGAACTTAAACTTACTTACTTACATATATATAGTATTATCTGACTTGATTGGACAGCCAATTAACCTACAAACCTGTACGTCTTTGGAGTGTGGGAGGAAACCTAAGATCTCGGGGGAAACCCACGCAGGTCACGGGGCGAACATACAAACTCCGTACAGACAAGTACCCGTAGTCAGGATCGATCCCGGGTCTCTGGTGCTGTAAGGCAGCGACTCTACCGCTGCGCCACCGTGCCTCCCATTTATCATCAAGAAGTGTAACAATCCAAGATCTTTCATTTCACAAACTCACTAGTACAACATCAATGCAGAATGTTGTACTTAAGCCGAGGCAACTGCATCATCCATCCGACCACGTCCAGAGAGCAGTGCTGAACTACTATCTACCTCTTTGGTGTCCCTCGGGCTATCCTTGATTGGACTTTGCTGGCTTTACCTTGCACTAAACGTTATTCCCTTATCGTGTATCTATACGCTGTAAATGGCTCGATTTTAATCATGTATTGTCTTTCTGCTGACTGGTTAGCACGCAACTAAAGCTTTTCACTGTACCTCGGTACATGTGACAATGAACCAAACTGAATTAGATTATTTTGTGAGAGTTAGAGTCATAGAGTGATACAGTGTGGAAACAGGCCCTTCGGCCCAACTCGCCCACACCGGCCAACAATGTCCCAGCTACACTAGTCCCACTTGCCTGCGCTTGGTCCATATCCCTCCAAACCTGTCTAATCCATGTACCTGTCCAACTGTCTCTTAAACAATGGGATAGTCCCAGCCTCAACCACCTCTTCTGGCAGCATGTTCCATTCACCCACCACCCTTTAGACAATAGGTGCAGGAGTAGGCCATTCGGCCCTTCGGGCCAGCACTGCCATTCAATGTGATCATGGCTGATCATCCCCAATCAGTACCCCGTTCTTGCCTTCTCCCCATATCCCGACTCCACTATTTTTTAAGAGCCCTATCTAGCTCTCTTTTGAAAGCATCCAGAGAACCTGCCTCCACCGCCCTCTGAGGCAGAGAATTCCACAGACTCACCACTCTCTGCGAGAAAAAGTGTTTCCTCGTCTCCGTTTTAAATGGCTTACTCCTTATTCTTAAACTGTGGCCCCTGGTTCTGGACTCCCCCAACACCGGGAACATGTTTCCTGCCTCTAGCGTGTCCAAACCCTTAACATTCTTATATGTTTCAATGAGATCACCTCTCATCCTTCTAAACTCCAGAGTGTACAAGCCCAGCTGTGTGGAAAGCTTACCTCTCGGATTCCTATTAAATCTTTTCCCCTTCACCTTGAACCTATGTCCTGTGGTCCTCGATTCACCTACTCTGGGCAAGAGACTCTGTGCATCTACCCGATCGATTCCCCTCATGATTTTGTACACTGTAGAATTTTACAATGAAATCCTTCCATTATTTCAGCAAGGTTTATTCTGCGGATCAGAGACTGGCGGAGAGGTCAAGGGGGCATCACACTGAAGCTCTGGAGGGTTTGATGTGGTCAGGTATCCTGCTGATGTTTGAGTTGACATGAAAGCTGCCCTCTGTGATTTATTGAAGAGCCACAACAGAGCCCGGGCTTCAACCATTCATCAGCTCTGTCAACTACCTTTGATCTTTACTTGATCTTTGAAAAGTTTGATGGCAGCTTGGTGCCAAACAGGAAGCTTTCATGTCCGTTTTAGATGACAAATGTTAATCCGGGAAGAATCCACTGCAGATTAGAGGAACAAAATAGTCTTTGAATACAATCTACAGTAGTGTATACCAGGCTATTAGATTAGCAACTCCCACCATCACTGATTTGTTCACTAGATACAGTTGAGGCTATGTTTTAAAGGTACTCTGGCAGTTGTCAATTGATTTTTCCATCAATAATAATTACAGAATTAGAGAAAATTATAACATCCTTTCCGCTTCTGTCATGCACATGCAACAGTTCCCAAAAAAAAAAGTTTAAAAAATGATTACATCTCGATCTGTCAGCTTCACTTGTCTGGTGTGCAGGAAAGGGTCATTCAGAAGAGGGCGGCATGGTGGCGCAGCGGTAGAGTTTCTGCCTCACAGCGCCAGAGACACGGGTTCGATCCTGACTACGGGCGCTGTCTGCACGGAGTTTTACGTTCTCCCCCGTGACCTGCGTGGGTTTTCTCTGAGATCTTCAGTTTCCTCCCACACTCCAAAGGCGTACAGGTTTGTTGGTTAACATAAATTGTGAACTGTCCCTTGTGTGTGGGATAGTGCTGGTCGCTGGTCGGCGCGGACTCGGTGGGCCAAAGGGCCTGTTTCCGTGCTGTATCTCTAAAGTAGGAATAGGAATAGGAATACTTTATTGTCACATGTGACTAAGCAGTGAGATTCTTTGCTTGTATACACAATGTATACAAATCTAGTCTGTATAATGTATACAAATCTAAAGTCTAATTTGCTGTATAAAGTCTAATTGATTTTTTTCTATGACTAATGGCTAATCCAATACCTTGTTCGAATTCAATAACAATCAGTGTAATGATGAATTAAGTTTTTAGATGTTTTTGCAATCTGCATGAACTAAGACATCTAGTGGTAATGTTTCATTTTCAAGAATTCTGTTGGTTTCTTACCCCAAAATATATCACTGCAGTTTCAGTTTAGTTTATTGTCACGTGTACCGAGGTACAGTGAAAAGCTTTTGTTGCGTGCTAACCAGCCGGCGGAAAGACGATACATGGTTACAATCGAGCCATTTACAGTGTACAGATACAGGATAATAGAATAACGTTTAGTGCAAGGTAAAGCCAGTAAAGTCCGATCAAAGATAGTCCGAGGGTCACCTTTGAGGTAGATAGTAGTTCAGGACTGAAGAAGGGTTTCGGCCCGAAACGTTACCTATTTCCTTCGCTCCATAGATGCTGCTGCACCCGCTGAGTTTCTCCAGCATTTTTGTGTACCAGTAGTTCAGGACTGTTCTCTGGTTGTGGTAGGATGATTCAGTCGCCTGATGACAGCTGGGAATAAACTGTCCCTGAATCTGGAGGTGTGCGTTTTCACACTTCTGTACCTTTTGCCCGATGGGAGAGGGGAGAAGAGGGAGTGGCCAGGGTGCGACTGGTCCTTGATTATGCTGATGGCCTTGCCGAGGCAGCGCGAGGTGTAAATGGAAATGGAGGCAATGGAAGGGAGGTTGGTTTGTGCGACGGTCTGGGCTGCGTCCACAATTCTCTGCAATGTCTTGTGATCTTGGATGGAGCTTCCTTTTTGCTGTTCTTTACACTAATCTCGTTCACTTCCTCCTTCACTGGCTGGGTCTGTTCTTAAGTTGTTGTTGAGGGAGTTTTTTTTATCAATTCTGTACATTTTCTTTTGTCTGGGTCCAAATTAGTCCCAGCACGTACTCCCGAAACACACATCTTGCCAATTCCTCCCCCCAAAAACTTTTCACCTGCCTGTCGTATTGAATCCAAGGTGAGGTCACCCGCTGCCTGTTATTAAATATTATTCTCTAAAATTTGGTGATGGAAAGTTTGTCTGAAGTTCCTCAGAGTTTTGAACCTTTTTGGATATTGAATCAATATCCAAAGAAATTGTTGGACAAAACCATCACTGTTTAGATTGTCCTGATCCCACACTCCGCACTTGTGGGCTTTCTCTCTATGGCAAGATCAGGAACGCCGTGTTATAGGTTTCAGATGAAAGGAAGGAAATATAATATATTTTAGTGCGTCATTTAGTTTTAGAGATACAGGCCCTTCGGCCCACCGACCAGTGATCCCCGTACACTAACACTATTCTACACACACTAGGGACAATTTACATTTACACCAAGCCAATTAACCTACAAACCTGCACGTCTTTGGAGTGTGGGAGGAAACCAAAGTTCTCGGAGAAAACCCACGCAGGTCACGGGGAGAACGTACAAACTTCATACAGACAGCACCCTCAGCCAGGATCGAACCCGGGTCTCTGGCACTGCAAGGTCTATAAGGCAGCAACTCTACCGCTGCGCCACCGTGCCACCCCAAATCTGTGGAAAGAACATGCCAGATAGTTTTGCCTCGCTCTCAACATACCCTTTAGTAGTGACATGTGATTTTAGTACCTGATTAAATATGCATCATAAAAAATGAATGTTATTTTAGAGTTTAGAAGGATGAGGGGAGGATCTCATTTTTGAGCCTCAGGATGAATGGATGAACCTTTAGGAAGGAGATGAGAAGGAATTTCTTTAGTCAGAGGGTGATGAATCTGTGGAATTCATTGCCACAGAAGGCTGTGGAGGCCTAGTCGTTGGGTATTTTTAAAGCAGAGATCGACAGATTCTCGATTATTAAAGGGCCTGTCCCACTTGGGCGACCTAAGCTGCGAGTTTAGACGAGTTTGCCCTGGACTCAAACTCGCAGAATGGTCAACACGAGGTTCAAGGAGGTCGTATGAGGTGGCTGGAACTCTCCTTCATGCTCGAGGGAGGTTCCCGCCTACTCGCGGCCTCAGCTAGGTCGCGGAAACTTTTTCAGGATATTGAGAATTTTTCTGCGAGTAAAATTTGGTCGGCATGGGTCTTTTTCACTCGTGGTGCAGTGGAGTGGGGTCGCTATTTACTTACAGGCAGTCGAGGGCAGCCGTAGGCCATCCCCTTCGCTGACCGGCCATTTTGATTGGCTCATTGGAGTTTCACGACCTAGGAAGTAGGTAAAATGCCCGCTAAACTTTATTAAACTTCTTAAAAGTGTCTCCACTCCTTCTCCCCCTTTCTCTCCCTCCCCACCCCCCCGCGCTCTCTAAAGGACTTACCATGCACTATGGCAGCCATTTACCTTCCTCTTCATCGCGCAGACAGCGCTCCTCCGCTTTCCCTGGCCCCCACCTTCGCGATGTCTTTGTGTGTGTGTGTGTGCGTGTGCGGTCTGTAGATGCAGCTCACGCTTCGGTCGATCTAGCTCGCGGTTTCAACGTGGCCAGTCGATCCAGCTCGAGGCTTTCCAGGCGAGTTCCCTCGAGCTTGAAGGTCGAAGGCACTCTTCTGGACTCGCGGATTAGGTCGCCCAAGTGGGACAGGCCCAAGGGTGTCAAAGGATATGTGGAGAAGGCAGCACAATGTGGTTGAGAGGGAAAGATAGATCAGCCACAGAAACATAGAAAATCGGTGCAGGAGGCCATTTGGCCCTTCGAACCAGCACCGCCATTCATTGTGATCATGGCTGATCATCCACAATCAGTGACTCATGCCGGCCTTCTCCCCATACCCTTTGATTCTGCTAGCCCCAAGCGCTCTATCTAACTCTCTTTTAAATCCATCCAGTGAATTGGTCTCCACTGCCTTCTGTGGCAGAGAATTCCGCAAATTCACAACTCTCTGGGTGACATTTTTTTTTCTCATCTCAGTTTTAAATGGCCTCCCCTTTATTCTTAGACTGTGGCCCCTGGTTTTCCCGCATCTAGCTTGACCAGTCCTTTTATAATTTTATACGTTTCTGTAAGATTCCCTCTCATCCTTCTAAATTCCAGTGAATACAAGCCGTCTTTCCTCATATGACAGTCCCACCAACCCGGAGATTAACCTTGTGAACCTACGCTGCACTGCCTCAATAGCAAGGATGTGTCCTTCCAAAATTAGGGGACTAAAACTGCACACAATTGTCCAGATGTGGTCTCACCAAGGCCCTGTACAACTGCAGAAGGACCTATAGTCAAATCCTCTGGTTATGAAGGCCAACGTGCCATTAGCTTTCTTCACTGCCTGCTGTACCTGCATGTTTACTTTCAGTGACTGTTGTACAAGGACCCCCAGGTCTCGTTGCACTTCCCTTTTTCCTAATCTGACACCATTGAGATAATAATCTACCTCCTTGTTCTTGCCACCAAAGTGGATAACCTCACATTTATCTACATTATATTGCATCTGCCCACTCACTCAACCTGTCCAGGTCACCCTGTAACCTCCTAACATCCTCTTCGTAGTTTACGCTGCCACCCACCTTTGTGTCATCTACAAATTTGCTAGTGTTACTTCTAATCCCATCATCTAAATCATTAATATATATTGTAAATAGTTGCTGCCCCAGCACCGAGCCTTGTGGCACTCCACTCACCACTGCCTGCAATTCTGATAGGGACCCTTTTATTCCTACTCTTTGTCTCCTGTCTGCCAACCAATTCTCTATCCATGTCAATACCCTACCCCCAATACCATGTGCTCTAATTTTGCCCACTAATCTCCTGTGGGGGACCTTATCAAAGGGTTTCTGAAAGTCCAGATACACTACATCCACTGGCTCTCCTTCATCCATTTTATTTGTCACATCCTCAAAAAATTCCAGAAGATTAGTCAAGCAGGATTTCCCCTTCACAAATCCATGCTGACTTGGACCAATCCTTTTACTGCTATCCGGATGCGTTGTTATTACTTCTTTAATAATTGACTCCAGCATCTTCCCCACCACCGATGTCAGGCTAACTGGTCTGTAATTCCCCGTTTTCTCTCTCACTCCTTTCTTGAAATGTGGGGTAACATTAGCTGGCCTCCAATCCACAGGAACTGATCCTGAATCTATAGAACATTGGAAAATTATCACCAATACGTCCGCGATTTCTAGAGCCACCTCCTTGAGTACCCTGGGATGCAGACCATCAGGCCCAGAGGATTTATCATCCTTCAGTCCCATCAGTCTACCCAATACTATTTCTCGCCTAATGCAAATTTATTTCAGTTCTTCTGTCTCCCTAGATCCTCTGTCCTCCAGTACATCTGGGAGATTGGTTGTTTTCATTAAGGAAGACACAAAGTACCTGTTCAACTCTTCTGCCATTTCCATGCTCCCCATAATAATTTTACCTGTTTCTGCCTTCAAGGGACCCACATTTGTCTTTAATAATCTTTTTCTCTTAACTTACCCAAGTAAGCTTTTACTATCCTTCTTTATATTCTTGGCCAGCTTCCCCTCGTACTTCATCTTTTCCCCCCGTATTGCCTTTTGTTACCTTCTGGTGTCCTTTGAACGTTTCCCAATCCTCTGGCTTCCCGCTACTCTTTGCTGTGTTATACACTTTTTCTTTTAGTTTTATTCAATCCCTAACTTCCCTTGTCAGCCACGGTTGCCTCTTACTCCCCTTAGAATCTTTCTTCCTCTTTGGAATGAAATTATCCTGCATCTTCTGGATTATGCCCAGAAATTCCTGCCATTGCTGTTCCACCGCCATTCCTGCTAGGATCCTTTTGCAGTCGACGGTGGAGGCCGGTTCTCTGGATACTGTCAAGAGAGAGCTAGATAGGGCTCTTAAAGATAGCGGAGTCAGGGGATATGTGGAGAAGGCAGGAACGGGGTACTGATTGGGGATGATCAGCCATGATCACATTGAATGGCAGTGCTGGCTCGAAGGGCCGAATGGCCTACTCCTGCACCTATTGTCTATTGTCTATTTAAGGTAGTGGAATCATGAAATACATGGTACAGGTAAGACTCAAAGAAGCAGACATTTAAACAAGATTTTTATTGTAATTTCTCATGTTGATATACAATTTCCTATTAGTTTAAATGTTTGAGCACTTCATGTCCTAGTCTTGCTAAAATTGCAAATATCCACACACACATCTTTTGCAAGTGAGAGAAATCTGCAAAATTTTATTAAAGCTATATAAAACATGAACAATATTTTGTCTTTGTCAATTTAAAAGCACCAAAGCAAGCTCTTCATTTAGCCCTGACAATCTACGTATAATATAGTGGAATCACTACAGTGCAACACCAATTCTGATAAGATCAAGCTTTACTCGAGATAGTTACATTTAAGATCTATTTTTACCTTTGCCGTAAACGCGATTTAAAATAGCACATTTAAAATCAACGGTAAAATATCAAGTTACAATATATAACGTCTGTTAACAAACTCCAAATTGCGTATTTCCCATTTTCGTAATTTGAGTTTAGGTTCAACATTTTTATTAACTAGTCACAAATCCCCACTAGCTTGTTTTTTCAGTTGGTGAGGGAGTCCTTTGTGGTTTTTATAATCACACGTTTAAGATGAAATAGTAGACTGGCACTCCAAAGCAGAGAGCAAACGACATCAACCTATTTTAAGAACCATTTGAAGGAAGACAAAAATGCTGGAGAAACTCAGCAGGTGAGGGAGCATCTATGGAGCGAAGGAATGTGTATATATATATATATATATATATATATATATTCAATGGTATATGGACACACTGATCTGTTCTGTATTTATTTATGCCTACAATATTCTGTTGTGCTGAAGCAAAGCAAGGATTTCATTGTCCTATCTGGGACACATGACAATAAACTCTCTTGAATCTTGAATCGTGAATAGGTGACGTTTCGGGTCCCCGAAACGTCACCTATTCCTTCGCTCCATAGATGCTGCCTCACCCGCTGAGTTTCTCCAGCATTTTTGTCTACCTTCGATTGTTCCAGCATCTGCAGTTCTTTCTTAATAAACATTTGATGTCAGTTCACATACAGCTTTGAGGCACATCTGTAATTTAGACTCCTTCAATATAGCGGATCAATAGTCACCAAGTGTTTTGACAAGCTGGTGACAATATCCTTTCAACTGTATATGGGAGAGAGTGGCAAATAAAGACTATCATAGCAATTTGAGGGGCTTCTCATGCCATGAAAACAAAGTGCACTCTTCATTTGTAAAAGCTTACAGTCTGTCTTTAACATTGTATCACTAAACTTGCTCACTATGATTGTCCTGGGTCCACACACACAATAAGAGTAAAAACTAGCTCTGGCTTAATACCTCCGATACAATCAACTTCCAGCATTTCAAACTCAAGGGGAAATTATACGGGCTTTGTTCCCAAACCAGGAATTCACTGGCGTTCTGAGTTCTCCCATCAGTTACCAAGAACCGTTGAGAAAATCTGGTTATACATGAGAGAGATTCACTATTACTATTTGTTGCAGAAGCCTCACCAGAGGTTACAGCAGCATCTCTTAAAGCAAACACTGGATTGCCAAAGGAGAAATGGACATTGAATTACAACATCATTGCTTCACCATTGATAGCAACTCCAAGGCCCTGTCCCACTGTACGAGGTAATTCACGAGTTCTCCCGACTTTTCCCCTGATTCGAACTCGGAGAATGTCCATAGCCGGTCCGTAGGAGTTCGTGGACGTCTCGTAGCGGCTCGTACGAGTAACGGCAGGTACTCGGGAAATCCGGTAAACTCGTGACGTTTTTTCAACACTGAAAAATGTCCACGAGTAAAAAAATACTCGTGATGAAAAAAACGGTTACTTTTTACTCGTACGAGCCGCCCACGAACTCCTACGGACCCGCTACGGACATTCTCCGAGTTCGAATCAGGGGAAAACGCGGGAGAACTCTTGAATTACCTCATACAGTGGGACAGGTCCTTAAAGCTCCATAAATTTCTTCTTGTTTCCTCCCTCACTTAATCTCAAAACCGACCCATCGGTTCAGCCTTTGGTCATTCACCTTGGTATCGCCGTATGTGGTTCAGTAACATCTGAAGTGCCTCTGGATATTTGAACCACATGCAAAATCGCACACAGATAATTGTCGCCATAAAACTTGACCCTCGTGTTCACTCGGTTGCATAAATAGGATAAATCAGCAGGATCAAGTGTTTGAACACAATTACAGAAAACCGGAGCGTAAATTATAGCAAATATGAAAGAAATACCGTTTTACAATGTATAGTTGAGTCGAGGAAGGGTCGCGACCCAAAACGTCACCCATTCCTTCTCCCCAGAGATGCTGCCTGTCCCGCTGAGTTACTCCAACAATTTGTGTCTATCTCTAGTGGAGTCAATCTGACCTCAGTGTATATCGAATGTCTGTTAATTGTATGGAATTTAAATTAAAAACAAAAGATCTACAGGCATTGCACCAAGTTTTGTTAAATATACATTTTTACCACTAATATCTTAAGCATATAATTTTCACTCACTCTTACATCACCAAATTGTTTGCCAAATTCTTGGTGAATTCATGATCATGCCCGGCATGACAGCACTAACAGCATGGTTAATAGTTTCACGTTTAAATAATTCAATGCGAGGTTTCATACCATACCAGCCACACCGATGCACACACAATCACATCTTTTATCGGTATCTCTGAAAATTTTGAACTTATATACTGCATATCTGATCAAAACCTCACGTTAACTAACAGCCAAACATTGGTACATGTGTTATTACGAATTAGCCAGGTATCTTGCGCTGTAATCAGCAATGTTGAAATTCAGACACTTTTACTAGTCACGAATTCTAGTGCCAAAAAAAGCAAATGTTGCTGGTCTTTTAGACAGAAAATATGGAATGCAATGCACTGACTGAAACTCAAGTCAGTGGGAACGAAGGGTGGTTCTTTTTTAAAACATTTATCTTTTTGGGACAATATATATCGATCAGGAAAACTCGCAACAATCTTGTGAATGCTCCAGTTTTAAACTGAGACGGTGCAGGTCAAAGTAAAGCAGCACTTACTTGCATAATCAGGATATATATAAAGTACAAAGTGCAATTTTTATTGTGGTACCAAAAAAGATAAAGCTCTCAATACGCTTTCATTGATCACATTTAAAATATAAATAGACTATAGTTAGGTAGTCCGTCTGAGGCTGTGTATGGTAGCACTACTGGGGGCGAAACGTTTAATTCACCGAGGTCCGTAGCCTGCAAACACCACCTTCGATTGCTAACGACTGCCCTGCCACAGCTCCTGGCGGAAGCCTTGAAATATGAGTCTGTGGAACAAAAGACATTCACCGTTAAGATTTCACACACAAACAACAAAACTCAGATGAAATATGCGACGTGTTAACTGTTTCCTTCTCCACCGATGCTGCCTGACCTGCTGAGTATTTCCTGAATTCTGTTTTTATTTAGACTTTAGAGATACGGCGTGCAAACAGGCCCTTCGGCACACCGATTCCACACTGATGAGCCAGTTATCTCTCTCCCCTACTCGCAATTCCCCCGTCTATGCTGCATCTGCACCCAGGATGAGGTGTTCCAAACCAGGGCATCGGAGATGTCCACATTCTTTAGGGAACGAGGGTTCCCCTCTTCTACTATAGGTGAGGCTCTCACCAGGGTCTCCTCTATATCCCGTAGTTCCGCTCTCACTCCCCATCCCCCTACTCGTAACAAGGGCAGAGTCCCCCTTGCCCTCACCTTCCACCCTACCAGCCGTCACATACAACATATAATCCTCCGACATTTTCGCCACCTCCAACGGGATCCCACCACTGGCCACACCTTCCCATCTCCTCCCCTTTCGGCTTTCCGCAAAGACCGTTCCCTCCGTAACTCCCCGGTCAATTCGTCCCTTCCCACCCAAACCATCCCCTCCTCCGGTACTTTCCCTTGCAACCGCAGGAAATGCTACCCCCCCCCCCCCCCCCCGACGCCAACCCACGCAGGTCACAGGGTGAAGGTACAAACTCCGTACAGGTGGCACCCGTAGTTGGGATCGAACCCGGGTCTCAAACAGCAATACTCAAGGTGAAAAGTCAGAGATGTGAAATATTAACAGTTTCCTCCTCCACCGATGCTGCCTGACCTGCTGAGTATTTCTAGCATTTTCTGCTTTTATTCAGGGTACATGACATTGACAAATTGCTAGAAGTTTTCAAGTCAGTCAAAACGATGACTGTTCTAGGTTCCATCCAGAAAGATCGTCGAATGACATGAAATTATTCTTCATTGAGCGCTGTGTGAAAGTACTATAGATCACGTTTTTCTGCAGAAACAAGGAACTGAGGATGCTGGTTTGTACCAAAGATAGACACAAAGTGCTGGAGTAACTCAGCGGGGCAGGCAGCATGTCTGGAGAAAAAAGATGGGTGATGTTTCAGGTCAGGCCCCTTCTTCAGACATCTTTTGAAATCCTCATGATTTTTAACACCTAAATCCTAACTTCTTCCCGGCAGAATTTCAGGTTCTCCAATCTTCCATTTACTTAAACCACCATCCCTGGAACTGCCCGAGGTCTTCAGTCAGAGGGTGGTGAAACTGTAGAATTCTTTGCCACAGAAGGCAGTGGAGGTAAAGTCAGTGGATATACTTAAGGCAGAGATAGATAGATTCTTGATTAGTACGGGTGTCAGGGGTTATGGGGAGAAGGCAGGAGAATGGGGTTAGGCGGGAGAGATCGGTCAGCCTTGATTGAATGGCGGAGTAGACTTGATGGGCCGAATGGCCTAATTCTACTTCTATCACTTATGATCCTAGTAATTTTCCACTTCACTCTTAAATGCCCAGATGTGACCACAACAATCCAAACACATCACAGGCCCCGCTCAGTCATGACTGACCATGGGTGATGCATCCTGGTCGGATGCAAGCCTGGGCGATGTCATAGAAACATAGAAAATAGGTGCCGGAGTAGGCCATTCGGCCCTTCGAGCCTGCACCGCCATTCGATATGATCATGGCTGGTCATCCAACTCAGTATCCCATCCCTGCCTTCTCTCCATACCCCCTGATTCCTTTAGCCACAAGGGCCACATCTAACTCCCTCTTAAATATAGTCATATGGAGTACAGGCTGTTGCCCATGCAGCACGCCCCCCCTCTTCACGTCGCTGATCGATCCAAAGGAACAGCAGGGCCGTTACAGTTTGGCACCAGCGCCGTCGCAGGAGCTGCCCAGAGCGAGGTTGTAGACAACGGCGAACTGCCTTAGGGGCTCCGACTCCGGATTTTGTTGAGGTTTACTCCTGGAGCCTTTTCCATGACTGGATATGGCCACAAGGCAGTGGAGGTTTTAAATCAGAGTTTTCCCTCTCCAAGATGGACTGCCTTCCCAGGTTGACGAGCCCCATCTGCCCGAGACTCGTGGGGGTGGGAGCATCTACCTTCCCGTGCAGGTCTATTGCACCTGCCCACTGCCTAAAACACTGCCTGCCCACTGCCTAAAACTAAATCCAAACACAAAGCGCTGGAGTAATTTAGCGGTTCAGGCAGCATATGTGGAGGGAATGAATAGACGTTGTTTCGGCTTATGAGTCTGAAGAAGGATTCTGACCCAAAACGTTGCCTGTTCATACCCTCCACAGATGCTGCCTAACCTGCTGAGTTCCTCCAGTGCTTTGTGTTTTGCTCAAGATTCCAGCATCTACAGTTCCTTTTATCTTGATCCAACGATCTATTATGACTTTATCTGAATGGAGCCCCAATACACAGCACATTAACAATACTGGCAATTTCTTTCAGATTAGTTTAGTCTGGGGATACTGCATGGAAACAGGCCCTTCGGCCCACCAATACCACGCCGACCATCGATCACCCGTTCACACATTAGTTCTACGTTATCTCACTTTATAATCCGCTCCCTTCACACCAGGGGCAAATTACAGAGGGCCAATTAATCTACGAACCCGCACGTCTTTGGGATGTGGGAGGAAACCGGAGCACCTGGAAGAAACCCACTCGGACACAGGGAGAATGTGCTAACTCCATGCAGACAGCGTCCGAGGTCAGCATCAACCCTGGTTATCTGGCGCTGTGAGGCAGCGGCTCTACCTGCTGCGCCACCCTTATTTGCCAAATAATTACAGATGGACATCACATGCCTGAAATGGTATTTTATGCACATGGTCTGTGCAAAGATCTTGACGTCAAAACCAAATAAAGATGTCTCGTGAATTTCAGCAGACAAAATGGGGTTTGAAATGAACGAAGAGCTCAATCGACTCTCTATGAACACGACAACATATCAATGTATACAAAACATCACTTAAACACTATTGATGATTAGTGAACCATAATGTTCAGACCAAGATAATAATAGAAAGTTACATCACTAGTGCAGGGCTCTCAACCTTGGGTGACACCAAAGAATTTCACATCCAATTAAGTTCAGACATTCACTTTTATAATAGAGGGAAACACGGCAGACAATATGCCTGCAGCATAGCCTCATATTGATGTTTCCCTGCATTGAACTGCTCCTAAGTGAAGGAAAGAACTGCAGATGCTGGTTTAAATCGAAGGGAAACACCAAATGTTGGAGTAACTCAGCGGGACAGGCAGCATCTCTGGAGAGTGGGAATGGGTGACGTTTTGGGTCGAGACACTTCTTCACACTGAGTGGCTTCTTCAGTCTGAAGAAGGGTCTCGACCCGAAACGTCGCCCATTCCTTCTGTCCAGAGATGCCGCCTGTCCTGCTCCTAAGTGAATTTGAGTACAGTAAACCTTTGTTATGACGGACCTCTTTATAACGGATTTCAGTTATAGAGGTTAAGAAGGAACTGCAGATGCTGGAAAATCGAAGGTAGACATAAATGCTGGAGAAACTCAGCGGGTGTAGCAGCATCTATGGAGTGAAGGAAATAGGCGACGTTTCGGGTCGAAACCGACCCGAAACGTTGCCTATTTCCTTCGCTCCAAAGATGCTGCCTCACCCGCTGAGTTTCTCCAGCATTTATGTCTTCCTTCAGTTATAGTGGACAGTCTCTTTAAGAACACAAGCTACAGGGTATTGAAATTGACAATGGCATGGAAATTTATACGACGTTGAAATTGGCCAGGCATTGAAATTGACAAGTCATTGAAATTGACAAGCCATAGAAATTGACAAGGCGTTGAAATTGATCAGGCATAGAAATTGACCAGCAATTGCTTCGATCGGCACTTATCAGTGTAACATACAGCCTTTACCATCCTTGGCTTGCAGTAACAAAAATAAATTTGTTTCTGTAAAGAACTTTGTGCATACAGCAGGTAAGGCAGGTTAGAGCTTTTGGGAGGAGAAACGGAGTTAATGTTTGAGGTCGATGTCCTTTCACTGATTCAATATCAAGAGATGTTATAGTATCTGCTGTGGGATCCATCATAAAACCTGTTATAGTCTGCATCTACAGATGAAAAACTGTATAAGAAACTTATATAAATCAGTGAGTGACCACAAGGTCGAAGGAAAATAAATAATATTTCAGACTGTATTGTTAAAAGAATACAATAAAGACATACTAAAATTCTTTGGTGGTACAAAGTGTCGACATTGATAATGCATTGGGAGTACTGTGGCCAATTGTCTCTCCCTTCCTCTTGGAGATAGAGGTACCTCTATCTCACAAGTTCTAGGAGTAGTATTAGGCCATTCGGCCCATCGAGTCTACTCCGCCATTCAATCATGGCTGATCTCTGCCTACGGAGGTATCCTACATAGTATGTTAAATCAGGGCAAGACTTGTACTGTGAATGTCAGTGCCCTGGAGACAAAGTCCACTGTCCACAATGAAGTATATCTGTGTGATGGACTGGGCTACATCCACAACTCTCTGCAGTTTCTAGCGGTTAGATGGCAGTAGAAGACCAGTCAGGCCGCATCTCAGGTTTGGGAATAGCTCCGCCCAAGACCCCCGCAAGAGATTACAGAGAAGTGGAGATGGAGTCCAGTCTATCGCACAGACTAGACATCCCATCATTGACTCCACATTTAAGAACAGCTTCTTCCCCTCTGTTCTCAGGCTTCTGAATGGTCCTTTCATAAGTTGGGGTACTGTCCGATTCACCTCTACCCCATTGAAGTCATTGGGCTTTTTACAGCGCCCTCCATAATGTTTGGGACAAAGACCCATCATTTATTTATTTGCCTCTGTACTCCACAATTTGAGATTTGTAATAGAAAAAAATCACATGTGGTTAAAGTGCACATTGTCAAATTCTAATAAAGGCCATTTTTATACATTTTGGTTTCACCATGTAGAAATTACAGCAGTGTTTGTACATAGCCCCCCCCCCATTTCAGGGCACCATAATGTTTGGGACACAGCAATGTCATGTAAATGAAAGTAGTCATGTTTAGTATTTTGTTGCATATCCTTTGCATGCAATGACTGCTTGAAGTCTGCGATTCATGGACATCACCAGTAGCTGGGTGTCTTCTCTGGTGATGCTCTACCAGGCCTGTATTGCAGCCATCTTTAGCTTATGCTTGCTTTGGGGGCTAGTCCCCTTCAGTTTTCTCTTCAGCATACAAAAGGCATGCTCAATTTGGGTTCAGATCGGGTGATTGACTTGGCCACTCAAGAATTGACCATTTTTTAGCTTTGAAAAACTCCTTTGTTGCTTTAGCAGTATGTTTGGGATCATTATCTTGCTGTAGAATGAACCACCAGCCATTGAGTTTTGAGGCATCTGTTTGAACTTGAGCAGTTAGGATGTGTCTATACACTTCAGAATTCATTATGCTAGTTCACACTATTTTTACATTATCTCACTTTATAATCAGGGGCAAATTACAGAGGGCCAATTAATCTGCAAACCCGCACGTCTTTGGGATGTGGAAGGAAACCGGAGCACCTGGAAGAAACCCACTCGGACTCAGGGAGAATGTGCTAACTCCACGCACTTCATTGAAGATAAGTGAGCCAGTACCTTCAATGAAGATGAATATATCAATGAAGATAAGTGAGCCAGTACCTTCAGCAGCCATACATGCCCAGGCCATAACACTCCCACCACCGAGTTTCACAGATGAGGTGGTATGCTTTGGATCTTGGGCAGTTCCTTCTCTCCTCCATACTTTGCTCTTGCCATCACTCTGATACAAGTTAATCTTCGTCTCATCTGTCCACAAGACCTTTTTTTCCAGAACTGTGGTTGCTCTTTTATGTACTTCTTGGTAAACTGTAACCTGGCCATCCTATTTTTGCGGTTAACCAGTGGTTTGCATCTTGCAGTGTAGTCTCTGTATTTCTGTTCATGACGTCTTCTGCGGACAGTGGTCATTGACAAGTCCACACCTGACTCCTGAAGAGTGTTTCTGAATCTGTCGGACAGGTGTTTGGGGATTTTTCTTTATTATAGAGTTAATTCTTCTGCCATCAGCTGTGGAGGTCTTCCTTGGCCTGCCAGTCCCTTTGCGATTAGTAAGCTCACCAGTGCTCTCTTTCTTCTTAATGATGTTCCAAACAGTTGATTTTGGTAAGCCTAATGTTTGGCTGATGTCTCTAACAGTTTTATTCTTGTTTCTCAGTCTCATAATGGCTTCTTTGACTTTCATTGGCACAACTTTGGTCCTCATGTTGATAAACAGCAATAAAAGTTTCCAAAGGTGATGGAAAGTGAAGGAAAGCATAGGCGCTGAGAGTTCTTTTATACCTGCATTAAGGAGGCAATTAAACACACCTGAGCAATTACAAACACCTGTGAAGCCATGTGTCCCAAACATTATGGTGCCCTGAAATGGGGGGACTATGTATAAACACAGCTGTAATTTCTACATGGTGAAACCAAAATGTATAAAAATGGCCTTTAATAAAATCTGACAATGTGCACTTTAACCACATGTGATTTTTTTTCTATTACAAATCTCAAATTGTGGAGTACAGAGGCAAATAAATAAATGATGGGTCTTTGTCCCAAACATTATGGAGGGCACTGTATATGGAATTGATGCACTACAATACTGCGAACTATATTCTGCACACCCTGTCTTCCCCTTTGCTTCTTTCTATTGTACTTGAGTTTGGCGATCATATTTATGTATGGTATTTCTGATCTGTTACTAGCATACAAAACAAAGTTTTTCACTGTATCTCGATACACCTGACAATAATAAACCTAAACCATTTGGCCAAAATCCCGTGCCGGTCAAAAAAGGCTAAACCCATCTCATAAGTGATAGGAGCAGAATTAGGCCATTCGGCCCATCAAGTCTACTCCGCCATTCAATCATGGCTGATCTATCTTTCCCTCTTCAACCCATTCTCCTTCCTGCCTTCTCCCCAGAACCCCTGACACCCGTACTTATCAAGAATCTATCTATCTCTGCCGTATAAAAATATCCATTGACTTGGCCTCCACAGCCTCCTGTGGCAATCTACCATCTCTTGGTCCATGGCTTTGCTAATTACAACATATCGTGCTCATCCAGATACTTTTACGAGGTGATGGGGGTGTCTACAGGTCAGAGAATTGTCCTTCTGCACAAGAAACATAAGACTAGGTTTTTTGGAAAGAACCAAATTACAAAAGGTCAAAGTAGGCACATAAAATATACCATGTTTCTTAATGAATTTTGACAAGACATTTCAATTTCGCATATTACTGAAAGGTGCAAGACTCTGCTCAAGTATTTACGAATTGACAGATAGATTTAGTGCGTAAATCAGGTTATTGTACAAGATGTGTAAGAAAGAACTGCAGATGCTGGTTGAAATCGAAGGTAGACACAAAATGCTGGAGTAATGCAGCTGGGTGAGGCAGCATCTCTGGAGAGAAGGAATGGGTGACGTTTTGGGTCGAGACCCTTCTTCACCGAAACGCCACCCATTCCTTCTCTCCAGAGATGCTGCCTCACCTGCTGAGTTACTCCAGCATTTTGTGTCTACCTTCAGGTTTATTGTACAATGCCATAACCCTTCAAAGAGTTCATTTTCATTTTACAGTAATTCCAATAGTGTTCAGCTACTAAAAGAACAAAGGGTGCAAATATTGGAAGAACATATCGAGAGCACAATCTTCACCAGCGGAGAAGAGGTCACCAGATTTTGCTTCATTCCTGAGGCAACGTGTTATTGTCTGACAATGGCAATCATATCTCTCGCCATTTTTCCTGCACCTCAAAAAAAAAACACGCTCTTTTCATCACGATTGATCAAGACAACAGGTATTGGCCAACAAATCCTTCAATAAACCAACATAAAGCAATATCAGAGGTAGACAAAAATGCTGGAGAAACTCAGCGGGTGAGGCAGCATCTATGGAGCGAAGGAAATAGGCGACCGTTTCGGGTCTCGACTGCCTCACTCGCTGAGTTTCTCCAGCATTTTTGTCTACCTTCGATTTTCCAGCATCTGCAGTTCCTTCTTAAACATAAAGCAATATCAGAGTACATAGAAACATAGAAAATAGGTGCAGGAGGAGGCCATTCGGCCCTTCGAGCCAGCACCGCCATTCATTGTGATCAGATGAAAGTACATTAAATATCATTTGTTTGATCATAACTTATTGAGCCCTTGAGTGGCTGTTTGGAAAATAATATACCATTTACTGAAAATAATTTTAAATGGCATGGGCGGAGGGGGGGCGGGGGAGAGAGGGAGATACTAATTCTGCTTTGAGCAGATCACTTTCTGATAGCAAATATTTTGATTATGAAGCAGAAATATAATAGATCGCCCAAACATTTTTAATACTGCCGCCTTTATCTTAAAACTGTAGATAAACACAAAAAGCTGGAGTAACTCAGCGGGACAGGCATCTTTGGAGAAGGAATAGGTGATGTTTCAGGTCGAGACCCTTCTTGACCCAAAATGTCACCTATTCCTTTTCTCCAGAGATGCTGTCTGACCCGCTGAGTTACTCCAGCTTTTTGTGTCCATCTTCGGTTTAAACCAGCATCTGCAGTTCCTTCCGACACATCTTAAAACTATAGGGTACCTTCTCCCCGTGACCTGCGTGAGTTTTCACCAAGATCTTCGGTTTCCTTCTACGCTTCAAAGACGTACAGGTTTATTGGCAAGGTATAAATGTAAAACAATTGTCCCCAGTGTGTATAGGATAGAGTTAGTGTGCGGGGATCGCTGGTTGGTGCGGACTCGGTGGGCCGAAGAGCCTGTTTCCGCGCTGTATCACTAAACTAAACATATAGAATCTCACTTTTAACAGTTTCTGAGATTCTGATATATACATAGGGTAGAATTGATGCCTTCTGTTATCTGATACTGTAAACCGCTACTCCTCTATATCCTGCTGCAGTTAGTCGAACGTTGTCCAATAACCTGCATTGTGGATGTCTCCAAAATGCAGAATACGACACAGGTCACGATCGATCAGCCTTAAAAATAGCAAGACCTTAAATGCCAATCGATACATGAACTGACAGGATATAATTGAGAAAAGCATCAACACAGTTTATAGGCTTTAAACATTATTTAACTTGTTACATGATGTGCCTTTCACCATTAACATCTTGATTCTATTTAAATAATTGTTTATTTACAAGCACATCTGCTCAACCAAAGCAAAAGAAAAGAACCAGCCCCATAAAAGTAGGCAGCTCAGTATTGGAGCAAATGCACGCAGTTATATTGGTCAATTCTGGTTTTTCCAAATGTTGCCACATCCTCTCCTGATAAAAAAAAGACATCTCTTGATGCTCCTGAACACATCATCAGTGATGTAATCTGGGGTCATCGGGTCTTTCAACATCACCCAGCCGTGGTTGATCAGACCACGACTTGTGTTCAGGTGGCATTTGC
The DNA here is from genome assembly GCA_038087875.1 of Malacoraja senta. NCBI lineage: Eukaryota > Metazoa > Chordata > Chondrichthyes > Rajiformes > Rajidae > Malacoraja > Malacoraja senta. The sequence goes on along the minus strand of CM075978.1, from coordinate 90,006,605 downwards.
TTCCCACCCATGGACCTTCTCTCCTGATCCAGAGCCATCTTGAGGCCTTCTCCGCTGCCTTTGTGGTGTTCTTGATGGCTCTTCAGTTCAAGAAATAGACACAAAATGCTGGACCAACTCTGCAGGACAGGCAGCATCTCTGGAGAGAAGGAATGGGGGACGTTTAGGGTTGAGACCCGTCTTCAGACTGAAGGTCTGAAATCTAAAATCATTTCAGGAAAGCTTAATAAAGCAGCAGGATTCAAATTAATATTCATTGTCGAGACCCACAGATGAAAACTAACATTTTGGGCTCTGTCTTGAAGGGCCAAGGTATATCTGGAAATGCATGATATCAGGAATTTATCTTGAAATGATCAAGTGTGAGGAATTCTGAGTCTGAAGAAGGGTCCAGATGCGAAACGTCACCTATCCATGTCCTCCAGAGATGCTGCCTGACCTGCTGAGTTACTCCAGCACTCTGTGAAACGTCACCTATCCATGTTCTCCACAGATGCTGCCTGACCTGCTGAGTTACTCCAGCACTCTGTGTTCTGCAGTGCCTTGTTAAGGGTTTGGACACGCTAGAGGCAGGAAACATATTCCCGATGTTGGGGGAGTCCAGAACCAGGGGCCACTGTTTAAGAATAAGGAGTATGCCATTTAGAACGGAGATGAGGAAATGCTTTTTCACACAGAGAGTGGTGAGTCTGTGGAATTCTCTGCCTCAGAGGGCGGTGGAGGCCGGTTCTCTGGATGCTTTCAAGAGAGAGCTAGATAGGGCTCTTAGAAATAGCAGAGTCAGGGGATATGGGGAGAAGGCAGGAACGCTTGGGGGAAGTTCCTGAATACTCGCGGCCTCTGTTTGGTCGTGGAAAAACTTTCAGCATGTTGAAAAGTTTTCAACGAGTAAAAATTGGTCGGCATGGTTCTTTTGAACTCATAGTGCAGTGGAGTGGGGTCGCTATTTAGTTACAGGCAGTCGAGGGCAGCCGTAGGCAATCTCTTTCGCTGACCGGGCATTTTAATTGGCTCATTGGAGTTTTCAGGACCAAGGAAAATCGACCAGAAATGTAAAATACCCGCTAAACTTTATTAAACGTTGTTTGATTTCTTAAAAGTGTCTCCGCTCCTTCTCCTCTACCCCCCCCCCCCCCTCTGTGCTCTCTAAAGAACTTACCGTACACTGTGCAGTCGTCTTTTACCTTCCTCTTCATCGCGGGTGTGAATTTCAGGCAGCGCTCCCCCGCTTTCCCTGGCCCCCGCCTTTGCGATGTGTGTGTGTGTGTGTGCGGTCGGTCGATGCAGCTCGCGGTTTCATCGCTGACGGTCGATCCAGCTCGAGGTTTTCCAGACAAGTGTCCTCGAGCTTGAAGGTCGAAGACAGTCGCTGTAAAGTCGCGTCAGTGGGACAGGCCCTTTAATTGAAGCCAAGTACTCCAGATTTATTAAATAGAAGTTCAATGTCGTTCAACCTTTTGGAGAATTCAATCTTCGGAGTAATTGCAGGAGTCACTTTATTAGTCTTGGGTTTTGTCGCGGTAGAGTTGCTGCCTCACGGCGACAGAGACCCGGGTCCTAATCGGACTACGGGTGCTGTCTGTATGGAGTTTGTACGTTCTCCCCGTGACCTGCATGGGTTTTTTTCCCAAGGAGCTCCAGTTTCCTCCCACACTCTAAAGACGTACAGGTTTGTAACCTAATTGGCTTGGTGTGATTGTAAAAAAGTGTGTGTAGGATAGTGTTAGTGTGCGGGGATTGCGGGTTGGCGTGAACTCGATGGGCCGAAGGGCCTGTTTCCGCGCTGTGCCTCGAAACTAAAATAAACAATAGAAGCCAATCATGTGGATGAAAAATAAAACACTTTTCTCAAAACACAATATCTATCATATCTTAACTTATCTCGTTTGCTTCAATAAGGTACAGTTGTAACATCTAATTTGAAGAGGCGAAATGTCAGATTCACTGCAAAATTATCTTTTCGACCAAACCTACCCCCCCACCCCCCCCCCCCCCCCCCCCGTCCCCCGAGTGTTTGTGGTTACTTGGTGAAAAACATTTGGGGCCTCAGACTCAAAGTGGGGGTGGTGAAGAAGGATTAGTCTCGTAAAGTAAGGTCAAAAAGCGAGAAGTGCAGCTGCATCTGTCAGGAGGAATTCAACAATACCAGCTGCACAATTTGTGGCCAATATGGAAACAATGTACACCAGATGTCAGAGAAAGGAAGCTACCCAGCGAACGGCCAAATTACCGTGCCTTTAATGTCCCAGCCGTCACCTTTGTTCACCGCCCGGGCCACATTTCACACATAGGCTAAGACTGCTACATCCCAATATAAATCAAGCTTCCGACTTTTTGAACGTCGCTCCGCATATTTAAAAGCCCGGCACAAAAACGTCTCCAATTCTTTCGCTTTGAAGTGAGTGGCAGAAATGAAATGCGGAAAAAAGTTACAACTTAAAAAAACCCCAACTCAAAGCACCATCATCGCGGATTTGGACTGCTGAACAATTTATGATTTGGCAATAGAAAACAATCTTCAAGGGATGTTCTACACTTCAAAGCTACTGAAAAATATAGATTTCTGAAAAATCCCACATGAGTTTTAAAGTCCGCCAACACATGATCTATATTAATTGGAAAAGACATTCTCCTCACAGTTTTGTGTGTGATCTCTGCAAGTAATATTTTGGATAGACATCTGTAAAATGTATTAATAAAAAAACAATTTTGAAACTGCCTCTATAAGATTAAAAAAAAAGGTATTAGAGCGAAAACATATACAAGAAAAGACCAAGTTATTGGTACTGTTTTAGACTTACCTTGGCTTTTCCATCTTGAGTCGACATGTACCCAACACACATGCTCTCAGTGGTGTGGCTCCATAAAAACTCGACTGCATGGGAGAAAGTTTAAAATATGATGAAAGTAAAATCAAGTGGCATTATAGAAGCAGTTATTCAGGTCAAATACAACGCCTAACAAGACAGTCGGAACAGTTTTCCCAGGTTGGAAGCGCCAAGGACTTTGAGGCGAGAGGGGGATAGGTTTGAAAAGGAGATGTGTAGGAAGGAACTGCAGATGCTGGTTTGCACCCCAGACAAACAAATGCTGGAGTAACTCAGCGGGACAGGCAGCATCTCTGGAGAGAAGGAATGGGTGACGTCGTTTCGGGTCGAGACCCTCCTTCATATTCGAACCTGAAGAGGGGTCACGGCGGCACAGCGGGAGAGTCGCTGCCTTACAGTGAACGCAGCTCCGGAGACCCGGGTTCGATCCCGACTACGGGTGCTGTCTGTACGGAGTTTGTACGTTCTCCCTGTGTGGGTTTTCCCCGAGATCTTCGGTTTCCTCCCACACTACAAAGACGCACAGGTTTGTAGGTTAATTGGCTTGGTAAAAATGTAAAAATTGTCCCCAGTAAGTGTAGGATAGTGTTAGTGTGCGGGGATCGCTGGTCGGCGCGGACCCGGTGGGCCGAAGAGCCTGTTTCCGCGCTGTATCTCTAAACTAAACTAAACCTGAGATGTCACCCATTCCTTCTCTCCAGAGATGCTGCCTGTCCCGTTGACAGGAGGCAAGTTGAATTTTTTTTTTTTACACAGAAAGTGGTGGGTGCCTGGAACAGCTCCCAGGAGCGGTGGTGGTGGACGAGGCAGATACAATAGTGGTGTTTAGGAGGCTTTCAGATAGGCTCATGGATATTCAGGGAATGGTGAGATATGAAAGAGGCAGGTAGGGTTTGTCTTGGCATCGTGTTCAGCACGGATGTTGTGGGCCGAAGGGCCTGCTCTTGTGCCGTACCTTTCTATGTTCTGGTCAAACAAAAATCTGTACATTTTCCAAAGAGCAGCAATTTCAAGTTTAGTTGGCACGCTGTGACAAAGCTAGCCCATTTCATTTTATAATACAAATCTAAATTTCGCTATGTTTAATGAAGGAAGATTTGGCTAAAACAAAAATAATTTAGTGCTCAAGCTGCAAGCGAATAGTATTTAAAGTCAATTTTTGGTATTTTCCTAATTTCTCCTCTGTTTTAATGATGAGCAGGAATCTCTCTTATCCATGGCGATAGGGTAGGGTTGGTAAAGAAAAAGAGGTTTACGTTCATACATTAACACTAGAACAACACTTGTTATGATACAAAGTTAATCATAAAGTCATAAGTGATAGGAGCAGAATTAGGCCATTCGGCCCATCAAGTCTACTCCGCCATTCCATCATGGCTGATCTATCTCTCCCTCCTAACCCTATTCTCCTGCCTTCTCCCCATAACCCCTGACACCCGTACTGATCAAGAATCTATCTATTTCTGCCTTACAAATATCCATTGACGGCCTCCATTCACCACCCTCTGACTAAAGAGATTCCTTCTCATCTCCTTCCTAACGGAACATCCTTTAATTCTGAGGCTGTGACCTCTTGTCCTAGACTCTCCCACTAGTGAAAACATCCTCTCCACATCCACTCTATCCAAGCCTTTCACTATTCGGTACATTTCAATGAGGTCCCCCCTCATTCTTCTAAACTCCAGCGAGTACAGGCCCAGTGGCGACATACGCTCATCATAAGTTAACCTACTCATTCCTGGGATCATTCTTGTAAACCTCCTCTGGACCCTCTCGCAAAACTTCAAATGCAGCCTGACCAGCGCCTTATAGAGCCTCAGCATTACGTCCCTGCTTTTGTATTCCAGCTCTCTTGAAATAAATGCTACCATTGCATTTGCCTTTTTCAATATAATCTTCAGTATAAATAAATCTCTTTTGAGGGCTTGTGTTAGGGCGGGCGAAGAAAGAAATGCCTTTCATTCCCATTTTCCATGACATCCAACTGAGTCCAATTGGCAGGAAAACTTGGAAGCATGCATATAAAAACTGGAGCCTTATCTGGCTGCTGGCCCCTCTCTCTATGCAGTAACTTCATGCACATACATACAAGGGTGGGACGGTGGCGTAGCGGTATAGCTACTGCCTCACAGCGCCAGAGACCTGGGTTCGATCCTGACAATGGGTGCTTGTCTGAACGGAGTTTGTACGTTCTCTCCATGACCTGCGTGCGTTTTCTCTGAGATCTTCAGATTCCTCTCACACTCCAAAGTCGTATAAGATTGTAGGTTAATTGGCTTGGTATCAATGTAAAATTGTCCCTAGTGTGTAGGATAGTGTTAATGTGTGGGGATCGCTGGATGGCGCGGACTCGGTGGGCCGAAGGGCCAGTTTCATGTTGTATCTCTAAACTAAATCTCTCTGTCCATAATTTTACTTCGGAGTCACGTGAGTGACTGCTTGAAGAAGACACCGTCCAGCCGCACACGCGTCATATCGATCAGACGCATAGCGTTCATGACCGTGTGTGGAGGAGCAGGAGCTCCTCCAGGCGGTGAGTAAAAAGCAAAGTTAAAGTAAAAGTCGGAAGGTAAGTGGTTTCATTTTCACTTACAGGGCACTTTTCTTCCCGCTCAGACGTGTTGGTAGAGGTCCACACAAGTTACAATGGAAAAAGGGCGTAGGGAAAGGAGAGGACAGGGACGCACCACAGGTAAAACCCCAGATTCTAAGGGTAGCGGGCGTCAGGCAGAGGAGTCAGTGGCATCGAAGCCATTAACTCCCGTTGCGGTCGAATGTGCTGTTAAACCGCCGGCGGTGGGGCGCAAGGCTGGACAAAAGTCGGCCCGACCTGTAGACTCGAATGAGTCAGACCCGGAGGTATACCCTCCTGAAGCAGAAAATATTATGGCTGCAAGGGTCGCTAGCTTAGAGCTCCTGAGGGGAAAAATGATTTACAAAGAACTCCCACAGGAGGATATAGGTCGGTGTTGGCCAATAAAGGATAGCACAGGGTGTGCCTTGGATGGGACAGGCACCAGGCACAAGGGTGGCCTACAGGAGAGCCATCAGAAATGCCTGTGCAAAGCTATTACAGTGGTTGGCCTACAGGAGAGCCAGTGCCAGAAATGCCCGCAAAAAGGCAATATATGTACTGGCCTACAGGAGAGCCAGTGCCAGAAATGCCCGTAAAAAGGCAATATATGCGCTGGCCTACTGGAGAGCCAGTACCAGAAATGTCTGAGCAAAGACAGTACAACCGTACATATGTGCCAGCACCGACAATTTCAAAGAAAAAATTATGAAGCGTTGGCCTAGAGTTGAGCCAGCGCCAGCAGCACCTGAAACAGGGCTGCCTATCCGTGGGCCTACAAGAGAGCCCGCGCAGGGGGAATCTGGCAGAGACTTACCTGAAACAGGGGAGCCAGAAATTACCCAACATAAAGATGAATATCTAGATTAAAATGATGATTTATATCAGGACCAGAGTCCATTATCAGAGCTAAAATGTTCCAAAGCTGGCACAAAAGTTTGCTGTTCCCAGAGTAACAGGGGAACCTTTGAGAGAGGAAATAGCTATGACTATAAATTATCTACTCTCCCATCAGCCCAGGAATTAACTATGGATGAGACTATCAAAAAGTATGAGACCCTGGAAAATTGTGAATTACTAGCAGTTCCAGCAGTGAATAACTGGATATGGGTTATTTGAGCAATGGTTTACGCTCACAAGAATTGAAATTACAACGAGTACTGAAATTGCTGGGGGTCAGGCATTACGGCATTGCCAGTGGTATTGGATGAAGATTTTATATCGGATTCACAACAAAATGCCTTAGCACTCATGTGTAGTGCGCACTTTGAAATAAATTGTATTCGTAAAAATACAATAAGACCAAATATTCATCCTAAGTATGCAGGCTCTGCAAACCATCGAATATACAAATGCCTAAATCTGCTTTTTGGAGAAAATCTAGCAAAGAAGCTAAAGGATTACCTATGCTGAGCAGAGCGGTGCGAAGGCAGTATCCCTACAGGCGAAATGCTGGTGCAGGAGAAGGAACAAGCCTATCAATCTCGTATACACGTTGACGTGCTGCACCAAGGATACGTGGAGGTTACAATGTGCCTACTAGAAGGGGACAACAATTGCCGGTGGCAAACCCCGAGGTAGGGGGGCTTGGTCTGGTAAGAAACACAACAAATGTTTCACACTCACAAATAGGGGGAAGGTTACGATTCTTCCCAAAAGAATGGCAATCAATAACAAATGATTCATTTATTCTATGTAGCATTGTAGGATTCAAATTGAGTTAACTCCACGTTTGGATCCTCCAATTCAGCATAACTCAAACTGGTCACGGATTTTCTCAAAGGAACAGAATAAGTTGATCAAGGGAGAATTGAAAATTTTATGCGGAAAAGGAGGTAATAGAAAAGTCAGTAGAACAACACCATCAGTTTGTGTCAAATATTTTCCCAGAACAAAAAAGGATGGTGGATGTAGAATCCTTTCGGATCTGAAAAATCTTAACCTTTATGTACAATAGAAACATTCCAAAATGGAAACATTTACTAAAATGCCATTCAGCTGGTCACAAAGAATTGCTACATGGCAAGCACAGATCTGCAAAATGCATATTATTCTGTGGAAATGCATGGTAATGATCAAAGATATTTGAAATTTAGATGGATGTCAGTTATGGCAATTTAAAGCATTGCCCAATGGCCTGACATCAGCACCAAGATTATTCACTAAAATGACTCAAACCAATTTTAGCTCTGCTAAGAGCTGAGGGCCATGTATTAATGGTTTATTTAGAGGATATTCTGATTCTGCGGGACACTTTGGCTACTGCAATATTGTTAGTATCTAGAGTCAAATACATTTTGAAAAAATGGGTTTCATTATTCACCTACAAAAATCAAAATTGTTACCAAGCAAGAATAATGGATAGCCAGGGTTCACAATTAACTCTGAACACATGGTAATCACCTTGCCAAAAGATAGGCTGCAGTTAATTGAAGATTGCGATAACTCATAAACGAGGACAAGCCTTCAATTAGAGAAGTGGCAAGCTTGCTGGGCAAATTAATTGCTGGGTTTCCAGCTGTCAGGTTTGGACCATTGCGTTATCAATGTTTACAGAGGGCTAAGGTACAAGCATTAAAAATGAATACAGGGCATTTTGACAGGCCATGAAATTAACAATTGGATCCATTACAGAAATAGAATGGTGGATTAACAATGTCTCTAATGCTTCCAGAAAAGTCTGGTAGAAACACCTTCCGTCATTCTACAGACTGATGTAAGTGCTCTTGGATGGGCGCAACTAACATGATTTCCAGGTGTGGAGGTAGGTGGAATGTCGATGAAGTACCTTTGCTTGAAAATTAAGGAATAAATTACCTAGAGCTGTTAGGAGCATGTCATGGCCTTAAAGCTTATTGCACTAATATGGGAAATGTGCATGTTCAGGTACAGGTTGACAATACTACAGCTGTAGCATACCTAAATCACATGGGTGGTATCAAATCAGAATCATGTGATAGATTGGCAAATTAAATTTGGACCTGGTGTATTGGCCAGGGAAAAAATTGGCTGTCAGCAATATATTTACCAGGAAAAATTAACTTAATTGCAGTAAAAATATCACGTAAATTTAATAATACAGAATGGATATTAAATCAGGAAATATTTACACAAATTGTAACACAATTTGGAATGCCAGAGATTGATTTGTTTGCATCAAGACTAAACCACCAATTGCCTAAATATGTGTCATGGGAACCTGATCCTGGTGCAGTAGCAGTGGATGCTTTCTCGCTACATTGGGTTGGTATGTTTCTGTATGCATTTCCACCATTTTGTTTAATCAACAGATGCATACAGAAAATTAAACAAGACTCAGCCTCAGGGATTTTGGTAGTACCAGATTGGCCTACACAGCTATGGTACCCACTGGTGTTAAAAATGATCAAAAAAACCCTTATGATTATTCCAAAGCAGATAAAACTGCTTGTACACTCTGTAACTGATCAACCACATCCTTTACATGATCGTATTGGTTTGTTGATTTGCAGATTCTAAGAAGGCCATATCTTGGAAAAGGATTATCAGATCGTACGGTGGATGTTATGACAGCAGCCTGGAGGAATAGTACCCAGAAGCAGTACATTTCCTATATAAAGAAATGGGAGGTGTTTTGTTCAGGAAAGAATATTGCATATAACACAGCAGAAATTTCAGATGTAATAGAGTTTCTTTAAACTCTATACTACAAATTAAAATTAAGTTATAGTGCAATCAATACTGCACGAAGTGCACTCTCTGCATATTTAAGCAGTGAATCAGAACAAAATCCAATAGGATCACATCCTTGGGTCTGTAGGTTTATGAAAGGAATTTTCAACTCCAATCCTCCTAGACCTAGGTATACAGAAATCTGGAATGTAAAAGATGTACTGATGCTGCTGAGGGATTGGAATCCTATTGAAACTCTGTCATTAGCCAAAATCACCATGAAATTGGTTATGCTCATGGCATTAGTTTCAGCTCAGAGAGTTCAAACATTACAGAAACTAAGAATTGACAGAATGAAGGTAGGGGCGAATGCCGTTACATTCTATGTCTATGATTTACTGAAGCAAAGTAGACCTGGGGTTCACGGGATGTAAGTTGGAGTTTTCAACATATCCTAGCAGATCCACGGCTATGTGTAGTAACATATGTAAAATGTTACATAGAAACAACAAGAATCTTAAGATGCACAGAATTGGCATTTTTTATTAGTCATAAAAAGCCTCATAAGAAAGTGTCAACACAGACAATTTCAAGATGGTTGAAACAGGTGTTGATTTATTCAGGTATTGATACTGATAAATTTAGATCTCATTCCACCAGGGCGGCATCAACATCGGCGGCCAGGGATTCAGATGTGCCAATAGACCTTATCCTCGCGGCCGCAGGATGAGCAAGTGAACAGATGTTTCACAAGTATTACCATAAGGAGATTAAAGATCTCGGGGTGTTTAGTGATGCTGTGCTGGATTCAGTATTAAATCCCCCATTATAATAAATGGGCCTAATTTGTTACTTTTGTTAAAATAAATATAACCATTAACTGATTACATTTAATGTTGTGGTTATGCATTGTTGATTGTGCTTACTCAAATAGAGTCAATCAGTGCAGTGAGCACCTGGATTTTAATCCACGGTGTGAAATCACAGAGCTTTGAAATCTTCACGTAGTCACTCACGTGACTCCGAAGTAAAATAGTAAGATTAAACGAGAACTTACCAGTTTGAAGTTTGATGTTTATTTTATGAGGAGTAACGTTGAGGGATTACGTGCCCTCCGCTCCCAACCCTCATAAAAGGATCAAGCTGGTAGTTCTAAGTCTTTATGCATCTTACTATCATACTTCAGTAATTATCGTCTGTGATTGTCACTCCGCTGCTTTGAAAGATTGACGCGTGTGCGGCTGGACGGGGTCTTCTTCATGTAATCCCTCAACGTTACTCCTCATAAAATAAAGATCAAACTTCAAACTGGTAAGTTCTCATTTAATCTTACTATTAAGTCCAAATTAAGTTCTAGAGCAATGATGTATAGGGGCCACAATGCTGCTTTAATGATATTACTGAGGTCTCCAGATTTGTTTGGCCAGTATAATACATTGGTTTAAGGGGTAGGCCATTTAGGACTGAGACGAGGAAAAACTTTTTCACCCAGAGAGTTGTGAATCTGTGGAATTCTCTGTCACAGAAGGCAGTGGAGGCCAATTCACTGGATGTTTTCAAGAGGGAGGTAGATTTAGCTCTCAGGGCTAACCGAATCAAGGGATATGGGGAAAAAGCAGGAACGGGTTACTGATTTTAGATGATCAGCCATGATCATATTGAATCGCGGTGCTGGCTCGAAGGGCCGAATGGCCTATTCCTGCACCTATTTCGTTTTCTATGTTTCAAAAACATCAAAATAAAATAAATAAGAAAAAAGCCTCAATTCATTTTTTTTTTAAAGTACCTTCAATGTGGAGAAAAATAAAGGTCAGGTTAGGAAGGAAAATGGCTAATTCTATCCTCTGGCATATCACTCATTTCAAATTCAGTAGCAAACATGCCATTGATCCCCGCACACTAACGCTATCGTATACACACTTGGGACTATTTACAATTATACCAAGCCAATTAACCTACAAACCCGTACGTCTTTGGAGTGGGGGAGGAAACTGGCGATCTCGGAGAAAACCCACGCAGACAGACAGCACCCGAAGTCGGGATCGAACCCGGGTCTCAGGCGCTGCGAGGCAGCAACTCTACCGCTTCGCCACCGTGCCGCCTTACATGCTAAGTAAAAGGTCCAACAGAAGGAATGTGAACAACAAACCACCTTGATTGGGAGGTTTAAGAAAGAACTGCAGATGCTGGAAAAAAATCGAAGATAGACATTTTTGTCTACCTTGATTGGGAGATCAATAGGTTCCTTACTTATGTGTGGGAAGGAATTGCAGACGATGCTGGTTTACACCCAAAGATAGACATAAAATGCTGGAGTAACTCAGCGGGACGGGCAGCATCTCTGGAAGGAAGGTGTTAGGTATGTAATAGAAATGGTGTTACCTGCCTCCAAGTTAAAGGGGGAGGAGTGTTAGGTAAGTGATATAATTAGCATATATAATTAGTATATGTGATGGCTTGTGCAAGTACGCATGGGCGGGGGAGACTCAAGGTGGCGTCCTGGTATAAAGAAGCTTGTTAGTTTACTCCCCGTGTCCGAGCCTTATTAAAGTCTGTTCCAAGCACCCAAATACACAACTTCGGGTCAAGACCCTTCTTCATACGGAGAGTCAGGGAGAGAGAGACATAGAGATAATGGAAAAGTGAGATGTGAAAACACAGATCAAAGGGGACGATGATCAAGGAAATGTAGAATGGTTCATTGTTAGCTGAGGGGAAGGTGACAACGAGGCGTACAGTCAGTAATATTTAATCAGCTGGTAGACAAAAATGCTGGAGAAACTCAGCGGGTGCAGCAGCATCTATGGAAGAAGGAAATAGGCAACGTTTCAGGCCGAAACCCATCAGTCTGAAGAAGGGTTTCGGCCCGAAACATTGCCTATTTCCTTCGCTCCATAGATGCTGCCCACACTTTTTCTCCAGCACTTTTGTCTACATTCACATATTATTTCTGCTTCAAATAACTCACAAACTAAACACATTCACCAATCAAGATATGATATATACCACAATGACATGCAGCAAAATTATAATACAATATCTCAACTCTTTTTACACATTGCAATTAATGCAATTTCTATTAGTTATTTCCACTTCCAAACAAAATGTGGTTGGATTATTCAGGCATATGATCAACCTGTGTCAATAAATCCCTGGACCATGTTAACATATATGCTTAACCATGCAAGGAAACGTGCCTATTTCCATCGCTCCATAGATGGCTGCTGCACCCGCTGAGTTTCTCCAGCATTTTTGTCTACCTTCGATTTTACAAACTCTGCAGTTCCTTTTTAAATATTTAATCAGCTACCTGGTACGAGGCAGCATAACGATCATATTGGAAACATATTGATTACCTAGGAGAGCTGTGTGTCAGTGCCGACTCAGAGTCCATTGAACATCTGCAGCAACGGAGAACTATGACCCCACCAGTACAGAGTCCTCACAGGCTAGGAATGGTGAACCTATGAAGAACCACAAAAACGTGTTACTGCAGTTGGACAACAAACTTAAAATAACTGACATAACAAACTTAAAATATCGGAAGAAGGGTCTCGACCTGAAACATCATCCATTCCTTCTCTCCAGAGAGGCGGCTGTCCCGCTGAGTTACTCCAGCATTTTGTGTCTACCTCTGATTAAACCAGCACCTGCACTTCTTTCTTACACAAACTTAAAATAACTCCAGTTTGCAAATTTCAAACGAATTACTGCTTCAAAATGGAACCTATTCCCTATAAAGGCAAACTAAACTGTATATCATCAAATGTCACCGTTTTACACACTGCGGTAAGGTTAACTTCCAGGATCAATGTCCGATGCATGTAGAAGGCTGACTTAAGAAAAAGCCAGTATAATTTGAGGAAGAACATCCCAATTTGAGGAAGGACATTCTTACTATTGAGGGCATGCAGCGTAGGTCAATGAGGTTAATTCCCCAGATGGTGGGACTGTCATATGATGAAGGATGGGTCGACTGGGCTTGGATTCACTGGATTTAGAAGGATGAGAAGGTATCTTATAGGAAACATATTCAATTATTAAGGGATTGGACAGGGTAGATGCTGGTTTCCTGATGTTGGGGGAGTCCAGAACCAGGGGCCACACAGTTTAAGAATAAGGGATAGGCCATTTAGAACTGAGATGAGAAAAACTTTTTCACACAGAGTTGTGAATTTGTGGAATTCTCAGCCTCAGCAGTGGGGGCCGATTCACTGGATGCATTCAAAAGAGAGTTAGATAGAGCTCTTGGGGCTAGCGGAATCAAGGGATATAGGGAGAAGGCAGGAACGGGGTACCGATTGGGAATGATCAGCCATGATCACATTGAATGGCGGTGCTGGCTCGAAGGGCCGAATGGCCTACTCCTACACCTATTGTCTATGTATCTATGAAAACACACAATGTAAACTTTGTCACAGTTCTGATGCAAGAAAGAAAACTGATTTCTTCTTTGTGAAAATCCAGAGAGATTAGAAGCGTTAGACATGCAATCTTGCCAATAACTGGGCTCACAATCTGTGAAAAGGAAATGAGAAAAAAGAAAACAGAAAGAGTAAAATTGTTTTCACACCTCCCTGCAGCTAACTTCAAGATTCTTGGGGACAAATGATTATCAGTTGTCATAGGAGAATATTTCAAAAAATCTGTCTGGTATGTCAAATGAATAAGAATAGGGGGTAAGCCATTTAGAACGGAGATGAGGAAACTTTTTCACACAGAGAGATGTGAGTCTGTGGAATTTCTCTGCCTCGGAGGCAGTTTCTCTGGATACTTTCAAGAGAGAGCTAGATAGGGCTCTTAAGATAGCGGAGTCAGGGGATATGGGGAGAAGGCAGGAACGGGGTACTGATTGGGGATGATCAGCCATGATCACATTGAATGGCGGTGCTGGCTCGAAAGGCCAAATGGCCTACTCCTGCACCTATTGTCTATTGAGTAAATCTTGAAAAAATCTTTGTTAATAAAATACCACCATATATGAAAAGGAGTATCTCAATGCATAACATTTTTATAGCATCTGGTTTAATGATCAACAGCTATCTTTCCACAGACCCTGCTGCCAACAGACTCATCTGCATTACTGGACAGTGATACATATCCTGTCACAATGAAAGCAATTAGCCACATTGAAATCATAGCCTCGGAACAAGATCAAAACAGAAAGACTGCAATTTCTCAGAATCACATTTCCAAAATATCTAATTATGATCAACAAAATTATTCTTTGCTTTCAATGGTTAATTAAGTTAATGAGTGAAAGTGAGTGGGTGCCTTCGGGTTGCTGGCGAAGAACGGATTATGGAGATTGACACTGTGAATGAGCTGAATTAATAACTGAGGGTGCTCCAGCGCACTTGTCATTTCAACTCTGTATAAGTGGAAGAGATGAATCATTAGACAACAGTAACCTTGCCTGGCTAGTTTCCTTGTAGGTTGCAACGTTAGTTTTGTACGTTCGCCCCGTGACCTGCGTGGGTTTTCTCCGAGAACTTCGGTCTCCTCCCACACTCCAAAGACGCACAGGATGGTAGGTTAATTGGCTTGGGTATAAATGTAAAAAACTGTCCCTAGTGTAAGGGCATGGACACGCTAGAGGCAGGAAACATGTGTCCGATGTTGGGGGAGTCCAGAACCAGGGGCCACAGTTTAAGAATAAGGGGTAGGCCATTTAGGACGGAGATGAGGAAACACTTTTGCACACAGAGAGTTTGTGAGTCTGTGGAATTCTCTGCCTCAGAGGGCGGTGGAGGCTGGTTCTCTGGATACTTTCAAGAGTGAGCTAGATAGGGTCTTAAAAGATAGCGGAGTCAGGGGATATGTGGAGAAGGCAGAAACGGGGTAATGATTGTGGATGATCAGCCATGATCACATTCAATGGCGGTGCTGGCTCGAAGGGCCGAATGGCCTACTCGTGCACCTATTCGTATTGAATGTTAGTGAGCGGGGATCTCCGGTCGGCGCGGGACTCGGTGAGCCGAATGGCCTGTTTCCCCGCTGTATCTCTAAACTAAACAAAACGCTTTATACACCCCCCCCCCCCCGAACAATGTCTCTTAACAATACTCACCTTTCTTAATTTTATTTGCCCTTCTTTTATCCAGATGTGAATATGTATAAACATCTGTGAATACTTCGTTAAACAGAGGCATGGATAAGTTTATTCTCTGCAGAATTTCATAAATAACTTTAAAACTACATGGTAATCTCCAGAAGATTAGTCATGCCATTGTGGTTACAGACATGTCCAAGCGTTAGATGAAATTTCAATTCGCATCTAGAAAACGCAACAATTTCAAGTATTTCTTAGCCTGAAAGCTGGTGTGGATCATAATGGGAACAGCATGTTTTAGTTAAGTGGATCTCTTACTGTGAAAGCAGTAGAACTGAAGCAGTTAAAAGGGAAATCAACAGCTTATTTTTCCTATTGAAAGGTAGGCAGAAAAATGCATACAATAGAATAATTATATTTATACTGCCCATATTGTGATAGACACAAAATGCTAGAGTATCTCAGCGGGACAGGCAACATCTATGGACAGAAGGAATGGATGACATTTCTGGTCAATAGACAATAGGTGCAGGGAGTAGGCCATTCAGCCCTTCGAGCCAGCACCGCCATTCAATGTGATCATGGCTGATCATCCCAATCAGTACCCTGTTCCTGCCTTCTCCCCATATCCCGACTCCAACATCGCGGAGCTGTGGGTGCGGAGCTCCCAACGCGGGCGGCGCTGACGTCGACATCGTGGAGTCCTGGGACCCTTTGCCGGGTCGCCAGCGCGAATCTCCGCCCAGCGCGGCCTGTGGACATCGGAGGCCGCGGACTCCGGTGGGAGGTGGCCGACTCAGAGGTCCAGGCCGCTGAGGATGTTCTCCCTTTCGACGTCGGGGTCCATCGTTCCCGGCGAGAGGGCCTGAACATCGGGCCGCCCGTAGCAGCGACTGCGGGGTGCTTGGGAGGCCCCGATCACGGCTGAACATTGGGGAACTTTGGTGCCGCTGTGGGGATGTTTGCGTTGTGGACTACTGTGTTCTGTGTTTTTGTGTTTTTTTAATTATTTGTATGACTAAGGGAAAAAGAATTTCGTTGTCTCTTAATTGAAGACAATGACAATAAATTAAATCAAACCCCCTCCTCCCCAGGTAAGTGACGTTTCAGGTCCAGACCCTTCTTTTGGATGAAGAATACTAAACGAATACTTGACCTGAAACGTCACCAATTCCTTCTATCTAGAGCCGCGGCCTGACCCGCTGAGTTACCCCATAATTTAGTGTCTATCTTCGATGTAAACCAGCATCTGCAGTTCCTTCATCCACCTCCTGGTTCTTTACAACATCCATCAGGCAACTGAACGTTACAAACACCAATCAATCTTCGAACTACGAACTTTCTTGGTTACACACTAGCATCTTCAGGCTTTGGTTTTGTTTTGCACTAATATTGGCTTTTAAAAATATTTTTTTGCTTGTTTATTCTGTTATCTATTGGGTACTATGTTAACAAAACTTGTGCTGCTGCAAGTAAGAATGTCATTGTGCCATGTTGGTGCAAATGGCATTGAAGCACTCTTGACTCTTGCTGCTCTTCTCCCACCTACAGTACCCTCCCCACTGCTACTCAAAGTATCGTGAATAGTTTGAATGATGGTTCAAGTAATCCTCTGCCTCCTTTCTCCCGAAGTACTCACGGTGCCTTTAAATTTAGTGGGACGGGACTGCAGATGCTGGTTTAAACCGAAGATAGATACAAAAAAGCTGAAGTAACTCAGCGGACAGGCTTATGGGCGAGACCAAACATACTGGGCGATCGTTTGCTGAACACCTTCGATCAGTCTGCCTGGACCTGCCTGATCTTCCAGTGGCTTAACACTTTAATTCTCCTTCCCATTCCCACACTGACCTTTCTGTCCTCGGTCTCCTCCTTTGTCAGAGTGAGGCTAAACTCAAATTGGAGAACAGCATCTCATATTTCACTTGGGCAGCTTACAACCCAGTGGTATGAATATTGATTTCTCCAACTTCAAGTAGCCCCGGCATTCCCTCTCTCTCTATCCCTCCACCAAGTAGCTTCTCGTTTTCACCCAACAAACAGCTACCATTGGCCTGTTTCCTTTATCTTCATTACTTTTTTTTTGCATATCTTCATTCATTGTTCTTTATCTCTCCACATCACCATCTATATCTCTCATTTCCTTTCCACTGACTGGTCTGAAGAAGGGTCTCGGCCGACGTCAGAAGATCCTTCAGGGGGTGAACCTCAGAAAGCGCCTGGACCTGATGGTATACTTGGTCGAGTTCTCAAAACGTGTGCAGACCAACTGGCTTGGTTTTTGCGGACATTTTCAACCTCTCACTACTGAGGTCTGAGGTTCCCACCTGCTTTAAGAGGGCATCAATAATACAGGTGCCCAAGAAGAGTAAGGTGACGTGCCTCAACGACTATCGACCAGTGGCACTAATGTCCGTGGTGATGAAGTGCTTTGAGAGTTGGTTCTGGGGCATATCAACTCCTACCTCGCCGAAAACCTATTTGATACTTGAAAAAATATTTTTGAAAATTAA
>CM075978.1:89911282-89988789 GCA_038087875.1 Malacoraja senta | reverse complement strand
GGTGCAGGAGTAGGCCATTCAGCCCTTCGAGCCAGCACCGCCAATCAATGTGATCATGGCTGATCATCCCCAATCAGTACCCCGTTCCTGCCTTCTCCCATATCCCCTGACTCCGTTATTTTTAAGAGCCCTATCTAGCTCTCTCTTGAAAGCATCCAGAGAACCAGCCTCCACCGCCCTCTGAGGCAGAGAATTCCACAGACTCACAACTCTCTGTGAGAAAAAGGTGTTTCCTCGTCTCCGTTCTAAATGACTGACCCCTTAGTACTGGTGGGAAAATGGCCTACTTCTGCTCCTATCACTGATGAACTTATATGCTGCACCATTCTGGATATGGCATGGGCTATTTATGGTCGTAAAACTGACAATGTTTGATTTTTACTTTGTTTTATGTACGCTAATACACTATCTGCTGTGGTCAGAGCTAAACCGTACAAATCACGAGCCATCGTGAATACATTATGCAAGGCAGCAAAATGTATTTGGTCTGAACCACAATGCTACATATTAACAATCAGTGTCTGCAGTTCTTTCTTTACACCCAGATAACACCAAAGGATCTCTTCAAGGCCATGGACTCCTTCTCAACACGTAATCATTGTTATTCTCATGCAAGGGCTTGGCACCTCTACAAACATTTGCATCAACCAAGAGGCCATGCACTGTATATTTACAAAGATAAAGATCAACAGTTCCATCAATTATGTCTTTGCAATTCAACTTAAACCGACTCGTGTAGCTGGGATACACACAAAAAGCTGGAGTAACTCAGGGGGGCAGGCAGCATCTCTGGAGAGAAGGAATGGGTGACGTTGTTTCGGGTCGGAGACCTTTCTTCAGACTCTTCAGTAGCTGGGACATTGTTGGCCGGTGTGGGCAGGTTGGGCCCAAAGGGCCTGTTTCCACACTGCATCACTCTATGACTGCAATGCAGAACCTTCTGCCTTTGAAAAAGCAACAAACCCGATCCAAAACCCATTCGCAAGTG
Organism: Malacoraja senta; assembly: GCA_038087875.1. Lineage (NCBI taxonomy): Eukaryota > Metazoa > Chordata > Chondrichthyes > Rajiformes > Rajidae > Malacoraja > Malacoraja senta. The sequence continues at coordinate 89,987,801 of CM075978.1, read as the reverse complement.
ACACAGGACTGAGTTTTCACAAGGATGTTAAGGCAGCACACTTTTGCCAGCTTATCGCGGAATTATTTTGAGCAACTTCTTTTTCCAATAGTCAAGTCTATGTCCTTCCAGTCAATTAAAATTGTACTCTCTACTCGTAGGATGGGGAAATGTTTGTTCTGGTTCCTCACATACGTCAAATAAAGGAGGAGTCAAAAGCCCACACTTTTACCTGCTGCGAATTCTCCAAGAAAGAAATAAGAGTCCATTAGTGAAGCCAAATGCAAATTGGGGGACAGCACCTCATATTTTGTTTGGGCAGCTTACAACCCAGCGGTATGAATATTGATTTCTCGAGCTTCAAGTAACTCTTGCATCCCCTCTCCCTCCCCGTCCCTCACCCACCCTAGTCGTCGTACTAGTTTCGCTGTCTTCCTGATGAGTTTCACTGTCTGTGTAACTCGTTAACGATTAGCCCACAGCCACAACGGACCATTGTGGTCTCCACCTTTCTTTGATCGTGGTTACCTTTTGCATATCTTTCACTCATTTGTTCTACATCTCTCTATATCACCGATTCTAGTTTCCCTTTCCCCTGACTCTCAGTCTTAAGAAGGGTCTAGACCAGAAACGTCACCTATTCCTTTTCTCCAGAGATGCCACCTGAACCGCTGAGTTACACCAGCTTTTTGTATCTATCTTAGGTAATCAGTCATAAAGTATTCATGAAGATAGGCTTGGAGGTGGCGGTAAATATTGCAGGTGAAGGACTTTGCAGTTGGAGCTGGTCTTCAAAAGAAAGAGAAAGGACAGGAAAATGTATCAATTGGACCAAAAGCGCAATGATAATGAATAATGAGCAAAGTAGTAACTATATGCTAATTGAAAAAAACTTACATATGTTGGAAATCTGAAATAAAATTGTAAACTTTGCAAATATTCAGCAGATCAGCAGCATATGTGGGAAGAGAAACAGTGTTAAGGCAGAACCTGCAACAGAAGTGCAGAAGTGAGAAATAAGTTGTTTTAAGTTGAGAAGTTGGTGGTGGTGGGGTTGGATAGGAAAGGGGAATATGTTTTATATGATGAGGCTAGAGTTGCCCAGACTTAGTTTACGGTAGACAAAAATGCTGGAGATACTCAGCGGGTGAGGCAGCATCTATGGAGCGAAGGAAATAGGCAATGTTTCTGGCCGAAACCCTTCTCCAGACTCCCGAAACGTCACCTATTCCTTCGCTCCATAGATGCTGCCTCACCCGCTGAGTTTCTCCAGCAATTTTGTCTACCTTCGATTTTCCAGCATCTGCAGTTCCTTCTTGAACAGGCTTAGTTTACTTTCGTTTAGAGATACAGTGCTGAAACAGGCCCTCTGGCCCACCGAGTCCGCACCGATCCCTGCACATTAACACTATCCTACACACGCTAGGGACAATTTTACATTTATGCCAAACCTGTACGCCTTTGGAGGAAACTAAAGATCTCGGAGAAAACCCACGCAGGTCACGGGGAGAAGGTACAAACTCCGTACAGACAGCACCCGTGGTCAGGATGGAACCAGGTCTCCGGCACTGTGAGGCAGCAACTCCACCGCTGCGTCACCGTGCCACCCATGTGTTTACAACACGTTTCTTTACAAATCACTTTCAAAATCCTCATTATTGTCTTCTTTTACTGAACCTTTGGCTACCTCTTCCAACAGCTTCTGCTTGGTCCTGCGCAAACCCAACTTAAAAATTGTGGAACACCCTCACGATAATAAACAATATGCGTAAGAGTACGTTTTTTTGACACACACGGTGGGTGGATGAAGGTTAAAAACACTCCCTTTCCCTCTTCCCCCCCTCCCCCGTTCCCCAAATAGACTCGCATCAATGTCTCTGCACCTACATTCCTTCCTCTAGCTTCACAATTTACCAATCCTTTTGTCTCACACCTTTTTATTTTCATGCCTGGCCTTTGTCCAACCCTCTGCACATCAAAGCCCCCCCCCCCCCCCATCTCTCTGTTCACCTCTTACCTCCCATGCTTTGTCAAGCTCCTCCTCTCTTCTCGCTTTCATCCTCCCTTCCCCCTCCTGTCATCCCCCTCTTCAGTCTGAAACGTCACCTATCCATGTTCTCCAGGGATGCTGCCTGACCGGCTAAGTTACTCCAGCACTTTGTGATAGACACAAATGCTGGAGAAACTCAGCAGGTGAGGCAGCATCTATGGAGCGAAGGAAATAGGCCAACTCTGTGTGTGTCTTTGTGGTTGTCAACCAGCTCCTGCTGCCTCACCCGCTGAGTTACTTTAGCACTGTGTTCACCTGCAGTACCCTGTTTCTACTTAAAAGCACCCACACTGTGTTAATTCAAGTTATATTATTGAAGCAGGTCCTCTTTTAATAAAATGGACAGCAATGAAAAATATTTGCATTTATAGTTAATACCTGATGTACTCACAGCTGTAGAATACACATTGTGGCCACCTGCGTTTTCTGCCCAGCAACCGCATCCATATACAGCTGCCTAAAACAAAATTCAGGAAATGTTTTGGAAAATTGTCTTTTTAAACTCCAAGAGATAGAGAAATGCACTAAATATGTTCAATTTTTCTATGAATATATTACTTATTATTGTCACTGTATGTCATGTATTGTCACGTAAGTGTCACTGTATGTCATGTTGTCACTTGTGGGTGGAGCACCAAGGCAAATTCCTTGTATATGAATACTTGGCCAATAAACTTATTCATTCATTCATTGTTATCAGGTATCAGAGTTTATGGGGAGAAGGCAGGAGAATGCGGTTTTGCAGGGAGAGATAGATCAGCCATGATGGATGGGCTTGTACGGTGTAGTAGACTGATGGGCCGAATGGCCTAATTCTGCTCCTATCACCTATGACCCGATTAACACCTTTGCAGTGAGATTCACAATTAGTTCTACTGTAGCGATCTCACTGTAATTTACAGTTTTGGGTTTAGTTTATTGTCATGTGTGCCGAGGTACAGTGAAAAGCTTTTGTTGCGTGCTAACCACAACAAACAGAGGCCACCATTACTGGCAAAATAAACTCCCAATCTACGCACCACGTTGATCACTACATCTCTGCACGTCATGTCACACGCATGCTTGCATCTGTACTTTTTTTATTCTTGAAGGGAGAGGGAAGAACAATGGACAATGGGGGGGGGGGGGGGGACAAAGGACAATGGAGACCTGGTGCGGGGGAACTGCTGTGGGGGTGGGGGGGAGACAAAGGACAATGGGGACCCGGCGCGGGGGAACTGCTGTGGGGGTGGGGGTGGGGGGGAGCAAAGGACAATGGGGACCCGGCGCAGGGGAACTGCTGTGGGGGTGGGGGTGGGGGAACAAAGGACAATGGGACACGGCGCAGGGGAACTGCTGTGGGGGTGGGGGGGAGACAAAGGACAATGGGGACCCGGCGCGTGGGAACTGCTGTGGGGGTGGGGGGACAAAAGGGGCGCGCTTTGTAACTTTGTCAGCTCCGTAGTTGGCTGCTATTTGTATACGTTGCGTACGCAAGCAAAGAATCTCACTGTGCTTAGTCGAGTGTTCCTATTCCCATAAAGAACATCAGTCTGAAGAAGGGTCTCAACCCGAAACGTCATTATCTATGTTCTGCAGGCATGATGCTGCCTGACCCGCTGAGTTACTCCAGCACTTTGTGTCTTTTTTGCAAATCCAGCATCTGCAGTTCCTTATTATATAGAACGTACTGCCTCCTTCCTTACTTACCACCCTCCTTTTTGATTCTTCGCATCTCCCTTCCTGGCACAGTGGAGCTGCAGATAGTACCGCTGCCTTACATCTGCAGCAACATCAGTTTGATTCTGACTCTGATGCTGTCTGTGTGGAGTTTGCATGATCTCCTTGTGACTGTGTACGCTACCCCAGGTTCTCCAATTTCCTCAACATCTTTAAGATGAGCTGGTTGCTGGTCAATATAAATGACTCCTGGTTGATGGCGTAATAAGGTCATAAGATAATAGGAGTAGAATTGGACCATTCGACCCATCAAGTCTACTCTGCCATTCAATCATGGCTGATCTACCTCTCCCTCCTAACCCCATTCTCCTGCCTTCACCCATAACCTCTAACAATCGTACTAATCAAGAATCTATATATCTCTGCCTTAAAAATATCCACTGATTTGGCCTCCACAGCCTTCTGTGGCAATGAATTCCACAGATCACCATGTCAGGCTTGTGTTAATGGGTATGAACGAGGAATAGATTACTTAGATTGTATCGGGAGCTAAATGGAGGAATGGGATTCCTTTTAAAGTTAACGCACTCATCGGGTGGAATAGTCTTTCGGAAATTTAAAATCTCTTCATTTACAAGGTTCTTTGTCCAACACTACCCGTCCCACCATCCCCATTCCTCCATCCACGGTTTTGCAACTCTCTGGCACAACTGTTCGTTTTTCCCACTATGTATAGAAACTTCTAGAAACATATGAGATATGGATTGGACATTCTTAAAGGATTGGACAGGCTAGATGCAGGAAAAATGTTCCCGATGTTGGGGGAGTCCAGAACCAGGGTCACACAGTTTAAGAATAAGGGGAAGGCCATTTAGGACTGAGATGAGGAAACACTTTTTCACCCAGAGAGTTGTTAATCTGTGGATTTCTCTGCCACAGAAGGCAGTGGAGGCCAATTCACTGGATGCATTCAAAAGAGTTAGATAGAGATCTTAGGGCTAGCTGAATCAAGGGATATGGGGAGAAGGTAGGAATGGGTTTATACTGATTGTGGATGATCAGCCATGATCATATTGAATGGCAGTGCTGGCTCGAAGGGCCGAATGGGTCGACTCCTGCACCTATTTTTCTATGTTTTTATGTTTCTATGTGAGTATAACGATGTCATTTTGTATTTCGTTTAATACAAGCACAATGCAATTTTGTTTTCCTCTCAATGCAGCAAAAAGGCAACTTCTATAAAGCAGCCAAATCTCTCTCTAAACCATATCTGTACACCTGTTTGGCCATGCCTGATACAATAAGTCACGGGGACGAAAAAAATTAACAATGACCGCCACTTTATAGAGCAGACATGATTGAATGTGGAGTAGACCTGATGGGCTGAATGGCCTAATTCTGCTCCTATCACTTATGAGTTTATATATTCACAAATACAATAACGCAAATAGTAAATACTTATAGGACCAGACAAAATTTCAAATATTTGATCTTTTTTTAAAAATCATCTACAAACCAGACAGATAGTGAAAGGCCTGGATGGAGTGAATGTGGAGAGGATGTTTCCAGTAGTGGGAGAGTCTAGGACCAGAGGCCACTTTTTACACATGCAAGAAAGAGGTTAACTGTAGTTCTGTGTCATCTGTATGCCTGTGGTCTCCATTTACCTGGCAACAACTGAAATCATGACTTTGTTTTGTGCTAGCAGCTGAAGTCAATTAAAACAAAACATTTACACAATGATATTAAAAAAATGTCAAATCAGACAAGATGCAATATTTTTTTCCAAAATTCAAAACAAACCGCCTCAAGGAAAAATTAAAAAAAAATAGGGCTAAGAAGATGCACCCAGCAAGGATCAATTCATATCACTACATCAATGTATTCTGAAACCAAACCATCAGCAAGTTGAACTGGTACTTGGGAAGGAAAGGTTAGGAGGGATATGGGCCAAATGCAAGCAGGTGGGACTATTGTAGATGGGGCGTTTAGGTCGGCATGGGCAAGTTGAGCAAGCTGACAATCACGTTAGGCAGTCGATACTTTGCTCGTCAGCACTGCCTACATCACATGAGAGAATAACAAAATATTTGCCCAAAGTACAATATTTATTTCACATTGCTCTCAATGCATTTGTTCATACGAAAAATGAATATGCTTCATTTTTATGGGAAAGAGGCAGCCAGCATCATCACAGACCCACACCTTCTCCCCCCCCCCCCCCCACCCCCCCGGCCATGCTCTCATCTCACTCGTTCCATCGGAAAGAAAATACAGGAAAACCGTGACCATCAGGTGCATGAATAGCTTTTTCCCGACAATATCAGCTCCTTGAACATTTCCCGACACTTCTCTTCTTCGTAGGCCCCCCTTCGGTCATGGACAGCCACCCCACGGTCCTTGACAGATTTGGGTCAGGATCCAGTGGCATGGAGTCCAAGACGACCGGAGACCCTTTTCTGCTGCAGCCTTCATCCGCCTTCCCAGCCATTGTGACTCTCCACTAAGGTCAGCCATCGTCCTCCGCCTGTTCCACCGTTGAGGTCTTGGTTGGATTGCTCTTTGTCAGGGACCTCCCCCTCGACCTCACCGCCATGGGTGGCCCTACCAGGAGCATAGCTCCAGACGGCATCGCTCTCAGGATCTCAGGTCCACACAAATTTTTTTTGATTTTTTCTTAGTCAGTTTTATTATTATTTTCACGTGTACTAAAGTACAGTGAAAAGCTTTTTGTTGCGTGCTATCCAGTCAGCGACAGACTGTACAAGGTTACAATCAAGTCATCCATAGTATACAGATACAGGACAAAGGGTATGTTTAGTGCAGGATAAATTCCAGTAAAGTCCGATTAAAGATGGCTCGAAAGTCACCAACGGGGTAGATGGGAGGTCAAGACCGCTCTCTAGTTGATGAGTGGAGGGTTCAGTTTATAATATATTGTAGGGCCAGACAGCACGAAAAACAGGCCCTCCAGCCCAACTTGACCCTGCCGACCAAGATGCCCCACCTGCACTAGTCCCACCTGCCCGTGTTCGGTCCATAGATGTATCTATGACTATTTATGTGTATTGTGTTACAGGTCTGATATGCTGCTGCAGGGTAAGAATGTCATTGTTCCATTGTAATTACTTGGAACAATGCAGTTCTTCTGCAGTTGTATAGGGCTCTGGTGAAACCACATCTGGAGTATTTTGTACAGTTTTGGTCTCCTAATTTGAGGAAGGACATCCTTGTGATTGAGGCAGTACAGCGTAGGTTCACGAGATTGATCCCTGGGATGGCGGAACTGTCATATGAGGAAAGATTGAAAAGACTAGGCTTGTATTCACTGGAGTTTAGAAGGATGAGGGGGCATCTTATAGAAACATATAAAATTATAAAAGGACTGGACAAGCTAGATGCAGGAAAAATGTTCCCAATGTTGGGCGAGTCCAGAACCAGGGGCCACAGTCTTAGAATAAAGGGGAGGTCATTTAGGACTGAGGTGAGAAAAAACTTTTTCACCCAGAGAGTTGTGAGTTTATGGAATTCCCTGCCACAGAGGGCAGTGGAGGCCAAGTCACTGGATGGATTTAAGAGAGAGTTAGATAGAGCTCTATGGGGCTAGTGGAGTCAAGGGATATGGGGAGAAGGCAGGCACGGGTTATTGATAGGGGACGATCAGCCATAATCACAATGAATGGCGGTGCTGGCTCGAAGGGCCTCCTCCTGCACCTATTTTCTATGTTTCTATGTTTCTATTACCTGACAATTAAACACTCTTGACTTGGATTGAGGGCAATGGTAAAAAATATATTTAGCATGTCAATACAAATATCACACAAATGAAACAAGCAAAATTACCTGGCCAACTCTTCCTGGATGTTTCATCGCTAAGCCTCCACTTGAAACGGCGGCAGCCACGTTCCCTTCATGGTCCACCACGACTGCCCCAACAGTATCAAGTGAAGCCGTGACGTTGGTCTAAAAATTAAATAAAAACACCATCAGATGAAGTACTTAACCGGAGGCTCTTTTAAGCCAAAATAGCATGTTATTAACCCGCAGGATGAAGAAAAAAACTGAATTAATAACAGTTTTATTAATCCCAAATGTTCCAACGCACTTTCCAGGCAATGGAGTAATTCTGAGCTGTGCCAGTGAATTAAAGCAGGACAAACGCACAAACTAATTTGCACAAACCAGAACCAACAAACAGCACCGCGATAAACAATCAAATCATCTATCTTAGTAGCGTCGAGTGAAATGCAAGAGTAAGACAAGAAACACAATTACTTTTGCTTCTTCAAATAGAACTGCAGGACATTTAAATCCATGAGGGCAGAGGGATTATAATTTATCTTCTGTAAATTGGTGTTAACTATCTACACCACCCTCAATGAATGTATAATTGAAGTCCATCTTCTGAAGTCACGTCCAATCATTGAACCAAGCAGCCATAAACATTGAATGTACTCAATTCAAGTACAGCAAAGCTCCTCTTTTAAAGAATCACAGCCTTTTTGTCGTTTGAGTGAAGGCTTTTACTGTTGGGAAATGGATATAAAGCTTTGGAACTATGATAAGATTTTAATCTAAATTTCATGACTAAATACTTTAATATCAAGTGCACCAAACATTCATTTCCAGAAGGCAGATATATAGTTTAGTTTGGAGATTCAGTGCGGAAACAGGCCAATCGGCCCACCGAGTCCACACCGACCAGCAGTCCCTCATCCCCTTACCCACAAAATGCTGGAGTAACTCAGCGGGACAGGCAGCATCTTTGGAGAGAAGGAATGGGTGACATTTCGGGTTGAGATACTTCTTTAGACTGACCTACACACCCTGTATCCCCAATGTAGTATAACGTTAATTAGCCTTTTGATATCAAAATTAGTTAATTTATTTTAACACTGTTCTTCAAAAGCAATTCTCTCGTGACTTTTAATTTCTAATACCAAGATGGTCAATCTGATGACAGCAGTGAAACAAAGGCGCTCGTTCAAATCTAGAAGAGTTACGTTCATAGATCCAGCTATCTCTTTGACATGAAGTGTTCCTTTTCTAGAATTATTCAATTCTCGTACACAGCAAAACACATTTTAAACTAATATTTATGAGGATGTAAGTTAGAAATCGGAACAAACACTCAAGGTTCATAAGATCATAAGTGATTGGAGCAGAATTAGGCCATTCGACCCATCAAGTCTACTCCGCCATTCAATCATGGCTGATCTATCTCTCCCTCCTAACCCCATTCTCCTGCCCGCTCCCCATATCCCGTAAGTTACGACACAATTTATCACCAAAAACAATGTCATCACTCTGATTTTCATTTTGAATTATTTCTGGAGACTGAAAATCCGGATATATGATGGAAGACACAACGTGCTGGAGTAGCTCATTAAGTCGGGCAGCATCTCAGGAGAACACAGACAGGCAAAGTTTCGGGTCAGGACCTTTCTTCAGACTGATCACAAATCAGACGTCCCGACCCCAGAAACGTCCCCTATCCACGTTCTCTTGAGATGCTGCCTGATCCGCTGAGTTACTCCAGCGCTCTGTGGCTTCTTTTGTAAATCAGCATCTGCAGTTTCTAGTTTCAGGGCCAGAGGGGTTGGGAGCCTGAGGGAGCAGTAATTTTGGCCCAGTATGTGATTAGGGATTGTCTAACAATTATGAGAGTCAAGGGGAAGCAACATAAGCCAGGGAAACAATCCTGAAAGGGATGCAGAAACAGAGATCTGGCTGTACATGTACGTGTGACGAAAGTAGTTATAAAAGCGTGAGGGAACATTAACTTTATAAAAGAGATTGAGCACAGGAACAAGAAAGTCATGATGTATTTTTATAAGCGGCTCTTTCATCTACAAGGAAGTATTGGGTATCTCAGATTTGTGTACTGGCAGCACATAGATGCATATAAATAGCAGAGGGAACTCACCATCTCATAATCCATCAGCCCCGAAGATAGGCACAAAATGCCGGAGTAACTCAGTGGGTCAGGCAGCATCTCTACAGAAAAGGAATGGGTGACGATTTGGGTCGAGACGCTTCTTCAGACCCACCTGCTCTTCCATGCACCTCCTGCCCCAGGAGGGCGTGCAATTCCAATGCTGGTCCCATTAGGACTGGACTGAAGCAATTCATCCTGTCTTCAGGGACAGACAAGTAGAAACAGAGAATCCCTGAAGCAACACACTTGGAAGTGTGCGAGGAAGGAGATTTATCAGAATATGTACCAAGGAACTGCAGATGCTGATTTACACCGAAGATAGACACAAAATACTGGAGTAACTCAGCGGGACTGGCAATATCTTCAGAGAGAAGAAGGAATGGGTGACGTTTCGGCTCAAGACCCTTCTTAAGACACACCTACACATCCTGAATCCCCATATAGTACAATGTACATTAGTCTTTTGATATCAAAATTATAGACTCTGAAGAAGTCTCAGATTCCAAAGAAGGGTCTCGACCTGAAACGTTACCCATTCCTTCTATCCAGAGATGCTGCCTGTCCTGCTGAGTTACTTCAGCATTTTGTGTCTATCTTTATCAGAATAATAATTCCAGATCTTAGGGACCAACAAGAATGGATAGAGAAGACAGGAACAAAATGCTGGAGTAATTCAGGCAACATCTCTGGAGAAAAGGAATAGGTGACGTTTCGGGTTGAAACCCTTCTTCAGAGCCTATGATTGTCCTCCTCGGAGTAGAGAAGGTCGAGGGAGATCTAATACAGGTATTTGAAATCGTGATGGACACAATAGTTTTGGGGGAAAAACATGCCCATTGACAGAAGGATCCAGTGCTTGAATGGCAAAAGAACCAGACGGACACGTGACGAAGTCTATGTCCCGACCCAAAACATCGTCTATCCATGTCCTCCAGAGATGCTGCCTGACCCGCTGAGTTACTCCAGCATTTTGTTTCTTAAAAAAAAAGAATAAACCAAAAATTCAACATTTTTGGGCGGACTTTTTGAAAAATTATTTCTGAAGTTATCAATATCCAACTGGACCCAGAGCCAAAATTAAAAATATTAGGATTATCAGAACATACCACAAACTTTACGATAAGTCAGAGACAATTTCTTGATTACAGTCTAATAACTGCGAAAAAATTAATACTAAAATTGTGGAATAACACCAGCAGCCCCCACAATTAAAATGTGGATTACGGAAATGACTGACACCTTGCATTTGGAAAAAATAAGATTTGTCTTAATTGACAAACCAGAATTTTTTGTTAGAATATGGTCTCCATTTATTGAATTCTTGAAAAAGTGAATTGGTTTAACACAAAATCAGGGTTGAAACCTGAGTTTGGGATTGGATGAATAGTTATACTCAACATTTCCCGGATCTATCTCCATAATCTTGTTATTGGTAGTTGCCTTTTGCGTCTCCTTTTTTTCTCTATTACTTTCTCTCATCTTTTTCTCCCTTTATCTTAATTCTTTAAAAAAAAAAACTGAAGCTATGTAAGAATTCTGTAATTAAATTGTCGCTTACTATTAATTGTATACATGCTTCTAAGAAAAATAATTTAAAAAAAAGAATAAACCAGTATCTGTAATCCCTTGTGTCTACGCTCTTTCCTTTATTTTTATACAAAGTGAAGGAGTGCTTGGGCTGATTGTGGGACTGTTCCAAAGGAGTAGCTGTGATCATTTTAGGGCAATATTGAGGGAGTGCCTCGGGCAATGTTGGATGAACTGGCATCTGCAAAACCCAGCATGCGCAGGAGAATAGAGAGTTTTACTATGAGCGGACAAAAAAAGTTAAATGGAAAGCAAAAAAAAAAAAAGAAAACCTTGCAAACCTTCAACTCAAGAGTTATACCTAGTCCTGGTTACATCCAGTTAAAGTACAGGATTGAGCTCTGCACTACGGATATATTCCTCATGGAATGTAGATGAAAGGGGAAAAGTAATTGAGTTGTTTATAACAATTAAAGGAGTTGGGAGGGTTGATAAAGGGAAATTATTTTCTCTTGGGAGTCTAGAACAGGAGGCCATGACCTTAAAATTAGATTTAAGCTATTCAGTCATGACAGCAGGAAACAATTCTAAACACAGCGGATAGTGGAGTGCGCCCTCATCCTCCAGAAAAAATAGACACTAGTGAAGTGAGGTCAGATAAAAATGTATTGAAATTTTGAAAGGCATGAATTTTAGGATTTTGGGGTCAAAAAGGGGAGATGAAGTGAAAACACAGATCAAGCGTGATCTAAATGCAAGGCAGAACTACACACAGGACTGAGTGGCCTACTCATATTCTGCTGCTCTGAGAATAGCAAGGACTGTCTTTCTTCTTCTAAATCTAATTGTGCTGCTATAATTTGTTTGGAACTTCTTTGAAGGACCCCATGCCCCCTGCTAAATTAACAACAGAAAAACAAACCTGTTCACCTTTGAGTCTTCTTTTTGCCAAAATTGAATGAATTCTGACATACACAGTGAATGGCAAGGTTCTTGGGAGTGTGTTGAACAGAGAATTCTTTGAGTTCAAATATATAGTTCTCTGAAAATTGGAAAAAAAAGGTTGACAGTGTGATGAGGAAGCATATGGCTTGCTGGGCTTCTTTGACCATGCCACTAAGTCCAAGAGATGAGATATCATGTTACTGCTGTGAAAAAAAAACTCTGCTTAGGCTGCAGATGGTGACGTATGGATTTTTGATCACCACACTAAAGGAAGGACATAATTAAACTGGAGTAGGATGCAGAAAAAATTCACAAGGATGTTGCCTGGATTGGAGGACTTGGGAGAGATTGGATAGGCCAGGTGTGTATGAAGGAACTGCAGTTGCTGGTTTAAACCAAAGATAGACACAAAATGCTGGAGTAACTCAGCGGGACAGGCAGCATCTCTGGAGAGAAGGAATGGGTGGCGTTTCAGCTCTGAAGAAGGGTCTCTACCCGAAACGTCGCCCGTTCCTTCTCTACAGAGATGCTGCCTGTCCTGCTGAGTTACTCCAGCATTTTGTGTCTATTTTTGGATAGGCTAGGTCTGTTTTCTCTGGAGCAAAGGAGGTTGCAAGGTGGTGTGATAGAGCTTTGTAAAATGATGTGAAGAAGGAAGTTTGAATAGCATTGACTCGTGCAAAGATTTTAATGTCAAAAGTGCAGCAAGCAAAATATTTTCAGTACAAAATGCAGCTAACCAATGGACATTTCTAAAGTATACTCAATGTTGTAAATGTTAATATCCTGCAGATTAATACAGAAAGACAATAGACAATAGGTGCAGGAGTAGGAAGACTGTTTGTGTCCACCATTGTGAAGACAAATCCAAAGTACCTGTTCAACCCGTCTGCCATTTCCTTGTTCCCCATAATAAATTCACCCTTTTTAGTCATCAAGGGTCCAACTTGGGTCTTAACTAATTTTTTCCTCTTCACATACTTGAAGAAGTTTTACTATCCTCCTTTATATTCTTGGCTAGCTTACCTTCATACCTCATCTTTTCTCCCCGTATTGCCTTTTTGTTATCTTCTGTTGCTCTTTAAACGTTACCCAATCCTCTGGCTTCCCGCTCTTCTTTGCTACGTTGTACTTCTTTTCTTTTATTTTTTATACTGTCCCTGACGTCCCTTGTCAGCCACGGTCGCCCCTTACTCCCCTTGTAATCTTTCTTCCTCTTTGGAATGAACTGATCCTGCACCTTCTGTATTATTCCCAGAAATACCTGCCATTGTTGTTCCATTGTCATCCCTGCTAGGGTATCTTTCCAGTCAACTTTGGCCAGCTCCACCCTCATGGCTCCATAGTCCCCTTTGTTCAACTGTAATACTGACATTTCCAATTTATCCTTCTCCCTCTCAAATTGTAGATTAATACAAGAATACCGGATAAATTTGAGATAAAATCATTGAACAACAAAAATAGAAAGGAAAGTTTGTCTCAGCTAAGAAACATGTACTCTTCCATCTAAAACTCAACCATAATTAATTGTAAAAATACTTAGAATACTGAATTATGAACAGTAGATGGAATTTCTCTGTATTTATTTCCATTGTGATCTGTTACTTTGGGGCAATAGCAAAATGTACGGTAATTGCTTAGACAGAAAGACTGTTAGATCGTCAACTGCCCAACTCAAACATCCCCATCTACTGGCTAGAAAAATAATTGCAATTGCAGTAACTCAAGAGGTAGTGGATAGTTATCAAGGACACTGCATATGAGGGTTGCTGTGACAGATAAATATTTTTGGCTTCACTGTACATCCATTTAATATCATCTTTTAAGCATGTTAAATAGATGTTGAGCAAACTGCATTCACAGACATTTCATATATTAACGATGAAGAGTTGACACTGCCAGTACATTTCTAGATGGCAAATATATAATGTACTAGAGAGGATGAGAAAACAAACAAGCACTCCGTTTCTAAGCAATGAGCAGAAACTCACAATGGATTGACATTTATACCAGTGGCTTACTGCAAGTAACCAGAGCCTTTATATTTCCCCAAAATAAGCTTCTACTTCAGGGTGGAAACGGCACGGTGGCGCAGCGGGAGAGTTGCTGCCTTACAGCGCCAGAGACCCGGGTTCGATCCTGACAACGGGTGCTGACTGTATGGCGTTTGCACGTTCTCCCCGTGACCTGCGTGGGTAGAAACATAGAAAATAGGTTGCAATCTCCCACCCCAACAGGGCACTGATTCTGGATGATCAGCCAGGATCGTATTGAATAGCCCTTTGAGCCAGCACCGCCATTCAATATGATCATGGCTGATCATCCAGAATCAGTGCCCTGTTGGGGTGGGAGATCGCAACCTTCACGTGGTCCGCCCTGATTCGACGAATGCTATCAACCTGGTGTACACAATCAAATAAGATCAAATAGAACAAGTTGTCCTACAACTTTAGGCTGCGCACGCCATGCGCAAGAAGAAGTGCCCTGTTCCTGCTTTCTCCCCATATCCCTTGATTCCGTTAGCCCAAAGAGCTATATCTAACTCCCTCTTGAATACATCCAGTGAATTGGCCTCCACTGCCTTCTGTGGCAGAGAATTCCACATTTACACAATTCTCTGGCTGAAAAAGTTTTTCCTCATCTCAGTCCTAAATGGCCGACCCCTTATTCGTAAACAGTGACCCCTGATTCTGGACTCCCACAATATGAGGAACATTGTTCCTGCATCTAGCCTGTCCGATCCCTTAAGAATTATATATGTTTCTATAAGATCCCCTCCCATCCTTCCAACTTCCAGTGAATAAAAGCCCAGTCAATCCATTCTTTCATCATATGTCAGTCCTGCCATCCCGAGAATTAACCTGGTGAAATTATGCTGCACTCCCTCAACAGCAAGAATGTCTTTCCTCAAATTTGGAGACCAAAACTGCACACAATACTCCATGTGTGGTCTCACCAGGGCCCTGTACAACTGCAGTAGGACCTTCTTGCTCCTCCACTCAAATCCTCTCGCTATGAAGGCAAACATGCCATTAGCTTTCTTCACTGCCTGCAGTACCTGCATGCTTACTTTCAGTGACTGATGTACAAGGACACCTAAGTCTCGTTGCACCTCCCCTTTTCCTAATCTGACACCATTCAGATAATAATCTGCCTTCTTGTTCTTGCCACCAAAGTGGATAACCTCACATTTATCTGTCATGCATCTGCCCACTCACCCAACCTATCTAAGTCACCCTGCAGCCTCATTGCATCCTCCTCGCAGCTCACACTGCTACCCAGCTTTGTGTCATCAGCAAACTTGGAGATGTTTCATTTAATTCCTTTGTCTAAATCGTTAATATTTATTGTAAACAACTGGGGTCCCAGCACTGAGCCTTGCGGCACCCCACTAGTCACTGTCTGCCATTCTGAAAAAGACCTGTTAATTCCTACTCTTTGCTTCCTGCCTGCCAACCAGTTCTCTATCCATGTCAATACCCTACCCCCTTTTTTTTTTAAATAAAAAATTCATCCTGCATAAAAGTACATTGTAATATCTCAGAATTTTCATGATTCCGACAACATTATGTGAGTACCAGTGTGTCTGATGAACACAAAAGAGTTGCAAAAGTAGTTTCTGTCCAAACAAATTTACATTTTAGTTGAAGATCAAACTTATTCCATCCAAACCAATTGCTAAAAAGCAGCTTAATTGGAGAATTTTCCAATGTATAATTTGTTTAGTAATCGTAAATTTTGCATTCAGCAAAACTTTGCTTAAAATGGACTATTATGGGCAGCAGTGGCTTGAATTTTGACTATCAGTGCTGTCTGCATGTGGTCTGTTTTTTCATGTGACCACAGGGGTTTCCTCCAGGTGGTCTGGCTTTCTCCCATATCACAAAATACACCACGCTGGTACCTAGGTTGGCCACTGTAAATTGCATTTGATTTCCAGTTTCCTCCCGCACTCCAAAGACTTGCAGGTTTATAGATAATTGGCTTGGTGTAATTGTAAATTGTCCTTAGTGTGTGTACGATAGTGTTAGTGTGTGGGGATCACTGGTCGGTGCGGACACGGTAGGCCGAAGGGCCTGTTTTGACGCTGTATCTCTAAACTAAATGAAAAAGCACAAAGAGCTGGTGGAACATCTGGTCAGGCAGCATCTGTGGTGGGAATGGGCAGATGAATTTTTGGGTCAGGACCCTTCTTCTACTTTTGGATGATAGTATCCAGTAGTAACTGATTAGGATATAAACTAGAATGAGCCATATCGCCTAAATGGAGGATTAATAATACATCAAAAAATACTGTTACATCACATCAATAGTGTAGATTGGTTTATGCATGGCAACCAATCATAATAGGTTAGCATCACTAACCCCACTTTACTGTATCATTTATATTAACACCCACTTCCTATACTGCACAGTTCTGCAAGCAGTCAGGATGCTCTGACAACTAACGATCTACTGTACTGCTATAGTCTGCACATTGCCTGGCTCATCTGGAAAACAATAACAGTTACGTGCGGTTGCTGTTCATCGATTTCAGCTCCGCCTTCAACACAGTCATCCCCCAACACCTGGTGAATAAACTCGGCGAAATAGGCATCAGCACCCCACTATGCAACTGGTTACTGGACTTCCTCACCGACAGACCACAGACAGTAAGAGTTGGCAAAAACTCATCAGAGACCACCATCATGAACACCGGGGTCCCACAGGGATGTGTGCTGAGCCCTCTGTTATTCACGCTGATGACACATGACTGTTGTGCCAAACACAATTCGAACCACATCATCAAGTTCGCAGATGACACAACAGTGGTGGGCCTCATCAGCCACGATGACGACTCAGCCTACAGAGAGGAGGTACAACAACTCATCAACTGGTGTGACATCAATAACCTTCAACTCAATGTCAATAAAACAAAAGAAATAACTGTGGACTTCAGGAAGAAACAGACAGCACACACCCCACTCACCATAAATGGCAGTGCAGTGGAGTCTGTGAAAACCACCAAGTTCCTGTAAAGTCTGTGAAAACCACCAAGTTCCTGGGAGTGCACATCACAGATGATCAGACATGGTCCACCAACACCATCTCCCTAGTCAAGAAAGCACAGCAACGCCTCCACTTCCTTCGACGGATGAGGAGAGCCGACCTCCCCCCTTCTGCCCTCACCACTTTTTACAGGGGTGCCATTGAGAGCATTCTTACCAGCAGTCTCTCAGTCTGGTATGGCAGTTGCTCTGCTGCTGACCAGAAGGCCCTACAGAGAGTGGTGAGGACAGCGGAGAAGATCACTAGATCACCCCAACCAGCAATCCAGGACTTATACCCATCTCGCTGTCGCAAGAGAGCAACCAATATCATCAAAGACACCACCCACCCAGCACACAAACTGTTCACCCTCCTACCATCCGGCAAGCGCTACTGCAGCATGCGGAGCAAAACCACCAGATTCAAAAACAGCTTTTTCCCTCAGGCCATCAGACTACTCAACACACTCAAGAAAATTCCATGAACATTACACAAACAAAGACCAACTGACTGTCAAATTAACTTTAACTCAATGTCTGCAGTATGCTATTTGCACTTTTCTATATTGCACCTTTTATTATTGCACCTTAATAACATACCTCAAAATTTTACTACACTCTGGCACACTGTGAATATTTTATATAATGTATATGTCCATTGTCTATCTTTATTGGTATATTGTCTGTCTGTGTTATAAATATTACTTGCACATTGGAGTATGGGGAAACGCAATTTCAATCCTCTGTGTAACTACTTGTTGCATTATTTGAATTGACAATAAAGTTTACTTTACTTTACTTACTTTGATTAAAGATGATCTTGGATTATATATCGTGTGATTCTCTTGTTTACAAATAGGATGCAAAATCTGTAGTTTCGATGCAACCAATTGAAATAATGCATTAGTAATCCCAGCAACAATCCAATGCATTCAGAATGTGGAAACAAGGAACTGCAGATGCTGGTTTACCGAATAGTGAAAGGACTGGATAGCATGGATATGGAGAGGATGTTTCTAGTGGGAGAGTCCAGGACCAGTGGCCATACACAGCCTCAGAATAAAAGGACGTACCTTTAGAAAGGAGAAGAGCAGGAATATATTTCGTCAGAGGGTGGCGAATCTGTGGAATTCGTCGCCAGACGGCTGTGGTGGCCGTCAATGGGCATTTTTTAAAGTGGCGATTGGCAAATTAGTATGGGTGTCAAAGGTTATCGGGAGAAGGCAGGAGAATGGAGTTGACAGGGAATGATAGACCAGCCATGAATGAATGGTGGAGTAGATTCGATTGGCTAAATGGCCTAATTCTGCTCATATGACTTATGAAAGACACAGTGTTGGAGTAATTTAGCTGATCCGGTAGCATCCTTGGAAAACATGGATAGATTATGTTTCCAGTCTGAAGACGAATCCCGACTCAGAACATCACCTATCCATGTTCTCCAGGGAAGCTGTCTGACCTGCAGATTTACTCCAGGTCTTTCATTCATAAGTACTAGAGACAAAGCTTCTTTCAGTCTCCTATTTATGTTCACTAAAAATATTTAAATGTAACCTTTACACAAGGTGTACTTCTTCAGTTCTTTCTTTCTGAAATCTAATGCCTGGAAATGGGCACTCAACCTCGAAGAATATGCAACAGTAAACTTTTAAGCTAATAAATCTTTTAAAGTTATAAACTGCACAAGTCTCAACGAAGGGTAAGCTGTGGTGAGCAAAGCTCAATCATGCCAAAAGTCCACAAATTTCTCCTATTAAAGTAAGTAAGTAAAGTATCCTTTATTGTCATTCAGACATTTCAGTCTGAACGAAATTGTATACCTTGCAGTGATAACATAGAATAAAATAACAAAACACACACTTAACACAGTTTAACATCCACCACAGTGAGTCTACCAGGCACCTCCTCACTGTGATGGAAGGCAAAAGTCTTAAAGTCCTTGTCTCTTCCCTCCTCGTCTCTCTCTGCGTTGAGGCGATCCAGCTTTCGATGTAGGGACCCCGCCGGGTGATGGTAAGTCCAGCGGCCGCATCCGAGCTCCGCGAATGGGCTGGTTCAAACTCCGTGGCCCGGGGCGGTCGAAGTTGCCACCCTCCAGTCCAGCGGACGAAGCTGTCGTTGCGGGAGCTCCGGAGAACCGGTCACCAACCTGGGACCTGCGAGCTCCCGACGTTATCGTCCACTGGGCCGGCGGCCCAGTGGACCAAGCAATCTTGGTGCACGTGGAAACCAAGCTGATTCTTCCACAGCACGGTGGTGGCGCAACGGTAGAGTTGCTGCCTGACAGCGCCAGGGACCCGGGTTCGATCCTGACGACGGGTGCTGTCTGTACGGAGTTTGTACGTTCTCCCTGTGACCTGTGTGGGTTTTCTCCGTAATCTGCGGTTTCCTCCCACACTCCAAAGATGTACAGATTTGTAGGTTAATTGACTTGGGAAAATTGTCACTCGTTTGTAGGATGATGTTACTGTGGACGCCAAAGAGCCAAAGGGCCAAAGGGCCTGCTTCCACGCTGTATCTCTAAACTAAGCTTTAAAAAAACGTAACCTCCAGCTTGAATTCTTGCACATGCATGCCTAAATGAGACTTGATGCCAAAACAATAAATACAGGGTAAACTTCAGCCCTGAAGGAGATTGTACTGCTGCATCCAATCTCATAACATAGAAGTTTATTCAGTCAGATCTGGTTATGCACCTTTCTTGCTCGCTGTAAATAAGTAATCTACACAATCTGAAGTTCAAGATCATCTTAATCAGTACCCTTATATAACGGTACAGCAGGTCGTTAGTTGTTAGTTCATCGTTACCGCTTCCAAGACTGACCAGTGTAGGAAGTGGGTGTTAGTATGAATCATACAGTAAGGTGGGGTTAGTGTTGCTATTTCTACTATGATTGGTTCACATGCAATAACCAATCTACATCCTTCCCCATAAAGAGCAAATATAGTTAAACACACATGCAGCTAGAATTCAAACATACTCGCCATATCTGTCAGGCGGTCTACTAATACGGCCCAAACGCGTACGGACCAAGCCCTCTCCCCCTTGTTGAAAAATTTGCGGTGACCATACTGAGGCCGCGACTAGTTCCCAGAATGCGGGAACTCCTCGCGACCATGAAGGAGACTCACCAGAGGCCATGTGGCGAGCGCAGAGTCTCCTGCACTCGCCTAAAAAGTGGGACAGGCCCTTGAGTCCTGCATTTTTTAGTTTTATCTTTGAATGACAAAAGTAATGGGTGATGATGGACTGAGAATAAATGGATATACTGTAGCAAATGATCTATCTAGAGGATACACAGAGGGAGATGATCAAAAACTGAGCAGAGAAAGAAAAAGGCAGCAGTGCTGGATCAAATATACACACATGAAAGAAACAAACCACTGCAGATGCTGGAAAGCTGAAATACAAACAGAGAACCCCGGAGATCCCCAACAGGTCAGACAGCGTCCATGGAGACAGATACAGAGCAGATGTTTCAGGTTTGACGGTCATTCAGTGGAACAATCAGATTCAGACAAACATTGTTATCTGATGTTGTTGAATTCAGCGTTAGATCCCAGAGGCTGCAATGAGATGATATTCTTCACGCTGATCTGGACTTTAGTGTTAGCGATGAAAGGCAGTGGTGAGACTGGGAGATGGATGCTGATTCTCCTGCTCTAAAATGTAAAGGGGGCTGTCCCACTGAGGCGACCTAATCTGCGAGTTTAGACGAGTTTGCCCTCGACTCAAACTCGCAGCATGGTAGACACGAGGTCGTATGAGGTGGCTGGAACTCTCCTTCATGCTCGAGGGAGGTTCCTGCATACTCATGGCCTCAGCTAGGTCGCGGGAAATTTCTCAGCATGTTGAAACATTTTCCGCGAGTAAAATTTGGTCGGCATGGTTCTTTTTGACTCGTAGTGCAGTGGAGTGGGGTCGCTATTTAGTTACAGGCAGTCGAGGTAGCCGTAGGCAATCACCTTCGCTGACCGGGCATTTTGATTGGCTCATTGGAGTTTTTAGGACCCAGGGAAAACCAACCGATAGGTTAAATGCCCGTTAAACGTCATTACACTTCTTAAACGTGTCTCCACTCCTTCTCCCCCTCTCTCCCCCCCCCACCCCCCACCCCCCACCCCCAAAGAACTTACCGTACACTGTGCAGCTGTCTTTTACCTTCCTCTTCATCGCGGGTGTGAATTTCAGACAGCGCTCCCCCGCTTTCCCTGGCTCCCGCATTTGCGATGTGTTTGTGTGTGTGTGTGTGCGCGGTCGGTCGATCCAGCTCGCGGTTTCAACGCGGACGGTCGTTCCAGCTCGAGGTTTTCCCAGGCGAGTGCCCACTAGAGCTTGAAGGTCGAAGACAGTCTTCTTAACTCGCGGATTAGGTCACCGCAGTGGGACAGCCCCTTAAAGGATGTTAGATTTCAAAGTTGTGATGAACTGCCATCAATCCAAAACATCCCTCCAGAGGTGTCACCTTCAGGCATTTTGTTTTCATTTTAGTTTTCTAGCCTCTTTCCCCAAATAAAATGTCAGTAACAAGTTGCAAATCTTTTTTTGATTCAACTTAGAAGGCAGAAAAGGTTTATGCCACGAAACAATTATGATCAATGATTATCGTCTGTAAATACAGTAAAGATCAGTCACGCGGCCACGGTGGTGCAGTGGTAGAGTTGCTGCCTTACAGCGCTTGTAGCACCAGAGAACCGGGTTCGATCCTGACTACGGGTACTGTCTGTATGAAGTTTGGACGTTCTCCCCGTGACCTACGTGCATTTTCACTGAGATCTTCGGTTTCCTCCCACGCTCCAAAGACGTACAGGTTTGTAGGTTTATTGGCTTGGTGTAAGTGTAAACTGTCCCCATTGTGTGTAGGAAAGTGTTAATGTGCGGGGATCGCTGGTCGGTGTGGACTCGGTGGGCCGAAGGGCCTGTTTCCGTTCTGTATCTCTAAACAAAAGATGGTGTTCTCTTCAGGTTTGCCTCTTCAGTTGAAATTGTACCCACTTTTTTTTTCTCTTTTAACTGCCCATCTCGCACCCGTCATATCTCCCTCAGTGAGGCAATGTTGAAGTCAAAGCGTTTGAGTTCCTAACTTATAGCATCACAGTCGTGTTTTCTAGTCTGTTGCCGTCGGGATCATCGACGAGGGTTCTGACATCGTTTAGGCCCAAATTTAACACCGTTGAAAATAAGTTGGCTGTGTGTGGTTCCCTTTGTGTGTGGTTCCCTTCGACATGGGGTAGCTACTGCACAGCTGATAGAGAGTAGCACAGCACAAAAACAGACTCTTTGGCCCACAATGTCTGTGTCAAACATGTTGCCAAGACCATCACTTATATGAATGAATGATGAATGAATTAATAAGTTTATTGGCCAAGTATTCACATACAAGGCATTTGCCTTGGTGTTCCGCCCACAAGTAACAACATGACATACAGTGACAGTTACGAATGACACATACAACATTAAACATTAATAATAAAACATTCTTGATTAAAGATGTGAATTAAATATAATACCAGAGCAAAAGGAGGCTACAGATTTTTGGTTATTGAATAGAGCTACTACTCGTGGGAAAAAAAGGTGTTTTTATTTCTGGCTGTGGCAGCTTTGACAGTCTGGAGTCGCCTTCCAGAGGGAAGTGATTCAAAGAGTTTGTGGCCAGGGTGAGAGGAGTCAGAGATGATCTTGCCCGCTCGCTTCCTGGCCCTTGCAGTGTACAGTTCGTCAATGGAGGGAAGGTTGCAGCAAATAACCTTCTCAGCTGATCGGACGAATCGCTGCAGCCTCCGGATGTCGCCCTTGGTGGCTGAGCCAAACCAGACCATGATGGAGAAGGTGAGGACAGACTCTACGATGGCCGTGTAGAATTGGACCATCATTGCCTGTGAACCTCAGCTGCCACAGGAAGTACATCCTCTGTTGTGCCTTTTTGACTGTGGAATCAATGGTAGCCCCCCCATTTCAGGTCCTTGGAGATGGTTGGCAGGAACTTAAAAGACTTCACAGATGTGACCTGTGATATACCTGCACATAACACATATCCCTCCATTCCCTGCATATCCATGTGCCAATCCAAAAGTCTTTTAAATGCCACTATCGTATCTGCTTCATCCACCAAATGCGGCAGTTCGTTCCCGGCACCCACCAGCCTCTGTGTAAAAAACTTGCCATCTCCTTTTAACCTTTCAAAGCTATGCCCTCTAGTATTTGATTATTATATCCTGGGAAAATGATTCTGTCTACCCTATCCATAGATCTCTTATTTTTCTGTACCTCTACCAGGTCTCCCTGCAACCCGCGGCATTCCAGACAAAACTATCCAAGCCTGTCCAATCTCTCCCTGTAGCTAATAACCTCCAAATTCAGGCCTCAGTCTGGTAAACCATCCCTGCACCTTTTCCAAAGCCTCCACATCCTTCCTGTAATGGGCGACCAGAACTGCGCGCACTACTCCAAATGCAGCCTGACCAAAGACCTATAAAGCTCCTATGAAGCCTTGTTATGGGGTGGAAGATTGCAACCTTCACGTGGTCCGCCATGTTTCGACTAATGCAATCAACTCGACGTGCACAAACAGAAGATCAAATAGAACAAGTTGTTCTACAACTTTAGGCTGTGCACGCCACACGAAAGAAGTAGCCTGATTATAAGGTCATAAGTGATACGAGTAGAATTAGGCCATTCAGCCCATCAAGTCTACTCTGCCATTCAATCATGGCTGATCTATCTCTCCCTCCTAACTCCACAGATACACAGGCTCGATAGAGCAAGGTCTTGATCCATGGGCAAGGACCCGTGATGAACAGGTAGCATTGCTCATCACTATGCTCTTCTTCTAATGCTAATACATGAAAGGGCATATTGGTAGATACTGCCTAGCATGTGCATATTTACTCACGCAAACACGCTTAAACGGGCTCAAACAATGGATCTCCTGCCCACCATCATCTCACCCTCAGGACACAAAGAGCTCCAGTAACTCAGCAGGTCAGCCAGCATCTCTGGAGAATATGGATAGGAGATGATTCGGGTTGGAACCTTTCTTCAGACTAATTGTCTGAATGGACTTACCATCCGGAGTCCGGGATCCCTTGCCGGGGATCACCAGAGAAGAGCTCCGACGGCCGGCCTGCGGCCTATAACATCCTGGAGCCGCAGTCTCCGGTAAGAAAGTGGCCGATTCGGGCACTCCAAGTCCCGACGTCGGAGTTTCGATCATCCCAACCAGAGGGCCTGTACATCCGGCCATCCGTAGCGGCGACTACGGAGGGTTCATGGCCCCGACCACGGATGAACAGAAGGAGGAGGACTGACTGAACTTTGTTGCCTTCCACCACAGCGAAGAATACTGTGGTAGATGTTTGTGTTGAATTCTATTGTGTATTGAGTGTTCTTTTTTTCAACCGTGTCGCTGCTGGCAAATTCATTTCACTGTACCTTAGTTGGTGCATGCAACAAATAAATTTGACTTTGACCTTGTCGGGTTGGGTGGGGAGGAAAGCTGAGCGAGGTGAGGCAGGATAAAGCGTGGTAGCTAAGAGGTGGACACAGGCGAGGGGGGCTCCTTGATAGGCAGATGGTTGAATGGTCATCTGCATTTTCAACACTCCCAACTGCAGCCTGGCCACCTGGTTCTGGTTGCACACTTAACCACACAGGTTGTTACTGATATATGCAGCAATATTAATCAATTAAAATATTTAACTCGTTTTTTTTAATGGGTAAAAGACAATAGACAATAGGTGCAGGAGTAGGTCATTCGGCCCTTCGAGCCAGCACCACCATTCAATTAGTACCCTGTTCCTGCCCTTCTCTCCATATCCCTTAACTCCACTATCCCTAAGAGCTCTATCTAACTCGACCACTTTCTTCCTTACGACACAAGACTGAGTATTTACCACTGGAAATAAGGTTCACAACACAATGCACTGGCATATGTAACATCCTAAAATTCAAGCGTTCGACATTCTTTATGTTATAGCACTCATCACAGTTTCATAGCCAAAAATATCTTGCGTTTCAGCAAAATGTGGGAGGAGAATGTGCAGAGAATAAAATGGGATTAATGTAAGATTAGCGTAAATGGGTGCTTGATGTTGAGTATGGACACAGTGGGCTGAAGAGCTTGCATCCCTGCTGTATCCCTCTATGACTTTCTACAATGGAACCAGTCTCAAATTCCCTACAGTTAAGAGTGAAAAAAGGACACAAGCCAGCAGACTGAAAACACTGTGTGTCAACAAGAAGCTGCATATTTTAGTTGTGAATAGCAGATATCCATTTGCAAACTGCGCCAGGCTGTACTGTTTTTAAACTGAACCCTTGACTTAAAGGGAAAATAATTTTATAGATATATTTGGACTTTGATTTCCCCAAAGAAAATGCCAGTAGCAAGTTGCACATCTTTTTTGATTCAACTTATAAGTCAAAAATGTTTATAATAGTTATGATCAATCATTATCATCTCTAAATACAGTC
Organism: Malacoraja senta; assembly: GCA_038087875.1. Taxonomy (NCBI): domain Eukaryota; kingdom Metazoa; phylum Chordata; class Chondrichthyes; order Rajiformes; family Rajidae; genus Malacoraja; species Malacoraja senta. Next base: position 89,962,203 of record CM075978.1, on the reverse strand, counting down.
CACAAACTGTATGTGTCAGCGCCAGTGACCCGGGTTCGATCCTGACGACGGGTGCTGTCTGTACGGAGTGTGTACGTTCTCCCGGTGGCTTTTCTCCGAGATCTTCGGTTTCCTCCCACACTCCAAAGACGTGCAGGTTTGCAGATTAATTGGCGTTGTATAAGTGTAAATTGTCCCTAATGTGTGTGTAGGATAGTGTTCATAGGCAAGGATTGCTGGTCGGTGCGGGCTCAGTGGGCAGAAGGGCCCATTTCCATGCTGTATTTCTAAACTAAATACGACAAAACTAAGAGACAAAAACCAAAGAGCGGAGAAATATTGGGAGCGTAACTTTGTAAGGCACTGAAACGTTTTTAGTGTACGAGTTTGTCAAATTTATATTGAGATAAACAATTGTTGTTCCTGCGCTGTAAGATTAGAACAGCAAAACATGTTGATATGTCCAGCTCCTGATTCAGATTTGGGGCATTGGAATTGGATGTTGATTTTGGCAACAAAGGTCTAATAAAGAAAATTCCCATGATAATTAAAGGACTTTCAAACACAACATTTTTTCTAATCTTCACTTAAAAACTATTTCCTGAAATGGATGGAGTTGAAAAAGTTATGGTAATTAATTTACCTACACAAGTGTGGTATGGGAGGGAATAATTCATTTCTTGCAATGTGTATGGATGGGGTCAAGGAAAGAGCGTTCATGTCACGGCCCTGTTTCCACCAATCTTTCCACCACCACGCACAAGACAGACACCATTGTATGCAGATGCCGCGAAGTGTGTTCAGCTCTGGCTGAACAACTTCTAATCTTGTGTTTGGACTCGATAAGAAGAAGAATGTGTATGGATTATATAATTCGCTTGTTTCCCCAAAAATAAACCTTAAAGTACTCAACTTACCAGGGCTCTCGCTTAACTTTTTTCCCCTGTTGCCAGCCGGGCAACCTTGGCAGCTTTTTAGGTTGCCAAATGACAGTTTAGGTGGTCATTCAAGATGGCTTGCATGACGCGTGCGATAATGTGCTTGGACGAAGCGCGTAGTTACCAGTCGGAATTATACTCAATGAAGCATTCACATATTATTTCTGCTTCAAAAAAAGTCACAAACTAAACATATTCACCAATCAAGACATGATATATCCCACAATGACATGCAGCAAAATTATAAGACAGTATCTCAACTCTTTTTACACATTGCAATTAATGCAATTTCTATTAGTTCTTTCCACTTCCACTTCCAAACAAAAATGTGTTTGGATTATTCCAGCGTATGATCAACCTGTATCAATAAATCCTGGACCATGGTAACATATATGCGTACGTATAGTTGTGAATGTTGCTCATTAAATAACTACAGTACTGATATTCCATATTAAGAGCATTGATTTGCCGTTAAAATGAATTCTGTAATAACGTGTCAACGGCAGCAGTGACAATCGAACACTGCGGTTTTAATGTTTCACGTGTTCACAATTTAATTAATCCATCTTTATGGATTAAAACAAATAATAACATTGGGAATTAAAACACATTTGATTGCATTCCGTTATCAAACATAGTCAATGTTCGCTCTGAAGACATTTCCAGCACAATAGGGTCAAGGAGGGGTGTGTGTGTGAATCAGTGCGGGCTGGATAGATGGCGGGGGTGGGGGGGGGGGGGAGTTAGAAGGCATTTGGTGCAGAATGGATGGATTGAGGCAGGTGAATTAGTACGTGTTGGTTGGAGTAGGTAAAATTGTGAGGGGAGAGCACCGGGGATGTCAGTGGTGTTGAATGGGGGGGTTCAGTACAGGATGGATGGGGGTAGACAAAAGTGCTGGAGAAACTCAGCGGGTGAGGCAGCATCTATGGAGCGAAGGAAATAGGCAACGTTTCAGGTCGAGACCCTTCTTCAGACTGTTCCCCCCATTCTTCTTGAATGGGAGGATCAGTACAGGATGGATGGGGGGGGGGGTGGCGATCAGCGCAGGATGAATGGGGGGGGGGGGTCAGTACAGTGTGGATCAGAGGGTTTGTGCAGGATGAAAGGGGGATCACTACAGGATGAATGAGGGGAAGGGGGGAAGGTGCAGGGTAAATGGAGGGTGGGTCAGTACGGGATGAATGCGTGGATTAGTACAGGATGGATGGGGGATCAGTACAGGGTGGATGGAGGAGAAGTGCAGGATGGATGGAAAAGGGGTAAGTACAGGGTGAATTGGGGAACGAGTGTAGGATGGATGGGGGGGGGGTGGCAGGAGAATCAATGCGAGGTGGATAGGGTGATCATCGCAGGATGAATAGATGGGGGGGGAGGTAGATGGGGAGGGGAGCACAGGGGATGTCAGTGAGGACTGAATAGAGGCGGGAATGGGGATCAGTGCAGGATGGAGTGGAGGGGTCCCAGGATTAAGGGGGGGGGGGTGGAGGGGGCGTACAAGAGAGAGAGAGAGAGAGAGAGGGAGGGAGAGGGGGAGCGAGGTGGGGAGGAAGGAAGGTCAGCGCTCCTCGGACAACATCGCCCCGCTGCCTTGGCCATTGGGAACTCTTCGCCACCGCCTCCCTCCTCCGCCAGCCAACAGCAAGGTGCGGGGCCGGGCGGTGCAGCTCAGAGATCCTATAGCTATATGATCTTTGGTGCAGCTGCTTCAGATGCGACGTTTCGTGTCGGCGGCTGTTGTGCGGGGCAAAGATACTAGGTGCGGGGTGAGGAAGGGTCGGAGCGAATGACGGGTCCCGCACAGCGGGACCTCTGCTTGTAAACCCGCTAACGGCGCTTTCAAACATACTCTCCCGCACTCCGAGGCCGGGAGGGGGAGGTCTCGGAATGCGGGAGAGTTTGTTTGAAAGCGCCATTAGCGGGTTTACAAGCAGAGGCCCTTATCAGGGCGGGCGGGGGGGCGGGAGGAGGAGGAGATGGAGCCGCTGTCAAGGCCGCTGTGCGGGACCCGTCATTCGCTCTGACCCTTCCTCACCCCGCACCTAGTATCTTTGCCCCGCAACACAGCCGCCGACACGAAACGTCACGTTCCTTTTCTCCAGAGATGCTGCCTGACCCGCGGAGTTACTCCAGTTTTTTGTGTCTTTCTTCGGTACAAACCAGTATCTGGTTGCCAAGCCGGGCAAAATGACTCGGTGTTTAGGTTGCCCGGCGGCGTTTTGAGTGGTCAGTGGCACCCGGGCAACCGCTAATTTTGAGCCCTGCTTTCTCTGGGAAGGCCTTTTGGACTTTTGAAACAATTCACTAGAGCGCCCCCTACCTTTGTCCAATCTGCTCGACAAACTAATGATTCTACCATAAGTCAATGCATAGGAAAAGTCCTTACTTTGTTTGTTTTCTAAAAAATCTGAAAATGTCTACATTAAGTTCCATACGAGAGAGGTCTCAAAGACTAGAAAAAAATGTGTGAATATACAGAGGGCTTCATACCCTTAATCTAACTTTACATTAGAGATACAGCTTGAAAACCATGTGCTGACAGGACACCGAAGCCAAGAAGACAAAGCCAAGATGTCCAACGGACATGATGCCGAAAAGCCATGACGCCGAACGGACATGAAGCCGAAAGGTTAGGGTTAGGGTTAAAAATATTGATTTTTGAAAGTGTTTCATATCTATTTATCATTTTGCCTTCATGTCCGTTTGACGTCATAACTTTTCGGCGTCATGTCCTTTTGGCTTCGGCTTCTCGTCATTCGGCGTCCCGACCGGGTCCCGTGGAAACAATTCCTTCGGCCAACCGAGTCCGCGCCGACCATCGATCATACATTAACACTATCTGACATATTAGGGACAATTTTTTTACATTAAGCCAATTCACCTACAAACCTTTAGCCTTTGTGAGTGTAGGAGGAAACTGGAGCACCAGGAGAAAACCCACGTGGTCACAGGGAGAACGTACAAACTCTGTACAGACAGTGGCCATAGTCAGGATCAAACCCGGGTCTCTGGCGCTGTAAGGCAGCAATTCTACCGCTGCGCCACTGTGCCGCACGTTTGCTCCCTGCTTTTGGAAATAGTGATTCTTCTATTAGCATTCTTCAGTACCCTCAACTGATCTTACTGTTGCATGGGCAAACTTGGAATAACACATGGGATTTGACGATACTATGGTTGAGACAATGCTATTAAGTTTGTGCTTGCTACTCCACACAGTTTGCCTGCAGAGGCCACTGTCAAGAATTACATGGACAATAGACAATAGGTGCAGGAGTAGGCCATTCGGCCCTACGAGGCAGTACATGAAGTAAAAATGGCTAATCCATCCCATGGTGAATGCCTCAACTTAATTCATAATTTTTACCATGTTCCCCTGACTTGAATCAACCTTTTATTGAACAGGAATATTTTTTTCATCATGTGGTGCAAAGCGCTGCAAAATGATTAAACATCCATCAAGAAAGTCCACAAAAACAAATTATGTTTAAAGTCTCACAAAGTATTAAAACCATCGGTTTTCCACTGGTGGGGGATTTATCCTTCAGATATCAGAGTCACTTTCAGCAGGTGAAGTATTTCATAAGGTCATATGGAATAGGAGTAGAATTAGGCCATTCGACCCATCAGGTCTACTCCGCCATTCAATCATGGCTGATCTATCTCTCCCTCCTAACCCCATTCTCCTGCCTTCTCCCCATAACCTCTGACACCTGTACTACTCAAGAATCTATCTATCTCTGCATTAAAACCATCCACTGACAGCCTCCAGTCTTCTGTGGCAAAGAATTCCACAGATTCACTACCCTCTGACTAAATACATTTCTCCTCATCTCCTTCCTAAAAGAACGTCCTTTAATTCTGAGGCTATGAACTCTAGTGCTGGACTCTCCCACTAATGGAAACATCCTCTCCACATCCACTCTATCCAAGCCTTTCACTATTCGGTAAATTTCAATGCGGTCCGCCCTTATTCTTCTAAACTCCAGCGAGTACAGGCCCAGTGCCGACAAACCCTCATCATCGGTTAACCTACTCATTCCTGGGATGATTCTTGTAAAATCATTTCAAAATGACTTGCAAAGTCCTTCACATCAGTCTCACTTCACATCACTCAGGCCACCAAGTTAACCATAAAGTCAACACTGGTAGTTTATTATTAAAAGAACAATATTCTGGAACGTGGCAAATTATGTTTCTGCATGAATTAAACTGAACTGTAAACTCAATGGCAAAACTGGAAAAACAAAGGTCTGGAAGTCAGAGTTGAGGCATATTCTACGTAGAAAAATAGTGTTTCAGGTTTATGAACATTAATCATGATGGAAAATTTAGTCTAGAGATACAGCGTGGAAACAGGCTCCTCGGCCCACCAGTGATCCCCGTACACTAACACTACCCTACACACACTAGGAACAATTAACCTACAAACCTGTACGTATTTGGAGCGTGCGAGGAAAGCGAAGATCTCGGAGAAAACCCGCGCAGGTCACGGGGAGAACGTACAAACTCCGTACAGATAAGCACCCGTAGTCAGGATCGAACCTGAGCCTCTGGCTCTTCAAGGCAGTAGCTCTCCGGCTACGCTACCATGCCGCCCTTAAAGTTTAACAGGTCTTAAGGTTATACACAAGCCGAGGAATTGGAGGATGATGGTTTTGTTTAAAGTTTAAAGATACAGCGTGAAAACAGACCATTCGGCCCACCGAGTCCACACCGACCAAGTATTACCCATACACTAATCCAATCCTACACTCCAGGGGCAATTTACAGAAGTCAATTAACCTACAAATTTGCATGTCTTTAGAATGTGGGAGGAAACCGGAGCACCCGGACAAAACCCGGGGTGAACGTGCAAACTCTGTACAGACAGCACCTGTAGTCAGGATCGAACCCGGGACTCTGGCGCTGTAAGGTAGCAACTTTAATGCTGGGCCACTGTGCTGGTTGTAAAGGCCAAAGGGGAAGCACTCCAGTGGGATTGAAAGCAGGTACATTTAAAGCAGGTAAGGACAGTCCAAGGTAAAATACAGATAAATGAAGAACTAAAAATAAAAGTAATTGTGACATGATGGAGAGTGGAACAGCAGAAAAAATAGGTATGGTATTAAAAATATCGTGGGCAGTGGTTTTGATATTATTGAACTCAATACAACCTTGAAAGCAATAAGTGAAAATATTGTCACACTTTTATTTTTGGAATTGCGTCTGGTCCAGGTGCCTTTAACGCAGCACAACGAAGAGAAGAAAGGTCAGAGTGAAAGGCCAGGATCAAGTGGACTGAACAAAAATGTTCCACTAAGCAGACACCTGACCTGAATTTTGCGAGGAGAAACCATAATTTACTGAATTGAAGTATCGGTAAATTCTACGATTTGGAAAAGTGCTCAAAACATGGCACCAACAGCAGGTATTTCTGATGAAACCAGCGTAGAATGGAATTTGTGTCTCCTTATTAAGCTTCAAATGGAAACTGAAGGCTAGTTGTCTGCAAGTTGCAGGCTGGCCCTTTGATCTATAGCTGGGCCGGGTTATAGGACCTAATCAAATTACTGGTCCTTTGAAGGATAATGGGTGGATTCCAAACCATGACAATCGGACTGGAATAACTTCAATTTCGTGAAAATATCAAAGTACAGGCTTACAGATGAAGGCAATATACCTTAACTGGCTGAAATATCAAGAGGGTTTTTTGTTCTGAGAAATTCAAAATATGCAGTTTAAGCCTTCAGGAAATTCTGTTTAACAGCTGGCAAGCTCATTATCATGCATTCCACACATCTCCTACCAACGCGTCTTTGAACTTAAAAGACTGACAGCTCTTTCGTGTTCTTCTGGCCTGGAATATTTCCAAAATCTTTTCACGAACATTGCTGGAATTGTCATTCGGATTGAGTGGGTAGACAAATGGTGAAGTTGTGTGGAAGACTTCGTCAGATCATAAGACATCGGAGCAGAATTAGGCCGTTCGGCCCATCGATTCTGTTCCGGCATTCGATCATGGCAGATCTATTTTTCCCTCTCAATCCGATTCTCCTGCCTTTCCCTTGTAGTCTTTGGCACTCTTACTGATCAAGAATCTATCAAGTGCATGAAGGAACTGCAGATGCTGGTTTAAACCGAAGATAGACACAAAACGCAGGAGGAACGTAGACTGCCAGTCTGAAGGGTCACGACCCGAAACGTCACCAATTCCTTCTCTCCAGCGATGCTGCCTGTCCCGCTGAGTTACTCCAGCATTTTGTTTCTATCTTCAAGAATCACTCAATATTCACTTTAAAAATACCGAATGCCTTGGCCTCCACCATCATCTGTGACTATGAATTCTACAGATTCACCACCCTCTGACTAAAGAAATTCCTCCTCATCTCCATTTTAACAGTCCATCCTTCTAGTCTGAGGATTTGCCATCTGGTCCCAAAGCCTATTCATTTTGAAGACCTGGAAGACAGTATTTTTTGTTAACTGTGACACTATCTCTACTTTAGATGTTGCCTGGCCCACTGAGTTACTGCAGCATTTTATGTTTTATTAACTATTTTTACTATTTTGACATGACATATCACAGTCAAGAGTAAACCTGGCCCATTCAATAGACAATAGACAATAGACAATAGGTGCAGGAGTTGGCCATTCGGCCCTTCGAGCCAGCACCGCCATTCAATGTGATCATGGCTGATCATCCCCAATCAGTACCCCGTTCCTGCCTTCTCCCCATATCCCCCTGACACCGTTATTTTTAGAGCCCTATCTAGCTCTCTCTTGAAAGCATCCAGAGAATCACACTAGTTCTATGTAATCCCACTTTCTCGTCCACTCCCTACACACTAGGGGACAAATTTCCAGAGGGCGGCACGGTGGCGCAGCGGTAGAGTTGCTGCCTCACAGCGTCAGTGAGTCCCACGTTCGATCCTGACTACGGGTGCTGACTGTGCCGAGTTTCTACCTTCTCCCCGTGGCCCTCGTGGGTTTTCTCCAAGATCTCCGGTTTCCTCCCACACTCCAAAGACGTGGATGCGTGTAGGTTAATTGGCTTGGTGTAAATATAAAATTGTCCCTAGTGTGTGTGTGTGTGTGTGTGTGTGGGATAGTGTTAGTGTGCGGGGATCGCTGGTCGGCGCGGACTCGGTAGGCCGAAGTGGGCCTGTTTCCGCGCTGTATCTCTGAACTAATACTAAACTAAACCCACGCGGTCAGGTGGAGAACGGGCACAGTCCACGCACACAGAGTTCAGGATCGAACCCGGGTCTCCGGCGCTGTGAGGCAGCAGCTCCACCTGCTGCGCCACCGTGACGCCCAGATGTTTTAAGCATTCAGTGAAGAGAGAACAGCAATGTGAACATGAGATACACTAAATATGCGACAGGCTGGGACCTCAGTCACAGACTGCACAAGACATTTATAAAGTGAACAACGTTTCAAGCTCATGATAGGCCAGTTCGCCAGACTGTTTTGGAACTGATAACCTCTCTGTAGGAATCGAAAAATCGGTGGGATAATGTCGATAGGTGCAGAGACTTCTTATACATCTGGGTGAGTGAATCCATTTGTAATCACATTCATTGAATTGCTCCATAAAGTGTGGAGCAGCCTCAGTCAGATATGTTAATAGCGACTATTTGTACAGCATATTTACTACACTCATGGTTTAATGTGGCTAGATACAATCTCTCCCTTTGTTTTGTAGGAATAAGGAACTGCAGGTGCTGGTTTACAAAAAAAAAAGACGCAAAGTGCTGGAGTAACTCAGCGGGTGAAGGTAGCATCTCTGGAGAACATGGACAGGCGACATAGAAACATAGAAACATAGAAAGTAGGTGCGAGAGTAGACCACCAGGCCCATCGAGCCCGCACCGCCATTCGCTCATGGCTGAACACTAAACAGACACCCTTACCCACAAACAGTAGACACAAGACACAGAACACAAGACACTACCCTCCCCTTTATACCGCTATCACCCCTCTCCACCCCAAGAACCGCGTGATCTCCTGGGGGAGGCAAAAAACCGTATAAAAACCCAGGTCCAATTCGGGAAAAAAATCCGGGAAATTCCTCTCCGACCCCAATCCAGGCGATCGACACTTGTCTAGGAGATCACTCAGGTCTTACTATACTAACCATACCTAGGTCCATATCCCTGCCCTCTCCCCGTAGCCCCTTATCCCCTTGGCAGCTAAAAAACCATCTATTTTAGACTTAAATATATTTAATGTTTCTGCTTCCACTGCTCCCTGGGGCAGTGAATTCCATAAATTAACCACCCTCTGGGTGAAGAAGTTCTTCCTCATCTCAGTTTTAAAAGAGCCCCCCCTTATTCTACAACTATGTCCCCTAGTTCTAGTTTCCCCGATCATTGGGAACATCCTCGGTGCATCCACCCGATCAAGGCCCCTCACGATCTTATATGTTTCAATGAGATCGCCTCTCATTCTTCTAAACTCCAAAGAGTAGAGTTCCAGCCTACTTAACCTTTCCTCATATGTCAATCCCCTCATTGCAGGAATTAATCTTGTAAACCTTCGCTGCACTGCCTCCAGGGCCAGTACATCCTTTCTTAAGTATGGACCCCAGAACTGTACACAGTATTCCAAATGTGGTCTCACTAATACTGTGTACAGCTGCAGCAAGACCTCCGTGTTTTTATACTCAATCCCCCTAGCAATAAAGGCCAAAACTCCATTGGCCTTCCTGATTGCTTGCTGCACCTGCATACTAACTTTTAGTGATTCATGTACTACTACCCCTAGATCCCTTTGCGTTGCATTACAACGCAGCTCCACCTCATTTAGAAAATAACTTGCCCTATCATTTTTTTTCCCAAAGTGAATGACTTCACATTTATTAGTATTAAATTTCATCTGCCAAGTTGTTGCCCACTCACCTAGCTTATCTATATCCTTTTGCAGACTCTTCCTATCCTCCTCATCCCCTACTTTTCCTCCCATTTTTGTATCGTCCGCAAATTTTGATATATTACACTTGGTTCCCTCCTCCAAATCATTTATATAAATTGTGAACAACTGGGGTCCCAGCACCGACCCTTGCGGAACCCCGCTAGTTACCGGTTGCCATCCCGAGTATGAACCATTTATCCCCACTCTCTGCTTCCTATTTGTTAGCCAATCCTCTACCCATGCTAATATATTACCCCCAATCCCATAATTTTTTATTTTTAGCAATAGTCTCTTATGTGGCACCTTGTCAAAAGCCTTTTGGAAGTCCAAGTATACCACATCCACCGGTTCCCCTTTATCCACCCGGGTTGTTACTTCCTCAAAGAATTCGAGCAGATTCGTTAAACAGGACTTCCCCTTCACAAAACCATGCTGGTTCTGTCCGATGAAGTCATGTTTATCCAAGTGCCCCGTTAGTGTTTCTTTAATAATTGTCTCTAACATTTTACCCACCACCGATGTTAGACTAACCGGTCTATAGTTACCCGCCTTCTGTTTACTTCCTTTTTTAAATATAGGTGTTACATTGGCCATTTTCCAATCCACTGGGACCGTTCCTGCCTCCAGGGAGTTTTGGAAAATTATCACCAATGCATCCACAATCCCCACCGCTATCTCCCTCAAGACCCTTGGATGTAATCCATCAGGCCCAGGGGATTTATCCTCCTTCAGTCTCATTAATTTCCCTAATACCACCTCCTTGGTGATCTTAATAGTATTTAGCTCCTCCATTCCTACCGCCCCCTGTTTATCCAGCGTTGGAATATTTTTTGTGTCTTCTATGGTGAAGACTGATACAAAATACTCGTTTAATGCCTTTGCCATTTCCATGTTCCCCACCAACAACTCTCCAGTCTCACCCTCCAATGGACCAACGTTCACCTTAGCCACCCTTTTTCTTTTTATATAGCTATAAAAACTCTTACTATTAGTTTTTATGTTGTTCGCTAAATTCCTTTCATAGTCTATTTTCCCCGTCTTAATTAATCTCTTAGTTATTTTTTGCTGACCTTTAAATGCTTCCCAATCCTCTACCCTCCCACTATCTCTGGCTACCTTATATGCCCTTGCCTTCAGCCGAATACTATCCTTTATAGTTTTACTGAGCCATGGCTGACTGTTCTTTCCCTTACCCCTTTTTTTCTTCATAGGAATAAATTTTTCTTGAAGGTTATACAGTAGATCCTTAAACGTACACCACTGCTCATGTACCGTCTTATTCTTGAGTCTGCTATCCCAGTCAACTTTGATCAGCTCAGTCCTCATACCTTCATAATCCCCCTTATTTAAACTAAGTACCCTAGCCTGAGTTTCAACCTGCTCCCCTTCTATTTGAATATGGAATTCGACTATATTGTGGTCACTTGTTCCCAACGAGTCCCTAACTATGACATTTTTAATTAATCCTGCTTCATTACACAGGACCAGATCCAAGATTGCCTCCCCCCTTGTCGGTTCTGTGACATACTGTTCTAGGAACCCGTCTCTAATACATTCTATAAACTCTTCCTCTAGTCTACCCTGCCCAGTTTGGTTTGCCCAATTTATATGAAAATTGAAGTCCCCCATGATTACAGCAGTTCCCTTTTTACATGCGTCAACTATTTGCAGATTTATGTTCTGACTAACAGCGTCACAGCTATTTGGAGGTCTATAAATTACACCCACTAGTGTTTTTTTCCCCTTGTTATTCTCTATCTGTACCCAAGCTGTTTCACTATCCTGATCCTTCAACGCAATATCCTTCCTCTCTATTGCCGTTATTCCCTCCCTTATTAAAAGGGCCACCCCTCCTCCCTTTCTTTCCTGTCTATCTTTTCTAATTGTCGAGTACCCCTCTATATTTAACTCCCAATCCTGATCCCCTTGCAGCCATGTCTCCGTAATGGCCACGATATCATAACTATATATACTTAATTGCACCGTTAATTCATTTATCTTATTTCGAATACTCCGTGCATTTAGATACAGCACTTTCAGATGATTTTTACTACCCTTCCTTTCTGTTTTTGCCCCTTTTACATCTAGAGCTTTATCTTCACACATTCTGGATCCTCCTGTCACATTTTGATTTTCCGTTTCCCCACTGATACCCTGCTCTATTTCCTCTACCCCTGCCTTTATTACCCCCCTTGATACCTCCCCCCCGCTACTTAGTTTAAAGACCTCTCTACTGCCCTAGTTATATGATTTGCCAGGACCCCAGTCCCAGCACCGTTCAGGTGAAGTCCGTCCTTACAGAACAGATCCCCCCTGTCCCAGTACTGGTGCCAGTGGCCCAAGAAACCAAACCCATTTTTCCCACACCAGTCTTTGAGCCACGCATTCAGCTTTTTAATTTTACGTACCCTCGCCGATTTGGCCCGTGACTCAGGTAGCAATCCGGAGATCAGTACCCTCGAGGTTCTGCTTTTTAATTTATTCCCTAACTGCTCAAACTCGTTCAGCAGATCCTTCTTCCTCGTCCTTCCTATGTCATTGGTCCCCACATGGACCACGACCACTGGATCCTCCCCCTCACTCTGCAAATTTCTCTCCAGCATCGCAGAGATATCCTTAACCCTAGCACCGGGTAGGCAACACAGCCTTCGGGACATGTTCTGCTGGCCGCAGAGAACCTTATCTACCCCCCGAATAATACTATCCCCTATCACAACGGCATTTCTTCTAACTCCCCCCTCTTGAATGGCCCCCTGATCCACGGTGCTGCAGCCAGGTTGCTCATCCCTCCCACAGCCCCTGATCCCGTCCTCACATTGAGTAAGAGCCTCGGTCATGCTCGTCAGGGACAAGGGCTGTGGCTCCTGCCGCATCTCCTCCTGGTTCCCCCTACCTGCCTCGCTTATGGCCACACCTTCCTTTCCCTGCTCACTAACTACTGAATTAGTTAAACTGGTCGGTGTGACCATCCCCTGGCACAAAACATCCAGGTAATACTCCCCCTCCCTGATGCACCGCAGCGTATGAAGTTGTGTCTCCAGCTCATCAATGCGGAGCTCGAGTTCCGCTAGCCTCAAACACTTACTGCAGCTGTAGGGATCATCTACATCAATGGTGTCGACAAATTCCCACATCTCACAGTATTGGCACATCTCCTGGCCGCTCATCTTATATAAGTAATTAACTGGTCCTATTAAGAATCCCCTACCCGGATTACTGTATTAAAACACCCCTTATTTATATAATCCTACCTCCTATAATGGGAAAGTACTTACCCCAGCCGTAAATTACCTACTGGTTTGGCTGTCTAGTGGTAATTCCGTCCGCTCTTTCTGTCTGGTCCACTGCTCCCTTGCAGTGCGTGGCCTACCTCTTAGCTCTGTTAGCCTCTCGAGCCGCGGCTCCGTCCTTCCTCCCTCGGCGACAGCCCGGGCCGCACCTGTGGCACCTGTGGCACCGCGGTCGTGACGTCCCTTCCGTTCCAACTGCCACTGATTACTCACTGCACTCTGATTACCTCGCTGCACTCTGATTACCTCGTTTCGGGTCGGGACCCTTCTTCAGATATTCTAGGTCCTGACCAGTGAAGACCAGTGAAGACAATGACCTATTATGCCTTATTCTCCACCCCATCTACCAGAGTAGAACTAATTCAAACACAATCTTCAAACAAAAGACAATAGACAATAGGTGCAGGAGTAGGCCATTCTGCCCTTCGAGCCAGCACCGCCATTCAATGTGATCATCCACAATCAGTACCCCGTTCATGCCTTCTCCCCATATCCCCAGACCACTATCTTTAAGAGCCCTATCTAGCTTTCTCTTGAAAGTATCCAGAGAACCGACCTTCACCACCCTCTGAGGCAGAGAATTCCACAGACTCACAACTCTCTGTGTGAAAAAGTGTTTCCTCGTCTCCGTTCTAAATGGCTTACCCCTTATTCTTAAACTGTGGCCCCTGGTTCTTGACTCCCTTTCTACTTTGACATGACATATCACAGTCAAGAGTAAACCTGGGCCATTCAAACACAATCTTCAAAGAGGAGACAATAGACAATAGACACCAGAAATCCAGGTTCGATCCTGACCTCAGGTGCTGTGTCCGTGTGGAGTTTGCGCGGATATGCAGGTTGATTGGCCTCTGTAGGTTGATTGGCCTCTGTAAATTGCCCCTAATGTGTAGGGAGTGGATGCAAAAGTAGGATAACATAGAACTAGTGTGAAGGGGTGATCGATGGTCGGCATGGACTTTGTGTGGCTGATAGGCCTGTTTCTATGCTGTGTCTCTAAACTATGTTTTGGTGTTTGAGTTCGTAAAGTCAAACTAGAAACAAAACCTTCTCTTCCAAGAGACACGGGCAAATGTTTTGAAATAAAGCCCAAATCAAATTAACAGAACATCACCGGGTGAAAGGGTTAGACCCAAGTGCATTCAAAATATTACAAGAATTTCAAAGATAAAATCAGAATATTTATAACTAGTTTGGATAATCATTTATGCTTTTGGCAGTCTGAGTAGGTAAATGTAATGTTTTTAAAGTACAATGAATGGTTCTGGAGGCTAAGGGGCATCAGATCAAATGAATGCCAAACTTCTTAGCCATCTTATATCATGTTTTGATTATGATTAGTTCTGAAAAAGAATTCTTATATAAATTGTTATTTTATGCCAGTTACATTTTTGATTCATGGTTTCTGGTATTTGTGCAAACAAGTATGTGCAGTAGTCTTTGTGAATATAGTTGACTAAATACGAATCAATCAGCATTAACTAATTTAGACATGTTTATTGAAGCTAGTCACAATAATTCTTTGTCCATGACTGACCACTTATTTGAAAGTGTAATGCTATAGACACTTATTAAATAGTATGGGTGTCAGGGGTTATGGGGAGAAGGCAGGAGAATGGGGTTAGGAGGAAGAGATAGATCAGCCACGATTGAATGGCACATAGAAACATAGAAAATAGGTGCAGGAGGCCATTCGGCCCTTCGAGCCAGCATCGCCATTCATTGTGATCATGGCTGATCGTCCCCAATCATTAACCCGTGCCTGCCTTCTCCCCATATCCCTTGATTCCACTAGCCCCTATTAAAATACAAGGCACAGTGGACTTGATGGGGCGAATGACCTAGTTCTGCTGCTAACACTTATGAACTTATAAATACAAAACTCAAATATAGATATATGTCAACAAAAGGGAAGATGTGCCATTATAGGTATAAAGATTAACCAGATATGCTAATCATTAAGTGTGCTAAAATTATTTTATCTGATAAGAATGAAATTAATTGCATTCTTTATCACATCTTCCAATATAATTTCAAAACTATAGACACAAATGAAAGAAGAAACTACTTATAATTTTCCCTTAGTCATAAATATTTGATGCCATGTTTCCTGAGAGGAAGTACAGTGACCATTGGGGAAACAAAAATAACTGGTGGAACATGCGTTCATATCAGTTGTCTCCAAATTCTTGAAAAAGGATCTGCATGCTTTTACAAGTCACGTTTTAGGATTCATTTTAAAATTTAAACTATTCTCGTTACATTAATGTTTTATTATTATTAATGTTTAGTGTTTACCGAGTCATTCGTAACTGTCACTGTATGTCATGTTGTCACTTGTGGGCGGAGCACCAAGGCAAATTCCTTGTATGTGAATACTTGGCCAATAAACGTACTTACTTACTTACACACACTTAGGGTAAAAAGAAAGACACTAACGTTTTCAGTCACTTCTCTTCTCTTCTTTGTCTGAATCATTTCTGTTTCCACCTTCTCTGCAAGCTCCAATTTTCGTCTGTTTTTCCTAAACGCAGATAAGCTGAACTCTAAAAGGGATTGGAAAAAAAACCCCGCTATTTGTAATAAAAAAACAAAATAACATAATCAATGCTGGAAATTCACAGAAGATCAGGCACTGGGACCACTCATATCACTTAATCACATTTATCACACCTAATTGACCTGTCTTTTTCAGCAATTTGAAACGTGTTATCTGTAGCTTTTAATATTTCTAATGAAAAGTCCAGTAATGTTAACACTTTTTCTCCACTATTTGTAGTAAACATATGCACACATGATTGAATATGCTAATAATTTGCTCCTAAAAAAACAATGGCTGATAAATGGAAGTAATGTTTTGTGCTTTGGTAAATTTTTGTGGTAACAAAGGCAAGTGTGAGATTGTAAATGGATCTCAAATTCATGAAGTATTAGCAATATTCCTCCTCAAGTATAATGTATGGTTAAGAAGCTCAGCATGTGACACAACACTGAGACAATAGTTTAGTTTACTTTGGAGATACAGCGCAGTAACAGGCCGTTCGGCCCCCCCCGAATCCGCGCTCATTTGCAATCCCCGCACATTAACACTATCCTACACACTGGGGACAACTTACAATCTTTACCGATACCAATTAAATTACAAACGTGTACGTCTTTGGAATATGGGAAGAAACCAGTGCACCCGGGTAAAACCCACGCGGTCACGGAGAGAACATGCAAACTCTGTACAGACAGCACCCGTTGTCAGGATCAAACCTGGGTCTCTGGCGCTGTAAGACAGCAACTCTACGCTGCGCCACCGTGCCGTCCAATGTACATAGCAGAAGAACGCACTTTATCCCCAGACCACCCTAGGTAGACATTTCATGTTGGTCAGCTGAGAGAATGAGAGGGGGAACGGGGGGTAAACAAAACAAAGCTTTCATTGGTGTTCTATACAATTGTTCAGCGAAGAGATCTTGAAGAGATGGGAAGGGGCCAGTGGAAAGAATCAGCGATTCTACAACTGTGCTTTAAATTAACAAGGTATTTTACATTTAAATCGATTTCCTTTTAAAAAGTAAATCTAATAGGCTTTAAGAGTGGCTGGTGATTTATTATTATTGACCATTTTGTACTAATGCTCAAGTCTGGTTTCATATACTAGAAGGTTTTGGCTCTACATACTCTGCCTTAGTGGCTCTAGATAGGGCTCTTAAAGATAGCGGTCAGGGGATATGGGGAGAAGGCAGGAACGGAGTACCGATTGGGGATGATCAGCCATGATCACATTGAATGACGGTGCTGGCTCGAAGGGCCGAATGGCCTACTCCTGCACCTATTGTCTAAATAGTGCTGATCAGTACATACATGCCCATATTCAGCCCATAACCGACTAAACCTTTCCTTTCCATGTTCCTGTCCAAATGTCTTTTAAATAATGTTATAGTATCTGCTTCAACTACCTCCTCAGCATCTCGTCCCATATCCCCACAACCCTCTGAAAAAGCGGCCCCTTAGATTCCTATTAAATCTTGCCCCCTCACCTTAACCTATGGCCTCTGGTTCTTGATTATTCTGGTTAAAAGACTCTGTGCATTCACCCCATTTTTATCCCCGTCATGATTTTATGTACCTCTACAAGATCACCACTGAGCCTCCAGAGCTCCAAGGTCATAAAACATCCGTGGTATTTTGACTTTGTATTATATGGAGTACTGATGAATTTTAAATTTTCTAAATCTGTAGGCACCATTATATCACAGTTCTGAGTTACAGGGAGTATACACTCATAGCGTCATAGAGTGTATACAGTATATAGTCATAGAGCGTATACAGTATACAGTCATAGAGTGTATACAGTATACAGATAACAGTGTGGAAACAGGCCCTTCGGCCTAAATTGCCCACACCGGCCAACATGTCCCAGCTACACTAGTCCCACCAACCTGTGCTTGGTCCATATCCCTACAAAACTGTCCTATCCATGTACCTGTCTAACTGTTTCTTAAACGTTGGGATAGTCCCAGCCTCAACTACCTCCTCTGGCAGCTTGTTCCATGCACCCACCACCCTCTGTGTGAAAAAGTTACCCCTCAGATTCCTATTAAATCTTTTCCCCTTCACCTTGAACCTATGTCCTCTGGTCCTCGATTCCCCTACTCTGGGCAAGAGACTCTGTGCATCTACACGATATGTTCTTCTCATAATTTTTTATACCTCTATAAGATCACCCCTCATCCCCCTGCGCTCCAAGGAATAGAGACCCAGCCTACTCAACCTCTCCCTATAGTTCACACCCTCTAGTCCAGGCAACATCCTTGTAAATCTTCTCTGAACCCTTTCAAGCTTGACAATATCTTTCCTGTAACATGGTGCCCAGAACTGAACACAATACTCTAAATGCGGTCTCACCATCGTCTGATACAACTGCAACATGACCTCCCAACTTCTATACTCAATACTCTGACTGATGAAGACCAATGTGCCAAAAGCCTTCTTGACCACCTTATTAAATTCCATCAACCATTCCTCAGCCCACCTGGCCAGTTGTCCAGATCCTGCAGCAATCTTTCACAACCATCTTTACTATCTGCAAAACCATCCACTTTTGTATCATCAGCAAACTTACTAATATAGGCCTGTATGTTCTCATCCAAATCATTGATGTAGATGACAAACAGTAACGGGCCCAGCACCGAACCCTGAGGCACACCACTAGTCACAGGCCACCAGTCCGAGAAGCAACCTTCCACCATCACCCTCTGCTTTCTTCCATGGAGCCAATTTGCTGCCCAGAACTCGGAATAATTGAACTATATGCACCACACCCAGCTTAAACTGTTATTTCTGATAATATTCTTTAACTTAATAGTATTTCCTTCTCCTAGTCCAATGCATTTTGTCACAACCCACCCAGGGTGGCATGGTGGCGCAGTGGTAGAGTTGCTGCCCTACAGCGCTTACAGCGTCATAGACCCTGGTTCGATCCCGACTACGGGTGCTGGCTGGATGAAATTTGTACGTTCTCCCCTTGGCTGCGTGGGTTTTCGCCGAGATTTTCAATTTCCTCCCACTCTCCAAAGACGTACAGGCTTGTAGGTTAACTGCCCACTCCCCTGACATCAGTCTGAAGAAGGGTCTCAACCTGAAACGTCACCCATTCCTTCTCTCCAGAGATACTGCCTGTCCCGCTGAGTTATTCCAGCTTTTTGTGTCTAGAACCATATAACCATAACAGCACGGAAACAGGCCATCTCGGCCCTTCAAGTCCGTGCCGAACACTTTTTTATTTTTATTTTTATTTTATTTTTTACTTCCCCCTAGTCCCATCTACCTGCACTCAGACCATAACCCTCCATTCCTTTCCCATCCATATACCCATCCAATCTATTTTTAAAGGATAAAATCGAACCTGCCTCCACCACTTCCACTGGAAGCTCATTCCACACAGCTACCACTCTCTGAGTAAAGAAGTTCCCCCTAATGTTACCCCTAAACTTCTGTCCCTTCAACCAGCATCTGCAGTTCCTTCCTAAAGATTTTGGAAATCTTGCTGTCAAATGCACCATGCAAAAACAAGAGCAAATATAAATACAATTTTGTTCTTTCTTGAATGTGAAACATTTTATATTTCTGGAAAAACAGTTCTGGTCATCTGCTCCAGATTCAGGGACAGTTCCTTCCCAGCTGTTATCAGGCAACTGAATCATCCTACCACAACCAGAGAGCAGTCCTGAACTACTATCTACCTCTTTGGTGACCCTTGGACTATCCTTGATCGGACTTTGCTAAGGCTTGATTGTAATCATGTATTGTCTTTCTGCTGACTGGTTAGCATGCAACAAAAGCTTTTCACTGTACCTCGATACGCGTGACAAAAAGTAAACTGTAACAATAACTGCAGAAGAATGAAGAAGCTGAAAACGTCTTACTTGTTGTCATGATGTCAGGAGGACATGGTACAATTCCATGATCCACAGCCCATTTATGAGCCCCTTCTCCAACTAAAAAACTAAAGCAAAAGAGAAATTCATTGATAGTTCAATAAAAAACAGTAATAAATAAATATCTAATATAAATGGCACACACAGCACATAAAAGATATGAGATGTTACACCTCGAAGACATGAGATTCCTCCTAGCAGGCAAATCAGACCATTTCCAAAAGATTTGGTCTCCATTTATCGACTTATTACAAGCATAGGGTGCAACATAACTTTGAAAATAAATGGTTTCAGGACCTGGTGAGGGGTGTGTAAAGATACGAAGTAGGTACATCGCTTTTATCTTATTTTACTTTCTTATATCTTCTGGTTTCTATTTTTCTCTTTTTTTTCCTTTGGTTTTCTCTTTTACTCTTTCTCGTGTTTCTACGGGTTTCTCCTGATCACTCTTTCACGCACTTACTATCTTATCTAACTCTCTCTATTCTTCTCCTTTTTAAAGTTTAAAACAAGAAGTGGTACAGGAAATGTATTATGTTATTTTTTGGCTGATATCACTGTAATGTACATTACTTCTAATAAATAAAATATTTAAAAAATAAAAAAAAAGAGATGACAGGAAAGATATCACCCTTCCCCTTTGCAAGCAGCTAACAATCGATGTTCACTTCTACAGCACCAGAAATATGTGAAGTGTCTTAAAATTATTTTAAAAGGGTGCACCTCAAATCATGGAAAATGCAAATATGAGCAAGTTGAAAAGGGTTCTAAAATGATTCTTAGAAATACGAGGGAGAACGGACAACCTAAGGAAGGAGGTAGACAAAAATCCTGGAGAAACTCAGCGGATGCGGCAGCATCTATGGAGCGAAGGAAATAGGCAACATCACCTATTCCTTCGCTCCATAGATGCTGCCGCACCCGCTGAGTTTCTCCAGCATTTTTGTCTACCTTTGATTTTCCAGCATCTGCAGTTCTTTCTTAAACATCTAAGGAAGGAGTTCCTGCAGACAGTAAATGCCAGAGACAGAGGAGTAATCTCATCATGGGGAGGGGGGAGGGAGGTGGAGGTAAAAATAGAGATTGATTTGGGATTAGGGAGTTTACACTGCCGAATTACAGAAATGGAGCTTCAGCCCACCACGTACTTGTCTGTGCTCCACCCAATGAGCCTTAGCAAAGTTATTCCCTCATGCAAAGTATCCATGCATTAAGGATTCACAAAATATATATTATATATTACTATACATACTAGTAGTAGGCCCCCCCTCGGTCATGACTGACCATGGGTGATGCATCCTGGTCGGATGCAAGCCAGGGCGATGTCATATGGAGGACAGGCTGTTGCCCATGCAGCACGTCCCCCCCTCTCCACGTCGCTGATCGATCCAAAGGAACAGCAGGGCCGTTACAGTTTGGCACCAGCGCCGTCGCAGGAGCTGCCAGAGTGAGGTTGTAGACAACGACGAACTGCCTTAGGGGCTCCGACTCCGGATTTTCTTGAGGTTTACTGCAGGAGCCTTTTCCATGACTGGATATGGCCACAAGGCAGTGGAGGTTCTAAATCAGAGTTTTCCCTCTCCTAGATGGACTGTCTTCCCGGGTTGACAAGCCCCATCTTCCCGGGGCAGTATGTACATACTATATATGTACTATACATACATTTAGCTAGATTCAAGTATTTGACACCATAGCTCAGTATTGACCATAGTTCACTAGATTGAAGTCTTACCAAGTAAACTAGAATGCTGCACTACAAAAATAAAAATTTCTGGATTGATATTTTTAGAATAATTTCTGAAATTATCAATACCCAATTGGATCCTGATTCAAAACTAATAATACTAGGAATATCAGAACAAAGCCTAACACTCACAACAAGCCAAAGAAACTTTCTCGACTATAGTATAATAACTGGGAAAAAATTAATATTAAAATTTTGGAAAGGCCCTATAACCCCCACAATTAAAATGTGGATTATGGAAATGTCGGAGACCCTACACTTGGAAAGAATTAGATTTGTCTTAATGGACAAATAAGAACATTTTGTCAGAATATGGTCTCCATTCATTGACTATTTGAAGGGGTAGATTGGTTCAGCACGAGAACCTCACTGAAGCTCGAATTTAGGATTAGATGAAAAGTTAAATTTTATAATCTACGAACCTATCTCCAATGATGTATTATTTTAAATTATTCCATTCTTTTTTATTATGCCATTTGCTTTCTTTTTTTCCCCTTTCTTTCTCTCTCTATCTATAAAAAAAAAACTAGAAGCAGAACCAATTCATAACTGATAATATTTATAATATACGACTGATATGCATGAAATGTTTTTATTATGATATGTGCTTGCTTCTAATAAAAATATTATATAATTTAAAAAATGAAAAAAAAATGTGTTAGCATATCTTTCTCAGAAATCTGATGAAAATGACAATAGACAATAGGTGCAGGAGTAGGCCATTCGGCTCTTTGAGCCGGCATCGCCATTCAATGTGATCATGGCTGATCATCCCCAATCAGTACCCCGTTCCTGCCTTCTCCCCATATCCCCTGACTCCGCTATCTTTAAGAGCTCTAACTATCTAATTTAATAATGGAATAGAATTAATAAGGGAATTAAATGAATAAGGAAGAGAATAAAAGCCGATGAAATAACATTAAAATTTTAGAAATATTATAAGAAGAGCTACTAGTAAAATTTTCTAAATATTATGTCTTCAACATTTACCAATAGCAACATTAAACTTAAGCATTTGCAAAGATTCCTTGAAAGCAATCATCTCAAGACATGAAAACATTAGAGCTCAATTTTGTTTGGACTTTCATTCTCAACCAATGTAGCAGAGTTGTGGAGTGTAGAATTTCCTTTTAGTGCTTTAATGGTTTCTTTGTGAATGTAAAGCGAACCCATCTTTAAAAAAAATGTTTCAATGACACCAGATGTTGCCAAATGTAATTGCATCTGTGCAGAAAAACTGTATAAATTCCTAGTATGTCCACCCTGAACCTTTCCACCTTTCCAAATCGCTTCCCATTCTTAACTGTTCTTAAACCCACTTCGTTATTCCATCAAACACCTAGTTACACGACTTTGTTAATACCTTGTCAAAGATGGGAAAGGAATGCCTGTTCATTCCCGGGATGGTGGGAGTGTCATATGCTGAGAGAATGGAGCGGCTGGGCTTGTATACTCTGGAGTTTAGAAGGCTGAGAGGGGATCTTATTGAAACATATAAGATTGTTAAGGGTTTGGACACGCTAGAGGCAGGAAACAGGTTCCCGATGTTGGGGGAGTCCAGAACCAGGGGCCACAGTTTAAGAATAAGGGGTAAGCCATTTAGAATGGAGACGAGGAAAGACTTTTTCTCACAGAGAGTTGTGAGTCTGTGGAATTCTCTGCCTCAGAGGACAGTGGAGACCGGTTCTCTGGATACTTTCAAGAGAGAGCTAGATAGGGCTCTTAAAGATAGCGAAGTCAGGGGATATGGGGAGAAGGCAGGAACGGGGTACTGATTGGGGATGATCAGCCATGATCACATTGAATGGCGGTGCTGGCTCGAAGGGCCGAATGGCCTCCTCCTGCATCTATTTATTAATTAGTTAATTCCCTTAATTAATTAAAGTTAATTGGCAGCAGGTTGCTAAAACACTTCAATATTTGCATCTCCATTGTCCCTCTTGATTGATACCTCTCCTCACCTTCAATACGTTTTTAGTGTTGCAAGTAAGTGTGTACACTCGAGCCACGAGATGCTTACACTCCAGATCTCTCAGGCAGAGATCTTAATAACACACGGGACTAGAAATATTATTGTTGAGAAAGAGAAATTCTTATTGGCATGAAGTGGACCCACACCAGTTTCATCTGGACTGCGGTAGAAGACATTTTCATTTGCACTTGTGCCAAGAACAATTTTGATTGCAAAATTAATTACCTTGGGGTGCAATTTGATCAGGGTATTACAAAGGCTTCACAGCTGTAAACTAAAACACCTCCACTATCTTATAGGGATTGTAATATGAAGTCCGATAGGCTTAACCGATACTGTAGTTGGACCGGAATGGGTAGGATTAAAAGTGTCTAACGTTTTTGTCTGGAAATAACTTGTAGTTTCTGTGAATCCTTTTCACAAATACAGCAAAACTGGCAAGAGCGATTTCAAAAGAAATAGAGATAAAAGCTTTACTGCAACACTCGTGTAAAAGCATAAAACAGCATGAATCACTGTGCAAAAAAAAAAAAACTTATTCCACTCATAAAAACACATTCTGTTTTCAAGAAGCGATCATGCATTGAATACCTAAGACACAATAATGGGTGAAAACATTACCAAGGAGGAATTCTGCCAGCAGAGAGCTTCCCCTTCTGTGCTTCACTTAATAGTTTATTTGCAACTAAGATTGGATTCTTGATCCCTAAAAGTAAAAGTAGATATTTTTAATGCACTTGACCTCATAAAAAATTTGAACCACATTATTTTGTAAAATACCTTAGCCAAAGTCCATTTTTCACTCTGCTACATAAATACATAATTGTCTATAAAGTTCTCTGGAACAGACATTTATATGGTACCTTTTACGACTCTGGCATGTCTTCCTTCATGTGGTGCGCTTTTCAACTTCCCTTAAAAATGTATCAATGGATTGAGAATTAACTTAAGAACCACTCATTCTGTTACTTGAAGGACTTTGGCTGATTGAAGTATTTTCAAAAGAAATCTTTGGATTGATTCTCACTTTGTTCCTGCGGATATTTTAAAGCTTTAAAGCAGGGTTTTTTCCCCGCTCACGTTGTAAATAGAAATAGACAATGCACAAAATTACATGAAGCAGCATGGACCTGAATATAGAAGATAGCCACAAAATGCTGGAGTAACTCAAGCGGGACAGGCAGCATTCACTGGAGACACTCTGCAGCCTGTCCCGCTGAGTTACTCCAGCATTTTGTGGCTATCTCCGGTGTAAACCAACATCTGTAGTTCCATCCTGCACATTGGACCTGCATATAGATATACCTGCATGGACTACATGGAATGTGATTGGACTGAGGTTAAATTCTTTCAAAAACACTGATTTAAAATGGTCATCTCCACTTTTAGTTTGGTTTAGAGATATAGCGAGGAAACAGGCCCTTCTGCCCACCGAGTCCGCATCGACCAGCAATCCCCCGCACATTAACACCATCCCACACACACACAATAGGGACAATTCTACATTTATACCAAGCCAATTACCTACAAACTTGTACGTCTTTGGATGTGTGGGAGGAAACCGAAGATCTCTGTGAAAACCCACGCAGGTCATGGGGAGAACCTACAAACTCCGTACGACAAGCACCCGTAGTCAGGATTGAACCCGGGTCTCTGGCGCTGTGAGGTAGCAACTCTACCGCTGCGCCACCTTGCCGTCCTTTGCCCTTCCATTTCTTTAATTTCTTCCATTCCCTTAACTTCTGTTAATGATGCTCCTTCCATTTTTGCCTTTCCTTTTATGTTCCACCTTAAACCATAATTCCTTGACCTGGCTTTTGATAATCAAAGCTAATATTTTCTCGTGTGGCCGAGCATTATATTATTTCCCTTTGATTAGTGAACCACTTAGGGATCCTTTTGCAACATTAGAAACATAATGGAGGTTGTTAATGACAGCAGTTTTACTTTGCAAGCCATATGAACATTGCCTTTTTGAACTTGTCAATCTCAAGGTGAAGTTGTCAGGCAGCTTTCAGACTAATAGACACAAAATGCTGGAGTAACTTAGGCAGCATGGGCCAAAGGGCCTGTTTCCGCCTTGTATCTCTATACTAAACTAGGACAAGATGACGGAGGGTGTTTGAGGATGAGAATGAGCGAGGCCAGCAAGCAGGGTAAATGGTGAATGGGATGGGATACGTGTTAGATGTTTTTTAATTTATTCAGTTTACAGAGACTAAGACGAAGGCAAAGTTAGGGATGCATTGTAACAATTGAAAATCATAACTATATGGTTGGTTGTTTCACGAGCAGGGATGAATCTGCAGTTCATTCCTACAAATCAGATTATAACATTGAAACGGAAATGTTGTAGTGATAGCAGGTTTTTGTAAAGGGAAATAATTGACAACATGACGTAATAGTCTGAAGACAGACCTTGACATCTATCCATATTCACCAGGACGCTGTTTCAACTGCTGAGCTACTTTAGCACTTAATGAATTTTGCTTGAATGTTTAGTTTAGTTTAGAAATACAGCACAGAAACGGGCTCTTCAGTCCACTGAGTCCGCACCGACCAGTGATCCTTGCACATTAGCACTATCCTACACACACTAGGGACAATTTACTTACACCAAGCCAATTAACCTACATACCTGTACGTCTCTGGAGTGTGGGAGGAAACCGAAGATCTCGAAGAAAACACACGCGGTCACAGGGAGAACATAAAACTCCATGCAGACAGCACCCGTAGTGGGGTCAAGGAAAGAGCGTTCACGTCGCGGCCCTCTTTCCGCCAATCTTTCCACCACCACGCACAAGAAGCGACAAGACAGACACCATTGTATGCAGATGCCGAGAAGTGTGTTTAGCTCTGACTCGATGAGAAGAAGAAGCACCCGTAGTTGGGATCGAACCCGGGTCTCCGACGCCGCAAGGGCAGTATGGCAGCAACTCTACCACTGCGCCAACATGGCCGCCCATAAACATGGAGTTTATTTATTTGTTATTTAGCTTATTAATTGAGGAACTTTTTCCACTCAAATGAAATAATGAGCATTTGGATCCTGTCAGCTCCCCTGCTTTGTACAGGATTTAATCATAGGACATGTCCTTTAATTAAATGAACCATAACCGGAAAAAAATACAGCAACGACATTTATTAATTGGGCAATAAACCAGCAGTTTGACAAGACAGTAAATAGTGGCAGTCAGAAAGATTGAAAGATGTTGTGTGCAAATGGGAAAGTTGGGTTACAAGAAAATAATGTACTACCTTGCTTGGAAGCAGTTTCAAATGGTCAGCTGAATTGTCAAAATATTATTACAATTAAATTATTTAAGTAAGTAAGTTTGTTGGCCAAGTATTCACATACAAGGAATTTGCCATGGTGCTCTGCCCACAAGTAACAAGTAACAATTTTTTGAATTGTTTAATGATATTTAATGATATTCATGCATTAGCCCAAAGATTTAATGGCATAGATAACAAATGATTTTACTTCCAGCAATGTTCAAATTCAACCATTTTATGAAGTTAAAATGTGATTCCTTCTTGATTAGTACAGGTGTCAGAGGTTACGCGGAGAAGGCAGGAAAATGGGGTTAGGAGAGATAGATCAACCATGATTGAATGGCAGAGTAGACTTGATGGGCCGAGTGGCCTAATTCTACTGCTATTACTTATGACTTTATAACCTCCTTTACTCAGACGTTATAAAATGAGGTTCGAAATAGGGTCTTGATCAGTTATATTAAAAAAAAATCAAATGTAAATTATTCTTCCTGGTTACCCAGCCTAACAAAAACAAATTAAAAACAAACACATGGTTACCAGCTGTGATGAACTATTTTCCTAACATTGACAACAATGATCAGCATGATTAAACCATGACTTTGCCATCTGATATGTGGTCACCTTCACTTGTGGTAAAACAAAACATGAGATTGTTGGCAGCTACAAACTCTGGATCTGTACAAATACAAAGAGGATCTGAGTAAGTTCCGTCCAAACAAGTTGAATGTTATTTTTGTTGTGTGCTATTTTAAGAAGTTAGTCAGAATGATTGGAAAGTTCAAACGCCAACTAGCTTTCTTTGAAATGTTTTATGATGGAAATGAATACCACATTCGGGAAATTAAGAAAACGAAAGATCGTTTCTTTTTCGGTTGAAATTAAACTGTCGCAGTCAGAAAGTCGTAGAGTGGAAACAGGCCCTTCGGCCCAACTTGCCCATACCGACCAACATGTCTCATCTACACCAGTCCCGCCTGCCTGCGTTAGACAATATTTTTTGTTGCCAGTTATATTTAACCTGTTGATAATAGATTCAAGAGAGTTTATTGTCATGTGTCCCTGATAGGACAATGAATATAGACAATAGGTGCAGGAGTAGGCCATTCAGCCCTTCGAGCCAGCACCGCCATTCAATGTGATCATGGCTGATCATCCCCAATCAGTACCCCGTTCCTGCCATCTCCCCATATCCCCATACCGCTATTTTTAAGAACCCTATCCAGCTCTCTCTTGAAAGCATCCAGAGATCCGGCCTCCACCGCCCTCTGAGGCAGAGAATTCCACAGACTCACCACTCTCTGTGAGAAAAAGTGTTTCCTCGTCTCCATTCTAAATGGCTTACTCCTTATTCTTAAACTGTGGCCCCTGGTTCTGGACTTCCCCCAACATCGGGAACATGTTTCCTGCCTCTAGTGTGTCCAAGCCCTTAACAATCTTATATGGGCGTTTGGCCAAATCCCTCTAAACCTGTCCTATCCATGCACATGTCTAATTGTTTCTTAAACGTTGCGATCGTACCTCCCTCAACCACTTCCTCTGGCAGCTCGTTCCATACACTCACCACCCTTTGTGTTGAAAAAGATACCTCTCAGATTCCTATTAAATCATTTCCCCTTCACCTTAAACCTATGTACTTTGGTTCTTGATTCCCCCTACTCTAGGCAAGAGACTATGTATGTCTATACCCCTCATGATTTTATGCACCTCAATAAAATCACTACACATTCTCCTGTGCTCCAAGGAATAGAGTCCCAGCCTGCTCAACCTCTCCCTATAGCTCAGACCCTCTAGTCCTGGCAACATCCTTGTAAATGTTCTCTGTACCCTTTTCAACTGGGGAACATCTTTCCTATAACACGGTGCCCAGAACTAAACACAATACTCTAAATGCAGCCTCACCAACATCTAATAAAACTGCACCATGACCTCTCAACTTCTATACTGTCCTACGATGAACAGTCCAATTGACAGCAAGAGCTTCACCATAATAGAATAATTATATAATTTTTTCATAAACTCCCCTAAAATGCAATACAACCTGCCCATTATCCTATCATGAACAATTTTTTACCAACATGGTACGATACTCAAACAAGATGAAGCAACATTCATCTAAATCAGAGAAGACTACATCTATTTATCTTTTAATTCAATTTTCTGTTGTTTCTTAGAAGAATCAATTTTAAAATATACTTTGCATGTGAAATTTGGTTCATCTGTGAATGGAGGCCGACTGAAAACTCCAATGGTTGATAGACTAACCTATTCTGCTACATCTGTGCTGCTGAGGTGGCAATATTAACACTGCACTACTTCAATCTATAGTCAGTACACTGATTAATCTTGCCATCATCTGTCATTTGAAATTATTACCATAGAGATACATTTAAAATGCCCGTCATAGACTATCACAGATGACTGTGGAGGCCGTCAATGGATATTTGTAAGGCGGAGATCGACTGATTTTTGATTAGTACGGGTGTCAGGGGTTATGGGGCGAAGGCAGGAGAATTGGGTTGAGAGGGAAAGATAGATCAGCCTTGATTGAATGGCATTCTGCTCCTGGAACTTATAACAAATGGAGTAAGCAAAAGCTAGAAAGTTCCCTGAAGACCTTCGGCCAAATATATCTAAGTGATCTTTCCTTTGGTTCCTCGCTGCCCAACAATCCTGGAGAAGAACCACTAATGAAGATTAAACATCCCCATGAAAAATAACAAGTAGACATCCAATTTCTGAGGCCCTAATCTCCATTTGCACAGAATCTTCAGCATGTTAGGCATTTCAATCTGCTTCATTGAGGCATGGTTGAATATAAATGTGGAGATGCGGAACGAAAACCTAATATCTAGTAAAACAGATAATCAGGAAACTGAACCATTCTATGTACAACTGGAGAGCAGGCCTGAACTACTATCTACCTCCTTAGAGACCCTCGGACTATCTTTAATCGGACTTCACCTTGCACTAAACGCTATTCTCTTTATCATGTATCTGTACACTGTGGACGGCTCGATTTTAATCAAGTATTGTCTTTCCGCTGTCTGGTTGACATGCAACAATAGCTTTTCACTGTACCTCGGTACACGAGACAATAAACTAAACTGATCTTCATGGAAATTCTTGAAGGGACAATGCAAGTTGGAGTGGAAGAGGGTTTAGAAAAGGACATTCAAGTGGTGAAAACTCATTTACTTGTTTTTCTCTTTCGACAAATGGAGCCCAAAGTGGCGCTGGAGCAAGGCGACTCTTTGCGTGCTGGTCCCAGAATTGGATCTGCTATTACACCTGTATGATATCTGTACACTGTGGACGGCTTGATTGTAATCATGTATAGTCTTTGTCTGAATAGCAGGCATCTTTTCACTGCAGCTCGTACACTTAACAATAATAAACGGAACTAAATGCTGCCAGGCCAGCTGAGCATTGCCAATATTTTTCTGTTTTTGTTTCAGATCTCTAGCATTGACATTTTACATTTTTATTAGAAGGATAGTGGGGATGAGCACGCAGAGAAATCGGAGAAGTTTAGTGGATTTATGCTTACAGCACGAGTCAGGAGGTTATTTGGGAGAAGTGTTCAAAACCACAAATAGTTTTGATAAAATAAGGAGAAAGTGTTTCCAGCGTTAGGATGGTCTAGAGAGCAGAGGGAAAAAGCTAAGATGGCATGGAAAAGAACCAGAGGCAACATGAGTTATGTTGCAGATAGACACATAATGTATCAGACGATGGTGAGACCGCATTTAGAATATTGTGTTCAGTTCTGGGCACCATGTTATTGTCAAGCTTGAAAGGGTTCAGAAAAGATTTACGAGGATGTTGCCAGGACTAGAGGGTGTGAGCTATAGGGAGAGGTTAAGTAGGCCTGGTCTCTATTCCATGGAGCGCAGGAGGATGAGGGGAGATCTTATAGAGGGTTATAAAATCATGAGAGGAATAGATCGGGTAGATGCACAGAGTCTTTTACCCAGAGTAGGGGAATCGAGGACCAGAGGACATAGGTTCAGGGTGAAGGGGAAAAGATTTAATAGGAATCTGAGGGGTAACTTTTTCACACAGGGGTGGTGTGTGTATGGAACAAGCTGCCAGAGGAGGTAGTTGAGGCTGGGGCTATCCCATCGTTTAAGAAACAGTTGGGCAGGTACATGGATAGGACAGGTTTGGAGCGTTATGGACCAAGCGCAGGCAAGTGGGACAAGTTTAGCTGGGACATTGTTGGCCGGTGTGGGCGAGTTGGGCCAAAGGGCCTGTTTCCACACTGTATCACTCTATGACCCGCTGAGTTACACCAGCATTTTGTATCTATCTTTGGTGTAAACCAGCATCTGCAGTACCTTCCCACACACCCTTTTCCAGCATTCAAAGGAACTCTTGTATGATAGAAATTGCATCACTTTTAGTTGCATCACTTTCACTTATATTCTACGTGGTTAATTTTTCAAAGTAAAAGTGTACGTACCCCTGAGTGCTCCTACAGCTCCAAAATTCAAGGACTTTCCATCCATTGTGCTGGCATCACATTCTATATCCCCTGAGAGATTTAGATTGGAACCCATTCCTGCATTGGTGAAAGGAGAGTCCTAGAAATGGAAAGCTGATTGTAATTACACAAATAAATGAGGAAATAAACCCATCTTTCTCTTAATTCTTCGCGTCGGTCGGCCTGACTAGGAACGTGCCCGAGGGCTTGTCTGTCAGCGGGTCAGGGAACTCGCCCTAAAACTCATCGGAGTCCGCGGTCAGTGGGACCTCACCGATGGGACGAGTGGGGAGCTGGAGATGTCGGGCACGAGGAGCAAGGACCAGAGGAGGGTGAACTGGAGTAATGCCTCCAGCACCTTCAGGTAAAACCCCGGGACACACACACAAATATGGCTGGGCAAGGAGAGAGACACGTTGGTTGGCAGGAACTGCTCCAGTACATTGAGCGAGTGGGCCGACCGGACTTTGAACGTTGAATAATGGCGCAAAAACATGCCATAAGCGCAAAAAAATGGCGGCCGTCCATATGTGTAATATACTGAAGGCAAAATGAATTTCACTGTGCACTTACATATGTGATGAATAAAACACTATTGACTATTGAGGTTTATAGAAGCTAAATTCATACGATCTGAAATAATATTTCAGGAGAGTCACATATAGTATATTCTTCCCAAACTATTATTCCTGAAATTCTTCATGCATGAAAAGAAGCAGAAATAGGTTATCAACAAGCCTGCTCTGCCATTCAAAAAGATTATGAATGTTCTGACATTTGACTCCACTTTCCTGGCCCTTTACCATACTCTCAGCTTTTGTCTCATAATCCTTGATTTCCCCAAGTCCAAGTTATTGAGTTGGTTTTGTTTATTGTCACATGTATTAAGGTACAGTGAAAAGCTTTTGATTGTGTGATATCCAGTCAGCGGAAAAAACGTACATGATTACAATCGAGCCGTCCACAGGGTACAGACAGGGCCTCTGAGAGGAATTTTATCAGTGGGCTCAAAGTTTCTTTCGGGGCCCCCTTCCCTTGTCCATTAGTCATCCTGTTTTTACCCACTACGGTTTTATGCCATGAGCTGTAGCCTGCAAGGCCAAAAAGGAAGATGAGAGAGGGGTGGAATGGAGCGCTCTGTAGATTTTCTGCATTTGAGGCCTTATGCTCCTATACTCCCCCCATGATAAATATAAATAAATATAAATAAAATAAAAGGATCAGAGAAATGAAAGCACATTTGTTTTGAACATCTTTGTTTATGCTACAATACAGATAAACATCCTTTTATATCGCAATGCAGATCAGATCATCGACATAATTATTAGTAAATAATACTGTAACAGTACCGATACACGATAAACGGAATAATGTTTCAAGCAAGATAAAGTCCAGTAAAGTCCGATTAAAGATAGACTGAGGGTCTCCAATGAGGTACATGATAGTTCAGGACTGCTCTCTAGTTAATGACCCCCAAAATTAGTGGTACAGTGGACATGTGAAGAAGATTGTTTAAGGCTGCAACATATAGAGATCAACTGGGAAAGTGGACAATGGGATGGCAGATATAATTTAATGGATTCAATGTGAAGTTACATCAAGGCAGGACATACACGGTGAATGGCAGGCCGCTGGGGAGTGTTATTAAACAGATACGCCTTGGTGTACAACCACATAGTCCACTGAAGATGGGAACATGGTGGTGAGGAAAGCTTACGGTTAGCTTGCTTTCGTCAATCAAGTTATAAGCGTTGAGATGTTCTGATAAATTGTACAAAATGTTAGTTAGGCTTGGAATATTATGTGCAGATCTGGTTGCCACACTGTGGGAAGGACATGAAAGAGCGAAGGTACACAAAAATGCTGGAGAAACTCAGCGGGTGCAGCAGCATCTATGGAGCGAAGGGAATAGGCAACGTTTCGGGCCGAAACCCTTCTTCAGACTGATAGGGGGTGGGGGGCGGGGAGAAGAAAGGAAAAAGGAGGAGGAGCCCGACGGCTGAGGGAGAGATAGGAAGGGGAGGAGACAGCAAGGGCTAACAAAATTGGGAGAATTCAATGTTCGTGCCCCCAGGATGCAGACTCCCCAAGCGGAATATGAGGTGCTGTTCCTCCAATTTCTGGTGTTGCTCGCTCTGGCCATGGAGGAGACCCAGGACAGAGAGGTCAGATACGGAATGGGAGGGGGAGTTGAAGTGCTGAGCCACCGGAAGATCAGGTTGGTTAATGCGGATCGAGGGGAGGTGTTCGGCGAAACGATCGCCAAGCCTACGCTTGGTCTCACCGATGTAGATCAGCTGACATCTAGAGCAGCGGATGCAATAGATGAGGTTGGAGGAGATGCAGGTGAACCTCTGTCGCACCTGGAACGACTGCTTGGGTCCTTGAATGGAGTCGAGGGGGGAGCTAAAGCGACAAGTGTAGCATCTCTTGCGGTTGCAAGGGAAAGTGCCCGGGGAAGGGGTAGTACGGGAGGGAAGGGAAGAATTGACAAGGGAGTTACGGAGGGAGCGGTCGGGACCTCCGCTCGGTCTGCATTAACCAACCTGATCTCCCGGTATCTGACCTCTCTGTCCTGGGTCTCCTCCATGGCCAGAGCGAGCAACACCGGAAATTGGAGGAACAGCACCTCATATTCCGCTTGGGGAGTCTGCATCCTGGGGGCATGAACATTGAATTCTCCCAATTTTGTTAGGCCTTGCTGTCTCTTCCCCTTCCTATCTCTCCCTCAGCCCTCGGGCTCCTCCTCCTCCTTTTTCCTTTCTTCTCCCCGCACCCCCCCCCCCCCCCCCCCCCCCCCCCCCATCAGTCTGAAGAAGGGTTTCGGCCCGAAACATTGCCTATTTCCTTCGCTCCATAGATGCTGCTGACCCGCTGAGTTTCTCCAGCATTTTTGTGTAGCCAGTATTTATTTCCCATGCTATTGGTGTCTAATACTAATGGGCAGAAGGTTAAGATGAGAGGAAAACGGTTTTAAGGGGATCTGAGGGGTAAATTGTTCATCTCTGTCATCCTGTTGTCCACTTTCCCAGTTGATAGGGCGGGACGGTGGCGCAGCGGTAGAGCTACTGCCTTACAGCACCAGGGACCCTGGTTCGATCCTGACTACAGGTGCTGTCTGTATGGAGTTTGTACGTTTTCCCCATGACCTGTGTGGGTTTTCTCCGGGATATCCGGTTTCCTTCCACACTCCAAAGATCGACAGGGTTGTACGTTAATTGGCTCGGTATAATTGTAAATTGTCCCTAAATTGTATGCGGGGATTGCTGGTCGGCGCGGACTCGGTGGGCCGAAGGGCCCGAGCGCTCTCTGTATCTCTAAACTAAACTAAACTAATCTGGAACGAGCTCACGGAGGAGGTGTGGAGACATGAAACAGTGACATTTAAAAAGTATCTGGACAGATAAATGAGCAGGGCACGGAGGGATGTGGAATCAATGCAGGTCCAGTGGGTTAAATATAGATATAGACTAGTTGGTCTGATATAGACACTGTGGCCTGAAGGGGCCTGTTTCAATGCCATACAACCCTATGACATTGGACCTACTTTCTATGTTAATCAGAGCAATTACTATATTTTATTATTGGCTGGAAAAGGACGACAAAGGCTTGAGAATTTAATAACTCAATTCTATTGAGGCAAGGCTAAACAGAAACAGATTCTCCAAAAACAAAACAAAACTGGGATGAAGTCATTCTCACATACTTCATTCAGCCAACTGCCTCAAACTAACTACACACGACCAGGTATCTGCAATACCTGTTAACCAAAACCAGATTAATTATCTAAAGGGCCTGTCCCACTTGGGCGACTGCAGAGCGCGAGTGACTGACGCCCATAAAACCTTCAAGTTGCATGACATACACGCTGACGTATGCTGTCATGCGGGTGACGCCCGGTTAGGGTTGAGGCTGTAAAATATTCTTCCTTCAATGCATGGATTTTAAACATTAATATATTAAATTTAATACAATGAAATCAATTGTACAAATGAAAAGATGTCTGAGTCGTTTTATTTATTTATAGATGTATTGGTCCGCTTCCAGATCCGATCACCGTCTATTTTCACAGGGATGGATTCAGTGAGTGTAGACTGAACTCCCCTCTCCCCTCCTCCCGCCCCCATCCCTCCTTCTCCCCTCTCCTCTCTTCTCCCTTCTCCCCACTCCACTTTTCTCCCCCTTACCCACTCCCCTCACCTCCTTCTCCCCCTCTCCCTCCATTCTCCCATTCTCCACCCCCCCCCCCCCACTTTCCCCGCGCCCCCCCATTTGTGGACCCAGCCTGTGACCAGCGATCCCCCGTACACTATCCCACACACGCTAGGGACAATTTATACAAACCTGTGTGCCTTTGGAGTGCGGGAGGAAACCCAAACCATAACCCTAACTCCAGCCCTAGCCCTAACTCTAGGTTGATAGGCTTGGTATAAGTATAAATTGTCCCTAGCGTGTGTGGGATAGTGTGCAGGGGATCGCTGATCGGTGCGGATTCGATGGGCTGAAGGGCACTGTATCTCTGATCTAAGTGTGACACAGGGGCCCCAGGGGTTGGACTTGAACCCCCAATGTTCTGCCTGCTCCTCATGGGAACTGAACTGTTGGCCACGAGTTGTCCCAGAGGCAGATCTCTCTTCCAATGGTCTCTCCAAACCCCCAGAGGCAGCGGGCTTTTCAACTGGGTACAGGCAATGTTATCAATGTACCAGTGCCACCCACCTGCTCCGGCCACTGAGTCTAAATACCCACCACCCATTTTGAAGCAAGGCAAGGGGGCGGAGGGGGGGGGGAGGTGGGGGGTGTTGTTCCCAAAGTCTGCATAGTCAACGTTACTAAAACAGATGATGTGCAGTACTATGAGTGGGATCTAGCTGTCACAGGCTGGGTCCACAAATGGGGGGCGTCGGGAAAAGTGGGGGGGGGGGGGGGTTGGAGAATGGGAGGGAGAGGGGGAGAAGGGGATGTGAGGGGGAGGGGTAGTGGATAAGGGGGAGAAGAGTGGAGCAGGGAGAAGGAAGAGGGGGGAAGGGAAGAAGAGGGGGGAAGAGGGGAGGGGAGAAGGGTTGGGGGGAGTGGAGGAGGGATGGGGCGGGAGGGGGGGAAGAGGGGAGAGGGGAGTTCAGTCTACACTCACTGAATCCATCCCTGTGAAAAGTTATAGAGACGGTGATCGGATCTGGAAGCGGACCAATACATCTATAAATAAAACTGAACGACTCGGACATCTTTTCATTTGCACAATTGATTTTATTGTATTAATTTTAATATATTAATGTTTAAAATCCATGTATTGAAGGAAGAATATTTTACAGCCCATCTGTGGTCCCTAACCCCAACCCTAACCCTACCCGGGCATCACCCACAGGACAGCATACGTCAGCGTGTGACAGGGCGCACTACATGATGAGACACCCAAATGTCGCCCCAGGATTTTGAACATTCCAAAATCCTGGGGCGACAGGGAAGCACCGTGCATTACCGCGTGGCACTGCATGCGTCACCACGCGTCACGACGGAACAACCTCTTTTTAGGCTGTCGCCCAAGTGGGACAGGCCCTTAAGCCTTCCAAATGGCCACGTGATCCAAATTAAGTCAACAAATTGGATTCTAAATTTGCTTGTTAATTTGTCTCCTATTTCCAATAGGAAGAGAGTTGCTTCATGATAGGAAGCCCAAGACTGCTAGCACAGTGGCACAGCGGTAGAGAGGCTGCCTCACAGCCCCAGAAATCTGGGTTCGATCCTGACCACGGGTGCCGTCTGTATGTTCTCCCAGTGACCGCGTGGGTTTTCACCGGGTGCTTAGTTTCCTCCCACGCTCCAAATATGTGCAAGTTTGTAGGTTAATTGGCTTCGGTGAAAATTGTAAAGTGTCCCTGGTGTGTAGGATAGAGCTGGTGTACAGGGCGATAGCTGGTTGGCACGAACTCAGTGGGTCGAAGGGCCTGTTTCCATGCTGTATCTCTAATGTCTCAGCAATGTAACACAGGGGTACAGTGTTGCAATGTTTGTCATGTTCATTAACCACACAGATATTAGGCAAGGAGGGAGAGTTACTAAGCTTGCAGATTACACACATTTGATGGTGTTATTGACAGTGGGGAAGACAGTCTTAGACTACAGCATGATACTGTTCAGCAGATAAATGAGGTAGGGCAGTGGCAGGCAGAATTTAATCTCGGTAAGTGCGAGGTGAAGGATTTTGAGAGGGTCATACAAATAGCCAATAGAGGAATTTCCTTTCATATTAAAAAAAACACTAATGGAACAATGGCTCCTTTCTTCCATTTTTTAATCCTTTTGATAATTTAACTTGCGGGCCATCCTGAAAGGGCCAGCTATAAAAAGTTTAAAAGCGGAAGTTTGGGTTCTGATCAATCTCCTCTCCTGTTCAAGAGAAGAAGAATATTGAAAAGCTAAAGATATGAACTATGAAATAAGTTTTCTGCTCATCTCCTCACCTCTAGTTCAATAAGGGCTGCAGCCACTACATCCACAGCAAGAGCACCAGTTTGCAGTTTCTCTATTGCCTGAAACACAAAAGTTTCTACTTTAATAAATATTCAGTATGGTTTTGTTTAATTGCCATGTGTACCGAGGTACAGTGAAAAGCTTTAAATTTCATTTCAATGTTATAGCTAAGTTTTCAGCATTTTGCAAAAATGTTTAATTTATGCTGCGCTGGAGGGTCTGTTGCGAGGACTAGAGGGTCTGAGCTACAGGGAGAGGTTGAGTAGGCATGGGACTCTATTCCTCAGAGCACAGGGGGATGAGGGGTGATCGTATAGAAGTATATATAATCATGAAAGGAATAGATCGGGTAGATGCACAGAGTCTCTTGCCCAGTGCAGGGGTATTAAGGACCAGAGGACATAGGTTCAAGGTAAAGGGGAAAAGATTTAATAGGAATCTGAGGGGTCACATTTTCACACAGAGGGTGGTGGGTGTATGGAACAAGCTGCCAGAGGTGGTAGTTGAGGCTGGGACTATCCCAACGTTTAAGAAACAGTTATTCGACAGTTACATGGATAGGACAGGTTTGGAAGGATATGGACCAAACGCAGGCAGGTGGGACAGTGTAGCTGGGACATGTTGGATAGTGTGGGCTGGTTGGGCCAAAGGGCCTGTTTCCACACTGTAAAAAAGATGACAGTAAAAAAGATAGAAAAACAAGAGCAAAAAAAGATCAACCAGTTTAAATTGCCACAGAAGGCCGTGGAGGCCAAGTCAATGGATATTTTTAAGGCAGAGATGGATAGATTCTTGATTAGTACTGGTGTCAGGGGTTATGGGGAGAAGGCAGGAGAATGAGGTTGAGTGGGATAGATAGCTCAGCCTTGATTGGTTGGCGGAGTAGACTTGATGGGCTGAATGGACTAATTCTGCTCCTATCATTTATGAACTTGCAATTATAAACCCACAAATAGCAAATAGTCCTACCTTTTGGCAAGCCTTCTTGCAAACTTGTTTATACTCCTTGGCTTTCGATTCAGAATGATAACCTGCTCCTGAAATAATCAAATTTTAACCAATTAATTAACACCTAAACAAATTATATTAATCAGTCTGTACAAGAGAATAAAAGCAATTTTGGTGAGAGGCATCCTGCATTGATACATATTGATGTCTTTGTATCAAGTTTGACATCTATGAGTTTAAAATATGCCATACAAACACAAGGGATAAAATTATCTATTATTGTGTGAGGTGGCCTAAGCAGAGTTCTCACGTATTACATCATCAGCTCCCCAGCAGTAGACAATAGGTGCAGGAGTAGGCCATTTGGCCCTTCGAGCCAGCACCGCCATTCAATGTGTTCATGGCTGATCATCCCCAATCAGTACCCCATTCCTGCCTTCTCCCCATATCCCCTGACTCCGCTATTTTTAAGAGCCCTATCTAGGTCTCTCTTGAAAGCATCCAGAGAACCTGCCTCCACCGCCCTCTGAGGCAGAGAATTCCACAGACTCACCACTCTCTGTGAGAAAAAGTGTTTCCTCGTCTCCGTTCTAAATGGCTTACTCCTTATTCTTAAACTGTGGCCCCTGGTTCTGGACTCCCCCAACATCGGGAATGAGTAGTCTGGTAATTTTTCAATTAGGGTTTGGTGTTGTCAAAGAATCAAACTGCATGCCCACCATACTTCTTCTTCTTGCGTATGGTGTGC
Source organism: Malacoraja senta (assembly GCA_038087875.1). Taxonomy (NCBI): domain Eukaryota; kingdom Metazoa; phylum Chordata; class Chondrichthyes; order Rajiformes; family Rajidae; genus Malacoraja; species Malacoraja senta. Next base: position 89,923,031 of record CM075978.1, on the reverse strand, counting down.
ACAGCCTAAAGTTGTAGGACAACTTGTCCTATTTGATCCTATTTGATTGTGCACGCCAGGTTGATTGCATTCGTTGAAACAGGGCGGACCACGTGATGGTTGCAATCTCCCACCCCAATGCCCACCATTAAATAGGAGCTAGTGCAGAGCTAGCAGATCAAGATTAGGAAGATACAAAGTGCTGGAGTTATGGCCCTGTCCCACGGTACGAGTTCATTCCAAGTGCTCTCCCGAGTTTTAAAAAAATCAAACTCATGGTAAGCACGGAGAATGAACGTAGCGGGTACCGTCGGAGCTCGGGGACGTTTCTTAGCGGCTCGTAACGCTAACGGCAGGTACTCGGGAAGACTCGCTAACGACAGGTAAGCTCGGGAAGACTCGTGAAGATTTTTCAACATGATGAAAAATGTCCACGAGAGCCCCGCGTACCGATGAGTGGCCATTACCATAAATCTCCGAGTTCGAATCAGGGCAATCTCGGGAGAGTTCTTGGAATGAACTCGTACCATGGGACAGGGCCATTACTCAACGGGTCGGGCAGCATCTCTGGAGAAAATGGACAGGTGATGTTTCAGGTTGTGACCCATCTTCAGACCCAAAACGTCACCTATCCATGTTCTCTAGAGATGCTGCATGACTCGCAGTCACTCCAGCACTATGTGTCTTCTTTTGTAAAACGGCATCTGCAATTCCTTGAATAACTCCAACTGTGGAAAGTAACAGAAATCAAAATACAATTCAGCTATTTCATGCAGTGAAATAATGTATTAAGAATAACAATTATACAGCACCCTTTATGTAAATATACTAGACAGATAAATAAAAACCATATATATGTTCTGATTAGTTTCCCAAACTTAATACCATTGCTTGTCAATTTGAAACTGACAGACTGTGCCCTAAAGAGGTAATTCTGAAGAAGGGTTTCGGCCCGAAACGTTGCCTGTTTCCTTCGCTCCATAGATGCTGCTGCACCCGCTGAGTTTCTCCAGCATTTGTGTGTACCCTAAAGAGGTAATGGTGTCTGATTACTGCTGTTGTTATCCACCTATCACTTGCCAGGTTTTACCTACCACGGCCTTTCATCTTTTCCAGTTTTCTCCCCACCAACTCCTTGAGTCTGATGAAAGGTCTCGAGCCAAAATATCGTCTAACCATTCCCCCTCGTCCAACCATCCCCCACCCCTCCAGATGACGCCTGACCCTCTGAGTTCCTCCAGACTTTTGTTATTTTTTGCTCAAGATTTCAACATCTGCAGTTTCTTGTGTGTTGTCACTGAAGACATTTGCTTTGGAAACGGACACGGCAATCGCTGTGATTAACACTTGTAGAATACTTTATCAAACAACGTCACAGCCACTGATATATATTATGGCCGTCAAAACTATTGGTTCAATGTTGCCTTATTTGCCACACATGCGACTGCAGTTAAATTCTTTTTCCATATATTACACATGCTGGTGCCGCCATTTTTGGCCCCATTATTCAACATTCGGTTGACCCGCGCGCTTGATGTACTGGAACAATTCCCGCGGTATTGGACGTGGGATATTCTGAATTTGTATCATTGTAACTTCACAGGGAAAGAGAATAAATAAATATTCATATCAACTGACCCTCATTAAAATTATTTGCTGCTGACTTGGGCGGCACGGTGGCGCAGCGGTAGAGTCGCTGCCTTGCAGCGAATGCAGCGCCGGAGACCCGGGTTCGATCCCAACAGCTGGTGCCATCTGTATGGAGTTTGTACGTTCTCCCCGTGACCTGCGTGGGTTTTCTCCGGGATCTCCGGTTCCCTCCCACACTCCAAAGATGTACAGAAATGTAGATAAATTGGCTTGGTATAAGTGTAAATTGTCCCTGGTGTGTGTAGGATAGTGTTAGTGTGCAGCAAGCGCCTTGAGTATTAGAAAGGCGCTATATAAATCCCATCCATTATTATTATTATTAGAGATCGCTGGTTGGTGCGGACTCGGTGGGCCAAAGGGCCTGTTTCTCGAAAACTAAAGACTTATGGAAAAATCAATTTATGGACAGTTCTCAGGAACATAACTCAGGTATTGCCTGTACATTCTTGTCAATATCTAAGGAGAAAGCTGTAATAAAAAGCTATGTAAACACTACTGTATCACAATTTTTCCACTTTGCTTATTAAATCAAGCATATGATGTCACAAAGATGGATAGATTCACTTTAGCAAGCCAGAACATATTGGATTTTGCCAATGATTATGATCAAAATTGTTGACAATCAGCCACTTAAACAGCATCAATTGCCAGTCGTGCATGCACATTTTGTGAATAACTACAGCCCAGGACAAATACCAGATTCAGGCAGGCGGGATATGCCCATTCTCCTGCAGTCCTGCAGCAAAGTGCAGTTTAGTTGGGAATGATGAGTCACACCCGGCACCCGCTCCGAGATCCCACTGGAAGTGGAATTCGAGACAAAAGGAACTGCAGGTGCTGGAATCTTGAGCAAAACACAAAGTGCAGGAGGAACTCAGTGGGTCAGGCGGCATCTGTGGAGGGAATGGACAGGCGACGTTTCGGGTCGGGACCCTTCTACGAACTGGTTGGCGTTCGGGAAAACATGATCAAAGAGCAGGACATCTACAAGAATCACAGAGGGCGAGCAGTGAGAGAGGGCCTCACAGAACTCTCGCCAAAGAGAGGTGGAGAACTTCTTCAAAGTGGGCATACTTTGTGGAGATTTCGCAGCTGAGTAGTAAAATGACGACCTAAGTAACTGTAGATGCTGGAATCTTGATCAAAATGCTAAGTACTCATCAGGTCAGGCAGCATCTGTGGAGGGCATGGACAGGCAATATTTGGGGTCGGGATCCTTCTTCAGACCAATGGTTTCGGAGACAAGATTATTTTCCTTTAGAATAATGCCTTCAAATAGGTTTCGGCCCGAAACTTTGCCTATTTCCTTCGCTCCATAGATGCTGCCTCACCCGCTGAGTTTCTCCAGCACTTTTGTCTACCTTCAAATATGGTTATTGTTTTATTGAGACTTTTTATTTGACTTTAATAGTTGAAGCATTTTAATTGCATGCTTCAACTTTAATAGTTTAAATGTGTCTGAAGTTCAGGAATGTTTTTTGAATCTTGCTCTGACAGATGGCTCATACAAAAATAATTTTGGAAATAGGAGGAACAGAAGCTAACGACAAAAAGGTAGAGGCAGGGAAATATTATCAAATAATCTGCAGCGGACCAACCATAATGAAGAAATATCCAAGAAGGCACACCGATGCCCCTACTTCCTCCGAAGACTGAGGTAATTCAGCATGTCTCCAATGGATGTGCAGGAAGGAACTGCAGATGCTGCTTTAAACCGAAGATAGACACAAAATGTTGGAGTAACTCAGCAGGACAGGCAACATCTCTGGAGAGAAGGAATGGGTGACGTTTCAAGGGTCTCGACCCAAAATGTCACCCTTTCCTTCTTTCCAGAGATGCTGCCTGCCCCGCTGAGTTACTCCAGCATTTTGTGTCTGTCTCCAATGGATCTTACAAACTACTACAGATTAATTATAGAAAGCATATTGTCATTTTGCATCATAGCATGGTTTGGGAACAGCTCTGCCCAAGACGTGGCCCAGACTTGACAGATCAGACTCCCACCACTGACTCCATCTACACCTCACTCTGCTTCGGAAATAGCAGCCAACATAATCCAAGACGTTTTGGATCTTAGATGATACAGGAGTTTGAAAGCATGTACCATCAGACTCAGGAACAGTTTTTTCCCCTATGTTATCTGGCTTCTGAATGGTCATTCAAAAAGATAGAACCGATTGATTCACCTCTACCCCATTGCGGACATTGGACTTTGTCTCTGGAACTGGTGCGTTACAATGCTGAGAACTATATTGTGCACTCAGGGTTATACAGCATGTAAATGGGCCCTTCAGCCCAACTTGCCCATGCTGACCAAGATGCCCCATGTACAGTAGTCACACCACCATATCCCTCGAGTCATATCCTTTCCGATTCATGTACCTGAACAAATGTCTTTTAAATGTTCTTCTTGGATCGGCTCAACTACCCCCTGCATTCTGCACTTTGGATCTTCTAAATAGGAAACAATCCCATTGCACAACACCCCTTTAGGAAGGCACAAACGCCAAATCACCAAATCATGAAATCACCAAAAATCAAACTAGATTTTTGTACTTTTGTACACATTTTTTGACTTCATGGTGAAATGGACAAGCTGAGTGAAGGGCAGCAACATTGCAAATGAGATACAATGTGGAAAAATATGAAGTTCTCCACATTGGTACAGGAAATAGAAACATAGATAATACAATACAATACAATACAATTTATTTGTCATTTGGAACCCGTTGAGGTCCAAACGAAATGTTGTTTCTGCAGCCATACATTACAAAACGAAGAAGACCCGAGACACAACACAATTTACACATACATCCATCACAGCGCTGTGATGGAAGGCAAAAAAAACTTATCTCTCCACTGCACTCCCCCCCCACCCCGATGTCAGAGTCAAAGTCAAAGCCCCCGGCGGGCGATGGTGATTGTCCCGTGGCCATTAAAGCCACGCCGGGTAATGCAAGGTCGCGCACCGGGTCTTGGTGTTAGAGCCCCGGCGTGCGCTCGCAAAGTCCCGCGGCCATTCCAAGCCGCGCGGGGCGGTGATGTAAAGCCCCGCTCCAGGTGCTCTTCAACCCCGCAACTCGAGCGGGAGAAGTCGCCGCTACGGAAGGCCCGAAAAGCGGTCTCCCACCAGGGACCCGCGGGCTTCCGGTGTTGCCGTCCGCCAGACCCGCGGTTGTAGCCTCCGAATCTCCAGGGGTCGGGTCGCAGCAGCGCTCCACCACAGTTCCACCCGCTCCGGACTCGGCCAGCCCCGTGACGGTGAGTAGTCTGCAGCTCCGCAACTGGAGCCCCAGGTCGTTCCTGCTGGAGGCCGCTCCACGTTGCCAGCCCCAACGACAACGGAGACCCGACAAAGAAAACGTCGGGTCTCCCATGCAGGGAAAGATTTTAAAGTTCCCCCCCCCACCCCCACACACATACCCCGACAAAAAATAAATAAAAACTACATAGAAACGAGACAAAAATAATAAAAAGACAGATGGACTGCAGAGGCCGCTGCTGACGAGAGTCGCGCCGCCCACCATAATAGGTGCAGGAGTAGGCCATTCGGCCCTTCCAGCCAGCACCACCATTCAATATGATCATGGCTGATCATCCAAAATCAGTACCTCGTTCCTGCTTTCTCCACATATCCCATGATTCCGTTAGCCCTAAGAGCTAATCTAATTCTTTCTTGAAAACATCCAGTGAATTGGTCTCCACTGTGGCCGTGAATTCCACAGATTCACAATCCTCTGGGTGAAAAGGTTTTTCCTCATCTCAGTCCTAAATGGCTTACCCCTTATTCTTAAACCGTGACCCCTGGTTCTGGACTCCCCCAACATGGGTAACATTTTTCCTGCATTTAGCCTGTCGAATCTCTTAAGAATTTTATATGTTTCAATAAGGTCCCTCTCATCTTTCTAAATTCCAGAGAATATAAGCCCAGTCGCTCCATTCTTTCATTATATGACTGTCCCAGCATCCCGGGAATTAACCTGGTGAACCTAGGGTGCACTCCATCAATAGCACGAATGTCCTTCCTCAAATTAGGAGACCAAAACTGCACACAATACTCCAGATGTGGTCTCACCGGAGCAAGAAGGTCCTATTACAACTGCAATAGGACCTTCTTGTTCCTATACTCAACAGAAGATAACTAAAAAGGCAATACGGGGAGAAAAGATGAGGTACGAAGGTAAGCTAACCAAGAATATAAAGGAGGATAGTAAAAGCTTCTTTAGGTATGTGAAGAGGAAAAAATTAGTTAAGACCAAAGTTGGACCCTTGAAGACTGAAAAAGATGAATTTATTATGGGGAACAAGGAAATGGCAGGTGAGTTGAACAGGTACTTTGGATCCGTCTTCACTAAGGAGGACACAAACAATCTTCCTGATATAGTAGTGGCCAGAGATCTGGGTGATGGAGGAACTGAAGGAAATCACATTAGGCAGGAAATGGTGCTGGGTAGACTGATGGTACTGAAGGCTGATAAATCCCCAGGGACTGATGGTCTGCATCCCAGGGTACTTGAGACAGTGGCTTTAGAAATCGTGGACGCATTGGTATAATTTTCCAATGTTCTATAGATTCAGGATCAGTTCCTGTGGATTGGAGGGTAGCTAATGTTATCCCACTTTTTAAGAAAGATGGGAGAGAGAAAACAGGGAATTATAGACCAGTTAGCCTGACATCGGTGGTGGGGAAGATGCTGGAGTCAATTATAAAAGATGAGATAGCCGCACATTTGGATAGCAGTGACGGGATCGGTCCGAGTCAGCATGGATTTACGAAGCGGAAATCATACTTGATTAATCTTCTGGAATTTTTTGAGGAATAACTAGAAAAATGGAGCCAGTGGATGTAGTGTACCTGGACTTTCAGAAATCATTTGATAAGGTCCCACATAGGAGATAAGCGGGGAAATTAGGGCACATGGTATTGGGGTAGAGTGCTGACATGGATAGAAAATTGGTTGGCTGACAGGAAACAAAGAGTCGGGATTAACGGGCCCATTTCAGAATGGCAGGCAGTGACTAGTGGGGTACCGCAAGGCTCGGTGCTGGTATTCGCAGCTATTTACAATTTACATCAATGATTTTGATGAAGGGATTCAAAGTAACATTAGCAAATTTGCAGATGACACAAAGCTGGGTGGCAGTGTGAGCTATGAGGAGGATGCTATGAGAATGAAAGGTGACTTGGACAGGTTGGGTGAGTGGGCAGATGCATGGCAGATGCAGTTTAATGTGGATAAATGTGTGGTTATCCAATTTGGTAGCAAAAACAGGAAGGCAGATTACTATCTAAATGGTGTCAAGTTGGGAAAAGGGGAAGTACAAAGGATCTGGGGTCCTTGTTCATCAGGCTATGAAAGTAAGCATGCAGGTACAGCAGGCAGTGAAGAAAGTGAATGGCATGTTGGCCTTTATAACAAGAGGAGTTGAGTACAGGAGCAAAGAGGTCCTTCGGCAGTTGTATTGGGCCCTAGTGAGAGTATTGGACCTGGAGTATTGTATGCAGTTTTGGTCCCTAATTTGAGGGAGGACATTCTTGCTATTGAGGGAGTGCAGCGTAGGTTTACAAGGTTAATTCCCGGGATGGCGGGATTGTCATATGCTGAGAGAATGGAGTGGCTGGATCTTATTGAAACATATAAGATTATTAAGGGCTTGGACACGCTAGAGGCAGGAAACATGTTCCCGATGTTGGGGGAGTCCAGAACCAGGGGCCACAGTTTAAGAATAAGCCATTTAGAACGGAGATGAGGAAACACTTTTTCTCACAGAGAGTGGTGAGTCTGTGGAATTCTCTGCCTCAGAGGGCGGTGGAGGCAGGTTCTCTGCATACTTTCAAGAGAGAGCTAAATAGGTCTCTTAAAGATAGTGGAGTCAGGGGATATGGGGAGAAGACAGGAACGGGGTACTGATTGGTGATGATCAGCCATGATCACATTGAATGGCGGTGCTGGCTCGAAGGGCTGAATGGCCTACTCCTGCACCTATTGTCTATTGTCTACTCAAATCCTTGAGTTTGGTTTGATTGTATTTATGCAGAGTGTTATCTGATTTTATCGGATCGCATGCAAAAAACTTTTCCCTGTACCTCAGTACACGTGACAATAATAAACCTAAACCCTAATTAATGGACAGGTCCATTTGTGCATGCAGCCGATACAAAATACTTGTGGTGCTATGCTCTTTCAGGCTACTGTGTTATAATCTGGTCGCTATGGTACAATCTCTACCAGACAAGTTATCGAACATATAATAGTACAGCACAGGAACAGGTGGAACAGGTCCTTTTTTAGCATCATAGCCTGGTTTAGGATCAGCTCTGCCCAAGACGTAGTTCAGTCTGGACTGATCAGACTCCCACCACTTACTCCATCTCCATTCTGTGGATTTTTTTTGCCATAGAAGGCCGTGGAGACCACGTAATTGGATATTTTTAAAGCACAGATTGATAGATTCTTGATTAGTACAGGTGTCAGTGGTTATGGGGAGAAGGCAGGAGAATGGGGTTAGGAGGGAGAGATAGATCAGCCATGATTGAATGGCAGAGTAAACTTGATGGGCCAAATAGCCTAATTCAAGTTCAAGTGAGTTATTGTCATGTGTCCCTGATAGGACAATGAACATAGAAGGCATTGACTACAAAACAGATCAGTGTGTCCATATATCATTATATAAATATATACACACATGAATAAATAAACTGATAAAGTGCAAATAACAGATAATGGGCTATTAATGTTCAAGTTTTGTCCGAGCCAAGTTTAATAGCCTGATGGTTGCGGGGAAGTAGCTATTCCTGAACCTGGTCGTTGCAGTCTTCAGGCTCCTGTACCTTCTACCTGAAGGTAGTGCGGAGATGAGTGTGTGGCCAGGATGGTGTGGGTCCTTGATGATACTGCCAGCCTTTTGAGGCAGCGGCTGCGATCCCCTCGATGGAAGGGAGGTCAGAGCCGATGATGGACTGGGCAGTGTTTACTACTCTTTGTAGTCTTTTCCTCTCCAGGGCGCTCAAGTTGCCGAACCAAGCCACGATGCAACCGGTCAGCATGCTCTCTACTGTGTCAGCATGCCCTCTAATTCTTCTCCTATTCCTTATGATCTTCGGCCCAACTTGCTCTCACTGACCCATTTGCCCATCTTCACTAGTCCCACCTGCCTACGTTTGGCCCAACCTATCCTATCCATGTGTAGGAAGGAATGCAGAAGCTAGTTGACACCGATGATAAGACATAAAATGCTGGAGTAACTCAGCAGGACACGCAGCGTCTCTGGAAAAACATCACCCATTCCTTCTCACCAGAGATGCTGCCTAACCGCTGAGTTACTCCCAGCATTTTGTGTCTATCCCATCCTGTCTAAATGTTTCTTGAATGTTAATTTCCTTTCAACTTTGCCCCTCTCACCTTAAAGCGATGCCCTCGCATGACACTTTGACACTTCCATCCTGGGGGAAAGAGGTAATGACTGTCTACTCTGAAGTCGTGTGATCTATAAGCACTTGGTTAAAACTGCCAAGGTGATATTTGTTTTAACATATGTTATCTACCACCAATAAAAGTGAATCTGACTGGGAGATGGGACAGTCTGAAGAAGGGTCTCGACCCGAAATGTCACCCATTCTTTTTTTTCCAGAGATGCTACCTGTCGCACTGAGTTACTCCAGCATTTTGGGTTTAATCTATCCTTGTACGTGTCTAAATGTTTCTTAAACGTTAATCTCATTCAAACCTTGCCCTTCTCACCTGAAAGCTGTGCCCTCCAGTATTTGACACTTCCATCCTGGGGGGAAAAGGTAATGACTGTGTACTGTGAAGTTGTGTGATATATAAGCACTTGATAAAACTGTCACGGTGGATATTGGTTTTAACATGAAACTTACTGAGTAGTGAATGGCCTGGACAGAGTGGAATGTGGAGATGATGTTTCCACTTGTGGGAGGGTCCAAGACCCAAGGTCGTAGCCTCAGAATAAAAGACGTTTCAAGAACGTTCCTTTCGGAAGGAGATGAGGCGGAATTTCTTTCGTCGGTGGGTGGTGAATCTGTGGAATTCATTGCCACAGAAGGCTGTGGAGGCCAAGTCAATGGATATTTTTACGGCAGGGATTGGTAGATTCTTGTGTAGGAAGGAACTGCAGATAGACACAAAAGGCTGGAGTAACTCAGGCAGCATCTCTGGATAGAAGGAATGGGTGACGTTTCGAGCCGAGACCCTTCTTCAGACAGAGTCATGGGAGAGGGAAACATAGAGATATGGAAGGGTAAGGAGTGAAAACGAGAGATTAAAGGAAAATGTAGATCGGATCATTGTTAGCTGAGGGGAAGATGACAACGTTGCATGCAATCAGTAAAATTCAATCAGGAGGACAGTCAAGCAAGTCGGAGAACTAGGATGGGGGGAGGGATACAGAGAGAGGGAAAGCAAGGATTACTTGAAGTCAGGGAAGTCAATATTCACCGCTGGGTTGTAAGCTGCCTAAGTGAAATACGAGGTGCTGTTCCTCAAATTTGTGTTGGGCCGCACTCTGACAGTGGAGGAGGCCCAGGACAGAAAGGTCAGTGTGGGAATGGGAGGGGGAGTTAAAGTGTTTAACCACCAGGAGATCACGTAGGTCTAAGTGGAGATACATTCTTGATTAGTACGGGTGTCAGGGGTTACGTGGAGAAGGCAGGAGAATGAGGTTAAGAGGGAAAGATTGACCAGCCATGATTGAATGGTGGAGTAGACTTGATGGGCCAAATGGCCTAATTCTGCTCCGAGAACTTATAAACAGAAACTGCACAATTCAGGATATGGCTTGGCCTATTTATGGTCTCAAAACAGACAATATTTGATTTGGGTGGGTGGGAGTGGGGACATATCCTCCCTCTAAAGATAGACACAAAATGCCTGGAGTAACTCAGACAGCAGCTTGGGAGAGAAGGAATTGGTGACGTTTTGGGTTGAGACCCTTCATGACATAGGGAACAGGAGTAGAATTAGGTCATTCAACCCATCGAGTCTACTCCGACATTCAATCTCTCCCTCCTATCCCCATTCTCCTGCTTTCTCCCCGTGACCTCAGACAGCTTTATCTGCAGTGTCCTCCCTCTAACCGTGAGCAATGCTGAGGGGAGGGAGGGAGAGAAGGAGGGAGGGGGAAAGAAGGAGAGGGAAGAGAGGGAAGAAGGGAGGAGGAGAGAGAGAGAGGAGGAGAGGGAGAAGGAAGGAGGGAGAGAGGGAAGGAGGGAGGAGAGGGAAGGAGGGAGGGAGAGAGGGAAGTAGGGAGGGAGAGAGGGAAGGAGGGAGAGAGGGAAGGAGGGAGGGAGAGAGGGAAGTAGGGAGGGAGAGAGGGAAGTAGGGAGGGAGAGAGGGAAGGAGGGAGAGAGGGAAGGTGGGAGGGAGAGAGGGAAGGAGGGAGAGAGGGAAGGTGGGAGGGAGAGAGGGAAGGAGGGAGAGAGGGAAGGTGGGAGGGAGAGAGGGAAGGAGGGAGAGAGGGAAGGTGGGAGGGAGAGAGGGAAGGAGGGAGAGAGGGAAGGAGGGAGAAGGAAGGAGGGAGAGAAGGAGAGGAGAGAGGGAGGGGAGGAGAGTGGCATGGAGGGAGAGAGGGAAGGAGGGAGAAGGAAGGAGGGGGGAGAGAAGGAGAGGAGAGAGGGAGGGGAGGAGAGTGGCATGGAGGGAGAGAGGGAAGGAGGAAGGAGGAGGAGAGGGAGAAGGAAGGTGGGAGGGAGAGAGGGAAGTAGGGAGGGAGAGAGGGAAGTAGGGAGGGAGAGAGGGAAGGGGGAGAGAGGGAAGTAGGGAGGGAGAGGGAGAGAGGGAAGGAGGGAGAAGGAAGGAGGGAGAGAAGGAGAGGGAGAGAGGGAAAGAGGAAAGGAGGGAGGGAGGGAAGTAGGGAGGGAGAGAGGAAAGGAGGGGGAAGGTTCACCTTTCGGCGGCTGGAGGAGGAGGAGGAGGCCGATGGCGGCGGGTGAGCTGAGCTGAGGTGAGGGGGAGAGTGGACAAGAAGCCCGGGCTCACCTGCGTGCACCAGCACGAAGCCCACGTTCCTCCCGTCCGCGCCGCCATCTCTCTCGCTCCTCCTCATCGCCGCCGGTCCCGTCTTCTCCCCCTCAGCAGCAGCAGCAGCAGCGGCGGCAGCGAGG